>CM029371.1:20196876-20267764 GCA_017165825.1 Hepsetus odoe
ATGCTGTGACTGATCATCTTTATTCCTCTATATATACTACAGCTCTGTGCATCAACCTTATTCTTGAAAATCGGTATAGTGCGCTTTGTCTCCACTCCTCAGGCATCCTCTCACTTTCCAAGGTTATGTTAAACAATCTAGTTAGAACTCCACTGCAATCTCTCCTAAACACCTCCATGCTTCCACCAGTATGTCATCCAGACCAACAGCCTTTCCATTCTTCATCCTCTTCATTGTTGCCCTTACTTCTCAATCAGAAGCAGGTATGGACTCTCATTGCACCACACTAGGACTTTCACAGAATGTTTGGGAAGCCACTCCAGTTTTTCCTTGGTTTTCACTTAGTATTGCTCTATATTTTCTGAATCCATCTTCCCCTCTATCCTGACTATTCTCCCCATCTTTGTTATAAAATAATACCCCTTCAATAAGAGTCTGCTACCACCATGTATGAGGAAGCTCAAGACCTGAATGTAGAAAACATACTCTTTGTAGGTTGTCGTGCTTTTTATTAAGAAATTGTTTCCATCTGGTCACCCTTCCATAACTACCAGATTTATAAATTCATGCACTGATGACTGATGGCTGTCCTTTGGTAAGGTTCACATTCTCCACATAGGAACTCTGGATTTCATTCAGTAGTAACTATTGGGTCCAAAAGTCCCTTAATCCCTGACTTTTTTTTGTTTGTTTGGGTAGCCAGATCTGGGAAAATCTTTTTCATGCCAAAATGATGGCTGCTATTGTACTCATAGGCACTCTTAATGCTGCAGAAATTTTATTGTGTATTTTTCCAGAACTGTGTTTTCATACAATCTTGTCTCATAAGTTTATGAAAAATTCCCCTGAGCTGATGACTTGGTTTTACTCTGTGGATACACCATCAACTGTGAGATCCTTAATAAACAGATGACTTTTCTTAATAATGTCCAGTAAATTAATTTAGACACAGGTGGACCCCATTCATGTTATACTGACTGAAGTAATTTACAAAATGTAGAAAATCTGAAAGGGTTTAAAAACTTTCTATGAGCAATAAATACACTTATTTCCCACTCAAGTATCTGTGAAGTTACTTAACTCAGTTGCATATAACCACTTTAAGAGGAGACTGTGTAAATATGTGAGTTTATCTGCATACAATACATAAGGACAAGTAAACAAACACACACACACACACACACACACACTCACACAATTTCACTCACCTTCTTGATGTGCATTCTAGGGGATATCTTCAATTTCAGCATAATAAAAAAAAGATCTTATTGCCTTTTATAGTGTTTATCCCTTCATTCTTCTAAATTCCTAAATCCCTTCTTTTATGTATTTTATCTCCTTTCAAACTACAGGTGCTTCTTCATGCACCAGCATGATGTAATCCAATTGTAATGGCAAACATCAAATGGCTATGCAGGCATCATATTTCAGAAACTTACTCCTCAAAGCCATCTCTTTGCATCAGAGTATGCCAGTGTGAGGCTAAAAAGCTTGCCCGAGGCATCAGTCTGAGGAAAAGATAGCATTTATATTTAAAAGTATGAAGTATTGATGCTGAATCATTTGTGTTCATCTTTAGCCCTTTGTTTGACAAAAAGAAATGACATGACCTTGCAAGTGTCAGACTGAATTCTGTCCAGCACAGACACGCAGAAATATTACACATGCCAGTCAACCTAGAATCAACCTATCCACTCTTGCACAGAAAGCAAGTAAATACTCAAAATACTTCTAGTTCCTACTTTAACTGTTTTCAAGAATCATCAGTTTTGTTAACATAGCAGAAACATGTTTTCTACACACACTTAATATATTTGTAATGTATTTAATTAATTTTAAACCAGTGTAATTTATCCTTTCATTAAAAATATTTGTGGTTTAAAAAATATACCTCAGGTGTAAGATTATATTTGCAATTATTTAGCTCTAATTTTTACTCTTTTTTGCCTATATTTACCTGTAAGGCTGTATCAGCACCTACAGATTTACAATCCTTTGTTGGCTGATTTCCTTAGTCAAATAGTGTAATGGCCAGGCCCTAATTTGCAGATGTGATTTTTTTGGCAGTTTTGTGTATGTTTATGTACTGTGATCCTTTCTGCAGTACATAAAGTCATTACCTCTCTATCCCTTTAACAGATTGTTTTTATTACACTACTTTTAAGACTAATAAACTTTATGCAAATGAACTTTGTTCTGCCTGTTGTTTTTCACCACATTTTGAAACCTACTTTTTGGCCTTCTTCTTCTCTTCTTGCCTAGCAGCTTCATCCTCAGCATGCTTTTGCCAAAATACTCCTCATCTCTCCTCTGCACTCTCTTACTTCAAAACAAATGCTATCTTGCTACTCTGCCTCTAGATTTTCCAACCTGAGCTGTTACTATGATATACTCATTCCTATTCTTATCCTACCAATTACTCTCCTCCTGGGGCATTTGGGGCCTAGTGGTTAGGGAGTTGCACCTGCATCGGAAGATTGTGGGTTTGATTCCCTCACCAGTAGGTTGCCCTGAGGTACCCTTGAGCAAGGTACCATCCCTATCACTGCTCCCCAGGTGCTTTCAATAGCTGCCCCCTGCTGCACAGTGTTTGAGTGCATGGCTAAAATGCAGAGGTCCAATTTCGTTGTGGTTCACTATGTGTACTGTGCCGTGACCTTGCAATGACAAGGGTTGTCACTTTCACTTTCATAGAGGATATCTGTCTCCTAAAAGGGTCTCCAAATGCTGCTCCCTATTCTGACTACTGATCGCAATGTTATCTGCAAACATTTTAGTCAATGAGGATTCTTGCCTAAGCTTGTCTGTCAACCTGTACATCACCATTGCAAAAAAGAATGGGCTCAGTGCTGGTGCTCAATGTAATCCGACCATTACCTTAAATACATCATTCACTCCTAATGCAAACCTTACCACTGTCACAGCACCCTTTTACATATCTTATACCCCTCTGACATACTTTCTCATAAATAAACTATTCTCTGAGCACCCTGTAATGTGCATTCTCTAAGTTCACAAAAGCACAATGCCACGCCTTCTTACCCTCTCTAATCAAATTTGTCCCTCTGTTTTATCACCCTCATTCTTGAAAAACAGTACCAGTACACTTCTTCTCCACTCCTCAATCATCTTCTCACTTTCAAAGACTCCATTAAACAATCTGGTTAGAAACTCCACATGCATCCTACCTAAACATGTTCATGCTTCCACAATCTGAACTAAAAGTCTTTCCATTCTTCATCTAGTAAGCCCTTTTACATTTCTAATCTGCTGCACTTACTGGTTTACTATCCTTACAGAACCTCAGAGCACTCCTTCTATCTGCTCTACTTGCTTGTAATTATGTTTCCATCATAATTCTTTAACACGCTAGCCTGCTGCACATCTTTCCCTGTGCAGCTCCTCTGTTAATCAGTTGGTATTAGTCCTTTCCTCCCTCCTTAGTGTCAAAGTGTTGTAGTGTCTTTGCCCTGTCACTTATCTCCTTGTACCTCTGTCTGCTTCTTTATTTCTCTGACTATCCCACTTTTTCTTTGCCAGCCTCTTCCTTGTATACACATTCTATAACTTCCTCATTCCACCTCCAGGTTTCCTTATTCTCCTTCATCTGTCCAGACTTCATGGCTTTCAAGCACCTTTCCAGCTGACTCCCTTACCACAGTTGCTCAGCAACCTACTAACTCTTCATTACTCCCTAAAAGAAGATGTTTCCATGTTGTTATTGTGCATTTATGATGTGAATTTTATCTAATCTGATAGATTGTGCTGCATTGTGCCTCATTCAAGAAGCAGTTTGGGCTGGAAAACTTTTAATATCAAGCTGAACAAACTGCTGTGCAAGACTAAACTGCTATAGGCTGAACAGTTGTGTAGTAGTAGCTGACTGAGGACATTAGCTCAGATGTTCCTTTACATTGCCACTACAATCAGTTCATCCTGGGGGATCCCAAAGGGCTACTAGGCAGGCCAAGATATATAATGTTCCTAGTGTGTCCTGCATGTGTCGTGCATTGGACACTAACACCAGGTGGCATCCTTACTAGATGCCTGAAACACCTTATCTGGCTCCTTTTAATGCCTCAATGCATGCTGGAGGTCACAGCCTGATGAAGCCAGAAGAACAACATAATTTGCAATCACACCTGAATTTCTCATTCGTGGGATAATAAATGATTATTCTATTCTATTCTATTCTAATTTGCAAAAAACTAAGTTGTAATCCTGAGGCTTCCATTTTGGACACCCTCAACATCACTGTAACTGCACTTTGAAATCCTGTCTAAAAAATGTAAAAACAGAATACAGGACAAGGGGCAGCTCTGGTGGAGTCCAGCACCCACTAAAAACAAGCTTTACTTAGTGCTTAGAGTATAGACACAGCTTTCACTGTGGTCATGGATAGCAGTGGCTGAATGGATCTCAGAAGCAATCCTGACATTACATACTCCAACAACAATGGAATAATTAAGGTAATAAAGGTCACAACCATCTGAAGCCAAGAAAACCACGTCATCTGCAAAAAGTAAAGATCAAAATCCTGAGCCCCTGACTGAAGTTGCAATGAAGCGCTCAGTTGGGAGCTAATAAGTTAACCCACCCCTGCACACTTCCTCTAAACCCCAGTCTTTAGAGATGAATAGAGTCCAGCACAAATCCAGGAGTATGCTTCCAAATCCAAGGCTGTGCTTCGAAGTAAGCCTGACTATATCTGGTCAGTTCAAGATTGTACAAACTTTAGCTCCATCCACACCAGGTGACATTCCATGTACCAAAACCCAGTTTCTGTAACCTGGGTCAAGTCTGCAAGGGCTTACACCCCAACCAGCTAGAGGGCAGCTTCATATTTTTTTTCAGGCTCAGCCCAACCGCACCCCAGGTACGGCAACCAGGTGCTTGCCTATCAGCCCATTCCAGGAGTAGAAACCAGTATCTCTATTCTGGGCGAGTTGACTATATTTTTGGAGCTGTGAATTTGTCTGGGTCATCACTTGAGACCTATCTGCCCTTGGTGATCCTACCAGGAGCTACATGCTCGAAACAGTACATCTTTCAGGTTCACAGGGGCACACAAACTCCTCCACAGCTATAAAGCTGAGATTCCAGGTGGAGTTTTGCATCTGTAACTATAATTAGAATTCATCAGAATTTCAAAATTGTCAATGGAAGCAATTGGTTTGTGAGATTATTACTGTTTGGATTTACTGTATTACTGTACAGTATGGGAATTTTCAAATTTTGGAGTACAGAAAAAAGTTCAGAGACAACTGATCTCTCAGCCTTTGGTGTTTGTTCACCAATCAGAGACACAATCTCATGATCAGAGTGTAAAAGCATCATGGGGGTTGTGAATCCACAGCTGCTCTACATTTTATAAAATCTCTGGGGAAATCATCAGTGTATTTGATTAAATTAGCAAAAATGATATTTGCATGACCAAAAGAAAATTATTGAGCTCATTTAATATTGTGGTATGTTATTGCAATATTATCAATATTATAATATTATTGTTATCACTAAATTAGCAGTGACAGCACAGCTATAAAATATAAACAACAATTTGTGGAAAATTAATAGTATTTTTTTGCTGAGTTCAGGTTGGGTCATGGATTATAGCGACATGTTATATACAGTGCACTCCATAATGTTTGGGACAAAGAGAATTTTTTTGTTCTTTATTTGTAATATTAAAATTTTTTAAGTTATTTGTATACATTTTAGTTTCACCATGTAGAAGCAACAGCACTCTTTATATATAGTCCCCCTCATTTCAGGTCATCATTATATTTGGGACAACTGGCTTCACAGGTGTTCGTGATTGCTCAGGTGTATTTATTGCTTCATTAGTACAGGGATAAGATATTACCATTTGGAGTCTGTTGTTGCCATTGTTCAACATAAAGAGAAAAGTTGTGCCAATGGAAGTCAAGGAGGCTTTTATGAGACTTAAAAAAAACAAAGTAAAACCATTAAAGACATCGAAGAAAACAAGAAGAAAAAATGCACTGGTTAACATGGACAAGTAGGGTAAGGAACACCTCTACTGCTGATGACAGAAGAATCCTGACTTTGGTAAAGAAAAGTCCCCAAAAGTCCCCAAAGTTTGTCCAGCAGATCAAAAACTTCAGGAAGTAGGTGTGTCTTTGTCAGAGGCTACTTTTCACAGAAGACTTCATGAACAGAAATACAGAGGCTACACTGTAAACCACTAGTTAGCCCCAAAACAGGATAGCCAGATTACAGTTTTGCTAACAAATTACTTAAAAGAGCGTGCAGGAAAAGGTGTTATGGACAGACAAGACGATGGTTAACCTGTGAATGATGGCAGAGTGATGAGTTAGTGGTGGGAATGTTATGCCTTTGTATGTATGGCTGCCACAAATACTGGAACATTTATCTTCATTGATGTAACTGCTGACAACAGTTACACAATAAATTCTGTGGTGTATCGAAACATCTTATCTGCTCAAGTTCCAGTAAATGCCTCCAAACTCATTGGAAAACACTAATCAGGAAGAATTTTTCCATGCAGCAAGACAAACCTCCAAAATACAATGCCAAGCTAACAAAAGACTTCAGCAAGGAGAAAAGGTGGAAGGTTTTGGACTTGGCAAGTCAATCACCAAATTTTAACCCAATTTTACATTTCTTCTCCTTGTACATAAAATTAATCTCTCCTCTGCACATGTCCAAATCAGTGCAGTGAGTTTAACTCATCAGCGCCAACGATTTCCAACCCATATAGCATAACTGGTCTGTCTGTCTCAGAAAACTCCTGTCACTCTTCTCCACCCATTCCAACCTGCCTGCACTCTCTTCTTCACCTCTCTTCCACACTCACTGTTACTCTGAGCTGTTGATTTAATTCCTTTACCTTTGTCACCTCTACTTCCTGCATCCTAACCACTCCACTGTCCTCCCTTTCATTCACACTCATGTATTCTGTCTTTGTCTTACTCATTTTCATTCCTCTCCCCTCTAGAGCATTTCTCCAGAGTCACAATTTCTCCAGGGTCTGCTATCTAACCTCGTACATCAACCTGTCCATTACCTTTGTAAACAAGAATGGGCTCTACACTGATCCTTAACTTTAAATGCATCCATCGCTCCTTCTGCTAGCCTCACCACTGTCACAATGTCCTCCTACTGTTCCTGTACTTATCTTGTATACTTCTCTGCTACTCCTGACTTCCTAATACAAATCCACATCTCCTCTCTAGGCACCCTGTCATATGTCAAAGACGTTTCATTTCTAAACAAAGGAACAATGTAACTCCTTCTGCCCTTCTCTGTACTTCTCCACCAACACCCTCAGAGCAAACATTGCATCTGTGGTGCTCTTTCTCAACATGAAACCATAATGCTCTTCACTAATCTTCACCCCTTTTCTTCACCTAGTTTCCACTACTCTTTCCCATAACTTCATAATGCGGCTAATCAGCTTTATCCTTCTATAGTTACTACAGCTCTGTGCATCACCTGTATTCTTGGAAATCGGTACTAGTTCACTTCTCCTCCACTCCTCTCACTTTCCAAGATTTTCTTAAACAATCTGGACAGAAACTCAATTGCCATCTCTCCTAAACACCTCCATGCGTCCACCGGTATGTCATCTGCACCAACAGCCTTTCTATTCTTCATCCTCTTCATCACTGCTCTTACTTCCATCTTGCTAATCAACTGCATTTCCTGGTTTACAATCCTCACATCATCTAATCTTCTCTCCCATTCTCTTGATTGATCAGCCCCTCAAAGTACTCTTTCCATCTGATCACCACACTCTGCTTGTTTGTATATTTCCTTTTCCATCCTTTAAAGCCCTAATCTGCCATACATCTTTCCCATCTCTGCTTCTCTGTCTAGCTAATCAGTTCCTTTTCTCGCTGCTTACTATCCAATCTCTCATACAATTCACCATATACCCAATCTTTAGCTTTCGCTGCTGCTTTATTTGCCCTGTGCTTCACCTCCTTGTACTCCTGTCTACATTCTTCATCTCTCTGACCATCCATTTCTTCTTTGCTAGCCTCTTCTTCTGTATACACTCCTGAACGTCTTGGTTCCACCACCATGTTTCCTTATTCCTTCTTCTTTCCAGATGTCACACCAATTACATTTCAAGCATTCTGCCTCACTTTTGCAGTAGTAGCCCAGCAATCGTGTACACTTCAGCCCCAAAGTGTCTTAACTCCTGCCTGAATTCCACTTTGCAGTCTTCCTTCAGCATCTACCATGCGATCCTCTGCCCTCACTTCCCTCCTCTTTTTGACCTCCAAGGTCATCCTACAGACCATTAACCCTCATTCAAAGGATATACACCTTTCACATTCGCAGTGATGCATTACAGTTTTGAAGTTGATTGTCATTCAGCCAGGTTAACACAGGGAGAATTTATTTATTTTATTTATTTTTGGTCATTTTACTACCATGGGTTTTGGCATGCTCCCCTTCTCCATCCTCAAATAGCTTACTGACTATATGGACTGGGGAGAGAACAGTATGTGCTGAAACTTTAACAGTGTAACTGTTAAAATCCAAAAAGCCATATAGAAACAGCTTGGACTTATTCACGGGGCACGTTCATTGCCTTGTGTTCCTTTATCATTTATATGGAAACTAAACCTTCCATATGCTAGCTCTCTGCAGACAGACATTCTTGTCCGTGGAGGAACGATACGTGTTGAGCTATGCACACATGTATCCATGTAACATGATTTTAAAGACTGAATTAGAATCAGTTGCGACCTCTGGCCACTGAGTGGCATCACGTTGAAAGGAGTTACGGGGATATGTTCATCCACAAAAATAGGTTATAGCTTGAAAAATGAGTGTCGCACGCAACAAACGTGTACCGCAACAGTGCAACAGTGCCATCCAGCGGGAAGAAACGGAAATGCTCAGAAGGTACTCCGTCGCTTTAGTTGTCTAACTGGTTCCTCTTTCTGTTTTTGTTTACAGTATTGTTTACACACACACACACACACACACACACACACACACACACACACACACACACACACACACACACACACACACACACACACACATTCTGAAGCATTTCTACTGGTCCATTCATTTTGAAATGTATCATGAAATAGCACAGCTGGTGTTTCATTAAAAAATACAAATTAAGATACATACTTTTTCATTGCTTTCAGTAAAATCGAATAAGGAAATCAATTTGTAATGTATATCAGGTTACAAATTCAGTCAAGTAAATAAAATGGACTTTTTAGAATACTAGAATTCTCACATGGGCAAAATAAAAATGGCAAAAATGAGGATGAGGGTATGGGCTAACTGTATATCACTGTATAATCAATGTATATGCTTGACAGTGTGGATGTTGAAGTATGTTTCTCAACAGGAGGACCAAAGAAGCATAACTGCCAAGAAAGTAGGCCTCCATGAACAGAATAAAGTCCAGAATCTGATGGCTAAAACTCAACATTAAAATGCACTGATAAGAAGCAAGAAAGTGCTGAGCTGATTAATTTAGCAATGGCAGAAAACCTGGCAGACCACAGAAGTGGATGACCAAAGAATTTCATTATGAAGCAAAACTGTTCAACAGAGGAAGAACATTCTCCATGCATGGATGTGCCAACAGATTTGTCAAGAGAAGCATACACTAATAGGACCTTAGAAGATTTACTACCATTATATTTCAATAATAGAAAGACCAGGATGCAGTTAGCTTTAAAATAATGTCTTAAATATTAATCTTAAATCTTAAGTAATTTGTTTGGAAAAGGTGAGGCTGGATAATCTCAAAACAGCCCTCAGTTCCTTAATTTCTTAATTTAGAGGAATCTTCCAAAAAGTATTGCTTATGTTGCTTCACTACACATTCATGTGAATGAAGGTAGTCTGAGCACTGTGAAAAAGTCAGAGAGAGAGGAGAGGCTGAGGACAACAAAAGACAAAAGAGGTGAAGAGAAGGTGGAGACGTCTTTGACTTTGCTGACTAAAGCCTTTTCGAGAAAGGTGTTGATTTCCACTCCACTCTGTTTTGTAATTCTAATGAAGGGATAAAACTGTGGCAGGGGTTCTAGAGGTATGGAGAGAGAAAGAAAAAGAGAGAAAGAGAGAGAAGGAGGGAGACGGAAGCAGATCAGATTAAATATCGACTGACTTCAGGCTGTCCAGGGCAGACAAGCAGCCTTACACTGACTCATCATCTGTGAGCTGTGCCAGCACTGGTAAAAGGAAAGACAGAACCAAGAGGAGAAGATGGAAGGGAGGTATGGTAGAGAGAATGAGAGAGGAGAGCAACAGGGAAGTGCAGAGGAGAATAATCAGCAACATGGATAAATTTAAGGTTGGCTTGATATGGAAAAAAATGGTCAGTCTGCACCAATCACCACTAACTCTTGCCTGGGTACATTCTCTATTTCATCTAACTCACTCCAGAATTCCTGTCTCTCCTCCATCTCACAAAAAACATTTACGGGGCATAATCACTAAGAACATTCATCATCACACCTTCAACTTCCAGCTTCAAACTCATCACACTATCTGACACCCTCTTCACCTCCAAAACACTCTTCACATACTCTTCCTTCAGAATTATACCTCCCCCATTTCTCCTTCCATCCACACCATGGTGAAACAATTTAAACCCTCCTCCAATACACCTGGCCTTACTACCCTTTCGTCTAGTCTCTTGCACATACAAAATATCGACCGTCCTTTTCTCCATCATATCAGTTAACTCTCTCCCTTTACCAGACATGCTACCAACATTCAAATTTTCCTACCCTCACTTCCACTCTCCTCCCCATTTTTCTTCTCCTGCTTCTGGACATACCTGGACCTCCTCTTCTTCTTCTTCTTCTTCTTCTTCTCCTTTGGCCAATAGTAGCCCAATTTCCACCAGCACCCTGTAAGCTAACCATTAACGGGCCTCTGCCTTGTGCATCCCTAGTGGCTGGGTTTAAGCCGAATAAATAAAGTATTTTAAACCAGAAATGGCATCTGGTGTAAATCCAAATTTAAAAAAAGATCAATCTGTTGATAACAAAATAGATTTTCATACTGACCTGGATTAAAAGACCGAAAGCCACTTTGAATGTTGGTAGTATGACTGGTATAGGCAGCTAGGTAATATGATGAAGAGAATGAAGGCTGACGTTTTGTTTGTGCAAGAGTTTCATATAGAGTATTGAGTGTGAAGCTGGATACTGAAGGTTTGATAATGAAAGTTGTTATTGCATAGGCTAGTGCAAGATTGTTTAGGGAGATTGCTGAGGAGTTGCTCAGGTTGGCATTAGTACACTACTTCACTGAGGAGTGGAGAAGAAGTATACTGTCACCAGTTTTCAAGTATAAGGGTGATGCACAATATGAAGTTATGAGAAAGAGCAGTGGAAGCAAGGTTGAGAAACAAGGTTATGATTAGTGAGCTGCAGTATGGTTTCATGCCAAGAAAGAGCACTATAGATTCAGTATACTTAGAGAAAGCATGACAGGGTATCTAAAGTTGTGGTATTGTGTGTAGAAGTCACGAGTGGCAAAGAAGTATGTCAGATGGGTACAGTATATGTAAAAGGAGAGTCTGGTGAGGTCTGCAGAAGGAGTGAAGGATTAATTAAGGCAGAAATAGGATAACATCAAATATCAGCTTTGAGCCTTTACTTATTTGCATTGGTGATGAACAGATTGACATACAAGATTAGGTAGAAGTCTTTGTGGACAATGATATTTGCAGATAACATTGTAATATGTAGCGAGAGTAGGGAGCATCTTAAGGAGACCCTTTAGAGGTGGAGATATGCCCTAGTGAGGAGAAGAATGAAAATCTGTAGGACAAAGACAGAATACATGAGTTTGAAGGAAAGGGAGGAAAGCAGAATGGTTAGGATGCAGGGAGAAGAGATAGTGAAAGTGGAGGAGGTTAAATTCTTGGAGCCAACAGGTCAACAGAGAAATGGAGAGTGTGGAAGAGAGGTGAAGAAGAGAAGGCAGGCAGGTTGGAATAGATGGAGAAGAGTGACAGGAGTGGTTTTTAACAAAAGGATACCAGCAAGAGTAAAAGGAAACGTATACAGCACAGTATTGAGACCTACTCTGCTATACAGCTTGGAGACAGTGGCCCTGATGGAAAACAAAGAGGAGCAAGGGGAGCTGGAGGTGGAGGTGTGCTGGATGAGATAAAGATATTATGATTTGTGTTGGGAGTAACAAAGATGGACAGAATTAGGAATGAGTATATTAGGACAGCTTTGGTTGTACTGTTTGGGGATAAAGTCAGAGAAGCAAGATTGTGTTGGTTCAGACAAGTGCAGAGGAGAGATGAGCAGTAAATCAGTGGTGAGAGAGGACACAAAGGTGTTCCATGGAAGAGAGTAAGATGCATAGGACCAGATAAAACGGAGAAAGCTAAACATATTCCAGACAGGCTTTGCGAGAACTCAAGACATTAATGTTCGGATTGGGAACAACAGAGGATCATTTTATAAAGCAGATTTTCTCACACTGCTGGATTCATCTAACCCAGATTAGAACTCTTAACTACTGAAAAGACTTTTGGACTTTTTGTTTGAAGTTCACTAAGAAATTCTGCTTTGTGAAATGTGCCACAGCATAACTTCCTTGAAACCTATGGATGTGTAGTATTCATTCAACATAGGGGCTGAAATAGCCAACCGTTTTAATCAAAAGGTTCAGAGTTAAAAATCTAAATGATTTCACTTTGTTTTGTTGTCACTAGCAAACCATTAATAAAGATTTTGGGGGATCAAATCTGGTCAACTTTCAGTCGTTACTGCCCAAAATCAGGAACAGATCCACACAAACAGCATGCAATGTATTATGCTATTATGCCAATTTCACTGGCATACGGTTCTATCATTTAAAACTGTTTTTCTGTTATGTATGACCCAGCAGGTTACTTTAAACTGCTGTCTTTATTTCTTGACCTTTTGCCATACTGAGAACATTTACATGAAAAATACTGGATATTGTAATCTGACATTTATTCCCATGTTGGTGCACCCTTTAGTATGCAAGTATATTCACTGCTTTCATTTTAAGTTGTAAATACAACAAATCATATTATTGTTAACATTATAATTAGTTTTGGAATAAAAGATTAGTTGATCGTGTGCTCTTATCCTTAAGTAGGTAAAAGTTTGCCAAAGAATGCTGATAATATAATTATTAGTCTAGTGTTTAAGAAGCTGGCAAAAGGAAAGAAAAGTTAGCCATAGCTCAATATATCAACCAGCTGTTTTAATTATCAGCCAAAATTCAATTATTGTCTGCTGTCACAGTCATTAAATTATGTCTAACCTTGGTCCATAAATTGGTGAAAGGAAAGTTCTGAGCACCATCTAAGCCTAGCTAACTAACAGCAATGCAATAAAAACATATATTAAAAAGAACGCCATGAACATTAACTTAACCTACATGTCACACGTTAGCTCATATTTATTTTCCAGTGCTAGTAGTACACTGTAGTGCACTCACAACACATCTCTACTGGGGGGACAGCGGTGGCCTAGTGGTTAGGGTGTTGGCTGCATGATCAGAGGAGTGGGGGTTCAAAACCCTTCCCAATAGGTTGCCCTGAGGTACCCTTGAGCAAGGTGGCATCCCTGTCATGCTCCTCCCTGCAATGGGCTGGCAACCTGTCCAGGGTGTGTCCCCCATCCTTCGCCCTGTCTGAGCTGCACTCCCCTGCGACCCCGCTTGGGACAAGCAGCAGAAAATGACTGACTGACTGACTGACATCTCTACTCTGTAACTAAAGCTATAGAAATAAAAACTATGAATATACTAGTAGACATACTCTTACCAAGATGGACAGGAAAATGTTTGCTGGTGCTTTTAATGGACTTTAGAACTTTACACTAGCTTCTAGACTGTGTGACTGGCAGGAGGCGGTTCTCTCTCTCCAGCTGTGTCTGTATGTCTTTCTATGTCACTTTATCTGCTGGGATAACTGCAGTGAAGCTGCAAAACAAATGTGTGGAATAGCCCTTTCCTCCAGGGCTTACTTGCTGGGTCACTGATCCAAAGTTATTGTAGAGCTTTTATATAGAAATTAAAAGACTGAGTGTTTTCTCCTTTCATATCCGAAAAGAGACTCTAATATAATTCAATTACCCCCATTAGGGTTCGCCACAGCAGATCATCCATCTCCATTTCTTCCGGTAATCAGCATCTTCCTCCTTCAAACCAACCAGCATGTCCTTTCTTGTCCATCTCTGAACTCTTGCCTCTACAAACTGTCCAACCTGAGCTTTCCCTTTGATAAATTTGTTCCAGATCTTATCCATCATTGTTGTTCCCAACACAGACCTCATCATCTTTATCTCTGCCATTTCTAGGTCTTTTCATCAGCACCACTGTCTCCTACCTCACCTCTACTTTAAATGCATCCATCACTCCTACTGACTCTTATGTCACTGTTTCTGCATCTTCTTAGAATAAGTATTCCCTACAGCCAATTCCATTTGTTTAGCAACCCCTCACCTCTATATCACCTCTGTTACCTTCAACAACATGCCTATTAATGTCAGCTCCAATTATTACACTCCCTTGGGTGTAACCTCTATCACTTCATTCAGCTCACTCCAGAATTCTTCACAGCAAGACAGCAAGGAAACAAGGTAGCAAGACAGCAAGGCAGCAAGACAGCAAGACAGCAAGGAAACAAGGTAGCAAGACAGCAAGACAGCAAGGAAACAAGGCAGCAAGACAACAAGGAAACAAGGTAGCAAGAAAGCAAGGCAGCAAGGCAGAAAGGAAACAATTCAGCAAGACAGCAAGTCAGCAAGACAGCAAGGCAACAAGGCAGCAAGGCAGCAAGACAACAAGGCAACAAGTCAGCAAGGCAACAAGGCAACAAGTCAGCAAGGCAACAAGTCAGCAAGTCAGCAAGACAGCAAGGCAGCTGTATGTTGCAAGTCACGCGCGCCCAGGGAAAAGCTGAATGTCGCTGAGGAAGAGCGGTTTGTGGAGGTCGCTGTCGGTTTGAGTTGGGGCGATGACTATGTTACGGACCTGAACATTTATACGTACAGGGAGCTAAAGGTAGGTCTGCTGACATATTTCTTGTGTGGAGACCGAGCTTTAAACTCGTCTGGTCAAAAGTGTTTCTAACTTGTTAGCCAGCAGTAAGTTACTGTCAGTTCAACACGTGCAGCTGAAACAGACGTCTGCTGTATCCGAAAATAGGAGGCGCTTCAATTCAAAACTTTATCATCATCATCATCATCATCATTATTATTATTATTATTATTATTATTATTATTATTATTAGGGAAACAGACATGCGTTAGTAATCTAAATGCACTAACATCACTACATTCCTGCTCTGATTTGACCACAACTTTAGGTCACTTCTCAGTCCTACAACACGGAACGCAAGCAAACAACTGAATTTCCTGAATTTAAGTTCCACATCACCACGTTCTAGACACGGTGATTATGGCCAGAAACTGGAGAACGAAACTTAAGAAGGATTACGTTCCTCCTGTTTGTTCCACCTTGTGTCGAAAGTGCAGACGGCGATTCGCCACTACTTTTACGTCACTGTAGCGTTAAAGGCAACAGTGATCTAAACAGACACTTTGTGTCACTGTGGAGAATAAAATGCTGCATCGCCATAAGCTCTGGATCCCATTGCACAGGTATTGTGCTACACCTTCTTCATTTTAGATTTTAAAAGAGACAGATTTCTTTTTTATGGAGCCACTTCACTAGGTGACAGCTTCATTTTTTTTTTTAATTTACTGTATTTTCCCCCAATAATTTAACTTATCCTTATAATAGGGGGTATTAATCAGGGTTGAAATGTAATTTCATGCACTGTCCAGTTCATCAGCTTTAAAACATAGAAGCGTTCTATTTATTCTCACATGTCGTCACAAGACATGTGATGACAGCTGAAGCCTGGCCAACCCGGGCGAGAACTGACAGCGTGATGATGAAAGGTTACCCACTATATGCCTGGGTTACTCTTGGGTCCACCCTCGTTTGACTCTAAAAGCAGGTGTTGAGTCCAGCATGAGACATTTACGGCATTTAGCTGACGCTCTTTATTCAGAGCAACTGTCCTAATCACAGGGACAGTCCTCCTGGAGCAGTTTTGGGGTTAAGGGTCTTGCTCAGGAACCCAATGATGGTGGTGCTGGAGGTGGAATTTGAACCTATAACCTCTTGGTCTGTAGACATCCTACCACTACACCACCAACACGCCAAGCTTCCTTCTACTCTACTCTTGTCCCTCCCATCATCACCACTTACTATAAAGGTGTACTGTTTGGTCCACAGTTTAGTCCATCTGTTTCTCTTTATAGTCTGTTTACTGTTTCTCCATGGTCAGGGCCTCCTCAAGAGAAACCATGTTATTCGTGTGTGTTATCCACTGTACAGCTGTGATTTGGATATACTGGGGTGCTTGAAAGTTTGTGAAACCTTTAAAAGTTATGTTTCGGGAAACCTAGTGACGTAGTGAGCGTGCCTGGGCTCTTCAGGCGCAGACAGAGTGCAGATACAAGCATTAGCTCTAGTATAGTTAAACTGCATGTGTTGTTTTATTGTCTTAATGCAGGACCAGTTTGAGTTTTGACTGTTGATTAATGATACTCTTGAGTTGTAATTTGTGTTTCTGTGGACCCAAGTCAGGTTCCCATCTTGACACAGCAGGAAGAGTTAATGTTTGATTCTGCGGTTTTCTTAACAAAACAGCTTCTTGAAAAGTATTGGTATTGCTTTTTTATTGTGGATATGCTTAGTAGACTAACTGTAGACTCTTCAGCTCTTACTGGAGTGTTAAGTTGGATTGTTAGTGCAGCGCAGGGCTAGTGCAGGGCAGCGGTGGCCTAGAGGTTAGGGAGTTTGGCCCCAGATAGGAAGATTGTGGGTTCGATTCCCTCATCAGTAGGTTGCCCTGAGGTACCCTTGAGCAAGGTGCCGTCTCCATCACTGCTCCCCGGGCGCTTTCAATAGCTGCCCACTGCTGCACGGTGTTTGAGTGTGCATGGGTTAAATGCAGAGGTCCAATTTCGTTGTGGTTCATTGTCTGCTGTGCTTTGACCTCGCAATGACAAGGGTTGTCACTTTCACTTTTTTTCACTTTTTCAGTGTGGTGTAAAAATAACAACGAACAGAGACCTGATTGAAGCAAGCAGAGAAACGGCTTATTCTGGCAAGAATAGGCTCCTGTTGCTAAAAGGAGCAAAGAGCATGTGGCTGTCTTGCTCCTTGTATATGACCAAAGCATGGAAAACCCATCCTGCTCTAAACCCTCCTCGAGCATTTTCTTTCCTTATCTGTTTTATCAGCGTCCTGCAATAAACCCTCCTTCTCAGGAAGGTGGTTTAGAGTTTGTCAACACAAGAACCCTTGAAAGACTTAACCTTCTCTAACAGATGGTCAGGGCATAAATCGCTACTTTTTTCCCTTACATTAGATATATTTTGAGTTACAGTATTACATAATGTTTGAAACAGACTCATTTTTCCTTGATTTAAGTGAAACTGACCATTCTTGTCATGGTGAGTACACAACACACAGTGGACCAAAAACACTGCATTGAACCAATACACAAACACGTGCAGCAGGGGGCAGCTAATGAAAGCACCTGGGGAGCAGTGACGGGGGTGACCTTGCTCAAGGGTAGCTTAGGGCAACCTACTGGTCTGGGATTCAAACCAATGACCTTCCGGGGCCAACTCCCTAATTATTGGGCTGGGCTACCACTGCCCCTCTGCTGCTCAGTGTAAAATTTTAAATTAAACAATTCTTACATGGAGTTCACATTCCAGACATTAAATTTAAAAATTATTTGTATAAAGTTCAGTTTTATCATATAGAAATTACCATAATTTTTAATACATAATCCCACCCATTTCAAGTTACCATAATCTTTTGAACAGTTGGCTTCACAGGTGTTTGTGATTACTCAACCTTGTGGGCAAGGTTGTTTCATTGCTTCATTAGTGCAGGGATAAGATACTTAGGCTTGCTTCTACTATTGGGAGTCTGTAGTTGCCATTGTTCAACATGAGGAGAAAAGCTGTGCCAATAAAAGTCAATTCAGCTATTATGAGGCTGGAAAAAAAATTCATTCGAAACATCGGTCAAAAATTAAGATTACCATTTTCAACGTTCTGGTATTTCATTAAGAGGAAAAAAATGCACTGCTGATCTCTGTAATCGCAAAGGGACTGGTAGGCCATCTCCACTGCAGATGGCAAAAGAATCCTCACTGTGGTAGAGAAAAATCTTCAAACACCTGTCCAACAAATCAGAAACAGGCCTCAGGAGGCAGGCGTGTCTTTGTCAGACTACTATCCCCAGAAGACATGAACAAGAAAGCTGCAAGAATCAAACCACTACCAAAAAGCATGTTGGCTAAATTAGAGTTTGTGAAAAAGAGTCTGCACAATTCTGGAAACAAAAAAAAGTTGACAGATGAGACCAAAATTAACATGTTTCAGAGTCATGCCAAGAGGAAAGTGTGGAGATGAAAAGAAACTTCCCAAGATCCAAAGCATACCAGCTCATCTGTTAAGCATGGTGTTGGGATTGTTATGGACATTTGCATGTATGGCATTTAGCTGTCGCTCTTTATTCAGAGCGACTTACATTTCCTAATTACAGGGACAGTCCCCCTGGAGCAATTTTGGGTTTAAGGGTCTTACTCAGGAAACCAATGATGGTAGTGCTGGAGGAGAGATTCAAGCCTGTGACATCTTGGTCTGTAGGCAAATATCCTACCACTAGACCACCAGCACCTCAAGCTATATACACAGGGGTGTTAAAATCTTGGATAAATGAATGTGCTCTGAGTGACCTTGGTGTTAAAGTTTTGTAGTACCACTTTATGGACTTAAATATGTTGTGACGTTTGCATGCATTTGCCTCTCTTCAATGCTAGCCAGCAGCTTAGAGGTTTATAACGTGACTTAATAATACTATCTCATTAAAATCTGTCTTTGTTTTTTTAGGTGAACATACATGTTACAGTAATAGGCTAAAGTGACACTGCCAATACATTTTTCAAACAGCTTAAGGCAAGTTAGCTTTGATGATAAATAATTTATAATGGATCAATGTAAAAAAAAAAAAACAAAAAAAAAAAACATTAAACTTCTCTCAGTTCATCTACCATAAAATCTAAATTATGAAGTGCTTTCCCAATATAACTTACTAAATCAAACCGTTACATAGGTTGTTGGCTTCAGAAAGGCAGCTTTCAGATTTTGATCTGGTGACATGTTTAATGAAGTCATGTTTTTTCATTTGAAATTTGAATGGCCTGGTAAATGCATGTAATCCTGTTATTCTAACTGGGGTTGTGTAAGTGAACAAATGTTCAAGTGTTGATCATTATAAAAGAGCGCAACAACTATTTGAGAAGTGAAGATTTAAATAACTGCACGCATCATTGGTGAAAACCACTGCCAACCAGTAGAGGAAGAGGTACAGCCTTAAAAACACCCTGATAGCCCAAGCCTTTAATAATAATTTTAATTACATTTTGAATAAAATAAATGGTAGTGATGGTGTTAAAATTATTGATTCCATAATTGACATCCCATAAATCCTCCGATATGACTCTGACTGAAAGCCTTTCTGTATAGTATACCTTAACTACAATTAAAGGAAGTGTTTGGTAGCAGTGGTTAAGAGTAATCTAGAGTGTTTGATCATTTTCCGCTTTGTCTTGTCTGACATTTTGCATGAGGATCTAAAAACATCTACTGTCAATTTTGCTAAATTAGTGCAAATCAAATGGGGCAGATATTTACCAGCAGTCATGTAATAAAATAAGTAGTACGTGCTTTTTAGATGAGTGGTATAGACAGACCTCTTTTATCTTTACCTAGAGATTCGGAGAAGATGGAGGTCTGCTTGACTGAAGATGAGACCTCTTTTTACTCTAAGGCTGAGAACTATTGGAAAGAGGTTCCACCTACTGTGGACGGCATGCTTGGTGGTTACGGCAGCATTTCTAGTATCGACATCAACGGTTCCAAGAAGTTCTTGCAGAAGTTCCTTGGGGTAAGATGTTTAAATGCATGTTTGATGTTGATTTAATAGGAGTAGTGGAGGAGTGTGAGTAAATGAGTATATTATTATGGGTGTTAAACTATGTGACCTGCTATAACAAATACTATTTCATACAGGAACACAGTTTTAGCTCAGTTTATGCAGGTGCAAGCATCAGTGGCTTTACTACAGGGTTGACTGGAAGTAAATCTGCCTTACAGGTAACTGTGGAAACTGCAGTCGCTAAGCAATAACATTAACATGATATGGACGTTTCCATTTGCACCAGACTTATTCATGGAATAGTTTACCAGCGTTTATTATGGAAAACACTGGGCAACTGGAAACCACAGAATAAAATCATATCAATATCTCAATATTCTTTAAAAGAGGACATGGTTCCTAGGCTGACAATATTGCTGTCTCCAATATTTCACTCTGATGGGGAAGTGGTAGTCCATGATTGGAGAGCCCTGAGGTACTCTTGAGGTACTGTCCCCAACGCTGCTCTTGGGGCGCAGCTATTACAGTCAACTTCTGCTGCTGCTGGTGTGTGTGTTTGGACAAATTCACTGCTCACTCTTCCAGCAGTACTCCAGGACAAGAATTTCATTTCATGCTAGGCTTATTTAATGGGCCAAGCTCTTATTGCAGCATTCTGTTATGAGGGTTAATTAGAAATGTATCAAGGAATTGATCTTCCCTGTCTTTGAAAATGGAACTGTTAAAGGAATGTGAGAAATCAAATTCACACAATTCCCCCCCTTAATAAAATAATAAATCAGCCAACCATCTAATGTTCTATTTGATTTCTAACTTTGAACTTGTGCTGAAAGGCTGATGTAATAGAAATCACCCAGAAAGTCTACTGCTGGCATAAGCTTCTATTATTTTTGCAACACACTGAATCTTTTTTGTATGCAACCTTTGTCTGTGATATTGGTTAGTTACATTGATCTCATAGCTGGAACTTTTTTTTTCTTTTCTTTTTAACAATTTCTTTAGAATATTAACATATGAACTTTAACAAGTTCAAACCTAGACATATGTAGCAACACTTGCCTTTCTTTAACTTGCCCTGTATTATGCTTCGTTGCTCAGGAGGGTAAGGGTAAGACCAGACCAGGCTGTGCACTGGACTGTGGGGCAGGAATTGGACGCATCAGCAAGCGTCTGCTTCTGCCCCTCTTCCGAATTGTGGATTTGGTGGATGTGACTCAGGAATTTTTGGACAAAGCTCGCTCTTACCTCGGTGAAGAGGCTAAGAGAGTGGAGAACTACTTCTGCTGTGGCCTTCAGGATTTCCAGCCTCAGACAGGACGTTATGATGTTATTTGGATTCAATGGGTCATTGGTAAGACATGTACAGAGTTAATGTTGAAAACGCTCTCTTATACTCTCTTATTTGGCACACACATGTACCAAAATAGAATCTGAATATCCTTCCTTGTTGCAGACTATCGCTGCTTTTATTACATTTCAGCTCTGGTTTCTTTATTTTCTTTATGATTTGAGTTCATGCAAAATGTTAAGAAGGGGAAAGAAAGGAGTTTCAGTGCTGTATTATTTGCATTCTTTATTAGAGTTTAAAAAAGTTGCAGGTTTTCAGAAGGTAACAAATGATCTAAAATACAAAATAAAAGTAAGTGCAGTGAAAGAGTTTTAATAGCAGTTCAAATATATATATATATATATAATGTTAGGTCAATGAAACTTGATCACAGAGTATTAGGTTATAATATTAAACATATTGTAAAATTTTGGATTTTTAGATCATCGGCTGTTCTCATTATGGGTCACCACAGAAGATCATCTACCTCTATTTCTTCTGGTGCTTTGCATCTTCCACTTTTACATTGACCGCCTTTAAAGTCCTCTACCTTTGCCACTTCTACTCCCTGCATCCTAACCATTCTGCTGTCCTTTGTTTTATTCACATTCATGTATTCAGTTTTTGTCCTACTGGCTCTTTTCTTCACTATAAAGCACCTCTGCAGTTTCTCCTCAAGCTCCTCCCTACTCTTGCTACGGATCATATAATCAGCAAACAAGCTGACATAAGATGAGACAGCAGTCCCCATGGACAATCACAACTGCAAACAAAAAAAGGCTCACTGCTGAATTGTCACCTCTTTTCTTAACCTAGCTTCCGTTATCCTTTCCCATAAGTTCATGCTTCCACAGGTACGTCATTTCCTTCCTTAGTGTCCAGTCCCTCATTCAATTCCCCATGCTCCTGATCTTTAGCCTTTGCCATCTTTCTTTGCCCCGCGCCTTCTTTTACTCCTGTCTACTTTAATCTCTGTGACTATCCTACTTAATCACCAGGCTCTCCCTTTGTATAAATTGTAGAACTTTCTCTTCCATCATCAGTTTTCCTTATCCTCCTTCTTCTGTCCAGATGTTATATAAAGTAATTTTCTGCCATTTCCCTTACCACTTCTGCAGTAGTTTCCCACCAATCTTGTAACTGTTCACAATCATCCAGTGTTGGTCTTCCTTCTTAAACTTCCACTATTTGACCCATGACTCTGCCCTCACCTTCCTCCTCCTCTTGACATCTAAGGTCATCCCATAGACCACCATCCTATGCTGCTTAACTAAGCTCTCCACTGTCACTACTTTGCAGTCTCCTTTAAACTGGTCCTGCTTCTGCATTGCAACATTCATCACACCCTCGATTTCCAGCTGTCACACTCATAGCCTTCCTTAAGGATAACACCCATCCCATATTGCCCCCCATCCACACTATGACAAAACTAATTGAACTCGCCTGGCCAAACTCCTTCTATTTAGCTTCTTGCACACACAAAATATCAACCTTGCTTCTCATCACATCAGCTTACTCTCGTGTTACTAGTCATGCTTCCAACCCTCACACCCACTCTGCAACCCTTCCGTCTTCCTCCTTCCGGAAATGCTTTCCTCTTCTTCTTTGGCCAACAGCAGTCAAATTTCTACCCGCACCCTGTTGGCTGAGTACCAGTGGTGGTTTTTGTTAACCCGGGCCTGGATCGTTCCAGTATGGAAATTTGTTTCATTGTCCACATATTGATTTGACAGAATTTTACACAGGATGCCCTTCGTGATGTAACCCTCCGCATTTATCTGGGCTTGGCAATGGGTTGTGCATTTCTAGTGGTTGGGTTAGCCAGCTGTATTAGCTAGAAAGATAAAATAAATAAATAAAAATAAAAAATCAACTGATTCTCAATATTTAAATGTCTCTAAATGAATGGCGAGGGGTCAACTTTGATTTGAATATTGAATTAAGAACAGAGTGCCAACCAGAACTGTACAGCTCACAGCAATCAAGAGGTTAGAAACTGCTTCTAACCTCTTCTATTTTTTCCTTTCCTTTCAGGTCACCTGACTGATGACCACCTAGTACAGTTCTTGAGGCGCTGCCATGGGGCCCTGCGTCCAGATGGCTTGATCATAATAAAGGATAATGTAGCGTATGAGGGTGTGGTACCAGATGAAGTTGATAGTAGTGTGTGCAGAGGCCTTCAAGTACTGTACCACCTAGTGGCCAAAGCTGGACTCACCATCGTCTATGAGGAACAGCAGAAGAACTTTCCTGAAGAGATCTACCAAGTTCACACATTAGCTCTCAGATAAGAGCTGTGAAAGAGAGTAAATTAGTTTACAAGAAAGCAACCATACAAGATTGTTCCTTACTGCCAGCACTTTTTATGATGCCCAAGGCTGAAAAAGGATCAATATGTGCCTGTGTCAAAGCATGGAGGGTTATGGAAGGGTGGCGTTTGAGGTGTAGATTGTCCCAGGCTCTTGATGGGATCCAAGACCGGTTTGTATTTAATAGACAGTTATGCAATTAGCCTCTAAGAAATTTAAACTTTGGCCTGTAGTTTCACGGAAGGTGCTTCAAATACACCAGGCACAATTTGTGGTAATAGTGGCGCTCTTTTGGGCATTGATTGATTATATTAAAAAAACAAAACAAAAAAACTCAATTAAGAAAGCTCCCCAGTTCCCCGCCCCCTAATCCCTGTCCATCTGTGTGCTTGTATCAGACTGAGTTGTCTGGTTGGATGTTTGCATAACTTATTTAGAGCCTCGAGTTTGCATGTATTGTGTTAACTTTGAAAGAGTCTGCATATAAAAATAAACAGCATTTTACAAATGATTGTTGTGCTGTACCTGTCATGTAAAAAGGCCCCTATGATGGAAAAAACAAAACATCTTTTTTTTGCCCAGACTAAAGAAAAAGGAAATAAAACATCTACACCATTCATCCATTATCTGCCGCTTGTCCCAAACGGGGTCGTGGGGGAGTGCTGGTGTCCAACCCAGCGCACACAGGGCGAGGACGGGGGACGCACCCTGGACAGGTCGCCAGCCCATCGCAGGACATCTACACCAGCCATTTGCAAATAAGATTGCAAATAATCTTTGTTCTCAGATATGAAGTGAGGTTAAAAATAGTAAATTTGGCAAATGACAGTGTAACTAACAGTAGTAAACAAAAATGGTTTAGAAAATACAAGAAAAAAAATAGGTATAGCTGCTAATATACATTTCTATCTATACATGTGTGTTATTAGTTGCATTTTTTTTATTCAAGTCTGATTTCAGTATAGTTATATCATAGTGAAAACTATGCATACCAATGTGATACAGCAACTGGTCTAGTTTTGTGCTGGCAAGAACACATGCCTTACACAAAACCTGGAAAACTAGGCCCTTTTTCGTTTTACCCATTGGGGTACCCTAATAGGAGGCAGGTTTGTCATGAATATTGTAAATATAAAGGCAGAAAGCCAAATGGTTGGACTTAAGGAAATTTCAGTGAAAATAATATCCCACCAAAGTATGGTAGATGTGAGTAGATACCATCAAGGTTAGTCCATGATTGACTCATTACAGTCCCAGCTAAAGGGACTTGACCAAGAGAAGATATGCAATGTAAAGGCGCACACACGTGTGGCTGTTTTGTGGTAGAGAACACCTTTAGCATAAAGTTGTATTTGAAATATGTGACATTGGTAGGTAAAATAGTAGATTCATAGTTGTCAGCTGCATATTATCACACCCTGTTGATTCAGTCTCATGCCCTTCTAGAAGTCTGGAGTAAAGAACAGTGTGGTGGTTGATCAGGACCAGGTTTCACTTTGGAAACGACCAGTTTTTTCCATGCTGTCCAGCATTTCCTGAGCCTGGCTCTCGGTTACACCACCCTCCTGTTGGAAAACCTCCTTTAGTGCATCACACACTCCTGTAGGCATCTGCTTTGCATTCCTGGGCACAAGATGTTTGTGTATATAATGAATTATATAGAAATGTACCCATGCAAAAACTTTTAGGTTTGATATGACATTGAGGATTTGATTAAATTAACGATCTTAATTTTGTGTTGAAAATATCTTCATGTGATATTAGTGTGTTTTCCAGAAATAGTCAACTACTGTTTTATCATTCATACGCATGAACTGCAACCTAAACCTGGAAAAAACTCGTACTTCAAACATGATGTACGCTTACCCTGCTATGTAGAAGACCGCATTCTTGTTTGTGATCAGGTCCCATAATAGTTGGGCCTGCTCCTTTATTCTGTGCTGAACATAGATTTTGTCCTCCTAGAAAAATCATTAAAAATAGTTAAATATTAGTAATTCATCAGCTGCTTTACCAGTGCAACTCATATGTTATGTTTAATGGTTTAAAGAAAAGATCCCAAATTTGTTACTGATTAAATCACTCTTAATCTTGCCATTTAGCTCTTGAGTCTTCTAATCATCACCCACATTAATATTGATACAGGGTAACAACAAAGGTGTTTTCTAGTGGTGTTCACTTACCTGGTCTCTGGAGAAAGCTGTGAACAGGGTCAGGTGACCAGCCTGGACTTTTTCCTCCCACTCCAAATGATAGTAGAAATCTTTGGTCTTGGAGCGGCAGCCAAAGAACAGTACATTAGCTGAGACAGAATAGACACATAGAACAGATTGCTGTCGCTTTAAGTTCTGGTTGGCTGAGTCAATATTAATGCTGTGATATTCCAACATACCCAACATGGTCGCACACATCTACAACAACTAAATTCTGTATTATGAAAAGATCACTTTTTTATTAATGGACTGATCTTCTGAATTATCACGATGTTGCTTGTTAAGCATAGCCTACTATTAATGATCTACATGAACATAAGCTGATCTTAAATAAAACAAGACACTTTCAAAAACTATTTCAGAACTACTTCAATTTATGAGAAATATACCACACCAAATATTATTAGAAATAAGTGGCCTATGCAATACATTTATTTTCCCCAAGGATCACTTTTGATGAGTATGTGGTTTGGCTTACTAGTTTACTATTTTTATTACATAATCATGTTCCAACCTCCGTTTATATTTTAGAATTAAACAGGCACTGTGTTATTGTTGCTTTAGAACTCACAAACAATCCCCTCTAAGAATTTTAGAAACAGCGAGGCCAATTCATTAGTTGAGTTTGTATGTTTTAGCTCATGAACATTTCCATTCTTTTTCTACACGCTGGCCTTTCCATCACTTTGGCTGGTTCAATATTTGTTACACCAATTTTTCTTTCATTTCAAGACATTACAAATAGTAACCCTTTTTTGGTTTTCTTTTTTATGCAGTGTAATAAAGTAACTGAGCTAATACTATGCTTAAAGAATTCAAGCTAAGAAACTCACAGCAATACTCTGTATACTTACCTTTTTTATTTTGAGCAATTCTCTCCTCTATGGCAGCTCTGAAAGGGGCAACACCTGTCCCAGGCCCTACCATAATCGCAGTGGTGTCAAGATCTTTGGGAAGCTTCAGGCTACCCTTCTTCACCCATAAGGGCACAAAGACCTCACCTAAAGATGATACATGCCTTCCAATGAGAGCATTTAATTATATAGCTAGATATTCAAAATAACTAGACGTCAATCAGCCAAGACATGTATGGTGTCAAAAATGGATAAACATTCAAACAAAATTCAGGCTTTAAGCTGGCTGAAGGTGTTTTTAGCAATTGTAATATAAGCTGTATTCTTGGAAAGAACAGTAACACATGTAGAATCAGAAACCAAAGAGTAATTCTATCAGGATTAATGAACAAAGTGGTTTGAGAAAAGTGTGTAATGATTTAGGCATACAGTTAACAAATGCTAATAAGTGGGGTGTAATTATCAATTGTTAGTCGCATTACATTTACGGCATTTAGTAGACGCTCTTATCCAGAGCAACTTCCATTCCCTAACTAGAGCAACAGTCTCCCCTGGATCAACATGGGGTTAAGGGGTTCGCTCAAGATACCAATGGTGGTAGTTCTGGAGTTGGGATTTGAACCTGCAGCTTCTTGGTCTGTAGGCAATTATCCAACCACTAGATCACCACCATCTCTCACAGCTCAAATACAAGCCAAAAGAAATAAACTTCAGAGGCTGAAAATCTGCCTTGGCTGACAGCACACATCTGAGGTAAGCGGAAAATTGTGCAGATTTGATTTTATGCCTAACTTTTTAATGAGATGGTCCTACCTTGAGAGGGGTCCAAAGATGCTAGCCAGGAGGAGCACAGCCCTTTACGTGGCTTAACAAGTCTGGTTTTATACCTCACCACAGCAACCAGGATCTGGAGCCGGTTAGGGTGTGCCTGGAACACATGATTAGCCAGAGTTTTTTTTTTACGAATACTGAAGAAATAATCCATCTTGTTTGCTACACAGAGCCATGGCCAAAAGTTTTGAGAGTGACAATTATTCGTTTTCACAAAGTTTGCTGCCTCAGTTTTTATGATGCCAATTTGCATATACTCCAGAATGTTCAGAAGAGTGATCAGATGAACTGCAATTATTTACAAAGTCCTTCTTTGCCATAAAAATGAACTTAATCCCCCAAAAAACATTTCCACTGCATTTCAGACCTGCCACAAAAAGACCTGCTAACATAATTTCAGTGAACCTCTCATTAACATAGAGAAGGTTGAGGTGCACAAGGCTGGAGATCTCGCTGTCATGCTGACTGAGTTTGAACAGCAGACTGGATACTGTAAAAGGAGGGTGGTGCTTGAAATCATTGTTCTTCCTCTGTTAACCATGATTACCTGCAAGGAAACATGTGCATCATTGCTTTGCGCAAAAAGAGGCTTCTCAGGCAAGGATATTGCTGCTAGTAAGACTGCACATAAGTCAACCATTTATCAGCTCATCAAGAGCTTAAAGGAGAGAGGTACAATTGTTGCCTCAGGGTGCCTAAGCGGGAGCTGGGGTAAAGTCATTTTCTATGATGAATCTCTTTTCCAGTTGTTTGGGGAATCCAGAAAAATAGATTGTCCAGAGAAGAAAACGTGAGCGCTACCATCACTCCTTTGTTATACCAACAGTAAAGCATGCTGAGACCATTCATGTCTGGGGTTGCTTCCCAGCCAAAGGAGTGGGCTCACTCACAGTTTTGCCTAACATCACAGCCATGAATAAGGAATGGCACCAAAGCATCCTCTGTGAACAACTTCTCTCAGCCATACAAGAACAGTTTGGTGAAGATCAATGCCTTTTCCAGCATGATGGAGCACCGTCCCATAAGGCAAAAGTGGTACCTAAGTGGCTTGGGGAACAAAACATCAACATTTTGGGATCAAGTCCAGGAAACTCCCCTGACCTTATACCCGCTGAGAGCTTGTGGTCAATCCTCAAGAGGCAGGAGGACAAACAAAAACCCACAAATTATGGCAAACTCCAAGCATTGATTATGCAAGAACAGGCTGCCATCAGAGATTTGGTTTGGTCAGGGCGAATTGTAGATGGTGGTGCTGGTCTAGTGGTAGGGTACTTGCCTACAGACCTATGGATCAAGGTCGCAGGTTTGAATTCCACCTCCAGCAATACCACCTTTGGGTTCCTGAGCAAGACCCTTAAGCCCAGAGTTGCTCCAGGGAGAACTAACCCTGTAGTTAAGAAATGTAAGTCGCTCTGGATAAGAGCGTCTGCTAAATGCTGCAAATGTAAATGTAAAAGTAGAGGTCTTGAAAAAGAAGGGCCAACATTGCAAATATTGCCTCTTCACATAAATGTTATCTAATTGTCAATTAAAGCCTTTGAAACTTATGTCAAAAATATCTAAAAAGACTACAGCAGCAAACTTTGTGAAAATCAATACTTTTCTGTTAGTCTCAAAACGTTTGGCCAAGGCTTAACTTATAGGTTCTACTATAAATATTCAGAAACTTTCAGCCTGTTCACAAATCTACTAGCCAGGTCATCCGACACTAATGTCATACTTTCTAGATTCTAAAAGGAACTTAATGAATATAATGAAATATAAAATGATTTATTTTGCTTTTAAGTGATAAGTAACAAAACAGTAAGATCTAAGCTCATAAATGGAATCTGTTGCTTTCTCTCTGGTAAGCATACTCACTCGTGTTGCCTGTTATGGCAACCAATTTGGATATGTATGCAAATGTGACTAGAATCTGACTAAACATATAAGATTTGGTCAATTGTAACTTGAAATGTAAACCCTCCAGTTTAAAAAAAATGATTTAGGAAGAATAACAGAATTGCTTAATTCTGTAAACATGTAAGAAAATATGATGACACTGAACACTGAATTTTTCCAAAGATAACTGTGAATTAATGTGAAATGTTTGTATGCTTAAATCTAGCAATGATTTGATAATTTAAATGGTTCCTTCCAAAAATTACATACTTAATTGTCTAAATCTGAGATGCTGAAGTAGGGCTTTACCAGTAAGGAGGATGCTATGGAGAAGGAGCGAGGCTGAATTTCAGGGAATAAATCTAGTAGATGGTTTACATTGAGCTCAGCTGTTGTATGAGGGAAGTCTGCCAGAACCTGGTGGAAAAAAAACAGCAGTTAATTTTTCCTTCCAAATTTTCCTGTCATAATTTTATGTTCTGTCAAAATATATTTAAAAAATGACTGAATGAAAGGATTTCTTGGTGTATGGATCTTAAAGATGTTGTTTCAACAAGCTTACATTTTTAAAACTCTATTCAGTGTAAATTTTGTTTGTTGTTTGTTGATGTTGATGATAAAATTTTATTTTGGAAAAAAAAGATTACAAAAGTCTGTGTAACACTAATGGTCTCCAGAAGATCCTCACCTCCAGGGCTATGCGGCGGGGTCTGTTGCAGTAACTGTGCAGTTCTTCCTGTCCTTGAGCGGAGCTGAATTCGATCAGCTTCTCACGCTCCAGCTCATTGGTGGCAAAGGTTGCAAGCAGTTCAAAAAAAGAGCGTCTGGGGACTGAAGCAATGTCCAAAAACTGCTCTACTAGGTACCTGATTGAACAGGGCTGAGGTAGACGGGCAGGAACTAGAGTTGAAGGAGAAAAGCCACATCAGTGTCAATACTGTTCTGAGAATAATATAATCTGTTTGCTGATGCTACCATGGAGTCCTCAACACTGATGAACCGGGTAAAGAAAGGATAAAGATGGCAGTCTATAACTGTGAATCTTAAAATGCAGTGGGATGGTAATAGGAGCTAAAATGTATCATGAATTTAGATAAAAGGCTGCAACACTTAGTAAACGCTGTAACATGACAGCTTTTACATATTTATATCAGCATTTGTTTTTTTTTCCTCCTCTAGCCATCATCCTGGGTGGGGGAGAGATAATGTCATCTTTAGATTGATAAAATGTGTGCATCCGGATCACTTCATTGCAGAATTCAGGATTAAACATATATAATCACCTGGGTTGCCATTAGCAGAGGTAAGCATGAAGTAGCAGTCAGGGTCAAGTCTCAAGAGCTCGCAAAACTGTTCCACATCTTCTGGCGAATTGCATGGTCTCATCATCACAACATCACCTGCACTGTACCTATCAGATACATGTTGTATTGGTCAGCAGTATATGGAATGAAATATTTACTGGGGCCTGATTCCACCCCCCCACCTTACAGTATTTTACAGAGCTACTCACTGGATATTTGAGCCTGTGATGTCAAACTCAATATGTCTCACATCCTGGAAGTGAAGAGGGTCTGTTACTCTCTGATTAACCACCATTCTAGCTAAGAAAGGTTTAGCTGAACAGTGTGGGGCCTGGTCATCAGGTGAGAGGAGCTTCAGGGATGGCTTTTCCGTAGTGTCATCCAAAAAGTGGAACACATATCGAGGAGGAAGGCTACGTAAAATAGACAATCCAACTGGTGATTTATGTACCACAATACATAACAAGATGACATCATGGCATAACAATAGCTTTTTAAATCATTTGAGCTACAGTATCTCTTTTTTTTTTTGATGGGCTGGCCTTTACTTCACATGCACTTCGATGAAATTTGGTTGCTGGTTGAATGGCTTTCTTCCCTTGGACCCTTTTTTTGGTCCACTGCATAGGAAAAGCCCACAAGCTTAAGACTCACCATCATATTTTAGTTGCTCAGATATTAATACTTACAGATTATTCCTGCTTCCAACACAGCAATTTCTAAAACTGACAATTAACTTGCAGCCTAGTTGATCTAGGCTTTGTTGATTTTAGTTTATTTTTTCACATGCTCCCTAACATAACTGTACTTGCTATTTTTGCCAAGAAACTTCATTTATACTTTACAATCATCACTCAGTGTTAGAGAAAATGCTTCTGCGGAGGGTCATAGCATTCCTGTTGTGACATTTTAGATTTTCTGATGTAATATGCATTGTAATGGAAATAAATAATTACATTTCAAGCCAGCTCCTACAAATTAATACTATGAGCTAGGACAAAGAAAATTTTGATTTTTCATATTGGTTTATGGCCATAAAATGTAAAAATTGTAGCCTATTAAATCTCGAGAATTTATCCTCTTTCTGTCTCACATGCATATATGCTAACAGAAGCATATGCATTACAACAAAGACTGCAAGAGTAGATGCTTCTTATGCTTCTCACAAAGACTAAACTAAAATCAGAACATGAGATTCATGAGACTCACGGATCTTCCTCAGGCAGTGGGCTTAATTCCACAGGCACAGGATAGAGAGACAGGGCTTTCTGCCAGAATGAAATCAACCAGGGGTCAATCACTCCGTCCGGGCTAAAAGATATGAAAAAATAATTATTATACGTTACGACATGGGCTGTTAATGATGGACAAGAATTTCTATGGACTCCAGCACAGTTTTTTTTTCTCTCAAAAACACCCAATAAGTAATCTGTTAATTATTAATTGTCCAGACCAGTCTTACCTTCCAAGTTTAAAAAATGTATTATCGAAATGTTTGTGTATCGAAAAATTGAGCAATACCAACTTCTGGTAGTGTCTTTGCTTGCACAGAAACTAAAGCCTCTAGCCCAGTGGAGGGGTTGGTCTATCTGATATTATTGCAAGAGGCCCAAAAATGCAAATAAATTCTCAGATTCTCAAACCTTGTCCTAACAATCACCAACCATGGGCTCCTCTAATCAGCTGCATACCATGCAGAAAAAGTAGCTGTTTCCTATATTCATAATGTTATTATATAATGACCAATAACAAGGTCAAGATCAGGCCAGCAAGAACAAGAAAACTTCCTGAAGTAACTACTTCCCTGGATTGTTGGGAAGGTGTTTTATTGTGCAGTGTCACCTGAACAAATTAGACCTTATTGGGATTTAGAATCAGCAGAAGAAAACCTTTCTTGTGTCATAGCCGCAAAAATCAGTATCTGAAGTTTGTATATGAATGTCTAATCTCTCTCTTCAAAAGTCTTGTTTAATGATGCAAAAAAGGGCAAAAAAGGATGAGAACACCAGGAAAATAATAAATAATAAAAAAAATAATAATAACCACACTAATACACATGGGGGTGGATTGATCATATACATTTATGGCATTTAGCTGAGCTTATCCAGAATGACGACTTCTTTTAGATGCTCCCGTTTAGGGATCGCCACAGTGGATTAATCATCTCCATTTCTTCCGGTCATCTGCATCTTCCTGCTTCAAACCAACCACCTGCATGTCCTCATGAACCTCCTCTTTGGTCTTCCTCTTTTCCTCTTTCCTGGCAGCTCCATCTTCAAAATCCTCCTTCCAATATAATCCTCGTCTCTCCTCTGCACATGTACAAACCAACGCAACCTTGCTTCTCTAACTTTGTCTCCAAGACGTCTAACCGGAGCTGTTCCTCTAATATACTCATTTTTAATCCTGTCCATCCTCGTCACACCCAACGAAAATCTCAGTAATACCAGCAAATACCAGAACATTTGTAAAAAAGTTAAGACGTTAAAAGTTAAAACAAAGATGGGTTATACAACAAGAGAGTAAAAAAATCAAAAAAACATTTGAAAGCATATTTGATATATATTTTTTGTCATAAGGTAAATTTTGTGTAGAATTCATAGAAATATAGCGAGCAATACACTGTACAGTATTCTAGCCCAGCCTACGCTTTTTCTTAGAATACACTGTACTGTAATTAACAACCACCTGCTACAGACTGTATATCAGAACCACTACAGTTGGCATAAACAACAATTTGTACTGTATTGACAAAAACAATTGAATCAAGATACAGCTGTTTAACGAATTCTGCTGCCGAAGACAGTTGCCGAAAGTATCGTACAGTACTGTATGTATGTTCATTATGATTTGCCTCACAGTTGTTAACTTGTGAATACAATAATTTTTGTAGGCAAAAATGACCTCAATATAATGCTGCAATATACTGGGGAAATTCACAAAAATATTGTCATGTTCCTTATGAAAATCCGGGAATAGCCAGGGACGTGAAATGTGAACGGCGAATATAGCAGGGGGTTTACTGTACGTCAAGAGGCACAAACTGAAGGTTTCGCCAAAATCCTCACAGGCACCCAAACAAAATGCCATTGAAAAATCTGCTGACATATCTCAAAAGAGTAGCACATGCAAGACTCCCCAATAATCCTACAGAATTACCTGAGGTACCTCAGGGCAACCTACTGGTCCAGGATTTGAACCCACAACCTAACAATCCTGGGGCATAGTCCCTAACCACCAGGTCACCGCTGCCCTACAGCATTGTACAGCAGTGAATAATTAGTGCTAAGTTTTGTCTGCACAGAAATAGAAAAGCAATAATGCTTAATGTTGTCTGCTCAGAGGAATTGCCACATGAAGTTTTAAAATATTACACCAAATGATGCATCAGATACTATACACATGAATTGTGCCTAAAACCGTCAAATTAACCAGACCTCGCATTGCAGTTTAATCTTTTCATCCATTTTGTCCGTGCCTCAAACATCATGTGTTATTCAGTCTGTGGGCAGGAAAAACATCAACGCCTCTTCATTAATCAAGTATGAACTTTGCCTTTACCAAAAAAATTCTTACCCCAGATCATGCTGATCATCAGCCAATCCTACAGGGAGAAGTGCATTAGCACCAAGCTGCAACAAACGCTTATAGAGCTTTTTAGCCACAAAGTTGAACCTACAAAGTAACGCAAAATAAACACAAATCATAATCAGGTATAATGGTACTGTAATTGTTCAGATTGTTTATGTAAAAACCTGAGGAAGGCAAATGCATAAAACAATAATTCTTTTGTTTTCCATGGAAGAGGCAACTAAATGATGGAAAATCTCACTTAGGATAAGAGGAGTCCCCCAGGCCAAGCACCGCATAGTCCAGGCGACAAAGAGAGCCAGTCGGCAAAGACTTCCTAAATATAAACCTCCAAAAATTCTATGAAACAGAAACAAAGACACTTTACTCTTTGTTCATTCAATATCTGAGTCATGAACAATCCTTTTCATTTGTAATTGATCAATTTCCTAACTTACTTAATTTCTTGACAGATCAGGACATTTAGACTTGAAGTTACAATGGCACATGGCACAGGAAAACTTAAAGAATGTCACGTGATACAAATGTGCAATGGGATTTTAGGCCTATTATAAACTAAGTTTATTCTAGTAGCACATAGCCAAAAATGGAAATCCATCTGACACAAAAAAAATCCATCTGACACAGAAAATCCATCTGACACAATAAAAAGCAAATAGACAGTATACAAATATTACGACATTAAATTATTCAGTTCTTTATTAAGAAAAGTTCACATATTGATGTCTGATCTTGTTTTTATTTATCTCTGGGAAAGAAAGTGTTTTAATTACAGGTGAAGAACAAACAATAACCTTGATTTATTTATTAAACAAAAGAAAAACAAAAATGTGAATTCTAACTGAGGAAAAAGTTAGAACACCGTACCCCTAATAGCTAGTGTCCCCCCACGCTTCTTGTAGCATCTACCAGTCTCCGATATCGGTCTGAGGAAAGTTTGCCCCACTCCTCAATGCAGAATTATTTAAGATGTGAGATATTTAAGTGGTTTCTTGCACGTAAAGTCATCAAGTCATCCCACAGCATCTCAATGGGATTAAGATCTTAGCTTTAACTCAGCCACTACAGGACTCTCCATTTCTTAGTTTTCAGCCAGTTCTTGGTGGATTTACTGTTTTCGGTCATTGTCAATTTGGTTTACACAAGACATCCTCTGTTCTGGTGTCCAAATAATTCAATTTTAGACTCATCTGTCCAAAGAACATTATTCCAGAAGTCCTGGTCTTTGTCTACGTTCTCTCTGGGAAACTTCAGTCTGGCCTTGATGTTTCTCTTAGAGAAAGGTTTCCTCCTTGCACACCTCCCATGTAAGTTAAAGTTGTGCAGTCTCTTCCTGATTGTAGATTCATGCACTTTCACTACAACAAGTAGTGAAATGACATTTTAGGAAAACTGCTCTCGGGGTGAACTTGCTTGGACAGCCAGACCTGGGCATGTTGGTAGCTGTTTTGGAAGTCCTCTACTTACAACTATTTTCCAGACAGTGGAATGGCTGATTGAAAATTCTTTTGAAATCTTTAAAATCCCCTACCAGATTTATAAGCTGCCACAGTCTTCTTTCTGAAGGCCTCAGACAGCTCCTTCTGATCTCACCTCAACAGTCAGGAGCACACCAAACTCCTTCACAATGCTGAGTAACGATGTTCTAATCATGTGCACCTGATGTGTGATTTGAGCCATTTTAATTGGGAATAAAAGTAGGGGTGTCCTAATATATTCCTCACCAGAAATCACATTTTTGTAGAATTACATTTTACAGAAGATTCTGAAAACTCTTTTCTTCAGTTTCAATTGTTTAGTTATATTGCTTGAATCTCCCAGTATTGTTAAAATTTAAATTAAATGTCTATATGTCCAAGAATGTTACAAAAACACCCAGGCTGTCATAGGGTGTCCTAATTTTTTCACATGACTGTACTTAAATGTGACTGTTCAGCAATAATAATCTTGAACGTGTATGTTTCTCTAAAGTGTAGGAATACCTGCATCTCTTTATGTTACAGGGACATGAGAACTAATATATATATATATATAAAATATTATAGACATACGTAAACTATATGAACCTTAATTTAACAATTTTCAAAAATTACATGCATGTGGCTTTCAAAGACTGAAATTGACCATTCACTACAAAAGTCTGAAAAGGTGGCCATATATGTAAAAGGTCATAACATAATGAGTAAATGATGCGTTAAAACTTTAACAGTCAGCCATAATATATCAGATAAAAAAAATTTTAAAAAAAGAAGAAAAACAAGCAACTCATTTCTGTGATTCCTGGAAAACACCTATTACCTTCATGTTGTCCGGTGGGTCACCTTGCCCTGTGCTGGCACAAACAAACATAACGAGAGACTCGGATATCAGGTTCGCCTGACAGACAGACAGACAGACAGACACAGACACACAGTCTTAGCAACAATACATTGTGGAGTAGCAGTAGTAGTAGCCACTTTAAACTTTTAATTTCTGTTCTTTTGTTTGTTTTAATACACACAGGTATGCAAGTGTTGTAAAACACAAAGTAATTTGAAGATATATTTCAAAATACTTCATTCAGTTTAAGGTGCTAAAGAGGTTAACATCAGACACCATGAAGATTTTGGCTCATAAGATATACCAACCACATTGTAATTGTCCAGGGATAGCACTCGAACTCCAATCCGTCTTCTCTGGGCTTGCCGCCCAATCCTCTCGGCCGTATCCTGTGCTGTGCCTGTCTGACTCCCATATAAAACCAGAAGTGTATGGGCTGACATTCTGCGATCAGAGGAAGGAACCAATGAGAGAAACAAGCATATTACCTGACCGTATGTATGAGCTATTATGCAGGACAGTCAGAGAGATGAAGAAAGTAGACAGGAGTACAAGGAGACGAAGCGCAGGGCAAAGAAAGCAGTGGCAAAGGCTAAAGATACGGTGTTAAGTGAATTGTATGAGAGTCTGGGCAGTAAAGAGGGAGAAAAGGACCTACACTGATTGGCTAAACAGAGAAACAGAGCTGGCAAAGATGTGCAGCCGGTCAGGGCAATTAAGGATAGAAATGGTAATGTACTCACAAGTGAGCAGAGCGTACTGACAGAAGGAGTACTTTGAATGGCTGATGAATGAAGAGAGTGAGAGAGAAGATTGGTTGATTTGAGGATAGTGAACCAGGAAGTGCAGCAAATAAGCAAGATGGAAGTAAGGGCAGTGATGAAAAGAATGAAGAATGGAAAGGCTGTTGGTCCAGATGACATACCGGTGGAAGCATGGAGGTGTTTAGGGGAGATGTCAGTTTCTGCGCAGATTGTTTGGAAAGTGAGAGGTTACTAGAGGAGTGGAGATGAAGTGTACTGGTATGGATTTTTTTAAGAATAAAGGTGATGCATAGAGCTGTAGTAAATATAGAGGGGTAAAGTTGATCAGCCACACCATGAAGTTATGGGAAAGAGTAGTGGAAGCTAGGTTAAGAAAAGAGGTGAGGATCAGTGAACAGCAGTATGGTTTTATGCCGAGAAAGAGCACCACAGATGCAATGTTTGCTCTGAGGGTGTTGATTGAGAATTACAGAGAAGGTCAGAAGGAGTTACATTGTGCCTTTGTGGACTTGGAGAAAGTTTTGTATGAGAAAGTCAGGTGTGCGAGTTAAAGATGCTGAGATTGTTGCGTTGCATGTGACGAGGATGGACAGGATTAGAAATTAGTATATTAGAGGGAAATCTCAGGTTAGACGACTTGGAGACAAAGTCAAAGAAGCAAGGTTGCATTGGTGTGAACATGTCCAGAGGAGGGATGAGGATTATATTGGGAAGAGGATGTTGAAAATGAAGCTGCCAGGAAAAAGGAAAAGAGGAAGACCAAAGAGGAGGTTTATGGATGTGATGAGAGAGGACATGCAGGTGGTCGGTTTGAAGGAGGAAGATGCAGATGCCAGGAAGAAATGGAAAAGGATGATCCGCTGTGGCGACCCCTAAACGGGAGCAGCTGAAAGAAGAAGGAGATGGATGTGCTATTATGTCTATAATAAAAACACATGTTCACTTTCATTGCGCCACTTGAACGTTCTAGGTTCTCTTTACAACATACAAAACAGAAGGTTATTGTTCAATTTAAAGGTTTTCTTGAGCTTCAGATTGTCAGGTTTTAGCAGTAGGAAGAGTCTTTCTTCTTGCAGCGTGACCCATGACACTGATCACTCTGTAACTTCCTTTGCATTAGATCCTGTTGCTACTATTTATACTACATTTTTGCTTAAGAAGAACACTTACACCAGTATGATCAAGGTGTTACATTGTGGGATAAATGAAAATACCAATTGAAATTTATTAAACATTTATTATAAATAAATTGATAAATTGAAAATACCAATTATTTGCTGAGCTGAGCAGATTTAAAAATAGCTTGCCATAACATAACATCAGATGATCACTGTTTGAGAATCAACATTTCGTGTTCATTCCTAATCTAGATGGACCAAAATTGGTTGCTTGACCCCAAAGGTCACGCATCTCAATTACAAAGAGCACAGGAAAACAGCTTGCCTATCAATTTGTTGTTCAGAAAACAAACAAACAAACACACACACACATCTCTAGCTAGTTACTGGAGTGACCATAAAGAGTTTGTTTTCAGGTCGTGTGTAGCCCTAGTTAGCCTTATATATTAACACAAATAAGTCTGTAAGCTCTTCTATTTCTTTATGCATCAAAACTAGCTACAAAATCAGCATCATTTCCGGTAAAGTAAGGTTAACAGCCCACCTTTCTCATCGAACAGCTCTTACTGTGAAGAACTACCAGCTAAACGAGCGTACAATTACCACGTGACCGTGTCTCCCTCACACATGGGCGCGTTCCATTCGTATAACCCTCACTTCCTGGTGTACACTTACTCCCTCTTTTCCAAGTTTGAACTCCATTCATGCCACCTATTATCTCAGCCGAAAACTAGGGTCTAAAAATCTAAAGCAAAGGGAAGGAAGGCAGAATTGAACGAAATAACTAGGAGCGTAGGTAGTGGAAGGGCAGGTATACTAAAGTCGCTTGTTTATTTTCTTGGGAGCAATGGCACGTGTACATTCACCTCCAGTTCATTATACAGTTCACTATAAAAAGCCACTGTTTGATGTCATCGTTGTTGTTTTGTTCAGAGTTACTTTTAAAGCTTTTTTTCACCAACCCTTCAGTGAGTAAGCCACTACGTAGACAGGAGTGCAGAACGCAGGCGACGTTTGTGACGCGCGCAGCACTTCCGGCTTGCAGCGCTGTTACGCTAAACAGGAAGTGCGTGTACCCGGTAGGCAGCTGTGTTTCCCTTCTTTTTTCAAAATGGCGACCGACAAAGGAGGTGTGTTTATGAGTGTTTACTTGTGTTTGGTGCTATTCGTGGTAGAAAGCCACTGTCGGCTCCACCATCTCGTACTTAAGGTATGTGTCGATTACTGAGTTCATAAATCCACCACTGCTCTGTACAGAACTTTGAACTGTTGTCGCTGAGCTGACGAGCTACATTTATTTAGAACAACACCCGCAGAGAATGAACGTTTGATTAAAGAGGCAGTTTATGGTTTACTAAAAATGTGTTGTCCTTTCCTGTCTGATGGCAACTGCGATGTGTTTACAACTGGCCAACCCTCGATCTCGCAGAGGGGGTTGGTCCACTAAAACCATATAAGTGTGTTGTTTACATTTACATTTACGGCATTTAGCAGACGCTCTTATCCAGAGCGACTTACATGTCCTAATCACAGGGACAGTCCCCCTGGAGCAACTCAGGGTTAAGGGTCTTGCTCAGGGACCCAGTGGTGGTAGTGCTAGAGGTGGGATTCAAACCTGGGACCTCTGGAACCATAGGCAAGTATCCTACCACTGGACCACCGCCACCCTGTTGTTGGTATCCAGTGAAGCTTTTGATGAAGCCTTCATGCTTCAGTCATGCTAATATATTGGTCTTTCACTGTGATCTTAAAACACGACACCCATGGGTTTGGATTGCAAAGTTTCTCAGTGATATTATAGCATCAACATCTCAATTTGTCATATTCCCCATGATGGCTAACTTCTACCTCTCTCTAGGACCAAACTCATCCTCCAGGAAAAGAAACTCAGTTATTGCTCAGTGGTGGAGCAATGGCTACGAGGCCATTTAAAGAGAGTTACTCATTTAGACAGATTTGTTTAAAGGAGGTAGTGGAGGTGAGGTATTGTGTATGTGGAGGTGATGGTGCTGGCACACTTTCAAGGCTGGCTGAAACACAGGGCCAAAAAGAAGCAGCGGTAGGTGCTTTGCTGTCAGACGCAGAGTTCGATGTAGTGGCATAAGTATACACTACTTAAAATCTTTAAAGTGTGTAATATTTTCAGAATTTTGATATTGGATGTGTTAGAATGAGAGGAAAAAGAAACAGTACCAGAAATACGTTGTCCATGTTCTGATGCACTTACTCAAGTTAATCAATTCTGGTGTTTTTTGCTATCTTTGGGATGTATTTTGTAATTACTATGCTAACATTATCCCCAGTATGTTCAGAAAAGCATATTGCGATGTTAAGTTTCACATTGACAGATCTGTTTGTTGTGCTATTCAGTAGATCATATTGATTAATTCTTAGTCAATAGGTAAGTAAGGAGCATGCCATTTAACAGTTTCTTTTGTCTCAGGATGACGTCCGGCAGAGGGTCCATCTCAACACATTTGGTTTTTATAAAAATGGTTACATGAGTGTGAGCATGAACACTCTCCGTGTGAATGGGCTGAAAAGTGAGAACATTGACAGCTCCACGGTAAGATTTTCTGCTTTAGATTTCATTGCCCCCCCCCCCCACTCTTTCTTGCAAGCTAAAGTTAAAACAGTTCTCACAAAATACTACATTTTATTAATATTGCTACAATTTGTGAGCTGTATTGCACCATAGTAAAACTAATTTAGGAAAGGCTTGTGATTTGGCATATCTAAATACTTAATGGTCAAGAATGCTCATAGCACACAACAGAAGCTATTGTCATCTAAATCTTTTCCTTTTTTAGGCTGAAATGTCTCCTTTTCTTCTTCTTTGCATCGTTCGCCTTCAAACCAACTGTCCGCATGTCCCCCTCCCCCCTCCCCCCCTTTTTTTTTTTAAAAACCTCCTCTTTGGCATTCCACTTTCCTTCTTGCTTTGCAGTTCCTCAACATCCCTTTCATCTCTCCTCTGTAGCAATGCAACCTTGTTTCTCTGACTTTGTCTCCAAACTGTCCAACCTGCATTCTAACCATTCTGCTGTCCTCATTTTCATTCATACTCACATACTCTGTCTTAGTCATGCTGACTTTCAGTCCTCTCCTCTCTAGATCACATCTTCAGCTCTCCAGGGTCTACTCATGCTGCTTCCCTACTCTCATTACAGATCACAATGTCATCTATAAACATCATAGTTCTTGGGGACTCCTGTCTAATCCAGTCTCTCAAACTGTCCATCACCACTGAAAACAAATATGGGCTCAGCGCTGATTCTATATGTATTCCCATCACTACTTTAAACACATCCGTCACTTCCACTGCAGACCTCAACACAGTCAGTGACAACATAGAAACATACATATCCCGTACTACTCTGACATACTTTACTCTACCACTCCTGACTTTCTAATTTAATACCACAACTCGTCTTTAGACACCATGACTTATGCTTTCTCTAAGTTCACAAAGGCACAATGCAACTCTTTCTGATCTTCTCTATGTTTTCCGTCAACACCCTCAGAGCAAGCATTGCATCTGTAGTGCATTAAACCATACTGCTTTTCACTTATCATGACCTCTTTTTCTTAACCTGTTGTAGCTAATAACTTTCTCTTTATGGTTACTACAGCTCTGTGCATCACCCTCAATCTTGAAAATGTTTATTTGTGGAGAGTACAATTCTCTACTCCTCAGGCATCCACTCACTTTCCAAGATTGTGTTAAATGATCTAGTTTGAAACTCCATAACCATCTCTCCTAAACAGCTGCATAGGTATATCATCTGGAGCAGCAGCCTTTCCATGTCTCATGGCCACCTTACTATCTGTCACCCTTACCACTTCCTCAGTAGTTGCCAAGCAATCTGGTAACTCTTCACTACACCCCAGTCTCCACCTTTAACGCCTACCAGAATTCAATCTTAGCCGCCTTCTTTCAACTTTCACTCTTTAATTGCTGACTTTGGCCTTAATTTCTTTTGACATCCAATGTCATCCTACAGACCACCATCCTATGCTGTTTAGCTACACTCTCCCCTGTCACTACTTTCCAGTCTCTAATCCCTTTCAGACTGACCCTCTTAAAATGATATAATCCACCTGTGTGCATCTTCCTCCACATATTTTGTGTAACCAAGTGCTCCTCCTACCTCAAAATAAGTATTCACTACAGCCATTTATGTCCTTTTAGCAAAATCCACTACCATCTGAACTTCTATATTTCTCTCCTTGACACCATACTAAGTCATGTGAAAAATTAGGACACCCCCTGTAAGCCTGTGTGTTTTTGTAACATTCTTGAACATATAGATATTTAATCTTAACAGTACTGGGAGATTCAAGTAATATAACTAAACAATTAAAATTGAAGAAAAGAGTTTTCAGAATCTTCTGTGAAATGTAATTTTACGAAAATGTGATTTCTGGTGAGGAATAAATAAGGACACCCCCACATTTATTCCCAATTAAAATGGCTCAAATCACATGCAGGTGTAGCACATCACACATGACTAGAACATTGCTACTCAACATTTTGAAGGAGGCTTGCCCGATTTAAACCTCAGACATTCAGTTTGGTGTGCTCCTGATTGTTTGAGGTAAAAGTGAACACCATGGTGAGATCAGAAGAGCAGTCTGAGGACTTCAGAAAGAAGATTGCAGGAGCGGATAAGTCTGGTAAGGGATTTAAAAAGATCTCAAAAGAATTTGCACTCAGCCATTCCACTGTCCAGAAAATAGTCTACAAGTGGAGGATTTCCGAAACAACTGTCAACTTTCCCAGGTCTGGCCGTCCTAGCAAGTTCACCCTGAGAGCAGACCACAAGATGACAAGAGAAGTCTCCACAAACCCTGAAATGTCATCACAGGACCTACAGCAGGTTCTTGCTACTTGTTGTAGTAAAAGTGCATGAATCTACAATCAGATAGAGACTGCACAACTTTAACTTGCAAGGGAGGTGTGCAAGGAGGAAACCTTTGCTCTCTAAGAGAAACTTCAAGGCCAGACTGAAGTTTGCCAGAGAGAACGTAGACAAAGACCAGGACTTCTGGAATAATGTTCTTTGGACAGATGAGTCTAAAATTAAATTATCTGGACACCAGAACAGAGGACATGTCTGACATAAACCAAATACAGCATTCCAGGAAAAGTACCTGTGAAGCATGGAGGTGGAAATATCATGGCCTGGGGATGCTTTGCTGCAGCAGGACCTGGCTAACTCAACAACATAGAAGCCACCATGAATTCTACCGTGTATCAGAGGGTGTTTGAGGCACATATGAGACTATCTGTAAGAACATTAAAGCTGAAGCGGAACTGGAACCTGCAACATGACAATGTCCCAAAACATACAAGTAAATCCACCAAGGATTAGCTAAAAACTAAGAATTGGAGAGTCCTGGAGTGGCTGAGCCCAGATCTTATTCCCATTGAGATTCTGTGGGGTGACTTGAAACTGGCTGTACATGCAAAAAAAAAAAACACTCAAACATCTCACAGCATAAAGTATTCTGCAAACTTTCCTCAGACTGATGTCAGAGACTGGTTGATGCTGCAAGAAGCATGTCAGGGGGTTGGGTGTCCTAACCTTTTCCTCAGTCAGTTTTTTTCACATGACTGTAGCCATCATCTCCTCATCCCCTTTGTTGCCTTTACCAGCATGCCCATTAAAGTCAGCACTAATCATCACCCTCTCCCCTGTGTACGCTCTCTGTAACTCACTTCAGAATTCTTCTTTCTCCTCCATCACACAATCTACTTATGAGTAATCTGCACCATCAACAAAATCAACACACCTTCAACTTCCAGATTATCATCTTATCATATATCAGCTGGCTCTCTACCTTTTACCAGTCATGCTGCCAATTTTCAAAGTTTCTAAACTCACTTCCACACACCCTTAAGTTTCTCTTCCTTTGTTTGGACATGCCTACCTCCTCTTCTCCATCTTCTTTTTTGGTCAACAGTAGCCCAATTTCCACCTACACACTGTTGGTTAACAGTGCTGGTGGTGGTTGAATGATCTTTGGACCTCCCATTTATCCAGGCTTGGGACTAGCACAAAGAAATATACTGGCTTGTGCACCCCTAGTATCTTGGTTCAGATATCATCGTAATGATTTGTCATATTGTGAGCCCTAAAGCACAAGAATAATGTGATTGTAAAACCAATGCTGGCGCAAGCTGTACTTTTCTTGAATCAGCTGTTTATATTATTTTTACTGATTAACACCCTCTTTTTCTTATGTTCTGACTACAGATCGGTTTTAGCCTTGATCGGACAAGCAGTAATGACTTCTCCACTTATCTGGTAAGAGTATTTTTGACCGCATCTGTTTATTTTTTGATGCTGTCGGATGAAGTCAAATTTGTGCCAATGAATGTCTTGCCTTTTTTTTATTTATTTTTTATTTTTTTGTTAAATGTTAAATTTGATATTTAAGTCCATCTTCTTTATTACAACTGAAAGATTGCAAAGCAGCAATAAACATTAATGCATTGTTAATTTAAAAGAATTACAGTTTGCACAATACAACAGGTGAACCACAACAAAATGCAACCTCTGCACTTAACCCATTTATCGAATGTGTAGCAGTGGGCAGCTATAGTGCCCCGGGAGCACTGTTAGGGACGGTAACTTGCTCAAGGGTACCTCAGAGTAACGTGCTGCGCTGGGACTCGAACCTATGACCTTCCAAGTATGAGGCCTTGTCCCTAATCACTAGGCCACCACTGCCCTGATATATGATTATTTATGCTTTTTTTCTGCAGGATGATGGTCTAGATTACTGTGTTTTGAAAAGGGTACCAAGTGGTGATTTTGCTGTAGTGCTTCTTTTGTTGGACTTCAGAAGTGAGAAGTAAGTTCTATCTATAAATCTTATATTTCGAGTCATTTTTTATATTACCTGTACATTTGTTGTTGTTGCTTTTTTGCTGCAAATATTTTATATACATGATAAACCATCAACATGACTGATTTACCATCAATTTCCAAAACAGACATTGAATAAAATTGAGTTCTTTTTTTGTCTTTTTAAGAGTCAGGATGAAAACAGCAGAAGAAAAAATGTTCCCCCAAATCATTTCTACACCAGATGTTAAGCTGGATGAAAATGAGAAGAAAACTGATAAACCTCAGTCTGATGGTTAAGCTCTGTCTTTTTTAACTTTAATTTGTGATGTATAAAGCTTGTTTTTATTTGTTATTGGTTTAGTTAAGTCATGTCCAACCATTTGTGTTGACTTAATTTTGTCAGATTCCCAGATAAGTTAGCCTAAGCTTGCCCAATGTGCTTTATCTTTTTCTTTAAATTTTAAAATATCTGTGATGCCCCCCCCCCCCCCCTCCCAAACAGTATATGTGTAGCCATTGCATCTTTCATCTCACACATTTATTAAGCTGCTGCTTTATATTCTGTGTCCTTAATAGTTTTGAGTCAGTCCAAACAGGATGTGACTGAGGTAAGAATATTTACTCTGGGGGTTCATTGATCCTTTGGCTGTCTAAAGAGCTTCATGATTTTTGATGTGTTTTTAGTCATTGGAATTAGCAGGTTTTGTACTAAAACATATCGATTACTTCTCTTACAGAAAAAAGCAGAAGTCACTTACGCCTTGCAGCATGAAGGCAATACCTACTCCTTTCAAGTAAATTCATTAACTTCTGAATACCTTAATAGGTGATTCAGAGAACAGTGTCTCTTAAGAGCATTTATTATATAAAAATGCCTATTTGGATACAGTCTTAGAAATGGGTAAAGGTGGATCTTCAATGGTAGAACAAACACATCCCTTCTCTTCAATAATACGTTTTAAACATCATTCCAGGGCAAATCCAAACACCTCTCAGGCTACAATCCCTGAGATGATTGTAAACTGGTGCTAAATTCTAACATCAAGCAGTCTTGGACAAACCAGATTATTTTATGTTGGTTATCAAAAGGCTTTGGCAGTTTTGACACCAAATGCTACATTCCTATTGGCTAAAGAGCTTTTGTACAACACCCAAATGAGGCTCTGAATTACATATACATTATAAGGGGTGTGGCAGATGAAGCTCCCATTCAATGAGTGTATAATTTAGCAGAAAGCCATGTGACTAATGACAAATGAGACTTTAACCCCTTCATCTACCATGCTACCGTTTACCTGATATGTAATTCAGATCCTTATTTGGCCATTACTACAGTCATGATAACTAATTATTCTTTGTTAATATTGTAGTGAAAGCCTGGGGAGTGGAGAAGCCTTATCTTCTATTTTTCTATTTCGTGCCTACCAAAACAGAAATTGGTGTTTGCTGCACTAAACAAATTCCGGGGTACTGAGCTATCACTTAAAAGCTCTTTATCCAATGGGAACATTAATAATCCCGCTCCTAGGAGAATTTCGTTTTATTTTTTTCTTTATATGCAGTCGAGAACCTGGTGGTCGGACTTGTCATGGGGTCCAGCCAGGCTCAGATAGCTGTTAAAAACCTCCCTTGCTGAAGTGGCTGCTGTGAGCGGTGGTCGGATGACCATCCATGCCTGTCGTGGTGGCAACCCTAGGATACTGTGGTGGACACCATCGGTAAGGGAGGCTGTCAGGCTAAGAAAGAAGTCCTTTTCTGCTTTTTTTAGCTCTGGGAACTCCGGAATTGGCTGAGAGGTATCGGTTGCAGTAAAACCGGTAAAAAGTTGGAGCAATAGCTTTCAGGGAAGCAAAAATGTGGGTATTGGAGGAGCTAGGAGGGCCATGTTGGAGGACTTTCAGTTGGTCTCAAAGAGGTTCTGGCAAACTGTCAGGTGACTCAGGAGGACCTCACAAGTAGTGGAAATGAGTTTCCTCTGCAGGGTGGCTGGACACACCCTTTTTTGAGAGAGTGAGGAGCTTGGAGCTATGCTACTGCTCTGTGTTGAAAGGGGCCCAGTTGAAGTGGTTTTGGCATTTGGTTAGGATGCCTCCCAGGTGGTGGGAAGATTCTATTCATATCTCAACTGGCCTGGTAGCACCTTGGGATCCCCCAGCAGGAGCTAGTGGAAGTGGCCAGGAAAAGGGACGTCAGGGCTTCTCAGCCAGCTACCACCATGACCCAGTCCCCGATAAGCAGTTTTGAAAATTAATGAATTAAGAAATGTGTTTTTTTGCACAAATTATATTCCATATGAATTGATTTTTATTTGTAGTTAAATGTGAATTATGCTGTAGTTCTTAACTGCTTTTTGCTGTGTGTAAATATCTGACTGGTATGTAGCTATGCCTGCATACCCCAATTGGTTCAATTTTTACTAACGTATGCTGATTGTTTTAATTAACTATTTATGCAGCCATAGACCAGATTTTTCTCATGAACATGTTTTATTGAGCGCTGCCAGAATGAGAATTTCCACAATTTTTACAGAAACTTTGTCTTAAAATTGATGATCCCACCTTTAATGTATTCTTATACAAGACTCTTTTACAGATTTTTACATTTGTGTATGGTAAATGCTCTTATACTGTTGCTGAAGTGTGTGCTACAGAGAATGTTAACAACACCCTGAAAGAGAGAAATACAGAGTTAAGAACAAGGTTTCTCTCTGCTTTCAGTTTAATTTCAGTGTAACAACAGAGGAACAGCAGGGTCTCTACAACTTCTACTTTCACAACTGCTACTCTTCTTTGACTGCAAATCAGGATATTTCTTCAGCGAGCATGCTCAGTTTCAGCCTTGATGTGAGTTCTCCTGTTTTCCCCCAAAAATGTACTATATCTTGACTCTGGTGATGCACATTTTTGCTGTTACGTGTGGTGCTGTTTTATAAAGTCTAATCTTTAATTGCTGTATGGGTTTAATACTTGTATGTGTAATTAACATCACCTTTAACCAACATGTCTCTTACGGCAAATTGCTTATTTGCACTAGCACTGTGGTCTCTTCATGAGATAACATAAGGATGCCTATGGGTTTCATTTGGAGCAATTTTGTTTTACTTAATATATGCATCTACATTCCGTGTGTGTGTGTGTGTGTGTGTGTGTGTGTGTGTGTGTCCGTCTCCGTCCTGTAGTCCGATGTAGTTTTGTTTTTGAATGCTCAAAATCAAACCATGCTGACATCAGCTCAAAAGCAATGAAATGGTCAAAGTGTGAAAACACCAGTTGTGTTCATACAGTGCAAATAGTTGGTAATACAGATAATAACTTCTAGGTATACAGTGGTGTGAATTGCTGTGATTTCCTATGATTTTTTTTGTCTATTTGTAACACTAAATTGTGTCTATTTCCAAATTTTATTGGTAAATGGGTCGATTAGACTAGCCATGCCCAGGAATTTTTGCTGCCAGTTGTACCTAGAAATCACTAAAATATAACCCAGCAATATGACATTTTCTTAAGGGTTTCAAAGAACAACACACATTACTTGTCAATCTGCCAAACTCTAGGACTCTAGTGAGCCACTATGAGAACATGGAACAGTGTAAAATCTTTGAATAGCTAAATTTATTACAACAGCTTAAAGAACGAGGGGAACAGTTTCCATGGGAGAATAGAGCAGCGAAAACAGCTAAGAAAATGCTAAGCATCAGATATATGTTAGGGATAATGTTCTTAAAACTGATGAGTCAAACATGGGACTTATATATCATGTAATATAATGTTAATACACATTTTTCCAGTTAAAAACAACATGCCTGCAGTCAGTCACGATGGTGTGTGCTTGCTTTTCTGCGTTAGGCCTTTGGCAACTTGCTGTAATAGAGGGAAGAATGAATGAAGCTACACTTTTAATATCATTATAACAGTCACTTTTGTATGAGTAATCTGTTTGGCAGCTTCACCCCCAGTTTGAATGCCGGTGCTAGAGAAACTGTAAAGTCCAAAATTTAAAAAAAGACTGAGCAAGTTTTAGCACCTTTTGAAGAAAACACAATAGGTGCCAGTGCATCTGATTATCCAACAAACTGTCAAGAGGGTTTTGATGTCTGAAGGCAAATGTTGTTTTTTTTTTTTTTTTTTTTTTTTTGTTTAGATAAATATAGAAGAGAAGAATCCTGACAGCTTCCTGTCTGCTGGAGAAATTCCTTTACCAAAACTCTACATCTGCATGTCTGTCTTTTTCTTCTTTATTGGAATACTGTGGGTTCACATCCTACACACTCGCAGGTACAGCAACAATATGCTCTGTAACAGCTGTGATGTAGATTAATCTGTAACAAAACCAGTAGAGGACAACAAACACATTCTGAAAGTGAAAGTGACTATTCTTGTCATTGTGTGTACACAGCACAGCACATAGTGAACCACAATGAAATTACACTCACACACATGCAGCACTACCTATATTACTCATAATCACTTTGTATAAAGTCTTAGCTCTATAAGACAATAAGATCTTGGTTATGGTTGTAATGATTTGTCAGATAAGTCCTCTACATTGTTTAAAAATTTTATTAGTGGATTCTGAACATTGGGACTGTATGCCTGTTGTCATTTTATTGCATCATGAGGAGGAGTCAATGCTGCACAGAATTTTCAGTGACCGCAGCAGCAAAGAATACATTCAAGGACAACATGGCCTTAAGTCTCATGTTGGAGACAAATATTTTGAAGAGTAAATTTTGAATTTTGCACCTCTCCAGGTTATCTGAAACTACCAAAATGTGCTTATATCCCAACTTTGTTTGAATAAGAGAAATCATTGAGCATTTTTGACTGGTCAGCTGTGGACGATTTATGTAACTTTGCACAAGCAGTGATAATTTATGATTTTAAGTATGTGGTTTAAAAACAAAAATTGTTGTGTAGCCTAGAGTGATTTAATTATTTTTGGTCATAGTCATTAAGTCCTAGTGTTGCTCCATATGCATTAATGAAAAAAAGCATTGCTTGTGACTTAATGCACTTCACTCATGGCAGAATTTCCACAGATCAGTAATCTTGTCACACCAGAGGTGTCACCATGTTTGTTTACCTGAAGCATACTGCAATATGGTATTAAAATGTATCTTGCAGCTCAAACCTGTATTAGGGTTAATGTAATTAAACCTCTAATGTAATGTCCTCTCTTCTGCTCTGTATAATATTTTTTTTTTTTTTTTTTTTAATGAAGTGCTGACGTTTACAAAATCCACTGGCTAATGGCAGCTCTGCCATTCACCAAGTCTCTTTCCCTCATTTTTCATGCAGTGAGTTGAATTTTTAGAGATATATGCATATACTTTACAAAGTGTCAATTTGTGCAGATGTTTTAATTTAGTTCCTTGTATTTAAGAAAACTAGTGATTTTGTTAAATAAACATTTGTTAGCGTTTTTTGCCCTTAATGTTTTCCACCATTTAGATTTTAATCTTTTGTTTTACAGATTGACTATTATTACATCTCCAACCAAGGCTTTCCTATTGAAGGCTGGGCTGTGGTCTATTATATCACACACCTGTGAGTTTACCACATTAGTTTTTCTTTATTTAATTTTATTTTTATTTATAGTTTTCTGTTTAGTGAGGTGTTTTTTTTTTTTTTTTTTTTTTTGTTTTTTTTTTTTGTTGTTGTTTTTTTTTTACTCTTCATCTCTCATCTCTGCAGGCTGAAGGGGGCACTGTTGTTCATCACAATAGCTTTAATAGGGACAGGCTGGGCCTTTGTTAAACACATCCTCTCAGACAAAGACAAGAAGATCTTCATGATTGTCATCCCATTACAGGTAATTGTCTGTCTTGTTATTGTGCAATTTTCCATCATTTTAGGCCTGTTGTGGGCAATAGTGGAATACAACAGATGTTTTAAAGCATAGTTAGATGGTCTTGGTCATGGGGTCATGATCATTTTTTATTAGAAGTGGCTTCCTAGCCCTCATATATTTTATATATGTATGTATATGTATGTATGTATGTATGTATGTACTTAACAACATAATATAATAAATTTGCTAAAAAAAATTAAAGGAACACTTTGAAAACACATCAGATCTCAACTGGGGGAAAAAAATCATGCTGGATATCCATACTGATATGGAATGGGTAATGTGTAAGAAACAAAAGGATGCCACATCATTTGATGAAAATGATCCACCTATGGACGGCTTAATTCAAAGTCACCAAGAAATTTAAACTGAAAAACTGATGCGGCAGGCTAGTCCAATTTGCTGAAATGTCATTGCCGCAACTCTGAAAGGTACTCGGTAGTTTGTATGGCCCCCACTTGTTTGTATGCATGCCTGACATCGTTGAGGCTACTTATGAGATGATGGATGGTGTCCTGGGGCATCTCCTCCCAGATCCTGACCAAGGCATCCCTGAGCTCCTGGGCAGTCTGAGGTACAACCTGGTGGCGTTGGAAGGACTTAATGATGTCCCAGAGAATTTCTCTTGGAATTAGGTCAGGCGAGCGTGGAGGCCAGTCAATGGTATAATTTTTTACCTAATGGCAGTCAAGGTGCCATCATTTATCCTGTACATGTCAGTGCGTCCCTCCATGAATATGCCTCCCCAGACCAACACTGACCCACCACCAAACCGATCATGCTGGACAATGTTGCAGGCCGCATAACGTTCATTAAGCTTCTCCAGACGCTTTCACTTCTGTCACATGAGCTCAGAGTGAACCTGCTCTCATCTGTGAGAAGCAAGGGCACTAGTGCCGGACATGCCAATTCTGGTGTTCTCTTGCAAATGACAGTCGAGCTCCGTGGTGCTGGGCAGTGAGCACTGGGCCCACTAGAGGATGTCAGCCCTAAGGATACCCTCGTGAAGTCTGTTTCTAATGGTCAGAGATATTCATGCCAGTGGCCCGCTGGAGGTCACTTTGTAGGGCTCTGGCAGTACTCATCCTGTTCCTCCTTGCACAAAGGAGCAGATACCGGTCCTGCTGATAGGTTAAGGACCTCTGACAACCCTGTCCAGCTCTCCTAGAGCAACTGCTTGTCTCTGGGAATCTGCTCCATGCTCTTGAGACTGTGCTGGGAGACAGCAAACCATCTGGCAATGGCACATATTGATGGGCCATCCTGGTGGAGTTGGGCTGTCTTTGCAACCTCTGTAGGGTCCAGGTATCGCCTCATGCTACCAGTAGTGACACTGACCCTAGTCAAATGCAAAACTACTAAAAAGCAGCCAAAAAAGATGAGGAGGGGAAAAAATGTGTGTGGCCTCCACCTGCAAAACCATTCCCATTTTTGGGGTCGTCTCATTGTTGCCTCTTTAGTGCACCTGCTGTTAATCAGTGTCAGCTATTTTGGTGTTAATGAAATTAATATCCCCCTCTGCTACTTAACTGGCCAGATCAATATCCCTGAAGTTTAACTGACTAGATACTATACTCTAAGAAGTGTTCCTTAAATTTTTTTTTTTTTGAGGGTGTGTGTGTGTGTTTTTTTTATATATATATATACACACACACACACACACAGCACTGTGCAAAAGTTTTAGGCAGTTGTGGAAGAAATGCTGTAAACAAAGAATGCTTTCAAAAATGGAAGTGTTAATCATTTATTTTCATCAATCAGCAAAATGCAGTGAATGAACAAAAGAGAAATCTAAATCAAATCAATATTTGATGTGACCACCCTTTGCCTTCAAAACAGCATCAATTCTTCTAGGTACACTTGCGCACACAGTTTTTGAAGGAACTCGGCTGGTAGGTTGTTCCAAACCTCTTGGAGAACTAACCACAGATCTTCTGTGGATGTAGGCTTCCTCACATCCCTCTGTCTCTTCATGTAATCCCAGACACACTGGATGTTGTTGAGATCAGGGCTCTGTGGGGCCAGAAGAACTGATGCTGGTTTGAAGGCAGTAGTAACACCAAATATTGATTTACATTTTGTATTTTCTTTGTTTTGTCACTTTGCATTTTGTAATTTGATTTCAGTAATAAACAATCATTATTTATATTTCTGAGAGCATTCTTTGTTTACAGCATTTTTCCACACCTGCCTAAAACTTTTGCACAGTACTGTGTGTGTGTGTGTTTATGTATATAATAAAAATTATATTTATTATAAAAACATTTTATAAATGTGTTGAATTTCCAAACACTTTATTTCAAAAAGAGGAGCAGTCGTGTCTTTACTGACTCATGAGTACCTCATGGTTCCTTTAATAAGCAAACTGACATTTGTTTTCAGGTGCTAGCAAATGTTGCATACATTATCATCGAGTCCATGAGTGGCTCCAGTGAGTATGGCTCATGATGGAGATCCCATCTCTGGTGGACCTGCTATGCTGTGAGCCATTCTGCTCCTGTTGTGGTATGCAACCATTGTGCTCCACATATTTCACAAGGCATTGACATACAAACACTGAAATTTGAATTAAGTGTTTTTTCAGGTGCAACTGAGAAAAGGCCTGTTATTTTTTGACCGGCAGGTCCATCATAGGTACCTCCTGGCAAGAGGCATCCGCAACTGATGGAAAAGGTAGGATGGGTATTTATTACCATTGTTGTGCAAAGAATCTAATTTTATTTGTTTTGTAATTATTGTTTTCGGAAATGGTATTGAAATTTTGTTTGAGTCGCATGTGAGTTTCAATGAGTGTACTTATTTCTTTTTAAAATATTTGACTTTCTACAGACTTTCTTTTCCACTTTCTTGTTTTTTGGATGAACCCATTCTCCATGAAATGTATATACAATGTAAAAGGGCAGATTCTCTCTCATGTTGAAATACAAACTTGAAAGATGCTTTTTAAGGCACTTGTAGTGAAAGTCCACTGTGTATATATACATATATAACAGTTTTGAATTGTTTAAAACAGGCGTACATAAAAATCCAGACTAATTATGCCCTTTGTATTCTTTCAAGCACTGATGATTCCACATTATGCTCAGAAAAGCACACTGTGTATTGCAATAACATTCCATGATAACAAATTAATATAATCATATTGCCCACCTAGAGTAATGAAATCATTACTAGTATCTTGGCAAAAACTCTTAATCTTTAACTAAAAATGCTACAATAGTTTTCATGCCAACTTGTATAATGTCACAATGAAAGCTTTGTAAAAATTGCCCTACTTATTATTGACTATTTTGCTTTTGTAGCACACACTTGTCGAAGTATATCCTGTTAAAAACTTTCCAGTGTCCACTAAATTGCAGTGCAGTTTGTCAAAATTCTCCAATTTCATTGTTAATTGGATAGTCATATTCTTGTTTAAAGTTTACTTATTTGGTTTTTCCCAAATACACAGCTTTAACAAAACTTTTCTCCTAAATTCTCTGTCTGTTTAGATTGGAGTAACTTGGTTAATGGAAAGTAAAGACCAAATAAATGTTATGCACTTTAGAGAGAGTATATATATATATATATATATATATATATATATATATATATATATATATATATATATATATATATATATAAATTTTATTTTTTATATTTTTAAATATTTTTGCCTTTTGTGTATTTTATTTTGTCTATCTGTCCAACCATACATGGTAGCGTTTCCTGGATGCACAAGATTTAAGCAGTAAAGTAAATAAGAACATTTCAGATATTTTAGTTTGTTTTTAAAATAAATATCAGTTTAGGAAAGTACAAAATTTCACAGTATGTTAGTTCCTTTGGAAAATTACTTACAATATTGATGAGAATAATTTGGAAACCAATAGTAGCAAACTGTGTATCTTGGTGAAATAATACATGTTTTATAAACTCTTTAAATGCCTTTTTAGGTTGCTGTGCTTGGTAAAAAGTTTATCTTGATAACTTTTTCAAAAGCCTCTTGACATTGTAGTCTGCAGGTCAGTGAAACCGTAGACCAACAGAATAATCAAACCCATACGCTGTTCAAGATAGTCATTCGTGGTTTTGTCATGACTGTAATGGAAATGTTTGTTATGCTTTATTTTAGCGATGCATGTTTTTACAACAGGGTATTCTTGGTTTGAACTGAGAATTTGGGATCTATTACATCCCATCTGTGAAACATGCCTAAACTATGATAATACCACCTTCATGTTTTGTTGCCTCTGGGCTACAATAGCTCACCACCGTTGATTGATTCTGAATTATAATACCACTTTTTAAAGAAAATGTCTAAATCTTATGGTAAAATGGGTCATGCAGGAAAACAATCATCATAGGCACACACATCATTCTACCAAACATCGATTAAAATCATTTTTGGAATGGGCAAATTGTCCTCAAAAGAAAGGAAGAAGTTCAGTTTAACTCAAAAAATAGTTGCAAGACCTGCAGTTCATGGAACCCACTGCCATCCCAGAGCCAAAATTCTTCTGAGCAGGATTGCTATATCCTATGCAGGAGAAGCGAGTCACACTAGATACTTAAAGCAGTTCTACTTTTATATACTTTTGCCTATCACATATTTAATGTTATATTTTTGTAGTCTAGTCAAGTAGGTTTTTTAATGTCATTTCAACCACATACACAGTACATAGTGAAATGAAATAACGTTCCTCCAGGACCCTGGTGCTACACATAAGACGACATAAGACACGAGACAAACAGACAAGTGCAGACAACAACAGACTGAACAATAGACAATACAGTAATTTGTTTAGGTTTTACAAACCTTTAAGCACCAATGTACATATGGCCCAAATACTACACCTTTTAATTGTTGTGTTAAACAACCTTCAACAAATAGCCTTCTAACAGTATACCACCAATAAATCACAACTCCCCGAAACTGTTTGATAACCTTGCTGGAAGGAAACAGTCTTATCCTATCAGTGGTGTAAATGGAAAAATCCAGACCACCTTGCAACAACACCTGTGGAGACAACAGATGCTGGACAGACCGTAAATGTCACAGGACAGGGAGAGTCTACTGAGCTACATCTCCAGGGTGGCAGATAGTGCAACAGATTTGAATTTTACTTTGGGGGACAGACCGTTTCCATTTCCATTATCTGGAAAGAACAAACGAACCAACATTTTTCTTTAACTTTATCTTTCTCTCTCACACAAACACACATACTGATGACTAATAGCACCAAAGCACTGGATTTAAAGCAGCTTTTAAGAAATTTAAAGGAATTTTACTATTTCCTTTTATCATAAGTTTGTTGCTCTTTGCTTTGCCAACTTTTCACAAGACTATTGGTAACAATTTATGGAAGTTTTAACTAGCATGGTGCAGACTCAAATCAATTAAACTGCATTTCATCTCCTTTATCAATTATGGGGTCATCAGTTCTATTCATGGAGGGCTCAAACCAGCATGCAGCATGTCTGTCTCTCACTTTCTCTCTCCCTCTACCACCTTTTGGCTAGAACTGCCCATCTTTGACCAATGCAGTCTCCGCACTGCAGTGTTATGGAAATGACCTGATAAGTGTTACGCACCACAACTGTGGACCACTTCTAAAAAGACATCCCTATTTATTTGTTTCCTTTTTTTTGTTTGCTTGTTTTTATAGACCCCAGAACCACAGGGCAGTATCCAGTTTTGATTCAGACATGAGTAAGATGCAAATGAGCTCATCCTATCTGTTCATCCTCCAGAAAAATAAAAATATATTTTTGAAAGTGGTGAAAATGCTTCCCTGGTGTTACGTGCTACTATTATTGGAGAGTAAAGATTTCCATTGTTTGAAAAATATGGAGTAATATAGGATGTGGCATGTAAGCCATGATTGTGGATTGCTGGAACATGGAATGCAAAGTAATTTTGTTGCAGAAGATGTAATGGGACAGTTTTGCTTCTTTCTGTGACTGTATGAATGGTTTTCTTGCCCTTTTCTGTTATTTTCTTAAAGTTGCCATCAATCTGGCTCAGCTGAAGCTTTTCAGGCACTACTATGTGATGGTGGGTGTTTAAGTGATTCACTTTCATTCTTTCTCACATTCCTATTTCAATGAAAGTTGTAATTTCTTTTACATTTGATCTGTGTATCAATGCCTAGAACTAAAGTAAATGCTTTAAAGTGGATGCTGCTGTTTTGATGTGAAGCGTAGATATTTTGTACATCATTCCATTAATGCTGTTTGTTAAGCCCTAATTATTTACTGCCAGTAATGTGCACTAATTTGATGCGTTAAAAAAAACAAAAAAAATTCTCATCTCATTCGGTCACTGACATTTTCACTCACTCACAAACACATTTCCCATAGTCTCTCTCCTAATTCTTTTACATACACATCACACCTTTGCCATCACACTCTCTCTCCCTCTCTACTTTCCCTCTTTGTTGCACACTCTCTCTCTTTCTTACCTCCTCCATTCTATTTTCCTCTGTCCTTCCATGTTTTTCCCACCACACACCTCGCTCTCTCAGACACACATGTTTAAATGGATTTCACCAAACAGCATATTATTTGTAAATATATTTTCAAATATTTCTGCTGGACTATTTTTATACTGTACCTGCAGATGATTACTTACATTGTTTATACTTTACAGATCGTGTGCTACATTTATTTCACACGCATCATTGCCATTCTTATCAAGGTCATTGTCCCCTTCCAGTGGAAATGGCTGTATCAGGTCAGTGAAGTCCATTTTTTTTTTGTAAATTTAATGGTTAATAATGGTTTGTCAGTACAACCTGAAAACTGCAGCAGTTTAAAGCGCCTGGGGAGCAAGTATTTTCTGAGCAAATTTGTTTGACCACTTGTTTTATCACATTAGTTGATGAGCTTAAATGATTTATATTTTCCTGTTTGCTAGAAACACACTTGGATGATATATAGGTGGGGCATATGCACAGACATTTTCTTGTGATATTGGCCATCAAATTGTAATAATGGTAACCAATTTTAGCAGCTCTGCACTCCAATCATTTATATTTATTTATATATATTTATATTTATTGTTTTTGTCCAGCCATACCTTTTAAGACAAGGAAAAAAATAGTTTATTCAGTTCATTTATGTCTACTTCCTAAATTTTTAATTGTTGCAAATGTTATGTTGAATTTTTTTTGTTATTGTAACAAATGTTCGGGCTGAACCAGCTTGCTGCATTGTCCCTGTATAAGTAGCATTTTAAACACCGTTGACTTTGGATGATCTTGGAGGGATGGGAGAACTTCTTCTGGATTATGATTATAAATGGGTTGCAACATGGTGTAATGTCCCTCCATTGTACTCTTCTCAGCTGCTGGACGAGCTGGCCACACTGACCTTCTTTGTTTTGACGGGGCACAAGTTCTGTCCGGCCTCCTATAACCCCTACCTCCTGCTGTCTGTTGAAGATGAGGAGGATATGGAGATGGATGATGTGTAAGATATTCCATTTATTACTTCAAATAAGCCTTTATAATGTTTGTAAAGAGACCCACATCTACTTGCTGTACTGCCCAACACAAATGTTCACATGTCCAAGGGATTAGAATTTTTAAACGGTTAATAATCTTCATAATGCACTTATCTATAAACCTATCATAATGCACTTATCCACAAATCTATAAACACCATTGTAGGAATATCAGCAGCTTCCGTCAATTTAAGATCAGGAGTTTAAGTCAGTTTAATGACATGAAGTGTCATGCTAAAGGTTCCTGCATCACTCAAAGGAGATTTCCGACACTGTCAATGCTTATACAATAACAAAAAAAAAAAAAAAAAAAATATTGGTGCTTATTCAGTAAAATTGCTTACTCCAACAAAAATGAGAGTGCGTTCATGCAACAAAAAAAAAGCACACTAGTCAATCTAGGATACTTAACAAAAGTTAAAATAAAGATTTGGTTGTTAAGTTAAAACTAAAATATACCTATTCCATCCAAAGTCATTTTAACAATAGCAGTACATATAATAACTAGGTTTGAAAACCATGAGTTGGAGTCTCTAAGAGGTGCAAGAGTGCTTTGTCTCTTACTCGCACAATCTTAATAATTACATCAGCTTCCATAAAAACACAACTACACTGTGTGCACATTTTATTAGGCAAGTGAGTATTTTGAGGGTTCATTTTAATATGAAACAAATACAGTACTATCAATCAACTTTTTGTGCAGCAGTAACCACAGCCTCCCAGACTTCAGAGAGGTGTATTGTTTTCCTTCCCCGTAAATCTCCCAGTTAAGAGGGTCCCATTAGCTCTCAATAGGGTTTAGGTCAGGTGAGGAAGAGGGCCATGTCATTATTCTTTCATCTTTAAGGCATTTACTGGCTAGCCATGCAGTGGAGTGCATCGATGCATGTGATGGAGCATTGTCCTGCATTAAAAAATACATGGTTGTCTTGAAAGCTGCAGACTTTTTCCTGAACCACTGCTTGAAGAAAGTGTCTTGTAAAAACTGGCAGTAGGATTGGGAGTTGATTTTGAGTTCATTTTCAACTCGAAAAGGTCCAGCTAGCTCATCTTTTGTTATAGTAGCCAATACCAGTACCCCACCTTATTGACATCTGAGTGAAAGTGGAGCTCTGTGTCCATTACTGATTCAGCCACTTACCCATCCATCTGACCCGTCAAGAGTCACTCTCATCTCATCAGTCCATAAAACCTTTGAAAAATCTGTCTTGAGCCATTTCTTGGCTTGGTCTTGACATTTCAACTTGTGTCTTGTTCAGTAGTGGTCTGGTTTCAGTCTTCCTTACCTTGGCCATGTCTCTTAGCACTGAACAGCTTGTACTTCTGGGCACTCCAGGTAGGTTGCAGTTCTGGAATGTGACCGTACTGGAGGATCATGGGTTCCTGGTAGCTTCAAGTTTGATTCTTCTCAAATCTTTGGCAGGTAATTTGCGTCATTTTTTTTCTTAACATGTTTCTTGCGACCCTGTTGACTATTTACAGCAATCTTTTTGGTTCTGTCATCATACCCCCATCTTAGCAATTTCAAGAGTACTGCATCCCTCTAAAAGACTATTTACAATTTTTGACTTTCCTGAGGAACAGAAGCTGCCTAATAATTAGTACACCTTCATATAGGGTGTTCTCCATAGGTCACACCCTCCCTCATTACACAGATACATTTCACCTGATATACAATTAGACCTCAAGTTTATAAAGTTTGGGTTAGGTTAGGTCAAAAGATATGGTCAAAATACTCACTTGCCTAATACTTGTGCACATGTATTAATTTATATTGTATTAAAGTATGGATGTAAGTACTTAGTCATGTGAAAAAATTAGGTCACCCCATTAAATATTCACTTCTTTATTATAAATGAATAATGAACTAATAATGAGCTAGTGTCCCCCCCCCCGAAATAATTGCATTGAGACGCTTCTTGTAGCATCTATCAGTCTCTGACATCGGTCTGAGGAAAGTTTGCCCCACTCCTCAATGCAGAATTCTTTTTAAGTTTTTTTTTTTTTGTTTCTATTTCAAGTCACCCCACAGCAGCCAGCCAGTCCTTTGTGGATTTCCTGGTGTGGGTCATTGTCATGTTGCAGGGTCCAGTTCCACTTCAGCTTTAATGTTTTTACCAGTGGTCTCACATGTTCCTCAAGCACCCTCTGATACACGGTAGAATTCATGGTGGATTCTATGATGGTGAGCTGGCCAGGTCCTACTGCAGAAAAGCATCGCCAAACCATGACACTTCCACCTCCATGCTTCACAGTTAGTATGAGGTTGTTTTCCTGGAATGCTGTATTTGGTTTATGCCAGACATGTCCTCTGTTCTGGTGTTCAAATAATTCCATTTTAGACTCATCTGTGCAAGGAACATTATTCCAGAAGTCCTGGTCTTTGTCTACGTTCTCTCTGGCAAACTTCAGTCTGGCCTTGATGTTTCTCTTAGAGAACAAAGGTTTCCTCCTTGCACACCTCCCATGCAAGTTGTGCAGTCTCTTTCTGATTGTAGAGGCACTTTCACATCAACAGTAGCAAGAGCCTGCTGTAATTCCCAAGACAATATTTTAGGGTTTTTGGAGACTTCTTATAGCATTTTGCGGTCTGCTCTCGGGGTGAACTTGCTTGGACGGCCAGACCTGGGCATGTTGGCAGTGGTTTTGGTAGTCCTCCACTTCGTAGACTATTTTCCAGACAGTGGAATGGCTAATTGCAGATTCTTTGGAGATCTTTAAATCCCTTACCAGACTTATAAGCTGCTATAAGCTTCTTTCTGAAGGCCTCAGACAGCTCTTCTGATACCACCATGGTGTTCACTCTCCCCTTGAGTCAAGAGCACACCAAACTAAATGTCTGAGGTTTGAAAAGGGCAAAACTCCTTCAAAAGCAGTAAAGATGTTCTAATCATGTGCACCTGATGTGTTACACCTGTGTGTGATTTGAGCTATTTTATTTGGGGGGATGTGGGGGTGTCCTAATTTATTCCTCACCAGAAATCACATTTTTATAGAATTACATTTTACAGAAGATTTGGAAAAATTTTCAGTGTTGATTGTTTTATTTATATTACTTGAATCTCCCAGTATTGTTAAAATTGTGATTTTAAATATCCATATATCATAGGGTGTCCTAATATTTTTCACATGACTGTATGTAGTGTTTTTTTTTGTTTGTTTTTTGGGGGGGGGTTGTTTGTTTTTTAAATACCTAAGCACTTTTTTTATATGGGTGAATCTTGTCCTAGAAATGCACAAAACAAACACTGCTAGTTTATTTCTAACTATTTATAAAGCTCTTCATTCTGACCTTTCTTCTTTGTGTGTGTGTCTCTCTCTGTGTGGTGTCTTTTCATTTTCCCCCTTCTTCCTAAACCCAAGCAGAAATAACCCGGTGGCACCATGATGTTCTCCCCCCCCCCCCCCCCCTCTCTCGCTCTCTCAGGCAGGAATACCTTATAGCCTATTTTCTCTCCTTTTTTGGGGGGGTTGCAGTCTAAAGGGGCAGGTGGGTGTAGCTTTTAATAGTCTGGACCCATTGAGTCACAAAAAAAAACAGAAGAGATGGATGATATGAAGTGTGGAAGAAAAGTTTTTTTAGTAGGCAAATATCTTAAAGTGAGGGTAGGAACTTTGAATGTTGACAGCATGACTAGTAAAGGGAGAGAATTAGTTGATATGATTGAGAAAAAGAGTTGATATTTTGTGTGCAAGAGACTAGATGGAAGGGTAGTATGACCAAGTTTATTTGAGGTGATTTTTAATTGTTTTACAATTTTACAATAGTATGTATGGAAGGAGAAATGGGGTAGGTGCTATTGTGAAGGAAGAGTATGTCAAAGTGTTTTGGAGGTGAAGAGGTGGAGGTGTCCGATAGGGTGATGAGTTTGAAGCTGAAAGTTGAAGATGTGATAATGAATGTTCTTAGTGCTTATGCCACACAAGATGTTTGTGAGCTGGAGGATAGAGAAGAATTCTGGAGTGAGATGAAGTGATTGAAACTGTAACTAGGGCAGAAAGAGTAGTGATTGGTGCAAATTTTAATGGGCATGTTTGTGAAGGGAACAGAGGGGATGAGAAGGTGATGGAGTCTGCAAAATAGTGACAGGGGAGAGTGTAGCTAAACAGCATAGGATGGTGCTCTTTAGGATAACCTTGGAGGTCAAGAAGAGCAGGAAATTGAGGGCAGAGTCAAGGATCAAATGGTGGAAGCTGAAGAAGGAAGACAGCAAGTAATTCAGTAATTACTGTAAGCCTGTAATTCAGGCTGGAGTTGAGAGAGGAACTAGGGGAAGTGAAGAATTTCCAGATTGCTGGGCAACTACTGCTTGTTTCAGAATTAAAATCTAGCCATTAGATCAAGAAAACTGCCCACAGATTTCTGAGAAAGGATTGTCTGGGAAAGGAAATTTCTGCAGAATTAGAGCTACACAAGGAAACGATCGTGTCCATCACTCAGAAATGTAAAAAAAAAAAAAAAAAAGAATAAAAAAATGTATCAACCAACATTCTTTATAGGTTTACTACATCAAACAACCTGAATAATCAAAGACAAAGCGAACTTAGTGGAAACCCAAAGATCACTATTAATGAAATCTAAATTTTATTTATTTATTTTTATGAAGACCCGTACAGGACACCCATCAGTGTAGCCCTGTGCCAGTCAAACTTTTGTAATTGAATGGCAAGACAAAACCTATTCTCATACCTAAAATGTCTCTCCCCTGATTCTTCCCAGTTTGAGCTTATGTGATTTTTGCCAGAAACAATGGTATAAAAATAAGGTAGGTTTGCCAGGCTTTTAGGATTATTCCCAAGACCAAGATCTTCTTTTAATTCTTTTGGCTGCTCCTGTTTAGGGGTCACCACAGCTCAAAAGACAACCATCAGCCATCTCCATGTCTTCCGGTCCTCTGCATCTTCCGCCTTCAGACCTACCACCTGCATGTCCTCTCTCATAACATCCATGAACCTCCTCTTTGGTCTTACTAGTTTCCTCTTTCCTTGCAGCTCAATCCTCAACATCCTCCTCCCAATATAATCTTTGTCTTTCCTCTGGACGTGTCCAAACCAACACAACCTTGCTTCTCAAACTTTGTCTCCAAATAATCAAAAACCAAACCTGAGCTGTCCCTCTAATATACTCATTCCTAATCCTGTTCATCCTCGTCACACCCAAAGAAAATCTCAGCATCTTTAACTCTGACGCCTCCAGCTCCACCTCCTGTCTTTTCGTCAGTACCACTGTCACCAACCCATACTACATAGCTGGTCTCACTACTGTCCTGTAAACCTTCCCTTTTATTCTGGCTGGTACCCGTCTGTCACAAATCACTCCAGCCACACTTCTCCACTCATTACAACCTGCCTGTATTTTCTTTTTCACCTCTCTTCCACACTTGCCAAACTATTGATCCCAAGTATTTAAATTCCTCCAACTTTGTCACCTCTTTTCTCTGCATCCTAACCACTCCACTTTCCTCCCTTTTCTTCACACGCATGTATTCTGTCTTTGTCCTAATCACTTTCATTCTTCTCTTATCTGGAGCAGATCTCCATCTCTCCAGGTTCTCCTCAAGCTGCTCCCTACTCTCGTTATAGAGCACAATATCATCAGCAAACATCATTGTCCACAGGGACTCCTGTCTAGCCTCGTCCACTAACCTGTCCATTACCATTGGAAACAAGAATGGGCTTAGCGCTGATCCTAGAAGTACTCCAACCACTACCTTGAATGCATCCGTTACTCCTCCTGCTAACCTCACCACTGTCACCTTTCCCTCATACCTGTACTAATCTTGCATACTTCTCCGCCACTTCTGACTTCCTAATACAAATCCGCAACTCCTCTCTTTTCACCCTGTCATATGCTTTCTCCATGTCCACAAAGGCACAATGCAATTCTTTCTGACTTTTTCCTTACTTCTGCATCAACACCCTAAGAGCAAACATTGCTTCTGTAGTGCACTTTCTCGGCATGAAACCATACTGCTGCTCAATAATCATCACCTCTTTTCTTAATCTAGCTTCCACTACTTTTCCATATTTTCATGCTGTGGCTGATCAACTTCATACCTCTATAGTTACTACAGTTCTGTGCATCCCCCTATTTCTTGAAAATCCATATCAGTACACTTCATCTTGACTCCTCTCACTTTCCAAGATTGTGTTAAACTATCTGGTCAGAAACTCCACTGCCATCTCTCCTAAACACCTCTATGCTTACAACAACCTTTCCATTCTTCATCCTTCATCGCTGCCTTGTTTTCTGTACTTACTGGTTCGCTATCCTCACATCATCCAATCTTTATTCTCTCTCATTCTCTTCATACATCAGACATTCAAAGTACTCCTTTCATCTGCTCAACACACTCTGTTCACTTGTGAGTATTATTCCATTTCTTTCCTTTATCATCCTGACCTGCTGCACATCTTTCCTAGCTCTGTCTCTCTGTCCATCCAGTCAGTATGCAGTATCTCACAAAAGAGAGGTGAGCACACCCCTCACATCTTTTAATGGGACAACACTGAAGATATGACACTTTGATATAATGCAAAGTAGTCTGTGTACAGCTTGTATAACAGTGTAATCTGCTGTCCCCTCAAAAGAACTTGAGGGTGGCGATGGTCTAGTGGTAGGATACTTGCCTATGGACCTATGGCTCAAGAGGTCCCAGGTTCGAATACCACCACTGGGTCCCTGAGCAAGATGCTTAACCCTGAATTGCTCCGGGGGGGACTGTCCCTGTAATTAGGACATGGAAGTCGCTCTGGATAAGAGAGTCTGCTAAATTACATAAACGTAAACTCAACACCCAGCCATTAATGTCTAAACCACTGGCAAAAAGTGAGTACACCCCTAAGTGGAAAAATGTCCACATTGTGCCGAATTAGTCATTTTCCCTCCCTGGTGTCATGTGACTCGTTAGTGTTACAAGGTCACAAGTGTGTAAAAATTGGTGTTATCGCTCTCATACTGGTCAATGGAAGTTCAACATGGTACCTCATGGCAAAGAACTCTCTGAGGATCAGATAAAAACGATTTGTTGCTCTACATAAAGATGGCCTAGGCTATAAGAAGATAACAAACACCCTGAAACTGAGCTGCAGCATAGTGGCCAAGACCATACAGTGGTTTAACAGGAGAGGTTCCACTCAGAACAGGCTTCACCATTGTTGACCAAAGAAGTTGAGTGCATCTGCTCAGCATCATATCCAGAGGACGTCTTTTGAAAATAGACGTGTGATTGCTGCCAGCATTGCTGCAGAGGCTGAAGGGGTGGGGGGTCAGCCTGTCAGTGCTGACTATATGCCGCACATTGCAACAAATTGGTCTGCATGGCTGCCATCCCAGAAGGAACCCTCTTCGTAAGATGATGCACAAGAAAGCCCGCAAACAGTTTGCTGAAGACAAGCAGACTAAGGACATGGATTACTGGAATCATGTCCTGTGGTCTAATGAGCCCAAGATGAGCTTATTTGGTTCAAATGGTGTCAAGCATGTGTGGTAGCAACCAGGTGAGGAGTACAGGACAAGTGTGTCTTGCCTACAGTCAAGCATGGTGGTGGGGGTGTCATGGTTTGGGGCTGCATTAGTGCTGCAGGCACTGTGGAGCTACAGTTCATTGAGGGAACTATGAATGCCAACATGTACTGTGACATACTAAAGCAGAGCATAATCCCCTCCTTTCAGAAACTGGGCAACAGGGCAGTATTCCAACATAACTACCCCATACACACCTCCAAGACGACCACTGCCTTGCTAAAAAAACTGAGGGTAAAGGTGCTGGACTGGCCAAGCATGCCTCCAGACCTAAACCCTATTGAGCATCTGTGGGGCCTCCTCAAATGGAAGGTGGAGGAGCGCAAGGTCTCTAACCTCCACCAGCTCTGTGATGTTGTCATGGAGAAGTGGAAGAAGATTCCAGTGGCAGCCTGTGAAGCTCTAGTGAACTCCATGCCCAAGAGCCTTAAAGCAGTGCTGGAAAATAATGGTGGCCACACAAAATATTGACACTTTGGGCACAGTGTGGACATTTTTCACTTGGGGGGTGTACTCACATTTGTTGCCAGTTATTTAGACATTAATGGCTGTGTTATTTTGAGGGGACAGCAAATTTACACTGTTGTACAAGTTGCACACTGATTACTTTGCATTGTATCAAAGTGTCATCTTCAGTGTTCTTGTCATGGAAAATTAAAATGTGAGCCTAAGTCAGAAATCAAACAAAGTCAAAGAGATGCGGCACAACCACTTTACTGAAGAATTTCAGGAGGCGTGGTCCAGTGGGAGCAGCTCTAAATGCTCATTCAAACCTCTGACTTTAAATACACTTCAACCACCTTTTGTCCTCCTTTAAAATTGACATAAATACATCCCTTTATTAGTTTTCCACCAATAATACTCAAAGCTGTCATGATTAACACCTCTGTATCCCCACCTTTACCACTTTGCCAAAAATAGCAAAAGGTCTTTTCACCAATGGCTCCCTGTCTTAGCCACTACCAGCGTTTCAAGGTTGCATCCCATCCAGTTTCCCATCCAGTTCTCACTTATAAACGTAGCTGTTTGATTAAAAATGTGACTGGTTGCTACTGGCTGTCTTTTGGGAACTATTGTTTGATTAAAAATGTAACTGTTTGCGGCTGGATATCTTCTGGGAACTCGTAAGACACTGGACAAAATGTAACTGTTTGCAGGTGTAACTGCATACTTTCTCATGGGAACTAAGTGGTGTGAGACCCTGTAGGACAGGGACAAATTTAAAGGGATTTTTACTATATCCCATGAACAAATATAATAAAATATTTACAAAAATGTGAGTGGTTTCTCTCATACAAGTCACCATACACCTTATCTTTAGCCTTCGCTGCTGCTCTCTTCACCCTGTGCCTCATCACCTTGTACTCCTATCTACTTTCTTCATCTCTCTGACTATCCCATCTCTATGCTGGCCTCTTCTTCTGTATACACTCCTGGACTTCTGGGTTCCACCACCAGGTTTCCTTATCCTCCTTCTTACTTCCAGATATCACACCAAGTACCTTTCTAACTGTCTGCTTTACCACTTCTGCAGTAGTTTCCCAGCAATCCAGTAGCTCTTCAACACTTCCCAGTGCCCGTGTTAACTCCTGCCTTAATTCCACCTTGCAGTCTTCCTCCTTCAGCTTCCACCACTTGATCCTCAACTCTGCCCTCACTTTCCTCCTCTTCTTGACCTCCAAGGTCATCCTAGAGACCACCATCCTATGCTGTTTAGCTACACTCTCCTGTCGCTACTTTGCAGTCTCACCTTTGTGCATCTTCCTCCACTCTTGTATGTCACCCTTTGCTCCTCCCTGTTCTTAAAATAAGTATTAACTACAGTCATTTCCATCCTTTTCACAAAATCTACAACCATTTGACCTTCAGGTTCCTCTCCTTGAGAGCATACCTACCCATCATCATATCTGTTCCCTTCACCAATATGTTCATTAATGTCCGCACCAGTCACCACTCTCTTTCCCCTGGGTACATTCTTTATCACTTCATCTAACTCACTCCAGAATTCCATCTCACAATGAACTTGTTGGGCATAAACACTAACAGCATTCATTATCACAACTTCCACTTTCAGCTTCAAACTCATCAACCTATCACTTCCAAAACACTCTTCACATACTGTTCCTTCAGGATAACATCTTCCCTATTCCTCTGTCCATCCACACCATGGTAGAACAGTTTAAACCCTCCTCCAATACACCTGGCCTTACTACCCTTCCATCTAGTCTCTTGCATACACAAAACATCAACCTTCCTTCTCTCCATCATATCAGCTAATTCTCTGCCTTTACCAGTCATGCTGCCTGCCTTCGAAGTTCCTACCCTCCTTTCCACTCTCCTCCACTTCCTTCTCTCCTCCTGCCTCTGGATATGCCTTCCTCCTGTTCTTCTTCTTCTTTTCCTTTGGCCAGCAGTAGTCCAATTTCCACCTGCACCCTGTAGGCTAACTGCACTGGTTGCGGTCGTTGTTAACCCGGGCCTTGACCGATCCGGTATGGAAATCTGTTTCTTTGTCCGCAAAGTGATTTGGCAAAAGTTTTACATCGAATGCCCTTACTGACGTAACCCTCCCCATTTATATGGGCTCGGGACTGGCACGAAGAAATTCACATGGCTTGTGCATCCCTAGTGGACGGGTTAGGTAAGAGCCTCCCATAGGATAATTACTGCATGGGTGATTGTTTCAGCTACAACAAGTTATATAACCCTAACTGTTGTAGTCATCAGCTTCTCATTACTTAAACAACCATGTCGGAAAACACATCCTGTGCCTGTGGAAAATATTTTAATCTGTTTGTTGCTCTTTTAAGCAATGCTCACTTTGTCTTTACCAGATAACTAGCATAGACTAGTGCCAAATTGTGCTTCAGGTAGGGACCATGGCCTGGAATTTCTGGGGCAGGTTGTGGTTGGCAGACTGCCTCAAAGAAAAAGGTGCTGGTGTTGCTGATAGAGTAGGTTCAGATGCCCTCCCGTTCATTGCATCTTTCTTGTCAGCCAAATGCTGCTGCCATCTCACAAGACATGTTATTTGTCTGAAGTTCCCCCTGTAGCTAACAAATAATAAGTAATGGAAAACTAGCAGGAAAGTAAGCAGCATACAACTACTTGCCAAACTAATCAGACTGTTTCAAACTTAACTGGTTCTTAATAAACATATGTTGTTCCTGACTTGCTGTTATCTATAAGTAATTAAAATAAATATACAAACAGAAATCTGAAAAAGGTCAGGCTCCAAGATAGTTTGCTGCTGCTCCAACTATGCCATTTATATTGTCTTTTTTTATACAGATAATCGTACATCATTCAGTGTCAGAAACAACATAGGATCTGTGTGATGTTACTTTGAGCCATGTGTTCCATGACTTGAAGCCATGCACATAGTACAATGCTATTTAAGGTTAAGTATGTGATATAAACTTCTATTTCTTAGCTACATTTTCCTTATAGCTCCAAAAACTGCCATATTACAGAAGCAAACATTTGGGCCATTATCAATTCTTTTAAATCAGTTATATATATTAATAATATGCTGCTTTTTTTTGGCTGCTCCCATTAGGGGGTCACTACAGTGGATGAACAGTCTCCATTTCTTCCTGTCCTCTGCATCTTCCTTCTTCCAACCAACTGCATGCATGTCCTCTCTCACCACATCCATAAACCTTCTCTTTGGTCTTCCTCTTTTCCTCTTGCGAGGCAACTCCATAATCATCATGATACTTAATATAATTCTCATCACACCCAACAAAAATCTCAACGTCTTTAACTAAGACACCTCAAGCTCTGCTGCCTTTCATTTTGTCAGCGCTATCATCTTCAACCCGTATACCATACATATACTGTTCTCACTACCATCCTGTAAACCTTTCTTTTCACTCTTGCCGGTACCCGTCTATCATAGATCACTCCTGCCATTCGTCTCCATCCATTCCAACCTCTTTTTCACAGTCCCATTTACTCTGAACTGTTGATGACAAGTATTTAAATTCTTCCACCTTTGTTTCCTCTACTCCCTGCATTCTAGCCACTCCACCTTCCTCCCTTTCACTCACACTCATGTATTCTGTCTTTGTCTTACTCACTTTTATTCCTCTCCTCTCTAGAGCATATCTCCATCTCTCCAAGTTTTCTTCAAACTGCTCCCTACTCTTGCTACAGATTACAATATCAACAGGCATCATAGTCCACTGGGACTCTGTCTAACCCTGTCTGTCAGCCTGTCCATTACTATTGCAAACAGGAATCAGCACTGACCCTTGATGTAATCCAACCACTACTTTATTTAAGATGTGAATGGCTACACGAGGGGGAAGAAAAAAAAACAAAAAAAAAAACATCACTGGGATGCCGACATAACTGGGATCCTGGATATGGTTGCCCGCTACTCATGCTAATATTTCTTTTTGAGTTCATTTTAATGCCAGCTAAAATTCTTAAAAGGCAAATATTCTCATGTGCATCCACAACTGGGTACTGGAACAGAAAATGAATGTAAGCCAAACAGACTAACTGGCCTGGGTACCTTCCCTTTTCAAGCCAGCAAGCCTACAACTCTCAATGTGTGTCCCCTTGGGTGTATGTATGTTCTTTTGCTTTCAGCTTAATTTTTTATATATATATATATATATATATATATATATATATATATATAT
>CM029371.1:20267808-20285758 GCA_017165825.1 Hepsetus odoe
AAACATCTTGGAGAACTGAGCACAGATCTTCTGTGGATGTAGCTTCCTCACATCCTTCTGTCTCTTCATGTGATCCAGACACACTGGATGATGTGGAGATCAGGGCTCTGTGGGGCCAGAAGAACTGATGCTGCTCTGAAGGTAAAAGGTAGAAACACCAGATATTGATCTGATTTAGATTTTTCTTTTGTTCGCTCACTTTGCATTTTGTAAATTGATAAAACTAAACAATCATTATTGATATTTCTGAAAGCGTTCTGTTTACAGCATTTTTTCACACCTGCCTAAAACGTTTGCACAGTACTGTAGATATATATATATATATATATATATATATATATATATATATATATATATATATATATAATATTGATTAAATGTATTTGAAGTAATTCTGATCCTTAATCTGGTATTAGCAGCAAATATTTGAACTTTAATAAATTGTTGCTTCATGTGTGTTCTTTTCACAGGGTAACTACATCCACAGCTATGGGGGAGGGTGTTAAGAAGGTGAAGAAGGTGTCAGATGGCCCATTGGAGGAGCGGGAGAGCAGGGCATGATGGGGAAACAAAGTCCCCTGAGCTCAGGATGCTTTAGGAAATTGTGGATAGCTACTGATGTGGTGGACATTGTTTTAACCAGAGCTTCACTGCCGCTTCCACTTGACCTGATTTGTGGACGACGGCCTGATTTGTTACACTTCTACTGGACCTTTCATTATTATGTTGTGCTGAGACATAAGCAGTTCAAAAGCTATGTAAAAAATATCTTTGGAAATGTTACACAGAGGGTTTGAGGACTAACACGCTGCAGTGCAGTTTTCCTTCTCCACTGCAGTTTAATGGAAATATTTTGTGCTGTGCATAGTCCTCAATTGAAGCAGGTTGTTTTGCTTTTGTTTGTTGAATTCTATTTATTTTATATTAATGATCTCTTGATCGGACGTATACTTGGTCACTTCAGCAAATAACACTCTCCAAACAAACACGTCACTGCTGAGCCAGCAGCTTTTTTCTTCAGTTTTAAAATTTGTCTTGCATATCTTATTTATATGACTACTTTTTTCAAAACTAACTCTGTTGTATAAATGTATAGGTTCTTAGACATATGTACAGCAGGATTCCTACTTTAAGGTATCAAACACTGTAGACAGTTCTAAATCTTTGTGTTTTGAGTGGTTCTTTTCCTCATTGCTTGGAGTTTATTAATACTGAGTATGGATGAATCTTGGCAATTTCTAAGTAGAATTTGCACATGAATTGCAGGGCTTTATATTTCAAATGTATTTAAAATGCCGAGACAACTGAAGGATCTTGATCTTTATGTGCTTCTCCATATGCACTTTTTGGTCACCTTGTATAGTATTTTATTTTGATGCTTAAATATTAAGCCTATTTTCAAGTATCTGAGGACAAGTGTGTGTGTGTGTGTAATCTGATACGTTTTCTTTTGCTGGTCAGTGTTACTGCATACTGATTGTTTAAAGAAACTCATTGATCTCATTGATCACCTCTCCAGGTGTAGTTAAAAAGCTATGTACCTTTCCATCACAGTGCAAACATGTTAAATTGGCCTTGTTAAACATATTTCTGGTGGTTTGCTTTTTCCACAGAAATCTATGAGCTTGATGTGTAATGTTCTCAGACCTGACAATGCTTGTGAATCAAAGTATAGGACATGTGGTTATTTGGTTATTAAAATCAATGAGCTGTTGTTTTCCAGTTCATTGTTGAAGTTTGCAACTTGGTTTCCTTTTGATATTTGATTTAGCTCTATGTAAACCTAATCATTAAGTAATGATGTAACTTGAGTAGAATAAATGCAGAACTGTGCACTACAGGTTTCAAATCAATAAATGCTGTTTACTATTTTTTCCATATGCAGCTTGTCTACTGAAAGGGCAACCAACCCATTATGTTGTAATCTCGTTGGTCACCAGGAACCTCTGCTTTTATTTTAGAAAAAAAAAAAAATCATCTTACCATTATTCTTAAGGGTTCATAAAGGATTGACTTGCTAATGTTATTGAGGTTTGCCCCACATTTACATTTCCTTTTCATTTATTATTGGTTATCGGTTCTTATCGTTTTTTTTTAGTTACATATATCTCATGTATTCACATTTACAACCCCCACTAAAATAATGGAATAAAACACCTATTTTATTTTAAACCTCATGTGATATGACAACCACTTTTGTTTAAAATCTGAAGCTTAAAACGTAAAATGCAATAATAAAAGAAATCATGGCTTTTTTCACCCACTTTAAATGTTGATGTAATTGTTCAGTGTGGAGGAAAAAATTGAATCAACTTGTCATTTGCATTTTTAAATCAAAAACCTCTTCTAAAAATTCAATCTGCATGAATTACCTACACAGTATAACAAATGGTTTTAATGTTGAATGTGGCTAATTGAAAGGAAACATGGCCTCAACAAAGGAATGATCAACTGAAGCAATAGAAAGGATTATATAGCTCTTTCTACAAGGAAATCCAACACACTGCAAAATATGTTGGTTCTTCTCAATCAATTGCATCTAAAATCTACAGTCAGTACCTTAGCAGTTAATGCACAGGTATTCACGGAAATTTCCTATGCATACATATGCATAAAGCAAGGTAAGCCTGGGGCACAAAGAACATGGAGTAGTAAAATAGTAGTCAGTAGTAAATATGGATGCATTATCCTGAGTAGGATCCTGGGATCTGTAGAAAGAATAAGAAAAAAAACATTATTTAATTGTTTTATCCTTATTTTAAAGCCTAAGAAAGCTGATATTGGGGCAGCGGTGGTCTAGTGTTTAGGGATGAGGCCCCAGAATCAGAAGGTCATGGGTTAGAATCCCAGACCAGTAGATTGCCCTGAGGTACCCTTGAGCAAGGTACCGTCCCCATCACTGCTCCCCAGGCACTTTCAATAGCTGCCCCCTGCTGCACGTGTGTGTATGGATGAAACGCAAAGGCTGAATTTCTTTTTTTTTTTTTTGTGCTGTGCTGCGTTTCACAGTGACAAGAATAGTCACTTTCACTTCATTAAAAACTGCTAAAAATGAATCACTAGTGAAAATAAAATGATCCAGATAAAGTTTGTGCCTATAAGGCGCTACATTGGCATGCTTTGTCAAGCATGAAAATGTTCTGAACACCCTGAATGTTCGAGGAGGCAAATGATCAAAATATTTGAGGATGTCTCCTTGCATTCTGACACCATGACAGCAAACTCGCGAATCATTCCCAAGTACTCGGTGTAAAAACTGGCCGCTCAGACACCCTTTAAGACCTTCTGATGTTGACAAAATGTCAACGAGCAACTACTGAAAAGCATGCTCTGCCAAGGAGTGTGTCACAGGCGTTAGAGTAGCTCCCTCTGTGCTAGCTCTGAAACTTTCATCTCTTCTCATTGCTCATGTGGGACACAGATGGAGGTTTTAGTGGTGCTTTTTTACGCAAACACATTCAAAGTGCAGACATGTGGGATGATGTCTGGTTAAAGGAAGATAGCTGTGGGCTCCTAAAAAGTGTTGCTATCGCAATGGCATTTATGTTTATTTCCTTATTAGTTATTTTCACAAGTTTTTTCATTTTATGACATATTTGTCTTTTATGAAATCATTGGTTAAGAAATAAAGGGGTTTTTATGAACACAAATTAAACTGTAGAAAATAAAATCACATCGAGGTTATTATATTATGCATGTTTGTAAGTGTTAAAGTTTCATTCTGTATATCGTGTAGTGTATCGGGTAATTCACATTGTGAAAAAAAGTGAAAGTGACTACCCTTGTCATTGCGAGGTCACGGCACAGCACACATGAACCACAACGAAATTGGACCTCTGCATTTAACCCATGCACACTCAAACCCGTGCAGCAGTGGGCAGCTATTGAAAGCGCCCGGGGAGCAGTGATGGGGACGGTACCTTGCTCAAGGGTACCTCAGGGCAACCTATTGGGAAGGGGTTTGAACCCCCAATCCTCCGATCATGTGGCTAACGCCCTAACCACTAGGCCACCGCTGCCCCTGTATTGTATTGTATGCACTGTAGTTTACAATTGCATTAAAACATACAGTTGTAGGGGATAATAAAGAAACCCTTGTTAAAAGATGTACAAAAGCATGATATACAGTGGCTTCAGAAAGTATTCAGACCCCCTTCACATTTTTCTCATTAATCTACACTCAGTACCCCATAACAAAATAAGAAAACATAATTTTAGACATTTTTGTTAATTTATTAAAAAGAAAAAAAGAAATATCACATTTACATAAGTATTCAGATCCTTAATACAGAATTGGAGCAACTTTGACATCAGTCAAAGGTTTTCATTGAGGGTATGCATGTACTTTGTTCCATTCAGCTTACCCTCAGCCCTAACCAGTCCCTGCTGCTGAACCCCACCACAGCATAATGCTGCTACTGCCATGCTTCACTGCTGGGATGGTATTAGGCAGGTGATGAGTGGTGCCTGTTTTCCTCCAGATATAACATTTACAATTGAGGCCAATCTTGGTTTCACCAGACCAGAGAATCTTGTTCATCACAGGCTGAGAGCCCTTCAGGGGCTTTACTGTAAGCTGCAAGAGGGCTTTCTTGCGTTTGCATGAATTGGTTAGTGGAGATTGGTGGAGGACTGTTGTAATGGTTGTTTTTCTGGAACTTAGTCCCATCTTTACACTGGATCTTTGGAGCTTAGTCAGAGTGACCATCGAGGTCGGGGTCTCTCCTCTCTCTATGGCCCTTCTGCCTTGATTGCTTAGTTTGGCCGGGCAACCAGCTTTCAGAAGAGTTTTAGTTGTTCCTAACTACTCCCATTTAGAATTATGGAGGCGTTTGTGCTATTGGGAACCTTCACTGCAGTAGATTTTTTTTGTAGCCATCCCGAGATCTGTGCCTCGCAGCAATCCTTCTGCAGAGTGGCGTGTGCCTTTCCAAATCCTGTCCAATCAGTTTAATTTACCACGGGTGGACTCCAATTAAGGTATGGAAACATCTCAGCAGCTATCAACAGAAATGGAAGGCACCTGAGCTAAATTTTAAGTGTTGTTGCAAAAAGTGTGAATACTTACATACATGTGATATTACTGTTTTTTTCTTTTGAACACTTAAATATTTAAAAATGTTCTTTTAAGTCTCATGTTTTGTATTCACTATTAAGAGGTACTGAATGTAAAAAAATGAATTTAGACAATATAGACTCAGGCTGTGACAGTCAGTCAGTCATTCATTGTCTGCCGCTTGTCCCAAACAGGGTCGCAGGGGAGTGCTGGATTCCAACCCAGCACGAAGGACCGGGGGGGCTGACTATCAAGCATCAAGTTTATATGTTCCTTTATACAAGTTTTTAGTCAAGTCAAGTCCGTTTTATGTATATAGCGCTTTTTAAAAGGAAAGAAAGAAGCCTTGGTAGAAACCAAGGCTCAAAAGGGGAACCCATCCTCCTCTGGTCGACACCGGAAATAAAGAAGGAAAAGAAAGAGAAAGTGCATTTCATAATTAATCAATTTAGCAATGGCTTCCGGTAAGCATGAGTTACAGTAAAATAAAGGTCTAACAAAATATTACTGGCATGACCTCTTGGTAGGGACTGAATCGAGAAATAGCTGATATAAGGTTGATCTCCAGAACTAAATTAGAGTAAGCTGTGTGTAAGCTCTGTGTTGGCATTAGGTTTTGATCTATATCTATATCTGTCTCAGGCAGCAGACATGGTGGGTTTATTATTTGGTTTTGGATTTCTTGCAGAATGATTTCAATTTTATTGCTAAAGAAATCCATATAATTATTGTTTATTATTGTACATTGCAAGATTTTCAGCTCCTGCATGGTTCTTCATAAGAGAAGGAAGTGAAAGTGACAACCCTTGTCATTGCAAGGTCACAGAACAGCACACATGAACCACAACGAAATTGGACCTCTGCTTTTAACCCATGCACACAAACACCATGCAGCAGTGGGCAGCTATTGAAAGCACCCAGGGAGCAGTGACAGGGACAGTACCTTGCTCAAGGGTACCTCAGGGCAACCCACTGGGGAGGGGATTGAATCCACAATCTTCTGATCCAGGGACCAACTCCCTATCCACTAGGCCACCGCTGCCCCAAGGATGGGGGACACACCCTGGACAGGTCGCCAGCCCATCGCAGGGAGGAGCATGATGGGGACAGAACCTTGCTCAAGGGTAACGTATTGGGAAGGAGTTTGAATCCCGATCCTCTGATCATGCGGCCAACGCCCTAACCACTAGGCCACTGCTGCCCGAGATAGGTATTGTGTTTAATAAAATTCTAGTATTATTTTTATTGGACTCTTTAAAAATTAAAAAAATGTTGGTCTAATTCTTTTGTGTTTTAATGGTGCTACATTATCTAACATGGAATGAAACCAGCTCTCTAAACATTCAGTGACATTATCCAGCTCTTCTGGACTAGATGGCGAACTAATAAGTGTTGATAAGTGTGGAAGGTTTTCGATAAAACTAAAGGCTGTGGAGGACGTTATTGTATGACTAACATGATCACGAGGTGATGTGCATAAATTACAGCTACTATGGATCTCATATGTGATAAGATGGTGATCTGTGAACACTGTTGACTGGGGGATAATGGCTATGTCAACCTGAACACCTAGTGTAAGGATTATGTCTAAAGTATGGTTATGGCAATGGGATTTAGTTTAAGATTCAAAAGAAGAGATGTTTGAACCTGTTCTCTGACTTAAAACTATGTTTTTATGTATAACTGCTATGCCTCCCCCTCTGCCAATTAAGCGAGGACTGTGTCTAACCTGTAACTAACCTGTAGGGGTTTCATTTAATGTAATACATTCATCAGGATTAACCCAGGTTTCTGTGAGACACAGAAGATCAAAATCATCTTCATTAATTATCTCATTTACAATAACAGCTTTAGAGTTGAGTGATCTATATTGAGAAGTCCCAGCTTTAGCGCTAAGACGCTGTTGTTTGCTGATTTAGAAAGTTTAGCGTTAATCAAATTGGTAGAGCAGATTTTCAGATTTTTTCTTTTGTATAGGTACAAGCTTTTAGCTGCTAAAGTCTCTGATTTTCTCATCAGCACGATAGCTCTTAAATGGAAAGATAAATATCTGAGAATCTTAAACTGAACATTTTCTACCATGAGTATGAGAACAAATAGAAAATTTCTATGTATTTCATAATTTAATTACAGACTTCAATTAGATTTTTTTTAAATGTGGACTTATTTAACAGGCATTTTAATGCAAATTTATTTACAGGTAAATGATCATATTCAGTTTCTTTATCAGAGGATACGCTTTCATTTTCAGGACTTGCTACAGGCAAGATACTCTATATTGATCATATTGATTCATATCAGCAGTTTCCACTGTAGCACCCTCAGGGAAGGTTTCTGCTAAAGGATCTTGCACAACTAGAGTGGATGTAACACATTGCTCTTGCTCAGAGTTTCTTACAAATGTTCTGATAGTCTCCACACATTTTGGGGCTTCCGTGAGTTCTCTGTCATCTTGGCATTTTTCTACCATTAGGTTCTACCTCCACAGGAGTCATTGTGAAGAAAGTACATGGCAGTTAATGGGGCTCAGTGAAGGACTATTTGTGGTCATTCCCTGGCTTAACTTTATATAAGCATCTTCATGTTGGCTACATTGTTTTAATCTGTTTCAGTAAATTGTAATGTAGTGTGATTCTTAAGAAATGCTGAATAGGATCAATTAATTGTTTTACTAACCATTTGGTATTAATATATCTGCTGTATTTGTTCAGTGATTTGAATGGCCTGAATTAACAGCATTTTCAGCATTATATGCTTTTGCTAGCAAGCTTAATTTATGCTTTAGTCTGGATTTTGTAATTGTCTACAGCTGTCTTGTTATTTAGGGACACTGAGATTAGCATAATTTGTCACTCTTTCAGCGTCCATTGTCTTGCTGCAGAAGCTTATTCCCTGGACATTTGGGGTCAAGGCTTGTGGTGGTTTGGCTCGTCAAGAGATTAGATACTAGGCACATTGGCTATCTTTCAGGGTGCATGTGGGCTCCTTAAGATAAATAGCTTTGTGTTGTTTAATGTCATGTCATGATAACAATTACTCTCACCCACATCCAGAGCTGAAGTGCCTTTTGGCAAGGCACTTAACCCCACAATTGCTGTGTGTGTTCACAACCAGTGTGTCAAGGGTGGGGTAAATACTGGGGGCTAATTCACTGCTCACTGTTCCCAGTTTGTGTGCAAGCACAGGAATTTCAATGATAAGCGTAGATGTCACTCAGTTTTCTCATGCTTAATTCTGAAAGACAGAGGTTCTTCTGCTAGATTAGAAAAAAACTGCAAGAAACGGTCTAGCTTTATACAAATATTACCAAAATGGCTTTTATTCATCTTTGAACATTGCTAAAATACACCTTTACCAACTCAAGATTAGATAGTTGTTATGTCTTGCAAACTTTAGTCCGAACTGTAGCAGCTCTGCAAAATGTCTAGAAAGCTTGAACACATTAGTCCGATACTATAAAGACTTAATTTGCTTCCAACTATGACATTTGACTATTGACTTATAAAACCCTAAATGCCCTCACTCCTGAGTATTTCTCTGAGCTTATCTCCAATTACGATTCAGGGCAGGACTCAATGTCTGTGAAAAACATCAGCTCTGTCCTTTGGGTGGCTGGGAGCTGAAGGTAGTGGGTTCAAATCCAGTACCAGTAGGCTGCCCTGAGATACCCTTGAAAGGTGGTGATGGCATCATCCATTAAATGGCTTGAGCAATATGCAAACTGCAGGTGAAAAAGTGGAAGCTGTCTTTATGTGCTTCATGACCAGCCTCTCAAAGCACCTTTCGACTATGGGTATTGAGGCAGGACCGAGGACATGAATGAGGGTGATGGTTTTGCACACTGGAATGACAGTGGTGCATCCACATATGCTTTCTGGATGCCCTGCCACATGTGTGTGGCCAGTGTTCTGTAAGTGGTCATGGATTCTCTGGGTGTGCGCATGCTTTGTTCCTCTGATGGCCCGTGACAGGCTTGCTCTCGCTGTTCTTAGGGAAGCCTTATCACTTGACTTGACTGACTTGTTAGCATTAGTGCTGGGTGGGATATAAACTGCAGTCATGAGTATTTCAATGAATTCTTGGGCAGATGAAGAGGTCTGCATCTGATTGTCACAAACTCCAATGGCATTGAATAATTGCTTAATCCCAAATCTTGCTGGGCAGAGCGTTGTTCCTGTCCGAGAGTCCGTTTAGCTGGATGGTGGCATCTGAAACACTGTTGGTGAGCCATGTTTCTGTAAAAACAAAAAAAAAAACCTGTTTCTGAACTCTTGCTGGGTCATTTATTGTCCAGGGAGTGGGCATTGGCAAGGAGGACAGACAGTTTATGGGTGTGTTTGAATCATGATATGATGAATTACCAATAGTGATATTAAGTATTGTGACAGTTTGGCTGTTGATGTATAACAATGATTTATGTTTCAAATTAATATCTGAATTAATATTTAAGTGGACAGATATTTTATTGTTCAGATAACTCTTGAGGCGAGGCCTAGACTTGTAACAGTGCAATAAGAGATTAAAATGTAGATATTTGTTTTGGTTTTCACTGAAGCTGCAAGACCCACTTATGTTACTGTTACCATCACTCATTTACTTAGCTGCTTGTCCTGAGCAGGGTCACAGGTGGTAGTGGACCATAACGCAGCTCTATCAGGGCAAAAGGTGAAGAAACAATCTGGACAGGTGGCCAGTCCATCACAGGGCTGACACACAGACAAACACACTCAACTCACAGACAACTAATTTAGCCTCTCTGATACACCTCACAAAACCCATGCACACAGAGATTCTTGTGTGGTAATCGAGTCCAGGACTATCTTGCTGTGAGAAGTGAGGCAATAACACTACTCATTGTGCCACCGTGCTGCCACCCTAAATTTCAGCTTGGCTAAACAGCTGGAGTAACATGTGCACAAATCTTTCAAACCTTTTTGTTTACATTTTCTTTAGCCAAGAGCTGACAGTGGGTGAAGACATAGCCTGCCAAATTGCTAAGTTATCATGTGCTAACCTTAAAATAAGATTTTTCTCTATTACAAGTAAATTAAAGCCACTGATTTTATTCTAGGACCTTGCTGACAAGATTTTGGGGTGTAATAGATTTTTATCTCTAGGGGCCAGGTGTTTCCTCCACATGTGATATCCTCTTTAGGGATGAAGCATAATTTTGGCAAGTACAGAGACAGATTGCACTAGCACTTCGACATAAGGCAATTAATATTTTACTGCTATTGACCTAAAGGGAAAAGGCTTTTACATGGAGTCCATGACCCAATTTCATGTACATAACACAAGCAACTGACTTGGGAATATTTGTTAAAAAGAACATGGTTTGGAATTTAAGGATGATAATGTGACTTTTACATTCACCTTCATTTTATCTGAATCTAATTACTCCTGAGACAATGTTTGCTGATCCCAATTTTCACTTGTACAATTTAAAATACAGCTATAATATTATATTATACAGCATTGCATTAAAAAAGCTATAAGTGTGTACAAACTATAGAGTTTGTACATAAGGAAACATATTCTCTTACACAGAGCTGATGAAAACTCTTCCCTCATGTTGATTTGCAACATTTAAGTTTTGTTAAATCTTGACTTTGACTTGATGGCTTGACTTTGTTAAAATGTTGTGACTTTCAAGCTGTGGAGCATTATTCTAGAACAGCACCATGTCAATCCTGTGCTATAAATTAACCACTACCTAAAAATCTGCTAAATTACTCAAGGACAAAGTAAAATGATCTAATTAACTGGTTCCTCAGTCTATGTGCATGTATTTTTACGATTCTGTCTTTTCAAATTAAAACTGCTCTAAGGAGATAATTGAATGGACCACCTCTGAGCTGTGCAAGTAAGCTGTGTAACAGCTTTGTCATTGCTGTGTTTCAGGGCTTCATTCCTGTTTTGTGTCAGTTTTTTTGGCACTCTTTCATTATGTACCCCCTGATGATGTTGCACTGAAGCTCAGCATGTACTCTGTTCACAAGCCTGAGCATTTTTATATACAAGCGTGCTTCACCATGTGGAGAAGGGAGAAAGCACAGGATATCACAGACTTAAAGAGCTTATGGTTAGAGACTGGAGAATTGATAATGATCTATCAACACTTCTGATCCTGACTCTAACAATCTGTCTTTACAAAATTAAATAAATATGAAGAGAGCTGGTGTAGGGCCATAAACTCTCCGGTTCATGGACATTACACATGGAAATTAAAATGCAAAAAACAAAACAAACTCAATATATCCACTATTTTTGTTATGCAAAGTGTATAATTAACTGTGAATTAACTATTAGGTACAGACGATGCAATAGAAAATATCACTGAACATTTTCAGATACAAACTCTATTGCCAAAAACATACAAATTATTTGAAATATAGGCACATCTAATACAATGTAAAATTCAAAAAAGCAGATTATATTAATTTAATATTACACATGTGAATTATAAATGAGATGAAGATGAAAAATAACTGCTTAGATGTATGTCTGCCCCCTGCTATACTGTGTAAATGAGCTAAATGCAGAGGAACCTTTTTTTGTCATTGTGAAACACAGCACAGCACGCAGTGAACCACAACAAAATTACACCTCTGCATTTTACTCTTATACTCATACACGTGCAGCAGGGAACTGCTATTGAAAGTGCCCGGGGAGCAGAGACAAGGATGGTACCTTGCTCAGGAGTACCTAAGGGCAACCTACTGGTCTGGGATTCAAACCCATGACCTTCTGACCCTGGAGACAACTCCCTAACTACTAGGCCTGCTGCTGGTTTTGATGTGTGCTATGGTGTATACACAATGACAAGTTTTCACAAAAGGAAAAAAATTATAAAACAATAGACATGAACAAATTTATTTATATCCTTCTGAAAAAACAAAAAAACAAAAAAAAAACCCAAAATCTCTATTGTATTACTCCAAGCTCCTTCTGGATGTCTGAGCTCCTCACCCTATCTCTAAGGGTGTGCCACAGATTTGAAGGCGATGATCATCATCCCAACTGTTTTACACTTGGCTGCAAGCTGGCCTAATGTGTGCTGGAGGTTACAGGCTGATGAAGCCAACAGAACCACATCAACTGCAAAAAACTGAAAAGATTCTGAGGCCCCCCTATTGGATACCTGTGGCTGCATCTTGAAATCCTGTCTATGAAAGTCACATATAGATGAGGGGACAAGGGACAGCCCTGGTTGAATCCAACAACCACTTAGAAAGGGCTTGAGTTAATAAAAAAGTGAAAGTGACTATTCTTGTCATCGTGAGAACACACAGCACAGCACAGCACACAGTGAACCACAACGGAATTGGAACTCTGCATTTCACCCATGCATACAAACAGACACCGTGCAGCAGGGGGCAGCAATGAAAGCGCCTGGGGAGCAATGACAGGGATGGTACCTTGCTCAAGGGTACCTCAGGGCAACCTACTGGTAAGGGGTTTGAATCCACAATCTTCGAATTTTAGTGAGATTCAAATTTCCCACTGAAATTTTAATGCCAGGAATACAGACATAACTCTCACTGCAGTTATATAGGGACCAAATGGATCTTTAAAGCACTCATGGCACGATTTTTCAAAGAAGCAGAATAATTAGATTCCCCAGTAACTTCCCCAGGAGCACACCCTCCGGTCAACTTTTTTAAAAAAGTGGAACACCACCCCGTCTGCCACTCCAAAAGTAACACACCAAAGAAACATTTCGGCCCTAACAGCCCAACAATGTCTAGAGCCTTCATAATTTCAGAATGTATCTCCTCCACCCCTGCCACCTGGCTTCTGAGGAGCATTCTGACTGCCTCAGTGATCTCTGTAATGGAAATGGATAATCCATCCATCATCTGCCGCTTGTCCCAAACGGGGTCGCGGGGGAGTGCTGGTGTCCAACCCAGCGCACACAGGGCGAGGACCGGGGACGCACCCTGGACAGGTCGCCAGCCCATCGCAGGGAGGAGCAGGACGGGGACGGCACCTTGCTCAAGGGTACCTCAGGGCAACCCATTGGGAAGGGGTTTGAACCCCTGATCCCCCGATCATGTGGCCAACGCCCAAACCACTAGGCCACCGCTGCCCGCGAAATGGATAATGACACCCCTAAATCCTTCATATCTGCCAACACCAACACACTTCCTCACAGAGTTCTTTCCAACATTCAACCACCTCAACAGTTAAGGTCAGAGCCTCCCCATCCCTTTTTAAATCAACTGAAAGTTGTCCTCCCTAGATTAACTTAACTCCTCCCATACTCACATTTTTGCTTCCCTGGCATACATTGTTGTAGCCCTTTTGATATGCCAAAACCTCTCAGCCAATTCCAGAGTCTCCAGAGCTAGCCAAGCATGGAAAGACCCCTTGTTTAGTTTGATGGCTTCCTTTATACAGCATCTCACATATTGAAGCAAATTTACACTGTTATACAAGCTGTACACTGGCTACTTTACATTGTATCAAAGTGTCATATCTTCAGTGTTGTCCCATGAAAAGATATAATAAAATATTTAGAAAAATGTGAGGGGTGTACTCACTTTTGGGAGATACTATATATGATGTCCATCATAGGGTCCATCCAACTACAGCAATGGAGGCTTTAAACAGGGCCCATTCAGACTCCATGCCCCCAACCACCTGTGGGAGAAGGGAAAAGCACTTCTAGAGCTGTGAGTTAAAGACCTTCCATGCAAGATCCTTTGCCAGACATTCCCAGGTCACCCTCAATACCTGTTTACCTGATCTGCCTGGCAGCCTTCTGCATCATCTGATCCAACTTTCCAGCAGGTGGTAGTCAGTTAACAGCTTTACCCCTCTCTTCACTCTAGTGTCCAGAAATGATGACTTTAAGTCAGTTGACATGACTACAAAGGAGCTCTGGTAACATGTACACTGCTGTCTTATACTCAAACATGATGTTCATTATGGACATTCCATGCCTTGCACAAAAGTTCAATAACAATACAGACAGGGTTTAGATTAGTGAGGCCATTCCTACCAATCACCCCCTCCAGGTTTTCCATCATTGCCAAGTGAGTGTTGAAGTCCCTCAGCAAAATTATATGGTCCACAGATGTCCCTAGAAAGGCTGGGTACTCTGAACTGCTGTTTGGCATATACACTGCGCAACATACACCTCCCACCCCCTGCAACTCAAAGTCACAATGAGGCAACTTTTTTTGTTTATTGGGAAAAACTCCAATACAGCATTGCTCAGTCAAGGGCTAACAAGTAACCCCAAGCATGCATGCTGCCTCTTCGCCCTGTTCAACTCCAGAGAAGTCCAGCCACTATCTAGGAATTTGGTTGCAGTGCCCAGGCTGTGTGTAGAATAAGCCCAACTATATCTTGTCTGTAATGCTCAACTTCTGTCATAAGCTCCAACAAACCACCTCTGTAATAGAACAAGTCCCAATTTCTCCTCTCACAGGTTGGTGAGCCCACAAGAGGACAGCTCCATGTCTCTTTTTCAGGATGAACCTGGCAGAACCCCATGACCAGCTAGATAAACAAATTTAGCAGTTGGTGGTCTAATACGTAGAAAAAAAGGGCTTGCAAACAGAGTGTTCAGTCTCATTGACCAGCAGAATGATGCCTTCCCACTCTAGGAACCACAGCTCTGGTGCACTTGGACAAGCACTTACTCTTTGAGCACAGGCATGAGCCCTCTGCTCCCAGCTCGTAGTGAAGGCCACACCCTAATATGTGATTTTCAAGAGTGACCTTGTGACTTACAAGAAGGACATTATGTACACAATACATTTTGATTACAATATCAGATGGAGTAATTCAAAGCCCTCCACATGACTACAACCTTCAGCGGTTTAGCCAACATACTAATGCTGAAATGATTAAGCATTACCAACCATCTATAACGGACAATACTGGGCAGCCAACCGGATAAGTGGTAATTTGGGTACCACTCAGTACATATAGTAACAAAAGTAACAAAAAAGTTATTTTGATTTGTTCTAAAAAATTTTAACTGGTACTTTAAACAAGTCTTGTGTGATGTGTTCATAGCAAGATACAGAGCTGATTCAACGATTGGGTAAGGTAAAAAATAAACTTTCATCAGAGGGAAAAGGGGACAGATGTAACCTACTTTTATACTGGCCTGAACAAGAGCTATTCTAATCTAGGGTCGCCATATTATGCCAACTCAATATGGCGTGTTTTCTGATAGGGGTGGGGTGGGGATGATTTAATGTGACCCAGCAGGTGATGCTGCTGGCAAAATCCTGCAGGCTGCTTCTAAGACAGCATGGCACTGACTCTGCTCTCTTCATCATCAATGTACTTTTACTTTCTTTTTTACTTTTTAACTCCTTTATAATCTCATATTTTATGAGATTATAATCAGTGCCAGTTTCCGGGCCTTGCTTAAACCTCTCTCTTGCTCTCTTTCTCTTCTATAATATGACCATATGACCAAGATAAGCAGGATTCAACTTTACCTAAAATAGAAAAAAAAAAAGAAAGTGTAATAGAAGTAAGAGGTAGACGGTTAAAAATCTAGCCAGTAATTGATTTAACAGAATCTAGGCTTTGGCTTACATTTCATTTACAGTATTTAGCAGACACTCTTATCCAGAGCGACTTACATTTACTAACTACAGGGCCAGTCTCCCTCGAGCAGCTTGGGATGAAGTGTTTTGCTCAGGAACCCAATGGTGGTAGTGATGCTGGAGGTGGGATTCCAAACCTGCAACCTCTTGGTCCATAGGTGAGTATCCTACCACTAGACTACCACCAGACTACCACCACCCTTATAAATGAGATTATTGCAATATACTATTTCCAACCATAGCAGGTTTAAGAGGAGGGAGTTATCAATTAGTATCAAAAGTTTAATGCATATGGCATATTTGCCACCTTGGCATATTCAACACCAATTGAGCACAATCTTCTAGGAGCCATAAGGGCTCTGTTCAAACTGTCATTGATCTGGATGGATGATTTTGAGTTCTTGAGACAGAGCGGGGGTATTAAGGCACACAACACTGTTTGACTGTTTTAACCTCCACTTGCTGAGATGAAGTTAAAGCATCTTTACAAGCTAACCATTTAAACGGAAAATACATTCAGTATGAAGCCCGTTCATGTTTCCTCTCTCGTCCCAGGTCTCGTCTGCTGGGTTTTTTGTATACGCTTACGACTGAGTGTTTTCTTGTGGTTCAAGTTTCTGGTTGAGTTTATTAGAGTTCTGTCTGCATTTTACCATTCATGCCTATATCCAGCCCTTAAGCTGAGCTTAAATTCGTGCGCATGAAAAGTTTCCAGACCTTGCGACATTTTCCAGATGATTCTTACTCTTCTAAAAATGAAATGAATTCCATTTCCTCTTAAATCTAAGCACAACAGTCCACAATGACCAAGCAATAACCAGGCCCAGGTGTTAGTTCATTTCTTGAAAGACTAATTCATGTCAGTAATCAGTTCTCTCGACAAGATTACTTTTTTATATTTGAAAGATTTCAAATAATGTTGAGAAAATCTTGCACAATGTCCCTTTAACATGAAACATGACGTTGTAAGAGAATGATGAGAATGGTGTTATTACTATTAACATCAATATGGGCATAAATAGGATAAGCAGCCACATAATAACAACAACAACAGTAATGAAAATCATCATCATCATCATGAAGATGAGGATGGTCATAGCAGTGCAGTTATTTTGCTTATTGTTTTGTTTTATTATGGGATGTTCAGTGTTCTACGAAAAGAGGCGACGTTCTTAAAGAGAAACCGAGACAAAGGTGTGGCTTAAACAAAGGGGCCGAGCAAGCGTTGTCAGGGACGACGGCACTAACACAGCGTGCGGCTGAAAGCACGCCTACCAGCAGCCCGCAGCACGCACGCTCTTTCTCTTCTTCACTGTCGTTCACTTACGCGAAAAGAGTAGAGCAAAGGCAGCGCGAGTCTCACGTTACCTCTAACGGGCAGCGCCGCGGACCGGAGCCGTAGCAGGAAGCGTCTCCGCGCTCTGGCGGTACACTGAGTGAAGGAGCCGTGGGAGGCGGAGAGGCGGAGGAAACAAGTGACACGAGCGAAACGTTACAGTGGCTGGTGACGGAGAGACGCTCGCGGGGCTTTAAAAATCGCCTTTCTTCACTCTCATCTGCCGTTGTAGTCCGGGGTTGCGTTTCCGTCCTTTTTTCTTTCTCTCTGCTCGGCACCCGCGCTAAATGTGAGTCGCGGAAAGAGGCGGTGGGGGTGGGGGACACGTCAAGGGACACGATCGGAGACAGAAGAGAAATGGGCAAGTCCAACAGCAAACTCAAGCCTGAGGTGGTGGAGGAACTGACCAGGAAAACATACTGTAAGTGTGCCATGCTCTCTCTCTCTCTTTCTCTCTCTCTCTCTCTCTCTCTCTCTCTCTCTCTCCCTCCCTCTATTTCTTCTCTCTCTTCTCTCTCTCTCCCTCCCTCTCTCTGTCTATCTCTCTCTCTCTCTCTCTCTCTCTCTCTCTCTCCCTCCCTCTCTCTGTCTATCTCTCTCTCTCTCTCTCTCTCTCTCTCTCTCTCCCTCCCTCTCTCTGTCTATCTCTCTCTCTCTCTCTCTCTCTCTCNAACATGAGATTCTTTTCTCTAATAGGTCTATAAAAACACGAGATCCCTTTCTCCCACAAATCTATAACAAAAAAATAGACTTCAGAGGCTTAAAGAAAACACAGTTCATGTACAGTTAATGGCTGAGCAATGATGAAGTGTTATGACTGCAATAATTCAGATTTCTTTTAATTTGTTTGTTTGTGGGATTATTCTTTTTCAACTGTACACCAAATAGAGACATTTATCATTATGACAGCAGTTCAGAAGTGTCCTGAATGCTCTCTCTCTCTCTCTCTCCCTCTCTCTCTCTCTCTCTCTCTCTCTCTCTCCC
>CM029371.1:20286154-20419942 GCA_017165825.1 Hepsetus odoe
TATATATATATATATATCTTCCTCTCTCTCTTTCTCTCTCTCTCTCTCTCTATATATATATATATATATCTTCCTCTCTCTTTCTCTCTCTCTCTCTCTCTATATATATATATATATCTTCCTCTCTCTCTTTCTCTCTCTCTCTCTTTCTCTCTCTCTATCTCTCTCTCTCTCTCTCTCTCTCTCTCTCTCTCTCTCTCTCTCTAGTCCCTGCATCAGTTTAATAGACACAACATGTTAACACAGACTATTCATTGGATGAGCAGGCTCCCCTCCTCTAAGCACTTAACATAATATTTTAAAATTATATTATTACAATGGAAATAAATACACATTAATAACCCTATGAAAGTCCAGTTCCTTTTGGGCCTTTTTTTCAAGTCTAAGAATTCCTTAACCATGCCTGAAAAGCTAAACCACAACCACAGACAGCGCAAAAAAGGAAGAATGTATGACGTCAAGTGATGTTTATATGAGCTCGAACGTATCCTTTACAGCCCTACATGCAATACTGCTGTACAGGTTTTCCACCAGATCCACCAGATTTGCCTCTTTCAATGAACCTTTAATTACTTTGTGATTACTGTTTGAGCCATCGCCATCCCTCCTTGAAGAAATGACGCTTTTAATGTTTTGCTACATGTTGTGCAACAGTTCTCTCCTAGTACAGAGAAAACACATAACATCACTACAGGCTAAGAAGATCCACTTGAACCTACTTCAAATGAGATTAGGCTTGTAGATCTTGATAACGGGTAATGATAGAGCCAAGCAACAGGTGCAAGCAAGAAGTGGCTGAGGGGCATAAGAGTGTCATGCTTGCTTGGAGAATTTTTATTTAAGAGCAGGTGAGCTTGCATTACTTGAAAAAAGCAGGAAAGCTTTGGGTGTGTGTGTTTTCCCTTAACCACTGGACAACTGGATTGAACAATGTTAAAAGCATGCTTGTCTATTATGTAACCTTTGAATACTGTATTTACATGTACCTTCAGATAAGGAGAGGTTCACACTTAGACATATTTCAGCATTATTCAACTTATTCTCTGGCCTCTGCATCTGTGGCATGCATTCTGTTTCCATGGACAACAAATCTGACACACTTCTCTGTGAAAGAACAGAAAATCTGTCAATACATTTACCCAAAACATACTTGCAACGAAAGCCAATAAACCAATGCATCAGCTTCTACTGGCTTTTTCTTGCATTCTGTTATAAGTGAGTGTTTAATAGATCCGTGGCCTTTCTCTTCTGTTTTCATACCCAGGGAAATGTGTTAATATGTTGACAATGTTTTAATAGAATGTTTACAAATGATTGGACAAAGATTAAAGTGTTCCTTTAAGAGCTTTGTTTGGATTACTTTCACAAATTGGTCAGGTAGTCTCATTACAGTGAGATGATCCTGCATCTCTAATCTGAGTGATTAGTCAGCCTCTCACCACCTTGGCTGTCTTTTGACATTTGCTTCAGTGGAGTCTTGTGTACTATCCAGTTGACAGTTGCCAGCACTTAACATTCCCTTCTGTCTTGCATTGATAAGGCGATGTGTATTCTACTTCTAGCCACATTAGAAGCTCTGATGAGTGAAGAAAATAACAGATTATTTCTATACAATGGCATAATTAAAGGGCATTTACTAGGTAGTGAGTGAACAGACAATTCTTCAAGTTGATGTGCTGGAAGGAGAAACAATGGGCAAATATGAGGATCTAAGTGACTTTGACAACTGTGACAGCTAGATGACTGGGTGAGAAATTACATGTCCAAAAAGTAGTCCAAGGAAATGCAAGCAGGTTTCCAACGTCAGGGTAATGTTAACTGATTGGCGTTGGGTTTGAAAACTAGCCCATCAGATCTAAGCCAACAAAAGAGCCATTTCAGCACAAATATCAGGTTAATTCTGGATATTATTGAATGGTGTCAGAACATATATATATATTTGAGGGTCAATTATCAGATGATATTTGTGCATTTATACTTTTAGACTGGTTCTTTGGTTTGGACCTAAGCAAACAATAATATATGAGCATATTATAAATAATATATATATACAAAATATAGAACTGCATTTAAGTCCTAGTTCAGACCAACAACAAATCAAGAGATGTTAACAAAAGCCATATGTTAAAAAGTCACAAGTGATTTGCCAAATTTCTAATGTGTTTCAAACTCATGTATTTATCAATATTTATAAAATAAATTTTAAAAAAGTCCTGTAGGGGCGAATGAAGCTGTGAAAGTGAAAACCCTTGTCATTGCGAGGTCACAGCACAGCACAGCACATGTGAACCACAACAAAATTGGACCTCTATATTTTAACCCACACAAACACCGTGTAGCAGTGGGCAGCTATTGAAAGCGCCCGGGGTGCAGTGACGGGGACAGTACCTTGCTCAAGGGTACCTCAGGGCAACCTTCTTGTGAGGGAATTGAACCTACAATCTTCCGATGCAAGGGCAACTCCCTAACCACTAGGCCACCGCTGCCCCTGTCAGATAACATCTAAAAAAAAACACTTGTGAAAGTTACTATTCTTCTCATTGTGAAACACAGCACAACACACTGTGAACCACAACGAAATGACACCTCTGCATTTTACCCATACGTTCACACACATGCAGCAGGGTACCTACTGGTCTGGAATTCAAACCCATGACCTTCCCATCCTGGGGCCAATTCCCTAACCCCTTGGCCACCGCTGCACAACCTGTATTACTCATAAGCACTTTATAGTAATTGCCCAAGGGTACCCCAGGGCCTGCTGGTCTGACCCTCCGATAGGGGCCAACTCCCTAATCATTAGGCCACCACTGCCCAAAGCTTGTAATGTGTGTGTTACACCTTTTTTCTGTAACAACTCTGTTAAAAGTTATTAGACTATGCAAGATGACTTACTCTGACTTGTTTTTTTGGTTTTTTTTTTTGCTGCAGGTCTGTTTGAAGAATAAATTATTTTATAGAACATTAACTTGAAAATATGGCAAGGAGGGGTTTATTCCTGCTTCAGTCTGAGTTCAATCTTTCTTTTGTTGTATATAATAGTACAGCATGTGCAAAAATGTTAATACATTTCTATCATTATTTATTTATGAAAACTAACAAAAATCTGATTTTGCTTTAGATTTTTATTCAGATGAAAATTTAACATAACACAAATGAAAATGGAATGCACAAAAATGTTGGTGCCTTTTACTTATATTTTTTGCACATCCATTAGCAGCAATCAATGCCAGCAATTCATCCCTGCAATTGTCCCTGAGACTTCTGGATCCGTTCACAAGTATTTTGGCCCTTCCTGAGCAAAGTGCTTTCACTGTATAAAGTTTGATGGGTGCTGTCATGGTAGATGGCGCTCTGCTCTGATTGAGCACACCTGGGGTGCTTCAATGGGGGCTGGCTTTATATGTAAAGGATTTGTATGAAGGCAGTGTGGCAGTGGTGAGGTCTGACATAGGAGTGATGGATGCATTTAAAATAGAAGTGGGATTATATCAAGCATCAGCACTGAGCCCTTGTTTGGAATAGTGATGGACAGGGGGACAGTCAGTATTAGATAGGAGTCCCTGGACTTTGCAGATGACATTGTTATCTATAGCAAAAGTGAGGAACAGCTTCAAGTCAAGTCAAGTCAATTAGGATTTTTATTGTCATTTCAGCCATATACACAGTACATAGTGAACGAAACAAAGAAAAAAGGTTCCTCCAGGACCCTGGTGCTACACATAGGACATCAGACACAACATAAGACATAAGACAACATAAGACACAAGACACAACATAAGACAAGACAAGGCAACAAGTGCAGACAACAGACAGCACAACAGATGGTACATTCATTACAAACAGTACATTCATCACAGACAGTACCTTCATCATCAGGGGGCTGCAGTGTTGTGGAACAAAGCAGTCCAGGTTGTTGGGCAGTGTGACAGTGTCGCAGAGTAACAAAGTGTAACAGAGCACCGTTAATATGTAGATGAGTAATACGTGTGAAGATGTTATCAGTTCAAAATTCTGATGGCCAGGGGGAAGAAACTGTTTCTCATCCTGGTAGTGGAGGCCCGTATGCTTCAGAACCTTTTCCCGGATGGCAGGAGGGAGAAGAGAGTGTGGGACGGGTGGGAGGGATCATCCACAAGTTGCTTTGCAGATGCAGCAGTTGGTGAAAATGTCCTGAACAGGAGGCAGATGATCTTCTCATCTGTTCTCACTACCAGGGACTTGCGGTCTGAGACATTGCAGTTGCTGTAGCTGCTCAGGATGCTCTCGATGGTTCCCCTGTAGAAGATGGTGAGGATGGGTCATGGAAGATGGGCTTTCCTCAGTCTTTGTAGGAAGTAGAGGCACTGCTGGGCTTTCTTTGTGATGGCGTTGGTGTTGAGGGTCCACGTGAGGTTGTCTGTTAAGTGAACACCAAGAAACTTGGTGCTCTGGACCATCTCCACAGGTGAGGTGTTGATATTCAGTGGAGTGTGGTCCCAACGTGGTCTCCTGAAGTCAACAACCATCTCTTTTGTCTTGTCGACATTCAGAGACAGGTTGTTGATTCTACACCAGTCCGTCAGCTGTTCTATCTTATATCTATATGCTGCCTCGTCATCACCGCTGATCAGACCCACCACGGTTGTATCATCAGCAAATTTGATGATGTGGTTCGAGCTGTGCGTGGCTGCACAGTCATGGGTCATTAATGTGAAAAGCAGGGGGCCCCTCAGGGCTGTGTGCTCAGTGTGATGGTGTTGGAGGTGCTGCTACTGATCCTCACTGACTGGGGTCTCCCAGTCAGGAAGTCCAGGATCCAGTTACAGAGGGAGGTGTTCAGTCCCAGCAGCCTCAGCTTCTCACTCAGATGCTGATGGACGATGGTGTTGAATGCTGAACTGTAATAGATGATCAGCATTCTGACATAACTGTCCTTTCTGTCCAGGTGAGAAAGGGCCAGATGGAGGGTGGTGGAGATTGCATCGTCCGTTGAGGGGTTGGGACGATGCGCAAACTGCAGGGGATCCAGTGAGGAAGGGATCTGGGTCTTGATGTGCCTCATGACCAGACTCTCGAAGCACTGCATGATGATTGGTGTGAGTGCGATGGGACGATAATCATTCAGGCAGGAGACAGATGATTTTTTTTGGCACTGGAATGATGCTGATGGTCTTGAAGCACCTAGGAACAACAGTGGTGCTCAGGGAGATGTTGAAGATGTCAGTGAGAACATCTGCCAGCTGTTCTGCACATCCTCTGAGCACACAACCTTGTATGTTGTCTGGACCAGCAACATTCTGTGGGTTGACTCTCAATAGAGATCTTCTCACCTCGGCTGTGGTCAGACAGAGAACCTGGTCGTTTGGAGGAGGGGTGGTCTTCCTAATTTCTGTGTTGTTCGCCACATCGAACCATGCATAGAAGCTATGCAGCGCCTCTGGGCTGAAGGAGTCACCGTCACAAGCAGATGGAGATGTCCTGTAGTTGGTGAGGGCCTGAATGCCCTGCTACATGCGCCGCGTGTCACCGGTGTTTTTGAAGTGGCCATGGACTCTCTGTGCGTGAGCTCGCTTGGCTGCTCTGATGGCCCGAGACAGGTTCGCCCTTGCTGTTCTTTGGGCAGCCACGTCCCCTGACTTGAAGGCTTTGTCCCGGGTTCTCAGGAGTCTGCGCACTTCCACAGTCATCCATGGCTTATGGTTGGGTCGTGTGATGATGGACTTGGAGACAGTAACAACTTGCTGATGTAGCCAGTCACTGAAGCTGTGTACTCCTCCAGGTTGATGGAGTCGGTGTAGGTTGCAGCCTCCCTAAACATGTCCCAGTCAATGTGTTCAAAGCAGTCCTGAAGAGCAGGGCTCCTGTGGGCCAGGTCTTTACCTGCTTCAGGGTGGGCCTCACATGCCTGACGATGGATCTGAACGCTGGGATCAACAGAACAGAGATGTGGTCTGAGTGTCCGAGGTGGGGGGGGCTCCGCTCTGTACGCGCCGGCCATGTTTGTGTAAACACAGTCCAGCATGTTTTCCCCCCTCGTTGCAAAATCCACATGTTGGTGAAATTTAGGGAGAACTGACTTGAGATTTGCATGATTGAAATCTCCGGCGACAATGAACAGTCCATCCGGATGGGAGTTTTGGAGCTTGCTGATAGCTCCATAAAGTTCAGCCAACACGCTGTTAGCATTTGTGCTGTTAGCGCTAGTGCTGGGTGGAATGTAGACCGTCGTGATAAAAACTGTGGAGAACTCCCTGGGCAGATAAAAAGGTCTGCACCCAACTGTAAGGACCTCCAGTGTTGAACAGTGTGCAGAGATCAGCACAGCGTTTGCACACCATTGTGTGTTGATGTAAACACACAGCCCCCCTCCGCCAGTCTTGCCGAACAGAGCGGTGTTTCTGTCCGAGCGAAGCACGGAGAGTCCAGCGAGCTGGATGGCGGTGTCCAGAACGCTGTTGCTGAGCCATTTCACCATAAAAACAAAAACACAGCAGTCTCTGTACTCACACTGGGTTGTCAGCTGGAGTCGGATACAGTCCAATTTATTATCCAGGGAGCGGACATTGGCGAGGAGGACAGACAGGATAGCCGATCGGCTAGTGTTAGCCTTTAGCTGAGCCCGGACCCCAGCACGCTTGCCACGTTTCTGTTTTCTTCTCACACTGCTTTCGATGTCCTCTCAGTCGGCCAGGTACAACAGGTGATCTCGGGGAGTGAAGGCCTGGTCTTTGCAGCACGCCGAGCTCCCATAGCATAGTTTGGAGAGTCGCTGGAAGACTGTATCCTGGCTGATTCCTGAGCTCCAGCAGAGTTTGGCGTTTGTATTTAAGAGCATTCATAGTTGTGATGCTTATGTGCAAGTCTTTTGATGAAAAGTAGTCGGATGAAAGACTTTTCACAGACTTTAGCACCAAAGTTTGGACCCCGGAGCAGCCGCTGCGTGTTACAACCATCTTGGATTCCCATGAGCCAAATATGCTACTACCTTCAAGAGTTCAGCTTGAGGAAACCCTGGGGAGGTGAAGATATGATCTAAAGAGGAGAAGAATGAAAGTTAACAAGACTAAGACAGAATACATGAGTGTGACTGGAAGCCCTCACTTTCATTCACAATCATGTATTCTGTCTTAGTAACCAGCACAATGGTTAGGATACAGTGAGTAGAGTTGGCAAAGGTGTAAGTTTAAATGCTTGTGGTTAACAGTTTAGAATAATGGGGAGTACAGCAAGGAGGTGAAGAAGAGAGTGCAGGCAAGTTGGAATAGGTGCAACTAATTTATTTTATTATCACAATTATTGATCTCATTTATATATATATAGCTCTATATCATTTATTAAACTTTTACAGTGTGTCTTAATTTGAACTCTGGAGCACCTGTAGGAAACCCATGCAGACGCATGGAGAACATGAAAACACAGCACAGAAAGAATCCAGGACACCCCACCTTACTTGTCACTATCCTGTCACTAACCACTTATAACTTATATTCAAAACTGAAAAAGAAGGAAATACATGGAGTTTATGGACTATGTGCTTAGCGACACACAAAAGCCAATTTAATCTTGCATGGATGTGCATTTCCTACAGGAACATTATGCTACAAAAAAGACAACATAGAACATGACAATTATAGGTTACAGTCTCCATTGGCCCACCAGCATTATAATTACAAACTAGGGTTCAGGCAGAGAGAGCAAGAGGAAGCTACACATGTAATAATGCTGTAAATGTCTTCATCTCAACTATTTAACACTTGAGTCTTTTCTAGTCTATAGGAGACATAAGAGAAATCAACTCTTATGGGTAGAGATGTCATGATACCAGGAGTTAACATGTGCACTGGGAGGAAAGATAAGGTGCCTATACAGATACGCTAGACAGCGAGGTGCAGCAGGTCAGGGTAATTAAAGATAGAAATGGAAATGTACTCACAAGTGAACACAGCGTGTTGAGCAGATGGAAGGAGTAAGTTGAGCAACTGATGAATGAATAGAATGAGAGCGAGAGAAGATTGGGTGATGTGAGAATAGTGAACCAGGAAGTGGTTTAAAATAACTTGAAGTAACATTTCAGAAATACACCACCTACAAAGCAAGTATAAAAACAGGTTTAACTTATAGCTAACCCTAGCTAGATACTCTTGCATTTACAGTGCAACTGTGTGAAGAACTATTTACATTTAAATTTAAAGCAATACTTTAAATAAAAGTAAAATAGTAAGCTTTTGCTATTTGTTTCTCTCTTGTTCCTCTCTCCACCATGGCTCCAGTTTTCTTTTTCTTTCAGTTTTCACTTTTTTTTTTTGCCATCTTTCTTGCTATGAAATGTAGTGGTAGGGAGGAGCTGGTCCATTTTCAGTTTTGTGGGCAAGCATCATGGTTAAAATGGCAGCAATGGAGTAGTAAGAGTGAAAAGGAAGACTGAAGTTAAGCAATTTTCTCCCTGATCCCTGATCAGCATCTCCAGACTAAGGTGCAAGAGATTTGTAGTGCCAGGAATAAACAGCAGCTTGGTCAGAAATGATTTTAAACAGCATATTCAAGAATTCTTGAGAGGTAAGGAAGGAGTGATACTTGTTGGTAGCTGTTAATATGAGAGCAGTTTAGCATGGGCTTCTTTAGGATACATTTCATATCCAATGTTGAAAGCTCTAATACAAGCTCTCCTCCATGTTGTTTTTATCCACATTGAGAGTCTTTATGTTTGTGTTTCTGTGTGTGTGTGGGCCTGTCTTTAGAGCTGAGTAGATGCACAGGGGAGATGTGGCTGTTGACTTCATCAGTTTAGGGTTATTCTCAGCTTCAGGGTAGGATTGCATATCCTGGAGTAATGATTCATCTCTGTTACTTAATCTACCAAGTGGTTCTCAATTGATAAAACCATTTTGACTACTGTCTTTTTCTGTTCTTTCACAGCCATCATTCAAAACACATATACTGTGTATGCTATTTATTGTTCATTATCAGATTTATCAAATTAACATTATTGAGAATTAGCATTCTTTGACACCCTTGAAGAAGGATTGTCAGTGTCTTGTTGCATTTATTAACAAGCAAGAATGTCCAGTAAGTCCTTGCTTGTGCAAATGTATGTACATTCTTTAATATTTGATGCTTTTATCCAGAGCAACTTACACTATAATCATGTTACAAATGCAGACAAATATAGAATTAGGAGTCTTGCCCAAAAAATCTCTTTTCTGTAGCAGGGTTTGATTGCCCAGGATAAAACTCCAGTTTGCCCCGTGAAGGGCCAGAATAACATTATACTACCACAAATTTCTCTTTGTAATGACATTACAAAGTGATGTCATTTATAGCAAAAATAACCCATTTTGTTTAAATATAAACAAAGATATTCAGTTGAACAGCTTTATGTAGGGGCAGTGGTGGCCTAGTGGTTAGGGAGTTGGCCCCAGGCTCAGGAGGTCATTGGTTTGAATCCCAGACCAGTAGGTTGCCCGAGGTGCCCTTAAGCAATGTAATGTCCCCGTGTGCAACTCACTGTGTGTTGTGCTTTGTATTCACAACGACAAGTTATCACTTTCACTTCAAGACCCTAAACTGGCAAATGCCTGGCACATTTTCTTATGATACTTTTGAAATATTGTACCCCAAAATGTGTATTTTAAATTAATTAAAAGGGGAAAAAAGTAACACCCTTATAAATGGATAAATGTCCTCATTTTGTCCTGCAAGAGCAGCAAAGAATTAGAATTAAGTGCAAAATCTTTATAAATCTTTATCTTTATAATGCTGTATAAATGGTTCATTTAGTTGGTTTACTGATTACATAGCATAGTTTTTTCTACTGTACCTGTACATTTGGCAGCAGGAAACTTGATCTATGTTTTTTATATAAACGCTTTTCATTGATGTTAGATATGCTTTGTTATTGTCATATGTTGGTTGAAGGCTACATTTAGTTAATTGCTAAAACACAAAACATGAACTGAATAAAAAAGTAATCCTTCAGTTAAACTAAAATAATAGTATATTAAACAAACACAAAAAACTAAAACACAGGGACAAAGCATTGCACAACAGCAACATAGCACTAAGACATCCAATAGCTACAGACAAAATGACAGAGATCCAACCAAGAAAGGATCTCCAAAACACGGAAAGAGGGTCCTTATACATCACAAGAAACAAGGGAAAGCTGAAGTAGGAGAAATGAACAGACAACAGTTTGCAGGTTCAGGAACAGGGCAGGACATAGACAATAATAATTTGTTCTCTATTTGAAACAATGTATTGTACATTTGTTCAATAACATGTATTCTTTGTTTCTAGAAACTGAACTTTTTATTATGTCTCATGTTTGTAACTTTACAGTTATGTTTATTTATATCTAGTCTAAGCAAACAGTTTCTCACATTGATCATTTCCAGGATTTCACTCTTTTTTTTGCAGCCAAAAGACTGAAATATGAGCGGTATTACAAAACTTGCAGAATCACATAGAGATATAGAGATGTTTTTTTTTCTCAAAAATCATTTGGGGTTCCACACAAAATCCCTGGGGAGTAGAGTGGAACCTCTGGTCATGAACATTTCTAAACACTTACAAATCGGGTTACGACCACAATTTCTGGTTGCGAACAAAACACTGGTGGCTAGTTTCCCCTACATGGTGTACGACCACGTCTTGCACGTTTTGCATTTCAGAAAAGTTCTAATGTACAGGAAAAGGCAAATCACATTTGACCGCTATTTCGTGAAGTCTGGTCCACCTGCTAAATGACAAAAAACACCAGAAACCTCTGAAATAGAAGAAATCACCAGAGAGAAATCACCTGAAGGAGAATGTCCCTCAGTCGCGGAGCCGGACCCTCCATCAAAACTGTAACCTCCTCTGTTTAGGTTTAGTTTTTTAATAAATTAAAGATTTCAAACTTTATTTTTTTCCCCTGTGCTTAAAACTCATTAAAAAAGTGTTTACAGTGAACGGTTTGTAAGGGTCTAGCACGAACTTGGACTTGCATGAACTCTTGCAATGTTAGTTTTCTCTGTTGTTCAAAGTTTTCTCAAAGTGTTATTCAGTGTTTTTACATTTAGTTTACTTTTACACTGTGTACTCAATGGCATATTTAGCCATGTTTGTGCTTAAAAATCTTTAAAAAAATACATACAGTCGTGCGGTCTGGAACGAATTCATTATATTTACATACAATCTTGTGGAGAAATTACGTTCACATCCAAATCGGGTCGCGTCCAGGGTTTTAGAATGAATTATGGCTGTGACCAGAGGTTCTACTGTACTCAAAGACTTTTCTCCTCTCGGTTCTGTGCTTAAAGTTTTATGTTATTTTACTTTTTTTTAAAATTTTTTTATTATAAGAGACTGCTTTCATCTTTCATTTTGTAACCCAGCCACTAGGGATGCACAAGTCAGTGTATTTCTTTGTGCCGGTCCCAAGCCCGGATAAATGGGGAGGGGAATGTCAGGAAGGGCATCCCATTTAAAACCTTTGCCAAATCAATTTGCGGACAACAAAATGGATTTCCATACCAGATTGGTTGAGGCCTGGGTTAACAACAACTGCCTCAAACACTGTTAGCCAACAGGGTGCTGGTGGAAATTAGGCAACTGTTGGCTAAAGGAGAAGAAGAAGAAAAAGAGGGGGAAGGCATGTCTGGAGGCAAGAGGAGAGAAGGAAGGGTAGGAAAGTGGAAGTGAGGGTAGGAACTTTGAATGTTGGCTGTGTGACTGGGAAAGAGAGAGAATTACCAGCAAGAGACTAGATGGAAGGGCAATAAGGCCAGGTGTATTGTAGGTGGTGTGGACTTTATTGGTCATGTTGGTGAAGGAAACAAAGGTGATGAGGAGGTATTGTGTCAAGGAGAGGAATGCAGAATGTCTGATGGTTGCAGATTTTGCTAATAGGATGGAAATGGCTGTAGTGAATACCTATTTTAAAAAGAGGGAGGAGCACAGAGTGGCATACAAGAGTGGAGGAAGATGCACACAGGTTTATTACATTGTTTACAGGAGGGTCAGTCTGAAGGAGATTGGAAATTGCAAAGTACTGACATGGAAGAGCACATTTAAACAGCATAGGAAGGTGATCTATAGCATGATCTTGGAAGACAAGGAGAGGAGGAAAGTGAGGGCAAAGTTGGGCATCAAATGGAGAAAGCTGAAGAAGGAAGACTGCAAATTGGAATAATTCAGGCAGGAGTTAAGATGGGCATGGGGGGGGGGGGATTAATGAAGCGTTACCAGATTGCTGGGTAACTACTGCGAAAGGGGTAAGGGAGACAGCTAGAAAGGTACTAGGTGTGACATCTGAAATGGAAACATACTCACTAACACAGCATGTTGAGTAGATGGTAGTAATACTTTGAGGGGCTGATGAAAATGAGTGGGAGAGATTGGATTATGAATAGTCAACCACAAAGTGGAACGGATTAGCAAGATGGAAGTAAGTGCAGTGATGAAGAGGAAATAGAATAGAAAGCGTGTTGGTCCAAATTACATATCTGTGGAGGTATTTAGGTGAGATGGCAACTGAGTGTCTGACCAAATTGTTTAACACAATCTTGGAAAGTGAGAGGATGCCTGAGGAGTGGAGAGGAAGTATAGTAATTATAGAGGGATAAAGTGTGGACGAGAGGTAAAGAAGAGAGTACAGGCAAGTTGGAAAGAGTGGAGAAGAGTGGCAGGAGTGACCTGTGACAGACGGGTATCAGCCAAAATGAAAGGCAATGTTTACAGGATGGTAGTGAGACCAGCTATGCTATACGGGTTGGAGGTGGTGGAGCTGGAGAAAAGACAGGCAGCAGAGCTGGTGGTGGCAGAGTTAAAGATGCAAAAACTTTTGCTGGGAATGATGAAAAGAGACAGGATTAGAAATGAGTATATTATTGTGACAGCTCAAGTTAGAAATTTTGGAGACAAAGTTAGAGAAGCAAGATTGCATTTGTTTGGACATGTCCAGAGGAGAGTTGAGGATTATACTGGGAGGAGGATGTTGAAGATGGAACTGCCTGACAAGAGGAAAAGAGGAAGACCAAAGAGATAGTTTAGAGAGAGGACATGCAGGTGGTCAGTTTGAATGCGGAAGATGCAGATGACCAAAAGAAATGGAAACAGATGTTCCGCTGTTGTCATCTTTAAACGGGAGCAGCTGAAAGAAGAAGAAGAAGACAGCATTCACTTTGTAGCTTTCATTTTTCTTTGTTGTTAAGAAAGTGTTGAAAAATTCTAATTCACTTGGGGGTCTGGACGGTTAAGATGTTAACCCTTCTTTTTCTTGTACAAAGAATTTCCCCCATTACATTGTTGAAACATATCCTTAACAAATATTCATTACATTTTCTCCCCCTACTTTCTCTCTCAATCTCTCTCTTTTTACTGCTCCCACTTTCATATCTCCTTCACTGGTCTTACCCTTCATCCTCCACTACACATAACTCTCCTTCCCTTCATCTTCTCTCCTACTCTCTCCATTTTGTCCGCTTGGATACACTCCAGCAACCTTTGTGATAACTACACCACTCTCCCAGACAAAGGGCTTGAAATGTGTGTGTGTTTGTGTGTGTGTGTAAGGGATACAGTGAGTATCTCTAAAACACAGTGGGGGTTACTACAGACACCACAAAGGAAACATAGCTCCCGTAGCTATGCAAAACATTTAGGTAATAGTCTGAATTACAGATACAAAATTAGCATTTATGGACACCCATAAACTTGGATATCTGTATTCATAATATGTTAGATCAGAATATTCACAGATAAATAATACTAGATTTACTAATGTGCAGTGCTTCATTGAACATGGCATCATTATTTATGCTTTAAATTAATTTAACATGTGGTATGTTGTGGCTGCCTGCTGCTCAGGGAGACTGGGGCAAAGTGGTGTATGCGGAATTATTGAAAATGATTAAAAATAAGTGTATTATTTTGATCAGTTCAGTTGTTAACCAGTTTGATTCTTCATAGTTCAGTTATGTAGTCTATAACATTTTCCTCATGACCCAAGTATACTCCACTGTATACTAGTATACTAGTATACAAGTATACTATACTGTCACGGTTTAGGTTTATTGGGTCACGGTAGAGGGCGCTCTGTTCTGACTGGGTACACCTGAGCTCATGAAGGCATTGGATGAAGTGAAGACTCATTGGGGCTGGCTATTTAAGCCCCAGTGAGTCAGAACAGAGCGCGGTTCATTCGCTAGGCAATGCCTTAAGTTACATGTGGTTTTTAGGGTCCTTGTGTCTTGTTTTGTATACTATGGTTAATAAAGTTATGTTCTGGATCACTGGCTCTGCACAGACGTCCTTCCCACGCCACGCCACCATTACAGATATGAACTGCCAAAGTCTGGACGTCACAAGCCTTGACGATGCAAGCTCACCAGCTGCAAGCTGTCATTGTGGTCCGAAGGGAATGGTTGAAGAAAACGGATGAACAGGAGAACCAAACCGCACGCACTGCAACAAGGGGAGTAGAGATTCCAACCTTGCAGGAGAAACTGGAGAATAAAGTGGCCATTATGGAACAACAACTGAAACAGACCATGGCAGAGCTGAAGCAGGTGCAGGACAACAGCGCCGTTCTGCAGGCAGAACTAGAAAAATGCTGGAGAGAGGCCAGTAAACTCACAGAGCTGCAAGAGTATGTCAGAGGTATATGAGCAGTATTAAAGATCTGGTGCTCAAAGGTGAAGGTCTTGAAATCTCGACTTGCTCAGCAGATCCAAGTGCAAGCTGGAACCCTGGTGGATAGCTCCAAAGTGGAGCAGTGGAGGAACATGTCTGACGGAGCAGGAGGGCAAAGAGAAGAAAATCAACATTGAATATGAGCCTTTCAACCCCATCAATACCTCACTCTATCTCTGCAATAACTTTCACACTGAGGCTCCTACAGCATTGTTGTCTAACAGCAAGTTTGGCTTCATTGTGATCGATGGTAGTGGTGTGCAGTATGGGACATCACAGGGCAACACTAGAGAAGTGCTACATAAAGTTACAGTGGACCCTCCCAAAGAGCATGATCGAGGAGGGTAGCTTGCGCACCGTTTTTGCATGTTTGAGTATGGAATAGAAGCTAAGAAGTCGCTATTTTTATGAGAACCTGGACACCATGAGGTCCATCCTGCAGGTACATGGAGTAGAGAGCCACGGGGCAGAGAAGGACAAGAAGACCATTTGTCTGGCATCCGAGCAGGAGATGGCTAGTTCTCGCTTTGCAGACAAGGGGACAGGACGAGAGTATGAACTGAGTAAGTGTATGCCTATGTTGAAATGGTTTGCTAAGAACTATCAGAAATTTGGTGCCCCTCTGGAGATCGTCATTGACAAAGGTCAGAAAGAAGCACAAAGCCCAAAAGAGCACACAACAAACTCCTTCCACAAGGAGGTCATGAACACTGTACCTTCAGTTTTCCCTGATGTTTCAGCAGACTCAGAACAGAGCAACTGGTTGCAGAATGTTGCACTGCAGGCCCAGAGCAGTCAGTGCGGAGCGATGCCTTAAGTTACGGGCAGTTTTTAGGGTCCTTGCTATGGTTAATAAAGTTATGTTCTGAATCACTGGCTCTGCGCAGACGTCCTTCCTGCACCAAGCCACCGTTACAAAGCCACCAGTTTTGGTGCACAAATGTTGCTTTATTTTCCAGTCAGGCTCCTGTTTAGTATTTAGTTGCCATATTTAGTATTTTATAACTATACATATGGCTATGCATACCAGAAACCACATCATCAAATGTCATCATCAAGTGGGACTAATTAACTATTCCACTCAGTTCAAGCAAAATAGAAATGGTTTAGATGTGCAGTGTAGATGTTATAGTAACTGGTGAAGTGTGAGCTAACTTGAAAGCTAAATTAGTTTCATATTGCAAAGCAAGAGAACTTGTCATTCTGGTCTGTGTACAAATAAAGGGAGAGGAGGTGCAAGTGCTCAGTGAAACCTACAGTAGATACCAACATACACCGTCAATACATAACAATGAACAGATGAGTCTGGGTTCGCTTGGCAACTCTTAAATAGGCGTTCGGACAGGTGGGTGTGATAAGGTGAGATGGGTGAAGGGAGTGATGAGTGAGCTGGATTTCCCAGGTCAGTAATCCGGGGACCAGGAGCGTGGCCATGGCAGGGATCAAGCTGAGATCGTGACAGAACTAGACTTACATTTTGGCCATTTACATTTTCATTTGCTGGGCACCTACTTCATTGCAGATTAATGTTGGCATACAGTCATGGTCAAAAGTTTAGAGAATGATGCAAATATTGATTTTCATCGTTTTCTGCCTCAGTTTTTAATATGGAAATTTGCACATATTCCAGAATGTTATGAAGACTGATCAGACTGACCAGGCCTTATGAAAATGAACTTAATTCCAAAAAAAACATTTCCACTGCATTTCAGCATCGCCACAAATGGACCTGCTGACAACATTTCAGTGATCCTCTTGTTAACACGGGTGAGAGTGTTGAGGAAAACGAGGCTGGAGATCACTCTGTTATGCTGACGGAGTTACAATAGCAGACTGGATGAAAAAAAAAGATAAGATTGCACCTAAATCAACTATTTATCTGATCATCAGGAACTTGAGTTGAGAGGTTTAATTAAAGTGTAGTGAAAGTGACTATTCTTGTCATTGTGAGTAGATGGCATAACACACAGTGAACCACAATGAAATTACACCTCTGCATTTTACCCACACGCAAACACGTGCAGCAAGGGGCAGCTATTGACAGCGCTCGGGGAGCAGTGATGGGGATGGTACCTTGCTCAAGGGTACCTCAGAGCAACCTACTAGTAAGGAATTCGAACCCATGATCTTGCAATCCAGGGGTCTAGTCCCAAACCACTAGGCCAACACTGCCCAACATTGTGCCCAATTGTTGTGAAGAAGGCTTCCGAGCACTCAAGAAAGTCCAATAAGCACCAGGACTGCCTCCTAAAGTTGATTCAGCTGTGGGATCAGCGCACCACCAGAAATAGCAGTAGGCAGGTGTGAGCGCATCTGCATGCACAGTGAGCCGAAGACATTTGGAGCATGACCTGTTTACAAGAAGGGCAGCAAAGAAGCCACTTCTCTCCAAGAAAAACATCAGGGACAGACTGGTATTCTTATAAACGTACAGGGACAGAGGATTGAGGCAAGGTCAGTTTCTCAGATTAATTCCCTTTCCGATTGTTTGTGGAATCCAGAAAAAACATTGAGAAGAAAAGGTGAGTGTTACCATCACTCCTGTGTCATTCCAACAGTAAAGTATCCTGAGGCCATTCATTTTCAGGATGATGGAGCACCGTATCATAAGGCAAAACTGATAATAAACTGGCTTGGGGAACAAAACATCAACATTTTGGATCCATGGCAAGGAAACTCCCCAGGCCTTAATCCCCTTGAGAACTTGTGGTCAGTCTTCAAGAGATGGGGGACAATCAAAAACCCATACATTTTGAAAAACTCTAAGCATTGATTATGCAAGAATGGGCTGCCATCAGTCAGGATTTTGCACACAAGTTGACTGATAGCATGCCAGAGTAAATTGTAGAGGTCTTGAAAAAGTAGGGCTAACACTGCAAATATTGACTCACCACATAAACTAAATGTGATTTTATATATATATATATACACTTCACTATCCTTTAGAAACATCTAAGAAAATGATCTTAAAACACTGAAGTACCAAACTTTGTGAAAACCAGGAAGTCATTCTCAGAACCTTTGGCCGAAGCTGTGTGTCAGGTAATGTTTAATCCCTGCCACCACCTACCTAAACATTGTTGCAAACCTACACAACCCTTTATTTCAACAGTATTCCTGGCCTCTTTCCATAGGATAATGGGTTTTGTCACACTGCAAAAACTCAGGAATGGTTTGACAAACATGAAAGATTTAAAATTTGAGTGTTAATTGGGCCTCCAAATTTTACAGATCTCAATTTGATTGACTGATCCAAGATGTGCTGGACAAATAAATTACACTCTTGGAGGCCCCTTGGAGGCCCCAACTCAAAATTCATAGGAACGCAATGATTTGATGCTAAATTTCCAGATATCGCAGCATACCATCAAAGGTCATACCTCCAAGTGTCAGAGGTGTTTTTGCAGTCCAAAGAGTCCTAAACAGTGTGTGGCAAGTTTTAATGACTGATTGTTGAATGCATTTAGAATGTTAGAGTAAAATGGTAACACTAGTCATACCATTAAACCTGTCTGCCTAATAATTTGTAGCTTTCTTAATGGTGTAGTTGCTTGCATGCAAGTTGTAGGAGTTTAGCCTTGTTTCTCTGTGTGTGTGCATATTCAGCAAGTTTTGTTGTGAGATGGAGAATAAGGTTGATCAGACACAGCACAAGATTATGGAAAAGAGTGAAGGAAGCTAGGTTAGGAAAAGAGGTGATTAGTGAGCAGCAATATGGTTTTATGCTGAGAAAGAGCACAACTATTGCAAGCTCAAGTTTGACATTTTAGAGACAAAGTTAGAGAAGAACACCGTGGCAACCCCTAACAGGAACAACTGAAAAAAGAAGATGCAAGCTATGATTCAGTTTATGCGAATACCTTTCTCTCAAAACCAGCATTCTTTAAGTAATTTGTTCCCATGACTCTTTTTGTGGTTCACAGTTTTTCCTTTCTTGGATCACTTTTGGTAGATACTAACCACTGCTTAACAGGAACACACCAAAGAGCTGCCATTTTGGAGTTGCTCTAAACCAGATGTCTAGCAATCACAATTTGGCCCTTATAAGAGTCATGCTTTCCATTTTTTTCCTGCTTTCAGTACATAAATTTCAAGAGTTGACTGTTCAATAGCGACATTACGTATGGCATTCTTTGACAGGTGCCTTTGTACTCAGAAAATAAATACATCACATTTACCGCATTAAGTTGAAGCTCTTACCCAGAGTGACTTAAATTTCCTAACTACAGGGACAGTCACCCTGGAGCAACTTGGGGTTAAGGTTTTGCTCAGGAACCCAATGGTGGTAAGGCTGGAGGTGGGATTAAAACCTGCAGTCTCTTGGTCTACAAGCAGGTAACCTACCACTAGACCATCACCACAAATATTGTCCATTCATCAGTGGTTCTAGTGTTTTGGTTGACCAGTGTATTTAGATTTATAATGACAGAGTGGACAGAATGGTAGCTAATTTTGGCATGAAGAAAAGGTTATTTATTTAACTGTACACAGAACATTGTATGTATAATTGTAAACAATGGGTCAACAATAACTTACTTATTCTGTTGTCTTTCTCTCCAGTCACTGAAAAAGAAGTACAGCAGTGGTAAGTAACACTCTTTCTTCTTTTTTTCCTAGATCACATACCATTACTTTTCTTTTCATATTTATTCTCTCATCAGTTTTTTTTTAAATGCAGATAAATACTTTTAATTTGTTTTTAAAGAACACCTTCTTACTAGGGCTTTACTGGGAGATTTATATATGTTGTGGACTTTAACAAAATGTAAGACAAAATTGTATTGAGCTGTTGTTTTTATTGTGTTGTTTTGAGAAATACAGTTGCCTGACCACAATCTGACATGACCGCATTGTTACCATAGATACTACATCTGGCATTGTATTCTAAAATGACTGAATGTGATATCTACATATAGAATGAATCATTGCTTTCAATGTAGTAGTAAGAATATGATTGCTTATTTAGGATGACAATACTGAAAACTTTAGTATATTCTCATATCTAGAAAACTTGATTTGACAAATGTGACAAATAATTCCTGATTAACAACCCGGAAGCCAGCAGGTATTTCATGTAAATCAGATTTACAGTGGCTGGCTTCAATTTTGGTATCCGTTTTATAGTTTAGTAAAAGGGTTAGAAAAAAGCCATCTCTTGTTGAAGCATCTTCATCTCACACTGAAAAAGGGAAAAACCTAATTTTTTTTAAAACCTATTAATTAATGAATTTATTTATTTATTTATTTAAATCTAATCCATCCTTTTATGCAATCCAAATTGCATAAAAACACATGTCGGGGTGTACTTGGGGTACCTAGTCTTCTTTATTTAGAGGGGAAGCTTGGACAAAAAAGAAATATATATCCATCCATCCATCATCTGCCGCTTGTCCCAAACGGGGTCGCGGGGGAATGCTGGCGTCCAACCCAGCGCACACAGGGCGAGGACAGGGGACGCACCCAGGACAGGTCGCCAGCCCATCGCAGGGAGGAGCGAGACAGGGACGGCACCTTGCTCAAGGCTACCTCAGGGCAACCCATTGGAAAGGGGTTCGAACCCCCGATCCTCCGATCAAGTGACCAACGCCCTAACCACTAGGCCACCACTGCCCCGCCCATATGTGTCATATATATGTATATGTGAAGACAAATTGTATTTTATATCTTATAACATGCTATGTAGGGCCAAGCAACAGAAAGCAAATTTAGCTCTACAGGTACAATTTCAGAAATGTTTCTTTGATAAGATAGACTGATATGAGAAAAGTCCTTTTATTGTTAGTTTTGGATAATTATGGACTTACTCGAGTTCACACTTGCATGGCCCTTGCAGTGCTTTCTCAGCCTGCATATTTAGATTATGTTGACTCATTCTCCTTTTTTCCTTTCTGTTTCTCTCGTCTCCGCTCTCATTCTCTCTCCCTGAATCCCTAAATGCCTGGCCAAGTGCCTCGCTTTGCCTGCTGTATGCCAGACATGGCAGATGGAGAGCAATTGACACTGGACTGAGGGCCTGAGGGAGAAAGAGAGAAGGGGGAAGGAAGAAAGTGGGAGAGACAGAGAGAGAAGGATAAAGATAGAGAGAGGAGGAGGAGGAGGAGGAGGAAAGGAGTGACAATGACCTAAGACAGAGCTACAAAACAAGCATGAGTGAAAGCTGATAAAATAACAAAGCATTAAAGTAGGGTACGAAAGACAAAATCCTTTTTTCGTAAGTAGTAAAATCAGGATATGGATTTAAACCTGGCAAAAACATGTTTAATTGCACTGGTATGTCACAAAGAATGTAACAAACACTTGCTCATTATCTTGATACTGTTGAAGGAGCTCACAGTTTACTCTTTGGGAACAGTTTGCTCACATTGACAGATTTTTATGACAGCAGAGGCAACCCCCCCCTTCCTTTGAAAGAATTTGAGAAACTCAGCTGGAATATGTATGACAGATTTTCTTGTTTTTGATGTATAAATGCTTGAAATATTTTCTAGTGAACCAATTAAGAGACAGAACCCTGCCCTCCTGTGTTTTTTCCACACTATAGCAGGCACTATAGCATTTAAAAGGGCCCCTAAACCAAAATGTTAAACTTGCTAAAAAAAAGTTAAATAGATGTTTAAACATCAAATAATCACAACAAATCATGTAAACAGTTCACAAGGTCAAATATTATTCAGTGAACACAGGCTTATTTCCAGAACAAATCATTCTGATTTAGAAATGGGGATATCACATTATGGATATTGCCTATAATAAATCTTTTCATTACATTCAATGTACACCACAGTTTGCCTGGTATTTTCAAACATTTTTTCTGTAGTATTCTATGAGCCTGTAATAAAGAACAAAATGAATTTATTTATATATATTCTGGCATTTTGGATCAGTTTGCTCCTATCAAAATCAAGGCTGAACCTTCCTCTCACTCCTCTACGTGGTTCACCCCTGAACTAAGGTCCATGAAAGCTGTTGGGAGGCGTCTTGAATGGCTGTGTAAAAAAATCAGGCCTCATGGTGCATTCTCAGTCATATGCTGATCACATAAAGTATCGATCCGTGCTTAATGCAGCTTGTTAACGCTACCTTTCCTTTGCAATAGCAGGAGCTGTAAGCCCTGTTTGCTAGTGTGAGTAAACTTCTTCAGCCCCCAGCACCTTTCCTCTCAGGTTCTCACTCATATGAGTCCTTTCTTCACTTATTTCAAAACAAAATTGACCTGATATAGAATCTTTTCACTGGTACCTCTTTACCATCCTGTAATTTCCTCCTAGAAACTTCAATACAACCCTTCACCAAGTTCTCTCTTACCAATCCGACTCTGTTGCTGAAATAATTAGGAAAATCAGTTTTTCTACCTCTATCCTGGATCCAGCACCTACTATTTTTCTTAAAAACTGTTTGTCTGCTATCTCTGCCTCTATCTCCCATCTAATAAATTGTTCACTCTCTTCTGGTATTGTTCCTCTTGGCCTAAAAACTGCTGCTGTTACATCTGTTCTGAAGAATAACAACTACAGACCTATTTCCAACCTACCTTTTACTTCCTTGAAAGGGTTGTAGCTGCTCAGCTGCAGGAACATTTTGCAATTAACAACTTGTATGAGCCATTTCATTCAGGTTTCCGAAGACCTTTTACTCAATGCTGACTCTGGTTCCCTCAGTATCCTTTTTCTCTTGGATTTAAGCTCTGCCTTTGACACTGTCAATCATAGTATCCTAGTTTCCCACCTTTCAGCCATTGGGCTATCTGGTACCATACTTTCTTGGTTCACATTTTAACTCACTGATAGACAGCAAATCATCCACATCGATAACAATAGATCACCTCCTGCTCCTGTTAAACAGGGTGTCCCTCAGGGATCTGTTCTTGGACTTTATTATTTATAATTTATATTGTTCCTCTCTGTCATATTATTAGAAACCATTTCCTCAGTTTTCATTTCTAAAATCTCAAATTTACTTAACCACCTCCACTTCAACCATTTCAGCTTGTATTCATGATGTTAAACTTTGGCTCACTATTTGACTCTCACATAAACTCAGTTGTCAAAAATGCATTCTTTCACCTCTGAAACATCTCACGTCTCCGCTCATCACTTTCATTGAAGGACGCAGAAACACTTATTCATGATTTTATAACTTCCTGTCTCAATTACTGTAACGCTTTACTCTTTGGTCTCCTAACAAGGACATTAACCAGGCTCCAGTACGTACAGAACTTTGCAGCTCGTGTTCTCTCCTTCTCCAAAAAATCCGAACACATCACCCCCATTCTCCACAAACTTCATTGGCTGCCTATATTGTATCGTATCAATACAAGCTGCTTCTCATCACATTAAAAGCCCTTCATGGATCTGCCCATCCATACCTCACTGAATTACTCCATTCATACACTTTACTTGCAGTTGGGGGCAGTGGTGGCCTAGTGGTTAGGGAGTTGGCCCCCGCATCGGAAGATTGTGAGTTCAATTCCCTCACAAGTAGGTTGCCCTGAGGTACCCTTGAGCAAGGTACCATCCCCGTCACTGCTCCATGCGCTTTCAATAACTGCCCACTGCTGCACGGTGTTTGTGTGCATGGGTTAAATGCAGCGGTCCAAAAAATGTCTAACATGACACATAGAGAAATATAAGTCAAAAAGGAAATGAATTACCTGAGTTACCCTAGTTCCACAGCTTGACAACCTAGTATTTGGGAGGCTTAACAACCTTATAGCTAACATCTGGCATTGTGACTCTTCGCTTGCAATAAGTCTCTACATAAGAGTGTCCACTTAATGCAATAAATGTAAAAATTTTTTCTGAATTGACTGCCCTGAATGCTTGAGCAAAACCTATTCGTATTACTACTTTATAGTTCATATTACTACTTGAAAATATTTCTTGTTTAACAACTACATAAACTTTCTCTGGATAACACATATGAAGTGCAGGAGCATGAAACCTCAGAGTTTTCATATTTCTGCTGTATGCTTGGATTTTGGTACCTCTGCAAATAGGATTTTTTATTCCATCACATATTGCATATCTTTCCATATTTACTCATTTTTCTGTGAGCACACCCTCCGGTCGTTTTCATTTCTGACAGAAATGAAACTAATCTCTTTCTTTCACCTAATCTCTTTCTCCTTTACCCTAGAGTAGCATTTCTAGTTATCATCTTATTTGAGCTGTCCTTATTTAATTCATAATCACAATAGAAAGGTCAGTTCAATTAGCTAATAATTTCTGTTTCCATGATTAATATATTTTAGACAATTTCTATGAATAAATCTTATCGGTGTGCAAAATCTTGTCCAGCCTGTTAAATATTTGAGGATATCTGGTTTTTAAAACAGCTAGTTCTTTGAGCATTTTTTATAATAGTTATAATACTTTTCTTTTCCAAACTTTTGTAAAACCACATTATGATTATCCTTTGTGTTTTAAAAATTTGCTGACATCTTAACAAAGAATTTAATTAATAATTAATTGCATTTGTTTGATATATAATATCTTTTAGATATTATAGAGGGTTACATGTATTTTTAGATATTTTAGTCAATATGAGTGTTTGCTTTAGTGCTTGCTCTCAGATGGGAGAAGAATTTTGAAGATGGAGCTGTCAGGAAAGAGGAAAAAAGGAAATCCAAAAAGGAGGCTTATGGATGTTGTGAGAGTTGGAAAACGATAGAATACATGAGTGTGAATGAAATGGAGGAAAGTGGAACAGTTAGAATGCAGGGAGTAGAGGTGACATACGTAAAGGGATTTAAATATTTGGGATCAAAAGTTCAGAGTAACGGCGAGTATGGAAGAGAGGTGAAGAAGAGAGTGCAGGGAGGTTGGAATGGGTGGAGAAGAGTGGCTGGAGTGATTTGTACCAGATGGGTACCAGCGAGGGTCAAAGGGAAAGTTTACAGAACAGTAGTGAGACCAGCTATGTATATGGGTTGGAGACGGTGGTGCTGTTGCAAAGACAGGAGGTGTAGCTGGAGGTGTCAGTTAAAGATTTTGGGTGTGAGGAGGTTGGATGCTTTGGAGACAAAGTTAGAGAAGCAAGGTTACATTGGTGTGGACATGACCAGAGGAGAGACGAGGATTAAATTGGGAGGAGGATGTTGAAGATGAAGCTTCCAGGAAAGAGAAAAAGAGGAAGACCAAAGAAAAGGTTTATGGACGTGGTGAGAGAGGACATGCAGGCCATCAGTTTGAAGGATGCAGAGGACAGGAAGAAATGGAAACGGATGATCTGCTATGGCGATCCCTAAATGGGAACAGCCGAAAGAAAAAGAAGAAGTGAGAGACGACATGTAGGCAGTTGGTTTGAAGGAAGAAGATGGAGATGACAGGAAGAAATGGAAACGGTTGTTGTGCTGTGGTTCCCCCTACTGGGAGCAGCCAAAAGATAAGGAAGAAAATAATAATAGAATTTTTTTTTTATTAAACAAATGTTATTAATATTTTATGATAGATGACCTATTGTGCACCTGTTTGAAAAAATCTGCCTCATCCTTTGGGAGAGAATACAGCTTGCAGGGCAGTCTAGAACTTGTATGGTGGAGCTAGGGTAACCTGTGACTCCCAAAGTACAAGGAGTTCATGCTGCACTGTCATCAAAGCATCACAAGCAAAGGAGAAAATGTTTCTTTTCTGTTTTTATGTTCAAAAACCTATGTAACAGACGTAACGAAAGAAAAAAACTCAGTAAAGCATAATAGGTCCCCTTTAAAGCAAATAAACAAAAAGGTTTTGCAGTAGGTAGTGTGGTGTGTGGTCACTTCCCAATTATAAGGTCCTAGGTTTGATTCCTGGCTGGAGCTACCTGGGTCCTTTCTGTGAGGAGTTTCTGTGTTTCCTTCATGTATTTGTGGGTTTCCTTCCACAGATGAAAGACATTTTAATATCATATATAATATAATTGAATAACACATGATAAATTACAGATTCAACAAACAGGGACTAGGCTGAAAACACTAAAATATTTACTTTCCTAATCTCTTTCCAATATCTCTCCCCAACATGTTTCCTGCTTCCTGCTTTTTCAGGTATAAGGGTTTCATTAAGGACTGCCCCAGTGGGCAGCTGGACTCAGCTGGCTTTCAAAAGATCTACAAGCAGTTCTTTCCCTTTGGTGACCCTACAAAGTTCGCCACTTTTGTCTTCAACGTCTTTGATGAGAACAAGGTAATGAAAGATCAAATCCAGACCTGGTGGCTTTCATGAAAGAAATTTGATTGAACTTCTCATATAAAGGCTAAAGGAAACAGCATCAGAGACATTTATTTTTTCATTCTTATAATGTTACATTATCAGGTCTTCTCCCTTAGGTTCTAGTGAAGTAATTTTAAAGATGAAAAATATGGCTGCAATATTTAACACACTAAATAAGGCTTCAAAAAAGAATGCATCCATCAAGTAGTAACATTTCTAGATAGATCTTCTCAGGAGACTTGACTGTGTTGGATGAATTCTTCATATATGCCTCCATATTAAAATGTGAGACTAAGATGATAAATATGAAAAAAACTTCAGTAAACTGTAACAATTTTCTACTTGCACCAGCTGGATTATATTTATTTGGGGAGGCTCTACAACAAAATTAATTATTGCTCAAATTGATAAAAGAGATTGATGGTGATTTAAATGCCAAATTCCAGTTCTGACAGTTTGACAGTGATAACTGTGAGTGCTTAGCTTTCTCCTTAACCTTAGTACTTGTGGAGTCCCATTCCAGCGTCCCATTCCACCTCAGGTTAATGGAAAAAATACATGGTAATAAAGATGACCAAGTTATTACTGTGACTGATGAGGCCATGGATCATTTTGTAGATTGGGACCTGAGAAGTATTTCCTTATCACTTTGGAATTAATATATTTATGGTAAATAAGGTTTTAGTTTTACATACTAAATGTCACATACATACATTAGTTTTACACCTAAAAGTCACAGGGCACAAAATATATAAAATCCAGTTACTGCTTAGCATTTACGTAAATATTTTTTGCTCATTTAACATTACCCATTCTGTGTAAAGAGTTACTCTAACTACACAGTGTTTTGTGCAGCACTATTATAACAGCTTCTTAAATTGTATATAATTGATCTGAAAACCACCTGCCTAATGTGGTGGTGCTACAAAACAATTCCAACCCATCAGGCTTCTGGTGTGGGGGTATGCTGTGCCCATCTGTTTACAGTTAATGCAAGTCTCTCTGAATTACTCTATGTCCTCATTACATTCACGTTCCTCTAGATGCTGCTGGAACCTGTGCTACACATCTGCTATGCCTACCATCTGGTCCTCTTGGCCGAGAGCAGGGCTCATAAAATAAACTGTCAATTCCTGATAAATGTGGAATATGCTAGCTATTATCCTGTTAAAAACCTTCCGGCATTGCCTTAATAAACTGTAACTGACAATGAAAGCGAAGCATCTGGAGAAGCTTTAAAAAAAAACAACTGTTCTTACTGTCCACTCACAAGTCTATTTTGATCATATTCAGAAAAACATACAGTACTGTGCAAAAGTTTTAGGCAGGTGTGGAAAAAATGCTGTAAACAAAGAATGCTTTCAGAAATATAAATAATGATTGTTTATTTTTATCAATTTACAAAATGCAAAGTGAGCGAACAAAAGAAAAATCTAAATCAAATCAATATTTGGTATTACTACCTTTGTCGTGGAAAATTGTGAGCCTAAATCTGAAACTTTTTCAGAAATCAAACAAAGTCAAAAATCAAGCGAAGTCAGAGAGATGCGGCACAACCAATTTACTGAAGAGTTTCAGCAGGCATAGTCCAGTGGGAGCAGCTCCAAATGCTCATCCCAACTTCGGACTTTAAATACATTTCAGTCACCTTTAAAATTTACATAAATCCATCCCATTAATAGTTTTCCACCAATAATATTCAATGCTGTCATGATTTAAACCTCAGTTCCCCCCACCTTTGCCACTCCACCAACAACAGACAAAGGTCTTTTCACTGATGGCTCCCTGTCTTATCCACCACCAACATTTCAAGGTTTCTTCCCATCCAGGTTCCCAATTGTGAATGTAGCTGCTTGATTGAAAATGTAACTGTTCGCTACCGGCCGTCTATGAGCACTATTGTTCAGTTTAGAAATGTATCTGTTTACTGCTGGATGTTTTCCGGGAACTCATGAGAAAGCATAAGACACCGGACAAAATGTAACTATTTGCAGGTGCCACTATTGTTCAATTATAAATGTAGCTCTTTTACTGCTTGCTTTTCCATTGGAACTCGATGGTGTGGGATACTGTAGGACAGGGGCAAAAGTAAAGGGATTCTTACTATACCTTTTGCCTTCAAACCAGCATCAGTTCTGGCCCCCACAGAGCCCTGATCTCAACATCATCCAGTATGTCTGGATTACATGAAGAGACAGAAGGATGTGAGGAAGCCTACATCCACAGAAGATCTGTGGTTAGTTCTCCAAGATGTCTGGAACAACCTACCAGCCGAGTTCCTTCAAAAACTGTGTGCAAGTGTACCTAGAAGAATTGATGCTGTTTTGAAGGCAAAGGGTGGTCACAACAAATATTGATTTGATTTAGATTTCTCTTTTGTTCATTCACTGCATTTTGTTGATTGATGAAAATAAATGATTAACACTTCCATTTTTGAAAGCATTCTTTGTTTACAGCATTTTTTCACACCTGCTTAAAACTTTTACACAGTACTGTATCTGCCTTAAGTGCTGCTCGAGCATCACACCTATCCTCTCTTATAAACAGGTGTCTTGCCTTTGCCATTGTCCAACCTGATGTTAACACTGCAGCAGTCCCTCCATTGCTAAAAAAAATCTGGTCTTGATCAATCAGATTTTGTAAATATAGACTATAGATATAACTATAAATCTCAAATCTGCCATATATTGCAAAACTTTCTTGAAAGGCATGTCATTACCCAGCTGCAACCACACCTGGTCAGTAATAATCATTCTCATTACACTGAGCAGGCCCTTCTGAAGGTAGTTAATGAACTCCTTTCATGTGCTGATATTGAGGCTCTTAATTCCAGAGGGATCAGTTTTAGGACAACTCTTCTTCATCATTTACATGCTACCCCTGGTGCAAATCATCTGCAAACATGGCCTAAATTTTCATTGTTACGCAGATGACACCCAAATCTGTATCAGTTATAAGCCCACTACTATTGAAAGTGTAAGTGAAAAAGACAACCCTTGTCATTGCGAGGTCAAAGCACAGCAGACAATGAACCACAACAAAATTGGACCTCTGCATTTAACCCATGCACACTCAAACACCATGCAGCAGTGGGCAGCTATTGAAAGCGCCCAGGGAGCAGTAAAAGGGATGGCACCTTGCTCAAGGGTACCTCAGGGCAACCTATTGGGAAGGGGTTCGAACCACGATCCTCCGATCACACGGCCAACACCCTAACCACTAGGCCACCGCTGCCTGTTGCATTGTAGTGTTCCCCTACTTTCCCTATCTACTGGCATTCAAGACCTTAAGGTCTGGATGAATGCCAACTTCTTTGAGCTTAGGTTAAATACAGATAAAACTAATCTCATATTAATTTGTTCCAAATCATGAACCTCATCTTAAGCCTTAACCTGGTCACTGTTAATAAAACATCACCTACTGTATGCAACCTTGGTTTTATCTTTGATTCTGCACTAACCTTTGAAGACTTTTGTCTAATACATCTTTTTTTTTTTTACCTCCATCATATTACACGTCTCCATTTTGCTCTCAGCACAAAGCATGCAGAAATGCTCATTTATGCCTTTATTACTTCACGAATAAATTTGTGCAATGCTTCTTTCATTGATCTCCCAAGTACGTTCGCCCTCATATCCAGTATATCCAGAATTCAAATGCTAGAGTTCACACCCACATTAAATGTTCAGCATACATCACTCCTTTCTGTATAACCTTTACTTCCCTGATCAATACTGCATTCAGTTTAAAATAATCCTCTTTAAATTTAAAGCTCTTCATGGCCTTGCTCCTCATTATCCCACCAAATTAGTCCAGCCGTATTCCCCCAATTGCAACCTCAGATCATCTTCTTCTAAACTGTTGTCTGTCCTTAAATTTTAACTGTCCATTATGAGCTCCAGGGCATTTAGGATTGCTAAAGCATCCTTGGGTTTGTGAAAGGTGCTGCATAAGTAAAACGTGTTGTTGTTGTTAGGGGATGGACTATATAAAGGCTCTGTGAGAGGCCTGTGGTACATGGGTCCAGTATATTAGCAGCAGATCTTGTAAGTCCTGTAATTACAAGGTGAATCAACCACAGATTGAAAGGGTGTGCCTGGTCTACAACAGGAAGTGGTGCAATATAAACCTCAATGAATGCCCAGACCCAGAGTTTTGTAGAAGAGCATTGCCCAGAACATTACTGTTCCTCCACCACTGCTCACTGGACCACACAAACCTTACCCATTTGGAAATGCAACAACCTATTCCTCTGGCCTTAACATTTTAGCTCTTGTAAAAGATTGAAAGGCAATGCTAATATGATTTGAGTGGTTTGTAACTTAAGAACTTATTACTCCTAATTCAACTACATTACATGAGATTGAGAGAAACATGTTTGCACTGCAACAAAAGCCTAGACCAAGGTATTTTTCTGTGTATTGAGTGTGGTGACTGCTGCATAAAGCTGATTTGATTCAGGCTGGGACATTTGAGTCAAAGTGTGTTTTAGTCACACAGATACCCTGTACAATCAAACCCCCTATGAATGAGAAAACCCCTCTGATACACGTAACCAAGATTTAATATTGATATAGTTAATCTAATAATGAATGCTAGTGAAAAGGATGCAAAAATGTGTAATATATTCCATCTCAATACATAACTATCTCACTCTCTCCCTTCATCTGTCTCTCTCTTTCTTTCTCTGCAGGATGGACGTATTGAGTTCTCTGAGTTTATACAGGCTTTGTCTGTTACCTCTAGAGGAACACTGGATGAAAAACTCAGATGTAAGAGCAAAAGTCTACCAACACATCAGTTTCCATACCTCCCATGCAACTGACCTTGATATCTTTATTTTTTAAGACTCTCTGTTATTTAAATACTGACATATTTTTATGTTAATTGCATTCAGATAAACAAAAGCAAAAACTTTTCTGTTTTATTCTGAGCACAAAAGGAAAGGTTTAACCAAACAGGTGATTCATACCTGATCATTTAAGTTATTTATCTTTGCATTTTAAACATACTTAAGACAAACGCAGCTACAGAACAATATTTCACAAAGCTTACACTGTATATAACTATATATAGATATTTTAAACTCATAAAGTCCCCTCCAAAACCAGCAAATAAAGTACTAAAAACATATTCTTCTCTGTGTAAGCTTTGGATTTTGCCTGATGAGACTGCATTTGTTGTTTAAAAAGAGAAAAACTAACATGGAAATCTGAGTGCTTATTCAGTGCAACTTTGCAATTTCCTAAAAAATAAGAAAACCACTAGTGTATTAAGCAACAGACACTGAACTGGTTGGTCAAGGAAAACATGAGGAGCAACTGAAAGTCGAAAGACATTTTGTGAGATTTGTGAAGAAATCATCTGTTCAAAGAAGACTTACTTAATTAGATCTTAAATCTTTAAAGAGCAGAAATATAGAGGCAAAAACCACTTATCATCAGTTAGAATTGGAAAACCAAAAAAAAAGATGAGCCACAAAGTTTCTAGAACAAAGTTTTATGGGCTGATGAGACAAAGATAAATCTCTACTGAAGTAAAGGAAATGCCAGAGTATGGAGAAAGAAAAAAATGTTAATGACTCAAAACATACAAGCTCATCTTTGAAGCACAGTGGATGTAGTCTTCTCTTTCCTGGCGGCTCCATCTTCAACATCCTCTTCCCAATATAATCCTCACCTCTCTTCTGGACATGTCCAAACCAATAAAACCTTGCTTCTTTAACTCTGTCTCCAAAAACGTCTGACCTGAGCTGTCCCACTAATATAATTTCTAATTTCTAATCCTGTCCATCCTCATCACACCCAATGAAAATCTCAGCATCTTTAACTCTGACACCTCCAGCTCTGCCTCCTGTCATTTCGTCAGTGCCAGAGTCTCCAACCCGTACAACATAGCTGGTCTCACTACTGTCCTCTAAACCTTTCCTTTTATCCCCATGGTAATCGTGTGTCACAAAGCACTCCAGCCATTCTTCTCCACCCATTCCAACCTGCCTGCACACTCTTCTTGACCTCTTTTTCACACTTGCTTTTATTCTGAACTGTTGAACCCAAGTAATTAAACTCTTCCAACTTCACCACTTCTACTCATTGTATCCTAACCACTCCACTTCCCTCCCTTTTATTCTGTCTTTATCATACTCACTTTAATTCCTCTCCTCTCTAGAGCATATCTCCATCTCTCCAGGTTCCCCTCAAGCTACTCCCTACTCTCACTACAGATCACAATGTCATCAGCAAACATCATCGTCCATGGGCACTCCTGTCTTACCTTGTCTGTAAACCTGTCCTTTACCTTTGCAAACAAGAATGGGCTCAGTGCTGATCCTTGATTTAATCCAACCTCTATCTTAAATGCATCCATCACTCCTGCTTCAGATCTCACCACTGTCAAACTGCCCTCATACATATACTGAACTACTCTCACATACTTCTCTGCAACACCTGACATCAAGCGTATCCTTCATTAATCGGTAACAGTACACTTCTTCACTCCTTAGGCATCTTCTCACTTTCCAAGATTGTGTTAAACAATTTGGTTAGAAACTCAACTGCCATTTCTCCTAAACACCTCCATGCTTCCACTGGTTTGTCATCTGGACCAACAGGCTTTCCATTCTTCACCCTCTTCATTACTGCCCTTATTTGCTGCACTTTCTGTTTCACTATCCTCACATCATCCAAACTTCTCTCTCTCATTGTCTTCATCTTCATTGTCTGTGTGCATCTTCCTCCACTCTTATATGTCACCCTGTACTCCTCCCTCTTCTTAAAATGAATATTAATTACAGCCATTTGCATCCTTTTCTCAAAGTCTACAACCATCTGACCTTCAGTATTCCTCTCCTTGACACCAAGTAGATGGGTAGACACTTACACATCACCTCCTCATCACCTCTGTTCCCTTCACCAACAGGTCCACATTACATTTACATTTGTGGCATTCCAGAGGGAATTCCATGTCCTAATTACAGGGACAGTCCCCCCTGGAGAGACTCTGGGTTAAGGGTCTTGCTCAGGGACCCAATGATGGTAGTGCTAGAGGTGGGATTCGAACCTGGGTCATAGGTCCATAGGCAAATATCCTGCCACTAGACCACCACCATCCCAATCCACCAATGGCACAAAAATCACCACCACCACCACCACCACCAATCACCACTCTCTCTCCTAGGTACATTCTCTATCACTTCATCTAACTCACTCCAGAATTCTTCTTTCTCCTCCATCTCACAACCAACTTGCGAGGCATGAGCACTAGCAACATTCATTATCTTACCTTCAACTCATCACCCTATCTGACACCCTCTTCACCTCCAAAACACTCTTCATATACTAACACCTGCCCCATTCCTCCATCCATCCATACCATGGTAAAGCAGTTTAAACCCACCTTCAATACACCTGGCCTTACTACTCTTCTAGTCTCTTGCATACACAAAATATCAACCTTCCTTCTCTCCATCATATCTGCTAATTCTCTACCTTTTCCAGTCATGCTGCTAGCCGTCAAAGTTCCTACCCTCACTTCCACTCTCCTCCACTCTGGTCATGCCTTCTACTTCTTCTTCTTCTCCTTTGGCCAACAGTAGTCCAATTTCCACCTGCACCCTGTAGGCTAACAGCACTGATGGTGGTCGTTGTTAACCCGGGCCTTGACCGATCCGGTATGGATGTCTGTTTTGTTGTCCATATATTGATTTGGCAAAAGTCTTACACTGGATGCCGTTCCTGATGTAACCATCCGAGCATGGGAGCGGCACGAAGAAATACACCGGCTTGTGCAACACAGTGCAAAGTTAACAAGAAATGTATTCAGGGAAAAAAGGTTGAACATTTTAGGCTGACTCATTCAATCACCAGATTACAACCCAGCTGAACATTCATTTTATTTTTTGAACAGGAGAATGAAGAGAGAAAGTGCTGTATCAAAACACTAATAGTATCTTTGTGAATAAGGTGAAAATCAGTGTTATGCAAGAGGAACATAAAGGCTAAAGACAAAGACCCCTTCATTAGACCCATTTGAGATAATGTTCAATGGGCAAGTCAAAAGTGGAAAATTCTGGAAGACATGGCTGGTTACATCTGAAGGAAAAACTATTACAGCTTTTAACATGATGTGAGGCTTCTAGAAGGAGAATGTCCAGTGATCAACTCAATTAAATATTGCTTCTAAACAATAAAAGCAAGACCCACATTTTGGTGTCGTCTAGTTAGAGTTCTGATCTGAATCCCATTTTGATGCAGCAGGTTCTGAAAAGGGCAACTCAAAGGTAAAGCTGAATTAAAACCACTTTGTAGAAAATACTGGGCCAAAATTTCTGCACAGGAGTTTTAAACACTGATAATCTATTATTAGAAGCTATTGATTCCAGCTGTTGCTGCTAAAGGTTTCATAACCATGCATTAATTTTAGGTGGTTATTCCTTCTGATGATACAGGTGTTGGTGAGCTTTTTTTAAAGTAAATTATAAGATCATTTGTTAACTGGCATTTGTATTAACACAGGTTTTGTTTTGAGTTATGCTATACTACTGAAGATCAGAAAAACACAAAAATACACAAAATAGAAGAAATCAGAATGAGGTAGTTTTCACAGTACTGTAAATGTTGCAACAGGATTTGCCTATTTGTGTAGATACACAATGAATATGAATATTGTAATAAGCTTTCATGATGTTTGTGTTGCAGGGGCTTTTAAACTTTATGATCTTGACAACGATGGCTACATAACTCGAGACGAGATGTTGAACATTGTGGATGCTATTTATCAAATGGTGGTGAGTTAAATCATATATTTAATCACAGTTTTAACTCTATACTGACACATAAAATATATTTTATTAATAAACAGAAACTGTAGTATTCTGTTAAATTCAACAAATATAAGATTTTCTAAAGGCAGACCTTAAATGCCAAAACAGCCATTTTTAAGACTTGTGTAAATGTATGTACATAAACAGTATGGTGGGATCCTCCATGACCGTAATCAGGACAAGCAGCTATGAAAATGAGTGAGTGTGATAGATATATGCACTAAAATGTTTTGTCTTGCCAGTAGTTGCAGCTTGCAGATGCATAAGGACATATTTCTTTCAGTGCATATTCTTACATGTTAGTGACTTTTGAAGGGAAACACGGTGGAGTTACCAGAGGAGGAAAACACTCCAGAGAAAAGAGTGGACCGCATCTTTGCCATGATGGACAAGGTGAACTTCTCCACTTATACTTGAACTTGTTTGTACTTTTTAACACAAACATTTTTATGCATCTTAGAGTTGGATAATGTCTGTATAGGATGGATCCACATTTAATTTATACTTAACATGTCTCTAGACAGATTTGCATTCATTTACATTTGCAGCATTTAGCAGATGATGCAGAGTGACTTCCATGTCCTAATTACAGGGACAGGAGCAATTCAGGGTTGTGGACCCAGTTGTGGTAGTGCTAGAGGTGGGATTCAAACCTGGGACCTCTTGATCCATAAATCCATAGGCAAGTTCACTAGACCACCGCCACCGCAATTCATGCTACTTAGTGGATCTTTACAGTCAAGTGTTAGCTACAGGTGTTTAAAGTATTGGGCTGTAGAGTAATGGAATTTGGTAGAGTTTGTGCAATCCAATACCTTTGTTTTGTTGAGATTGGTGTTTGTGATTCAGATTGACTCACTCAACATTAGTGACCTCACTAAATGTTGGAAAACAAAATTTTGTCCATACAGTTGTATTAAAAATTGTTGGCTTCTCTGGTCTTATAAACTTTGGCTAGCGGGTTATAGCATATGTGGTTGTCTAGAGGTAGGACACTCACCAATGGACCAAGCAGTTCCAGGTTTGAATCCCACCTCCAGCACTACCACCATTGGGTTCCTGAGAAAAACCCTTAACCTCAAGTATTCACCACCACAAGGGTTAGTTTGATTGTCCTAATTATGGTTGCAAGGGGTGCTGGAGTCTATCCCCGCTCACAGGGCAAAAAGCAGGGAAACACCCTGGACAGGTCGCCAGTCCTATTGTATCCACTGTTACACAAAAAATAAAAAGGAACTTTTAGAGGTTTGACAGTTTGCGTGTTTCCCATTGATTTCACCAGAATGCAGATGGGATGTTGACCCTACAGGAGTTTCAGGAAGGCTCCAAGGCAGATCCCTCCATTGTGCAAGCGCTGTCACTGTACGATGGCCTAGTGTAGCCCTGCCTCAATAAAATATACAGTGAGTAGTCATTGTTTTACTTATGATTCAGCCATTAACATAAGAATCCTTAATAACCCTGTAATAACTGACATTTGAAACCCTTTTACGGACATAAGATTTCAAACAATATTATAATCAACTACACATGTTTGAAAATCGCTATTTGAAAATACCAGCTGATGTTTTAGATGTTTTTTGTAATACATATCAAAAGTGAAAATTGCGTTATTGTCTGAACAAGAAATTCTGGCTATATTTTTGTGTATTATATAATACAATTTATATATCAATGTTTTCATAGCTAAAATATTTTATCATGTTTTTTTTTCTAATTGTAGGCCCTTTTTTGTCATCCTGCTTGGTGTGTGGGAGGGAAGCCAATGGGTCCCCTACTTTCCCATGCTTGCTTGGACCAGGCACTGCACTGTTGCATTGTGGGAGTCTTTTGTGGAAAGGCTCTGCTCAAACAGTCATTTACATACTTAAGGGAATGAAAATACAAGTCAAGACAAATTTATCCATCTTCTACAGTAGTTTTGAATTGTGTGGTTCTTGCATAGTAAGAAAATCCAGTAAATTGACAGAATACCCTCTGAAAGATGGAGAGAAACACCCACACAAGAGCAGTTACTGAACTGTTTGCTTTTTGCAAATGCATTCCCCATGTGTAAAAATCCAGTGGACCTGCCTGGTTGTGATTTTGTTCAGCGAAGCAAGGTAAAGACACTGAGTTGCATCACATACAAGCTTCAAACAGTCTATCACAGGACATCAAGCTAAAGTATTAAATCCAGCAGCATTTCCATGAAAATGTACCAATGAAACAATAATGATGTTTAAAACTGTGATATTGGAGTATGAGGTGTGGACAATAAAATCCAGTGGCACTGAAGCCTTTAGGATGCTGGAGTTGCAAGCTAAACTTTCTAAAGTTTAAGGAAGGGATGCTGTACTATATTTACCTTAGAGTATGCAGAAAAGCCTGCAGTATTTATTTATATGTCTTTTTATTTGATTGTTAAATTGCACAAAGACGTGTGTGTGTGTGTGTGGGTGCATGCGTGTGTGTGTGTGTGTGTGTGTGTGTGGGTGCGTGTGTGTAAACACACACACACACACACACACACACACACACACACACACACACTCTCTGTCTGGTCCAAAAAAACCCCCACAAAGTTACACAACCTTTGATCACGATATACGTAGTATAATTTTGATACGCTTATGCAATGTCACAACATTTGTTTTAGTAAATAACTGAACTGCATTACATTCTCCCGTCTTTTACAATTTGAGCTTGATGAATCCTGGTACTATCATCTTGGAATGTGTCCATGCCATCAGGAAAAAGAAAAGAAAGAAAACAAGAAAAACTTAATTGTTGGCAAAACCTGGTCATTCAGTATATTCAGGAATTTGATTGATCTTAAATTTTTGACCATATAAAATTGCTGAACCTAGAACCCACCAACTGAAGCAAGCCAAGATCATAAAACTGTCCCCACACGCTTACATGGTAGGCACTAGGAATGATATATGCTTCATTTTATCTGTCTTTCTTCTTACAGTGAAGGACCCATCATTCTGGAACAGGGTATATCTTGACTTATCAGACTTATCAGATGATTTTTCCATCGAACCAGAATCCAATCTGTATGCTCGTTGGTAAATTTAAGTTTTTTTAGCCTCAATGACATAGTGGTTTAAGGTCACATAGCTGTTTAGTCTCTATACCTTGATTTATCTTTGCATTGTGTGTGCAGAAATGCTTTTACTTACACTTTTAAGCATAACTGTACATAAAAAAAAAAATCCTTATAGGCCATTAATGTGACCCTTCTGCCACACCAGTTGCCAAGACCACAGGATACGTCTTCTGACATGATTGTTTAAGAAATGAGTTGCTCAGTGCATCAGTTAGGGTAAAACAACCTGTTGCCACCTGAGACATATTAATTTACATTTACATTCACGGCATTTAGCAGATCAATGCTGTACTTATTCTGTGGAGGGCTCTTACCTATTTGCTTTGTTAAATCAAGGCATCGACTATTTTTGGACAGGCAGTGTAATTTGTAGTGTAAAAATTCTGTTCTGTGATGTGTTGTGATCATATTGGCCTGCGTGTTTGGCATTAATTTAACACTGCTTCATCACATCAGAGCCCCTTCTGCATTCTTGCTGTTCACTGGCTTCAACTAATGCATCATTTCAGAAATGTTATTTGCACTGCACTGCAGTATTTCCCTCTATAGCCCATTGTACAGCATGCAATTCTGAAGTATTGCAATCTAATATTGTCTCTGTTAGTGCACCAAAAATAATTGTATTCTCATTACATGGTGCTCACTCTTTTTTTTTTTTACTTGGTAAACCCTGTTTGTAAAAATAAAAAACCTGCAAAACACTGTTCTACTTCATCTCATGTCTGTAGAGAACTGAATGCTTTTGTTATGTAAGAGCTCACTATTTGAATATGTATCAGTATCATAGTCAATAGTATGTTGTATGGAGTACATGTTGACTGAGGTTCTTAAGTAATAAATCAAACCAGCCTTATAACAGTTTTGGGGAGCCAGGGAGGGATGTGAGGAGAGATTAAAAGAAATTTGATTGGGGAGCCTAGATGGCCAGTATGTGCCAATTAATTTTTTTTGTTTGTTTGTTTTTCCATTTTTTATTGCAATGAGCTGCAGATTTGTGCCTGGGGAGCAGTTGGGTGCTTTTCAGTTGGGGTGCTGGGGTGTTGCTCACCCAACCCCACATTTTTCTGCCAGTCCTGGGGACTGAACCTGCAACCGGAGGTTGTTGACCCTCTTTTGTAAACATTGTAGATTGAAACCCTTACTCATTCACTCATTTCTTTAGCTGCTTGTCCTGATCAGGGTTGTGGGTGGTGCTGCAGCCTATCCTTCACAGAGCAATCCCATGGTCAGGTCCAGTCCATTGCAGGGCTGACATACAGACAAACTAACACACCTATGGGTCAATTTAGCATCTTCAATCCACCTAACACACATATCTTTGGACAGTGGGAGGAAACCCAAGCAGCTGAAGGAAACCCACGCAGACTCAGGGAGAACTTGCAAAATCCACGCAGAAAGGACTCACCTAAGAATCTAACCCAGGACCTTCTCGCCATGAAGCAACAGTGCTGCGCCGCTGTGCCACCCATAGGTTGTAACCTTTACCACAGTTTTTTTCCCTGACATTTTGCTCAGCAGTAATGGAGCCTTTATCTGTCTAAGTCTATTTATTTTTTGACACTTCTACACAACATAGAAGTGTCAAAAATAAATAGACTTAGACAGATAAAGGCAAATATAATACAAATAAAATGTTACCATACCATCTGTGCTTCTAGCAAACAGTCATGTTTAACCAGGGAGGGGCATTGCTACAGGAAATTGTTACAAACTTTCATTCAGCTTCCAAGACAGGGTGCAGTCACTCCTCCATTAACATCAAACTAACCAGCTGTTCACTCATAATGATTTTCAAATGAAGAACTCCCTTTTCTCTGCTTACATTTACATTTATGGCATTTAGCAGATGCTCTTATCCAGAGCAACTTCCATGTCCTAATTACAGGGACAGTCCCCCTGGAGCAACTCAGGAATAAGGGTCTTGCTCAGGGACCCAGTGATTGTAGTGCTTGAGGTGGGATTCAAACCTGGGACCTCTTGAGCCATTGGTCCATAGGCAAGTACCCTACCACTAGACCATCACCACCCTTTGTGTTCTGGTCTTTATCAACAATATACCATCAGACCATCACCGGTGGAAATTTCAGTATAACCAAATATTCTTTTCTTTTTCATTACATTGAATATTTAAGCCAGAAAATGCATTCAGCTAAATATGGTTGGACTATGGCTTTAATCGTCATTTGCTCCACAAACATGCAACAACTTGGTCAAGTAGAGAAATTCTTCTTAGTAATTAAGCTCTCTGTTTTTCCTGGCCTTTGAGACTTAATTATCCTCCTCCCTTTCATTTATATTCATGTATTCTGTCTATTTCATACTGACTTTCATTCATCTCCTTTTTAGAGCATATCTCCACCACTCCAGGGTCTCCTCATGCTGCTCCCTACTCTTGCTACAGTTCACAGTGTCATCTGCAAACTTCATAGTCCATGGAGACTCCTGTCTAATCTCGTCTGTCATCCTGTCCATTACCACTGCAAACATAAATATGCCCAGCGGTGATCTTTGAAGTAATCCCACCTCTATTTTAAATGCATCCCTCACTCCTACTGCAGACTTCACCATTGTCAGACTGCCCTCATACATATTCTGTATCACTCTGACATACTTCTCTGGCAATCTTGACATTCTAATACAAAAGCACCACTCCTCTCTAGGCACCCTTTCACATGTTTTCTCGAAGTACCCAAAGTCACAATGCAACTCCTTCTGACCTTCTCGATACTTCTCCATTTACACCCTCAAAGCAAACATCTGTTGTACTCTTTCTCAGTGTGAAAACATACTGCTGTTCACTAATCATGACCAGTTTTCTTAACCTAGCTTTCACTATACTTTCCCATAACTTCTACAGCTACAGCTTTGTGCATCAACCTTATTCTTCATTAATCGGTATCAATACACTTCTTCACTGCTTACGCATCCTCTCAGTTTCCAAGATTATGTTAAACAATCTGATTAGAAACTCCACTGGCATCTATACTAAACACCTCCACGCTTGCACAGGTATATCATCTTGACAAACAGCTTTTCCATTTTTTTATCCTCTTCATCCCTGCCCTTAAGTCCATCTTGCTAATTCGCTGTGCTTCCTGATTGACTTCACATCATCCAATCTTCTCTCTCTCATTTTCTTCAGTCATCAGCCCCTCAAAGTATTCCTTCCATCTCCTTGGACTAATGTTCTGTTCACTTGTGAGTATGTTTCCATTGCTATCTTTCCTCACCCTGACCTGCTGCAAATCTTTCCCAGCTCTGTCTCTTTCTAGCCAAACAGTATAGATCCTTTCTCCCCCCATAGAGTTCACCATACACCTTATCTTTAGCTTATCTTTACACTTCTGGGTTCCACCACCAGGTTTCCTTATCCTCCTTCCTCTGTCCAGATGTCACAATTCTTCACTACCTTCCAGTGCCCATCTTAAATCCTACCTTTCTAGCTGTCGCCCTTAACATTTCTGCAGTAGTTGGCAATCTGGTAACTCTTCACTACCCTCCAGTGCCCATCTTAACTCCTGCCTGAATTACACCTTGCAGTCTTCCTTCTTCAGCTTCCACCATTTAATTCTCAGTTCTGCTTTCATTTGTCTAATCTTCTTGACCTCCAATGTCATCCTACAAACCACCATCCTGCTTAGCTATGTTCTCCCATCACTACTTTGAAGTCTTCACACTGACCCTCCTGCAAAGGATATAATCCACCTTTGTGCATCTTCCTCTTCTTTCTGCATTTCTCTCCTTGACATCATACCTACCCATCACCTCTGTTCCCTTTACCAACATGCCCATTAAAGGCTGTACCATTCTCTCTCCCCTGGATACACTTAGTTCATCTAACTCCGGAAATTTTCTTCCTCCTCCATCTCACAACCAACTTGTGGGGCATAAGCTAACAAAATTAATTAACACATCTCTGATTTCTAGCTCTATACTCATCACACTGACATTTCACAACGAAATAACACCAACCCCATTCATGCTGTCCCCCTCTTTTTCTCCTTTTCCTTTGGCCAAGAGTAGCCCAATTTCCACCCCCACCCTGTTAGCTAACAGTATTGGTTCTGGTTATTGTTAACCTGGGCCACAACTGACATAACCCTCCGCATTTTTCTGGGCTTAGGACACAAAGAAATAAACAGGCTAGTGCATCCCTAGTGGCTGTTTTATAAAAAGTATAAGAATACAGCATAATAATAATAATAATAATAATAATAATAATAATAATAATAATAATAATAATAATAATAATAATAATAATAATAATAATAATGATAAGAAGAAGAAGAAGAAGAAGAATATACAATATTTTAATACAATAATAATCACCAGCTTTATTTATAGGCCCTATGGTTATGTTTTGATCTTTCATTTGTGTCTCTCATATTAATGAGTCAACCATCACCCAGTAGCAGCTTGTTGTGATTGCAACATGATTATTAAAACATAATTATTCGACTGACCCATCAATGCAAATCCCAACAGAGGACTAAGATCAGCTGCTGTGACCCAAACATACTCCTCCAAAACCTGTCTTTTTTGTGATTATGATTAACTATGAACTATAACATAACTTTTGTAATGACAGTAAATCCAAAATGAATTATACAAAGCATATATAAAGCACAACTGAGAGGGCTTCTTCAGCTTCTCTGGTAGATGTCAACTACAAAATCCAAACTTTGACACATGAATTATGAATGTTCACAAAATGAACGCCTTTTTAATTTTTTTTTATTTTGAGCACTGGCCAGGCTGTTGAAGCGAACACTTGCTCTGTGAACTGAACAGAATGTGAGTCGATAAGGACGGAGTTCACATGTCTCTAGTCTCGGTTAAGGCGCCCTGTTTGGGTGTGAAGTTCAGGGTTTTGGTTAAGAGTTGGGCATGCGCACCGCATGCTGACCATTATAAGGAACATAGACTGCTAAAGACCCTCCATTATTGGAAAATTATGTATTTTTTGCATTTTTTAAAGAATATTCAACACATATAATATTCTAAGTATCACCCAAAAAGAATATGGCTGTTAGATTTTTAGCATCCATTATGCCACCATGGTAAATGTGAATGAGACTACTTTATTTCCTGAAGAAAAGTAACAGAAAAAAGCACAATTTAAATAAACACATTTCTGCACATTAGACCTGTGATTACATGGAGGGGTGGACAGTTTGTTATTTTTTTAAATTGACCCCACAATCGGACACGCCCCCTGTTTCCTCCCGCTGGGGTCAAACGGAAGTCGTCATACTTCTGGGTTAACGGGTTCTCTTCGCTTTAGCCGTTAGCTCGTCTCACTAATTGGCGCAAATAAAAACGTTCATCTTTTGTGCATCTTAAATCATAACAATGTGGAGATGTGAGGGGCTTGTTATATGTAGATCTATAAGCTTTATTCTATTTTTGGCTTAAATATTAACTATGCTGTCTGGTTAGCCATAAATTCCAGCTCCGTAGCTCAGTAAGCGCAACAAGCTAGTCAGAAACTGGCGAGCAGCTGAAGTAGTTTGTTGGTTTTATTTGTTTTCAGCGTATCTTTTTGTTTTTGGTAGTTAACGCACAGTGGTGTTGGTCATCATAGCTTCGCGAGCTCGTTGTTGAACTAAATAGAAATTCAATTAGCTGATCAGTCAGCTAGCAGCTCTACTAATCATCCGATTCTACTGGAAATGGTAAGTTGATTATTAACAATTATCTGATGTGAAAACTTTCTGCTTTACACAGCTTTAGCTGTATGATTCTTTCACTTGCTTGCGTTTTAAATCTTGCGGTAGAAATACCTTCTGGAAACTGTTTGAGGTTAGCTAGCCGGCCAAATAACCAGCTTCCAAAATATCGCAAATACTAAAAAACCTATTGTTTCCAAATAACTTTCATAAAAACGGACAAAAGTTAATGCCGTTCTTCATAACTATGTCCATGTTTAACTCTAATCAGATTTTTGGTTCACCTAAATATTTTGTATAATATAAAACGTCCTTTTAAGAAGAATGCTATGGAACCTTTACCTTTAGTACTAATCACTGTCAACAGTCAGGCTCTGTAGCTCTCCTTAAGCCTTCTGCAGACAGACATCAGACAGTGATGTACCTTGACCTTGAAGTTCATGTAAAGAAGGTTGGCTGCAGTCCTGTTGACTTCATAATATTTCTAGCTGCAATCACAGCAGGGCTTATTGAATAATGGAAAGTATAAGAAAAAATGTTTGTCAACAACCTTTTTCCCTTCACCTGATTGGACACTGACAGGCAAAATAGATATTACATAATAAAGCAGTGATAAAATATGTATTCTTTTCATTCACAAGACAAGATGATAATAAGATGGTAACTCATGGATGCATCTTGTTTGTCAGCATACTTAAACAATGCGTCCCTATCATCTGCTTAATTGGTGGAGGGATAGTACTAACTAAAATGTAATCAAAATTAATAAGCATTTTTGTCTAAAGAATAAAACTAAGACAAATCTGAAACATCTGCCAGAATGAACAAAGATTCACAGGAATATGAAGGCGCTTGGAGATGGTCTTATAGCCTTTAACAAAACATGCGTGTGTCTAATTTTTTCTATTTGAAATTTTCAGACAGCTCTTTTGCTTTATTTGGTCTGTGTTAAGTGTTGTGCAAAAATGATACTAAATTATACACTGGCTAATTTTCTCCCAAACAGGCTGAATGATGTGATAAAGAGATTAAACACTTAAGGTTAAACAGTTTGTTTAAAACGCCTGTAATGCAGTAATAATTTTAAAGTAAATCCAGTTCCAGTAAATCAGTCCAGCCTAGTTTAAAATATCTTGGTAAAATAAACAGTAAATCCTTTTTTATAATTTTACATTTATGGTTTACTCTCACATACTAAAGACATGTATATGTACATGAGACATGTGCTTTTAATTTAATCACTTTTCAGAAGGAATGGAGCATTGTTTCAATAATCTTTAAGGGTACGAACAAATGAGTTCACGTCTCTTTCAGTGTTCAGTGTTCTTTATAGTGATGATTGACTGATGTGGTGTTATTGAACATGTACAGAAATTGGCCTGTTTGTTACTTCTGGGTTTGTGTTGCTAGATCGTGCACAGGAAATACCAAATAATATAGCCCTTAAAACAGACTGTTAAACATAGCTTTCCTCTGTGTGGACATTCCAATTTATTCATCAAATTAAGAAGTGTGTGTAGTATGGTGGGCTGCTCAGTTAATCAGGTTTTAATTTGGTTTACAATTTTGACATCCAGAGATTATAAAAGAAAATTGATTAGCAGAGAAAACCACTGACTCTGAGAAGGACCCACTAGATGGGTAGAATCTCTGTGATCTCTGCAATCTCAGAAGCTATACTTGTAGTTTTCCAGTCTGTCAAAGAAATATCCTTACATCCTAGCTACATGTACCTCTTCAGAAAAAGAAATCATTGTCACCTGCATGTGTTCATCTCTGACACCACAGCAAATTGACAAGCACGTGGTTTTCGCTTAAAACAATTAATTACTGTAGAAATACATTATTTTTTTGCAGATATTTTATTTTTATATAATTTATGTAAAATGTATTAATGTATGCAAATGGAATTGTTTAATTTGAAGCGCTAAGAAAAGAAAAATGAACATTGACATTGATGTTTTCAGTCAGTGAGTAAATGTGCTAAATAATCCTTATTTCAATATTTAGATTTTTGCCATTATTGAGCAGCCCTATGAGTATACTGAGAGCCTCTGTCCTCAAGCAAGTGAAGACTTAATGCTTCCTTAAAGATGTGATAGCTGTTTGTTACCTGTTAAATATACTTATACATCGTCTATACACCATATATTTTTTATTCAGCATTTCTCTTTACAGGTAGACGCCCTCATGTGCCCATGGAGAAGGAGGCCTTTGAGGGATGGCTGGAGTCAGTCTCCGCCTCCTTCTTGGCACTAAATGACCAGCAGCGTAATCAGTCGTTGGACCACCTAATCTCACTAAGTGGTGCTGCGCAACTTCGGCACCTATCTAATGGACTGGAGACGCTGCTAAAGCGGGACTTTCTGCGCCTGCTTCCACTAGAACTGGCCTTTTACTTGCTCCGCTGGCTGGACCCTCAGACACTTCTAACGTGCTGTTTGGTGTGCAAGCAGTGGAACAAAGTCATTAATACCTGTACAGAAGTGTGGCAGGGTGTGTGCCGAGACCTAGGTTGGCGTATTGATGACTCCATCCAGGATGCGGTGCATTGGAAACGTGTATATCTGAAGGCCAGGCTTCGTATGAAGCAGCTGAGAGAGGAGAATGCCTTTGAGACAAGCTCTCTGATTGGGCACAGTGCGCGAGTGTATGCATTATACTACAAGGATGGGCTTCTCTGCACAGGTATAAGCATATTCATAATATCACAAGTAACCAGATAATGTGTTACTGTCCTTGAATGAACTGATGTTTAAAAGGGGGAAAAACGTATGACTGACGCATTGTATAGCTGACATTGTTGGATACTAGAATGGCTGGAATTACGTAACTATAACAATGACCGTAAAAGTAATATAGATTGTCTTAGTTTTATATGCATAGCAACCATTACAGAAAATATTCAATCATTTTTGTGAGGATATGTCATGGAAATGACTTGGTGACAGTCAAATTTTTAGTTAATGGAGTCAATCCATGATGCTTTCTTTACTATGAATTCGTTGCCCTTTTAGAGCTAAATTTGACACTTTTTGATATGAGTGAGATCATGTTCCCAATTCAGCCAAACTTTTCCATTAATGGAGGTTATGTCATAATAGTTTGCTTCATCTTTTAGGCTTTTTCCTAATAGAGCAGGACTCTGAGCTCACCACCAGGTAAAATTGCTTAATCATGAAATTGCTTAGGACTGCGCTCTTTTTTTTTTTTTTCTTTTTTTTTTCTCTCTCCTCTTATATTTTCAGTTGTGTTGTACTCCATTTTGCAATAATGTGCCCAATTTCAGATTGGAATAGCCCAGACATGATTTGTTTGCTATGCTGCTATTTGGTGTCAAAAATTTGATCACTTTGTTGTGTATGGATTAGTTCAAGTTTGAAGTTGCTTAATATCCTAGGTGTAATCAAAGGGTCTGGTGGTTGCGGTAAAATTGTACCACCACATGCATAATATACAGGTGTCTTACCAATCACGGTTTGATCTATAGTGTTGTTGCTGTTTTCTTTTGCTTTTGATTGTACTACAGAACTGTATTATTTGCTAAAACCTTCCATACATTTTGCGAAGTAAATTAGTGAGTTGAGGTGGCTTCTACTGATATAAAACTTTGTGTGTGGGGGGGGGGGCACTTACAAAGATGAAACACAGTCTATACTTAACTCTTGTATACTCTAGATGATCTGAGATGTAGCGTACATGTGCTAATTTAAAGTTCAGCCTGTGTTCAGCCCTTATATCCACGTGTTAGAATTTTAATTACATTTTAAATACACTTAAACACGGTTGTTTAAAGAGCATGTGTCTTTTTTTTTCTTTTTTTTTTTAATTATCAGATTTTGTCATAGGTTTACAATTGTTGCATAATTGTTTACCTGTACAACATGTAAGTGTTTAAGATGGTGTAATGTCATCTGGACAGTTGTTAAATTATAGTTAATGTAAGATCCAGCTCCAGTTTATGTAATGTCCAAAACTGCTTTGAGCACATAGATAGAATTCAGTAAATCATTCACTTGCTAGAGTAATATTACTTCTTCAGGACTGATCCTTTCAGTATGTTAAAAGAACCTGTTGAAATGAAATCTGAAGTATGGTGTAGCTAATTTTACACTGTTATACCTTTCTTTCAGGTTCTGATGACCTGTCAGCCAAATTGTGGGATGTTCGCACTGGGCAATGCATCTATGGCATCCAGACACACACCTGTGCTGCTGTGAAGTTTGATGAACAGAAACTGGTGACAGGTTCTTTTGACAACACCATTGCATGTTGGGAGTGGAGTACAGGCGCCAAAATCCAGCAGTTCCGGGGACATACTGGAGCAGGTTCGTGCCAGGCAGTGTTTTCATGTCTCAGTCAGTACGCATCAAAAATTTAAATTTTTAGGCTGCCTTATCCTGTTACAGAATGGGATTAAAGAAGATGACCTTCCTGAATAAGTTTGTTCCTAACATTGGAAAAGCAGCCTATTTATTTATTTATTTTTCTTTCTTTAAAAAAAATAATTTCAATGTACATTTAAAGCAGCACCCACAACTCTAGTTAGGATAAGCAACTTAGAAAATGGATGGATAGATTTAAAGTAGCAGTTCTCAAACATTTAGTCCCCTGCCTCCTTTGTGGTCAGTAAGTGCTCCTGTACTTCCTCCAGAGCCGCATTTATTTTGATCATCTTCTCCTTTCAGCTGTTCCCGTTTAGGGGTCACCACAGCGGATCATCTGTTTCCATTTCTTCCTGCCTTCTGCATCTTCTTCCTTCAAACCGACCAGCTGCATGTCCTCTCTCTCCACATTCCTAAACCTCCTCTTTGGTCTTTCTCTTTTCCTCCTTCCTGGCAGCTCTTAGTTCAACATCCTCCTCCCAATATAATCCTCATCTCCCCTCTGGACATGTCCAAAGGAAAGAAATCTTGCCTCTCTAACTTTGTCTCCAAAACGTCTGACCTGAACTCTCTCTACTTTACTAATTTCTAATCCTGTCCATCCTCGTCACACCCAACAAAAATCTCAGCATCTTTAACACCTCCAGCTCTTCCTCCTGTCTTTTCGTCAATGGCACAGTCTCCAACAGTTAGTCCAAGTCTACAAAGGCACAAAGCAACTCTTTCTGACCTTCTCTTTACTTCTGCATCAACACCCTCAGAGCAAACATTGCGTGTAGTGCTTTCTTGGCATGAAACCATACTGCTGTTCACTAATCATCACCTCTTTTCTTAACCTAGTTCCACGACTCTTTTCTATAACTTCATGCTGTGGCTGGTCAACTTTATCCCTCTGTAGTTAATCCAGTTCTGTGCATCACCCTTATTCTTGAGTACACGTCGTCTCCACTCCTCAGGCATCCTCTCACTTTCCAAGATTATGTTAAACAATCTGCTGAGAAACTTCACTGCTATGTCTCCTAAACATCTCCATGCTCTACGCTATGTCATCCGGACCAACAGCGTTTCTGTTCTTCATCTGCCCATATTTCCATCTTGCTTATTTGCTGCACCTCCTTGTTCACTATCCTCACATCCTCCAATCTTCTCTCTCTCTCTCTCTCTCTCTCTCTCTCTCATTCTCTTCATTCATCAGCTGCTCAAAGTACTTCTTCCATCTGCTCAACATGCTCTGTTCACCTGTGAGTACGTTTCCATTTCTATCCTTAATCTCCCTGACCTGCTGCACATCTTTCCCAGATCTGTCTCTCTTTCTAGCCAATCGGTGTAGGTCCTTTTCTCCCTCTTTACTGTCCAACCTCTCCTTCAATTCACTATTCACCTTATCTTTAGCCTTCGCCACTGCTTTTTTTTGCCTTGCAGTTCATCTCCTTGTGCTTCTGTCTACTTTCTTCATCTCTCTGACTATCCCACTTCTTTGCTTGCCTTTTCTTCTGTATACACTCTTGGACTTCTGGGTTACACCACCAGGTGTCCTTACCCTTCTTCTTCTTTCCAGATGTCAAACAAAGTACCGTTCTAGCTGTCTGCCATGCCACTTCTACAGCACTTTCACAGCAATCCGGTAGCTCAACACCTCCCAGTGCCCATGTTAACTCCTGCCTGAATTCCACCTTGCAATCTTCCTGCTTCAGCTTCCAACACTTGATCCTCGACTCTTCCCTCACTTTCCTCCTCTTCTTGACCTCCAAGGTCATCCTACAGATCACCATCCTATGCTGTTTAGTTATGTTCTCCCTTGTTACTACTTTGCAGTCTCCAATCTTCTTCAGACTGACCCTCCTGCAAAGGGTCAGGGGAAAGGCTTCCTCCACTCTTATACATTACCCTGTGCTCATCACTCTTCTTCAAATAAGTTTTATACAGCCATTTCCATAATTTTTGCAAAATCAATAACCATCTGACCTTCAGCATTCCTCTCCTTGACACCATACCTATCCATCACCTCCTCGTCACCTCTGTTCCCCTCACCACTCTCTCTCTCTCCCCAGGTACACTCTCTATCACTTCATCAAATTCACTCCAGAATTCTTCTTTCTCCTTCATCTCACATCCAACTTGTGGGGTATAAGCACAAACAACATTCTCTGACACCCTCTTCACCTCCAAAACACTCTTTACATACTTCACAACTTCAGGTTAACACCTACCCCATTCCTCCTTCCATCCACACCATGGTAAAACAATTTAAATGCTCCTCCAAAACAACTGCCCTTACTACCCTAGTCTCTTGCACAAACAAAATATCAACCTTCCTTCTATCCATCATATCAGCTAATTCTCTCTCTTTACTAGTCTTGCTGCAAGCATTCAAAGTTCCTACCCTCACTTCCACTCTCCTACACTTCCTTCTGTCTTCCTGCATCTGGATATGCCTTCCTCCTCTTTTTCATCTTCTTCTTTGGCCAACAGTAGCCTAGTTTCCACCAGCATGCTGTAGGCTAACACCACTGGAGGTCGTTGTAAACCCAGGCCTCGACCGATCCGATATGGAAATCTGTTTGGTTGTCCACATAATGATTTAGCAAAAGTTTTACACTGGATGCTCTTCCTGACAAAACGCACTCCATTTATCCGGGCTTGGGACTAGCACGAAGAAATACACTGGCTTGTGCATCTCTAGTGGCTGGGTTGCTGCATTTATTTTGATAGCTTTCTTTTAAGTTATCACTGACCTCTGCATACAGGAGATGCCATTCCATGACCTTGGCTAGCATTACCTTTTTAAATATTTACTTTTTTTTATATTTATTGATATTTATTATTTTATTAATAAATTGTGCATAACATTTTAAGCAAATAAAATAGTTGTTAAAACTACCATCAATCACTGCACAGCTTCTCGTAGTAAACAACAGCTGACTTAATTTTTTTTTTGGTCTGTCTGTTTGCTATAGTTTGCGCTGTAATGTTTCTATAGTACCTCTGTGTTTTTAGTGTTCAGTGTAGACTACAACGATGAGCTGGACACCTTAGTCAGTGGTTCAGCAGACTTTACTGTCAAAGTGTGGGCTCTGTCAGCTGGGGCCTGTCTCAACACCCTCACTGGACACACTGAGTGGGTCACGAAGGTAAGATTTTTTTATACACTATGTTGTCAAATATAACTGCTCAGTATGGATAGTGTTGTATAAATTTAGAAGAATGTTTATCCTCTGCAATGAATTGTGTTCAGATCTAGACCTAATTTGTTTGTATTCACTTGGCAATTACTCTATTAACTGTGAGATCTTAAACTGCACTTGCTAAACTAATAATATATCCGATAATTAGAGTGGCAGACCTTTGTCTATGGTGATTGGGTTACCTTTCCATTGGTAACTTGTACTCTGAAACTAAAGCTTGTATCCACTGTCTAGTCTATGGGGTAAAGAATGTGAAAAACATGAAAAGGTAAAACATGTGCCTATGGTTAACTTTGCCATTGCAAGTGCAGACCTTTCTCTGTAGTGTGGCAAACTGCTTTCTGCCTTCTGCTTAAGATGAACTGCTCACATGTATTCAGTTCTTTGTGCCTTTGTTTAAGGTAATCCTACAGAAAAGCCAGGTGGAGTCCATGATGCACAGTCCCGGTGACTACATTTTACTGAGTGCTGATAAGTATGAAATCAAGGTAAAATAAATTATTTTAAATTTGATTTTTACTTAGATTTTTGGGAGTTATTTTTACTGCATTTCTACTGCATGCTTACACGTTTGGGGGCTAAGTATTCACTGTCATTAAGTTTAATCTTATTTAATCACTAAGTTTGGGGTGTAGTTACACTGTATGGCCAAAATTATGTGGACACCTGATCATCAAAACTACATGAGCTTATTGGATCCCTATAACAGTTATCTGAGAAGGCTTTTCACAAGACTTTAGAATGTGTGTGTGTGGGAATTTTTGCCCACATATTCAAAAAATAATTTGTGATGCCCTGCACCAATGTTAATAAAGACCTGGCTTGCAGTTTACATTAGAGTTCATCTGTAAGTGTTTTGTGCACGAGGCGGTGTATATGAACTATACAATACAATAGGAACTATACAATTGTCTAAAATGTCTTTTTAACATTTATCCTTCAGTAGAACTTTAGGCAAAAACAAAAACCTAAAACTATTTGTCATTCAGCGAATTTTGCTTTAGTGTGCATTCCTGTAGTTTATATTCTATATGCTTTTGCCCAAACCAAAAATCTCCTGCAGACTATGCCAAATAAAAAAAATAAATAAATTTAAAAAAAAAGCATTATTCATGACTATATGTGATGGGTGCTTTACACCAATCCAGCTGAGTGTAGCCAATCAGTCATGGATAACCTGGTTCTTGTGCTAATTTTGCTTCCAGAGGCAGTTTGGATCTAGTAGTGAGTGAAACAACAGCAGTAGAGGCAAGTTTTATGCACTTTCAAAACACCACTTTTAGTGGTGCCACACTGTGAGTTTGTGTGTTTTACTGCTTTGCGACTTAGACTGTACCTTCCCCTAAATGTTTCTGTTTCACAAGAACAGCTTTAAGGGATGATTGGGGTAAATCTAGCTGGCTTTTTCATATTCTGACCTTGAAAGGAATGGTATCCATATATAATGATGATGCCTTGTTTAATAGCACTGAGGCCTTCAGAATGACCTGTTTTACAGCTGATGTTTGTATGGTACCTCTGCTGTTATTGATCGCCTTTTAACAAAAGATACTGCAGAAAAATGTGAATTAAGTTAGTTAGGAGGGGTTTCCACATACTTTTGTCCATATATTGTGTTACATCACCTACCATGGGACATAGCTGGTCAGTTTTAATTTCACTGTCTTACTCTCACTGTGCAAAAAACAGGTATGGCCAATAGGACGAGAGATCAACTGCAAATGCTTAAAGACACTATCTGTGTCTGAGGACCGCAGTGTCTGCCTGCAGCCCCGGTTACAGTTTGATGGGCGCTATATTGTCTGCAGTTCAGACCTCGGTGTCTATCAGTGGGACTTTGCCAGTTTTGATGTCTTAAGGTAAATCTTTGAACAATGAAAACTGCTAAATGTGATTCATATGAGAGAAGTGCACAGATTAGGACTGTAGTGACTTGACAGTAAAAATATTGCCTCTAAGAATAAGATAATTGTTCCTTTGGTAATTGCATTCTTTTAACCACCAATTCCTTCAAATACAATTGAATTGTGAATTTTTCCAAATACAGTGGTAAAATGTAAATGGAAGGAGCACCGGGGATAAGGAAATGGTTATAGAAATGAATTTGCAAACGAGTTACCATTTCACAAAAACGTGGCCATAGGGGAGGAGGGTGAACAATGTTTTTCTTGGATTGAAGTGCCCTATGGGTGCAGGAATGTGCCCATTGCTCCTGGTCTGTGTGTCAGATGCAGAGGATAAATTTACTGTTCTGTGTGTGTGTGTGTGTGTGTGTGTAAATCCTTACAAACCCATCTTTCCTGCGACACTTTTGCCACTTTATTGTGCTGTGTTTGTTAGTGTATATTTAACATGGAATGTTTTTGGTTACTCAGAGTCATCAAACCACACCAAGACCCAGCCAGTCCTTCTTTGCTCAGCTTTGGTGAAGTGTTTGCCCTCCTTTTTGATAACCACCACTTGTACATCATGGATCTGAGGACTGAAGCAATCACTGGCCGCTGGCCACTGCCAGCTTATCGCAAATCCAAAAGAGGCTCCAGCTTCCTGCCAGGAATCACTTCGTGGCTCAATGGATTTGATGGCAAGAACGATGCGGGCCTGGTGTTTGCCACCAGCATGCCTGACCATAGTATTCATCTGGTTCTATGGAAGGAGAATGGGTAGAACGATTGAATGCACCCTGGGTTTGGTTGAGAACAGGGACTTGTGTTTTTTTTTTTTTTTTTTTTTTTTTTTAAAAAGGGTGCTCTTAATTTCTGAAACTCGCAGCCAGCTACGTTAGATATTGCATGGGCCAAAGCTCCTTTTTCTCTCTCTGCTCTGTTTGCTCTTATGCTCAAGAAGAAACAGTCTCTTTTTCTCTTTCTCTCTCTCTCTCTCTTGTACAGAATTATACTTGCATATTAATACATCTAGCTGCACAGTCTGGATTCAGCAATTTACAGAAGGTTTGACAAACTTAGTTTTAACTTCTTTTGATACAGTATCTGTAAAAGTGATTGCGAGAGCAGTTGTAACAACAAGGCAACAGTGAATTGAGTAGTGGATTGAAAAGTAATATGTACTGCTGCAGTACAATCACCCAAATTTGTACAAAAAAATCATTATAGAGTCTTTTGTCTTTAAGTATCATTTTTTTTTAATTAAAAACAAATTTTCATTAAAAACTAATTATTTTCAGGTCACGAATTTACATTTGGAATACAGGGAAATGCCTGTTGCCTTAACTCATTTTAGTTCTTTTGAGTAGAGATTTTTGCAGATGACTACATGCACTAGCTTGCATCGCGAACATCTGAAGTTTTAGTTTTCTTTTATGATCATTTATGTGGTATGATAAACTGCAGTCTGGATTGTATGAACGTCATTTACTTTCAGAAACTTGTTTTAAATTTCCACTTAAAAATAGTCAGGTGCCTTTTATTATTTTAACATGTAAAATACAAATCCCAACAATACTGCCCCTAATTTTAGTTTTTTTTTTTTTTTTTTTAAACACATTTTAACCTAATATAATCAACACCGCTATATGTACTATTTACTTCTATTTACACTGGTTAAATCACTTGAAAGTTATTAATCTAAGTTTTGTTGAATGTTTATTTTTAAAATATACATTTTTATGGCTGCTCAAATACAGCAAAAGAATGACTAGGCTACCATTTGTCATTTCAAATATCATTTTCTCCATCTTCATTTATCAAGTCCAAGTGGATACACAGAAGAATTCTTTTTTTTTTTTTTTTTTTTTTTTTTTTTAAATATAAAAAATTGAAATAAGCAAACAAACTAAAGTCTAGAATTTTTCTGTCTTTAAATAGCACCTCAGTAGTCTGCCTTGACAGCCTGTTTAGTACTATTGCATAGTTCTCATAAAACATCTGCTTGCAAATATGCAAAGCTCTTTTGGCTAAAGGGGATGAGCTATAAACCATGACATGTTTACCAATGTTCAGAATAAATAGTTTATGCAAAGTCACAGTTGATTGTTTTCATCAAGGCTTTAACCTCTATCTGCAGTTTTTTTTGTTACACTTCACTATGCTCATGCCACTGTAGACAGTCATGCCATCCACAAACAACAAATAAATTTGTTGCTGTCTTTCAAATAAATTAGCTAAGATTTCTTTAGGCTGCTGGTTGAAAATCTGGATAAAACCGTCACAAATGTACACATCACTTTTTCAGATCAGTAGCATTTGTTTCACTTTGTCTACCGGTGTTTAGGAACTTTTAAGCAGTCATCACTTTGTTGTTGTATAAATCTAGGTAACATAAAAGCCATATTCAGTTCACACATGACTCATCATCATGGGCAATTCTGAAGAATAAACTAATCAAACAAGAAAGTATTGACCATTTATAAATAAAGCAATGGCTTTAAATGCCAGGAATTTGAATTTTTTTGTTGTTGTTTTCTAGCAAGGTTCAAAGGGCCTTTGGAGAGAAAATGCCCCAGAACATCAGATCCTCTGGTATATTTATTTAACAATGAACACGAAGTGTTCCTAACCTCAAATATCCAGATCATTCAGACTCAGCCAGTTGCACTTTTGGCCTGGCAGTATGCTTCAGGTCATTGTCCTGTTAAAATGTAAACCTTTGTTGAAGCCTAAAATCACAAGTACTCTGCGAAAGGTTTCCACTCAGGATTTCACTCATTTTTCTGCATCCATCTTTTATTTCTGTCTTGACTAGTGTCCCACAATGAAGAAAAATGACCCCCAAATCTTTTTCATTTGAATGTGATGGGGGTTTCGTGGGCAACTACAATGCTGCTTATTTTGTTGCATTTCTCCATTGGTTTGTGTTGGAAAATTCCCTTGGCCCTCAACTGTTGAGACCTTATTTAGATGAGTGTGTGCCCGTCATAATTATGTCCATATAAATAGTCGCATAAGATTTTAATGAACATCTATCTTCACTACATATGATCTCTACATTAGTCAATGTTCTGTAGCAGGGTTCAGGTAAAGTGCAATCTAATTTCTTTCCCCAAATGCATTCTTCCAAGCCAAGTTCACTTCTAATGTGGGGGGGGGAAAAAATAAAACATGAGCAACTGCAACCCTGAATCATCTTACAAATTGCATTAGTAAGGTTGTTAATTTTTAGCGGTCTGGCATTTTGTGTATGTTGTGTGTGGGGGAACTGAAAGGAGCTCAGAGATGCGAGTGCAAAGCAAACTCAAAAGAAGACTCTTCTAGTTAAGCAGTACAGCCAGCCGAGGTTAACCACTGACACACAGCTACAAACGAAGACCAACAGCTCTGTCCTGATATATATACACACACACACACGGACTCTACCCAGTAAACAGGACAAGGTAGGGTAGGCTGGGCAGGGCTGAACTGGTGGGATGATTGGATTGGGTAGGCCCAGTGCAGCCAGGAATTGAAACAGCCTGCACATACCAGGCATATGATTGGTCCCAAAACCAGTGCCACACGGGTAATTGGACTGAGTCATGAGACACCACGTGATTTACTGGTTTTGCCCATCAGTTTGATTTCATTTGCTATAAACAAAACTTTGGGCTTATAAACAATAAGTTAATAAGTTAAAAACTGGCAATGAGAAAACTTTGGTTCCTCCCTCTGATGTTCCTACTCATTGCCAGTCCGTTGACTGGTTAACATCTACCACGACTGCTGCACATGAATAATGCATTGATGCTGCACACTCAATAATGCAATGAATTTTCATTGGGTGTGACGAGGATGGACAGGATTAGAAATGAGTATATTAGAGGGACAGCTCAGATTAGACATCTTGGAGACAAGTTCAGAGAAGCAGGGTTGCGTTGGTTTGGACATGTCCAGAGGAGAGATGAGGATTATATTGGAATGAGGAGAAGAGGAAGACCAAAGAGGAGGTTTATGGATGTGGTGAGAGAGGACATGCAGGTGGTCGGTTTGAAGCAGGAAGATGCAGAGGACCAGAGGAAATGGAGACAGTTGATCCGCTGTGGTGACCCCTAAACGGCAGCAGCCAAAAGAAGAAGAAGATTCAATAATGCAATGAAGGAATTGTATGTTAGCTAAAACTAATGCTGGAATGCCACATTGACAGATTTAACAAATTCGCATTCATAAAATCACTACTTTATTAATATTTCACTACTACATTAATATTTTTGCATCTATTAAAATATTTGTTTTCTTCTGAACAAATACACTGTACTGGCCTACGGCTGATCAGCCAGATGATCCTCAGTCAACAGTTTAAGAAGAAATTAAAATATTTCAAGCAAGAATCTGTAAGACTTCACTGGGGACCAATATCTCAGCCTTCATTAAGGCTGTTCTCCTTACCACTGAGTTGGCATTAGTTTACCTCATACATTAGCATACATTTGCTACAATAAATTAACAGAGCTATGCAGCACCTATGCAGTAGAGCACAAAAACTTGATATATTTTGAACACTTCTAGGTATCTAAGTTTAAAACCTGCATTTGAAACAAATTCCAAATTCTCTTTCACAGTATCACTCCAGTTTTGGGTGGGCAAGTGCAAAAATATTAAATAATAAGACTCTGGTTCTTAGGGTTGATTATTATTTATACATTTTAAATACTGGTTAAATAGAAGTAAATAAATATTACGTGATAGTTCAAGTCACTTTATGTTGTCAGACATCCTAATTGTATAATTTAACATATGGACCCTCTCTGTGGAGACCTACACCAGCCAGGCCACTTTCAGAAACGTTTGCTTAAGAAATGGGGGAAAAAAAAGAACAGAGCTAAGCAAACACTGTGTAGAGAAATAAAGAATATTTTGTATTATTTTCTATTAGTATTGTTGAGGACTAGCTCTCCAGTTTTCTAATTTTCATTCCAATTTTTCTACCTGGCCAGTATAAGTTATTTTTTGTTTGTTAAGCGACAGACTCGTCTTAGATGTTACAATATTCTAGTGGTAGGGTACTTGTCTATGGACCTATGGCTCAAGAGTTCCCCGGTTCGAATCCCACCTCTAGCACTACCACCACTGGGTCCCTGAGCAAGACCCTTAACCCTGAGCTGCTCCAGGTGGACTGTCCCTGTAATTAGGACATGGAAGTCGCTCTGGATAAGAGCATCTGCTAAATGCTGTAAATGTAAATGTACAGCTTCTCTAACTATTCTAAAACCTCAGCATTAACCTAAAAGAGTCGCTGTGCATGTATGTAAGCCGGATGAGTATGGAAATACAAGGCCTGTGTAAAAGAGCTTATGGTACACAGAGAAGGCAACATGTGGACGGCCCTGTTTCAGGGTGAAATGAAAAAAGAAGAAGATAGCCACGTGTATAACCGCTGCACATTCACTCTAAAGGGAGTAAAACCATCTAGAAAGGCTCAAAGGAGCCCCCTATGTTCCTCTTCATCCTTTGGAGACCAAGTGATGGAAAATGCTTGTTTGCGGAATTAACCTGGGGAAGCGATCGTAAAGTGTACATAAAGGTTCCCTGATTTTAACCAGCTTTTGAATGATTCCTGTGAACATTTGAAAACGTGTGTATGCAATTGCCATTTGTGTCAACTGAACAGTGCATTTATTTCTTTACTCACATTTTCTTATTCAGCTATGGCTAAGTGTGTTTAAATACAAACAGTAAAACCCCTACTGTGAAGCAAACCACCCAACTAATGGAGGTAGTTGTCCATGTGAAATCTATATGAATAATGGATGGATGTGAAATATGTTTTTCCAAGTCCAAAACCTTTTGCAAACGAAATGTTACATTTTTTATTCATTAAATGTAAGTCAGACTAGTTAGAGGAAGAGATGACATTAGAAAGCCTTCACTCCTCCAAAATATATGAAGTGATGAAGACAGCGTCAGACATGGCTGAAAGTGCAATCAATCTTTTGATAACATTGTACTCTCTTAAACCATCTGAGCCTGTTTTATTCAGCCCATAACCTCCACCAAAGCCCTTTAACCTACTGCTCACGTTTCTGCCTTGCCTGATGTAACAACTTGTAACAAAGCAGCAGCCCAAGCATCACTAACAAGAACTCAGCTCTCAGAAAAACGCATCAAACCGCACTGGTGATAATAAGTTGTTTTATTTATTTATTTTTTTATTTGATTATTTTTTTAATGAACATTTCATGAACTTCAGCTGCACACATAGACACTAAATAAATGTAAACTAAATAAATAAAAAAATAATTATTATTATTAGAATAATAAACCGATACCAAGGTTTACATCTGGCAGGAGTCGCTCTACAAGCACGAAGCGGAAGGAGGGAGCAGGAATAAGGAGTGCGGGACGGTTGCTGTAAGGCTGAGAACGATTCCGACTGGAACACGCCGAGCTTTGTGAACTGTAAACCATCTTAACCGATATGATCCCGTTATGTGTCACCGTGTCCGTTTTCTCATGCGTTCTAGGATTTCTAGCCTCGCTTCGTCGCTCTTATGAACTTCACGGTAGCGGGCAGCAGCGCCAAACGCGCAGTCGAGCCGTGCTTGCCGACTCCGGACGGCGCGGGAGCGCGAGGCTGCGCGGAGGCGCGCGTGATTTCGAGCGCGACGCCCAGCGCGCTACAATGTTGCGGCACGTGCAGCAGTGCTGGGGGTCGCGCGGGTCCACGGGCGGCTGCCGAGGTGCGCTAGAGGTCACGGTCACGTGCGTGAGCGATGGAACCGACAGGACTCTCTGCGATCGCGTTAAAGCCCGCAAGAAGGCGCAGTGATTCGGCGCGAGGGACGGTGTGAACGCAGGCGGCTCCGAGGAGGAGGAGGGGGATGAAGGGATGGACGAGCACGAGGAAGACGAGGAAAGCGAGGCAATTGATTTTAGAGGAAACTTTGTTTTGATGGCTGTTTTAGTTATTACGCACTGTGAAAGATGGAGCCCTGGGTTAGTTACTAGTTTTTGTACCAGAATCAGCCAAAAGCCTATAATTGGGCGAAAGGAAGATGCAGTAGTTAACGCAATACTTTTACTGCTTACAGTGTAATTCATTCACATTCATTCAGCAGACGCTCTGGATCAGACTTCTATTTCCCAGCTACAGGGACAGTCCTGCTGGAGCCACCTGGAGTTAAGGGTTTTGCTCAGGAACCCTAGAGTTGTGGGCTGGAGGTGGGATTCGAACCTGTGACCTCTTGGTTTTCCTGTTCAACAGGCGAGCATCCTACCACTAGACCTCCACCCACAAAGGTGCCAGAAGATGCTTTGCAGGAATGCAATAGAACGTTTGATTTTTGTAACTGGGCTTTTATTTGAGGTGTTTCATTTGATTATTTGTTTTAAAAAGTGCTTCCTTTTTGTCTAATGCCCTAAAGACCTAATTTGGCACCCAAGTGTGGTCCTGGAATACTGCTCTGAATAATTTAGTAGTGGATTTTGCTCTAACGGTCCTGGTTCAGGAAAGGATCGCTCGAAGATTTGGTGAGTCGGTCAGTCAAGTCGGATTATATGAAATGAAAGTCTGAATATACTGAATGAAGTTTGGCATCATCAGGGGCAGCGGTGGCCTAGTGGTTAGGGAGTTGCCCCTGCATCAGAAGATTGTGGTTTCAATTCCCTCACCAGTAGGTTGCCCTGAGGTACACTTGAGCAAGGTACCGTCCCTGTCACTGCTCCCTGGGTGCAAAATTTCAGATTTTGTTGTGGTTCACTTTGTGCTGTGCTGTGACCTCGCAATGACAAGGGTTTTCACTTTCACTTTCTTTCAAGGCACTGGCTCCATGTTCTCGCTTGTTCAACCCTGAAAACAATTTCAAATTGACTAGTCAGCATGATTTGTAGATATGTGAACACTTAAGGCAAACTCAGAAGCTAGGGTGGTGGTCTAGTGGTAGGGTACTTGCCTACGGACCTCTGGATCAAGAGGTCCCTGGTTCGAATCCCACCTCTAGCACTACCACCATTGGGTCCCTGAGCAAGACCCTTAACCCTGAGTTGCTCCAGGGGGACTGTCCCTGTAATTAGGACATGTAAGTCGCTTACATGAAGAAAAAAAAGAGAAACAGACCTTTATATTATTTATTATGGGCAAACTATTTATTGTTTTATTTAGAAATAAAACAATAAGTACGAGGTGATGTGAAGCAGTATGTGTAGACAGTTAGACAGTTGCATTAACAATAGTCCTCGCTGCTTGCTTCTCCTTTGCAGGATGCTCCTGCTATGCCACCTGTGTTGCAAGTGCGTGTTCGAGTGCGGAGTGCAGCACTGCAGCTGGACCAAGCTGACCAGCATGCCCAGTTGCCTTGCTGTTCAACTGTTTGGCTCTTATCTATAAAAAGAGGCAGATTGGTGTACTGATTAGATCAGATGAGACAGATCATTGCAAAAAGGAAATAGAAAAAAGATCTGAACTTGTAATCATTTGTAATTGTAATCTGTAATAATAAACTGAAGAAAAGCCTTCCAAGTTCAAAAGAATATTGGGTCTCCTACACACATACCTTTCATAAATTCTGCACGCATGATTTGGCAAGCGATTCCTTCGAACTGCAGTGGGCACAGGCACACACACTGTCCGTCTATTTGGGCCACAGTGCCTCCATTCTGGCATGGCTGACACTTACACACACTGTACTCAGCTACATACTCTTGCAGTGCCCTCTTCAAGTTGTCTCTCCTTGGCTGGGCATCAGGGAAGCTCAGAGGAATGGCATTGTATATGGGCTCGGGCTGAGAACCCAGCCAAAATCATTAGTACAGCAATAGCCATATATTAATAATGAACGATGCTGCAGGGCAATTTATATATATTTATATTTCCAGCTTACTTGACATTTGTGGCTTAACAGTGTTTTTCAAAGGTTTGAAATCTAAATTTAATTCATGATGTTTTCATAAAACATTAATAATTTTTCTTTAATAAAAATGTTTATCAAAAAAGTAAAAAAAATGTTTGCCATGTCTTTGTTATTTCTTGACATCACCACAAATAGATTAAACTATAAAACTATATTTCTGATCAAAAAGCATTTACCTTTTACAGTGCAACCTCTGGTCACGTCCAGAATTCGTTCCAAAACTCTGGACGCGACCCAGTTTGGACGTGAACTGAATGTAAATTCCCCACAAGATTGAATGTAAATACGATTAATCCGTTCCAGATCGTACAAACTGTTCAATATTTTTTTTAAGATTTTTTAGCACAAAATGGTTCATTATACCATAGAATACATAGTTTTAATAGTAAACTAAATGTAAAAACATTGAATAACACTCAGAAAACTAACATTGCAAGAGTTTGTACTAGACCAAGTTCGCTCTAGACCTTTATAAACCATTCACTTTAAATACTTTTTTATGAGTTTTAAGCACATGGGAAAAAATAAAGTTTGACAAAAACCTTAATTTATACAAATATAAACCCAAACAACCAAGAAAACTAGCCTTGCGTGAGTCGAGTTCTGGCATGAAGGAAATGCGAATTGAAGGGTTTTGTTCAAAACTGAGATTTTGTTCACAACCAGAAATTGTGGTCGTGAACAGATGCCTAAATTTGTACATGTTCAGAGATATTCGTGACCAGAGGATCCACTGTATACTATTTTATACATCTCTAACCTGAAGTTAACTGCTGGTAATTCCAATATGGAAACATTTCAGTACAGCATTTTTGTTGCTAGTCTATGATGAACAGGTTGCTGGACTTTCAGAATTCTTCCCTACATTTATACTCATCTATGCTGCTCAGAAGTGTTTAAATAGCATGCTGCTCAAAAGCAGTCTTTATGGTATAATCCAGAAGGCCTAGTTTGCAATGAAAGATTTTGTAAGCAAAGAAAATACTTTGTATGTATGCCTTACTCATTTCTTCTGGGATTCTGTTGTTACCATGTATTACTTTTTTATAACTTTCCTTCAAGCATTATTTGTTTTAATAGGACAAAGGAATTTTGAAAAGTCCCCTATGATTTTTTTGTAACAGCATGGGTTGATTTAAACTAAGGAATTTCAAGATTTCAAGAGATTTAGGTTCAAGATCAAGTATCTCAGCTAAAAATGACTGCTCTCTTAAACTTAAAGGTGATGCTAGAGAAGAATAATGGCTGCTTCTTAAAAGAACCAAACTTTTTAAAGAAAAATCATGACTCACTGTTCCATGCCACACCTTTTTGAAGTTTTTGGAAACTCCACAAACGTGCCATGGAGCTGAAGTGCAGTGATAATTCCACAGTGATAACATGCATGCATACCTCACTGTAGATTAGGGCAGGCAGTTCTCCGAGCGTCCTTGCCCACTCGATATAGTACTGCAAGTCCATCTGGCCGTCTGTTTTAAGCTGAGTCTTCATTGCTGCTGCTGACTTTGGTGAGCCTCCCTTCACTGCACTTATCACTTTATCAATTGCTGCCGTCTTTTCAGTACCACCTGAGTAAAAGTGCATAACATATGTGACATAGGTACATTTTCTTTCTATCTATCTATCTATCTATCTATATATATATATATATATATATATATATATATATATATATATTATTTACAGTTTATTTTTATGAATTTACAAAATGCAAAGTGATCGAACAAAAGAAAAATCTAAATCAAATCAATATTTAGTGTTACTACCTTTTGCTTCAAAACCATATCAGTCTTTCGAGGTACACTTGCACAAAGTCAGGGATTCTGTAGGATTATAGTCGGTGTATGATCAACCAGTTTTACCAAACAGGTGCTGATGATCATCAATGTCACACGGAGGTTGAAACACAGTCACGCTTTGGAACAATCATTCAGCCGAGTTCCTTCAAAAACTGTGTGCAAGTGTACCTAGAAGAATTGATGCTGCTTTGAAAGCAAAGGGTGGTCGCTAACCAAATATTGATTTGATTTAGATTTTGTTCATTCATCATGCTTTGTTGATTGATGAAAAATAAATGATTAACACTTCCATTTTCTGGAAAGCATTCTTTGTTTACAGATTTTTCACACCTGCCTAAACTGTACTGTGTATATATTATATATATATATATATATATATATATATATATATATATATATATACACACAATATATATGTATGTGTGTATATATATATATATATATATATATATATATATATATATATATATATATATATATATATATATATATATATATAATTTATATAATTTTTTTTTTTTTTTTTTAATGTCCAATATTTGTAAATTAAGCACAGTATTCACATACCTGTAGTCTTGTCTGTCAGTGTTTCACACTTGTCTACTGGCTTTGTTTTTATCCCTGGACTAAGCTCCCCCATTGTAAGGTTAAGATGGAGGTCAAGATTAATTCCAATTCTAAAGCAATCCTTTATAGTCTCCTCTGACACCTCTGAAAGCCCAAAAAGAGAGTTATTACTTATTGCTATAAGTATTACCATTACAATATAAATTGTTTATTATTTACTGTGTGCCACTAAAAAATAGTGGCAGAATATTTATTAAAGTCATGAAATCAAGGCAAGAAATTTCATGACTCCCTCCGATGTCTAAAAGCATTTGAAGCCAAAAATATATACTTACTCTTTTCAGTAATTACTTCACTGTTTAGCACATACACAAGATCATATTCTCCTCCAGCTCTTCCATTCTTCGTGTAATGGGTTCCATAGTCCTCTAAGAAACCAAAATACTGGCCCTTTTCGTAATCGATAGGAAGTGCATCCACATCATCCAGGAAAATCTCAGAGACCTCAAGGCCTCGTGACCTCAATCTGTATGTTCCTAGTTGCACTTTACCCTTAACTCTTAAGAAAAGCTTGCCCTGCAAAAATATGGAATGTGCAGAAAAAACACTGTGATATATATATATGTTCAGTATTGGGTGTCCTGAAGAGCTCAGTAAGGGGAGGAACTGTCATACAACTGTCATAAAATTCCACCTTTGCAATGAGTCAGTTTTTAAAATTTCTTTCCTGCTAGGTCTCACTCAGTCAAGTGTAAATTTAATCAATATTATTGGAAAGTAGAAGTTTTCCACAACAAAAGAAACTCTGGCAGACCAAGTAAAGTGACAAAGTGGGGTTGACATTACTGCAGCGTTCCAATCTCCCTTTAGCACACACCAAAGCACAAAAACTGTGCACTGCAAGTTTTATGGAAAAACTCTAGAGCAATGGAAAACATATTCAGAGGAGTGAAGATTCACATTTATATATCTAACAGTCTGACTGTTGACTCGGCAGTTAGTGGCAGAATGTTACTTCCACAACTGCATTTTGTCAACTGTAGGTGGAGGGTTAATGGTATAGGGATGTTTTTCAGTGGTTATGCTGGGCACTAACTTCCAGTAAAGGGAAGTCTTAATGCTTCAGCATACCTAGGTCTTTTGGACAATTCTATGGTTCCAAATTTGTGGGAACAATTTGGGAAAGGCCTTTTTTCTGCTCTGGGATGACTCTGCCCCAGTGCAAAAAGTGAGGTCCATAAAGACAGGGTTGGGTGAGTTCAATGTGATTGAAAGACTTGAACCCCACCAAACACCATTAGCATGAACTAGAACACAGACTTCTCTTTAATGGGCTTTTTTTCCAATCTCAGTGTCTGACCTCACAAATGCTCTTCTGGATGAATGATGAAAACTTTCCAGAAACACATTAAAATAAATATATTTAGTTGTTTACTAGTGCGGAAAAATATCCACTATTTCTGATGTATTAGTGGTGAAAGTATATGAACCTTTGCTTTCTACCTGGTCTGAGCCCCTTTACACATGGCCTTGGAGAATTTTAGCCCATTTTTTTAAAGAACAACTTAAATTCTGGGATGTTGGTGATGAGAGGTTAACTTCAACTTAACCACAAATTTCAATTAGGTAAAGGTCAGGACTTTATTAATTTAACTTTATTAATTTTTTAATTTTATTCATTTAATTTGTTGAAATTGTTGTGTGCTTAGGGGAGTTTTATGCTGCATGATATCTTTTCAGATTCTGTTCATGCACAGATATCCTGAAAATGTCCTTTAGATTTATTTCATTTTGACTCCAAATCCCCAGAACTAAATCCATTTGAATATCTGTGGGTTGTGCTAGTTAAAAAAGTTGGATCTGTCTCATATTCATGCCTCAGTGGCTTTGAGTTTTAGTTGCACAAGTAAGACAAATATTGAAACAATATTATTCAGAATATTATTTTGCATTGCCAGGTAGCATTTTATTTTAAATTACACTGACATTTTTAACAGTTTAAATGAAATGAAATGAATTTAATTTAAATTAAAGTTTAAAGGTCAGGCAATTCCTTGTACCAGAGCCAGGTAAGGGAACTCTACCTTAAAATGCTACAAACATCTTTCTTACCTTGGTGTTGCTGTACTCAGAGATGCTTTTAACCAAGTGTGTTTTCTCAAACCCAGCCTCTACTGAACCTGAAGCATCCAAAATAGTTTTGGACAAAGTGGATGAGTCAGTGGGTGTCAATTTGAAGGACAATTCAACATCAGCTTTGGTGGTGGTTTCTTTGGACAGTTCCCTAATCAGGGAGTAAGTCTCTTTATAGATTTCTTTAGAACTGGATTCCTCAACTAGGGTCTGAAAGCAGAACATTCAGGGTCAAGGAAGGCCTGACAGATAATGCAATATAATTATATGAAAAAATCTAGTACAAATTTCATCAAGCATATGCTATTTTTTATGCAGCCATCAGTTAAAAAATAAGAGTCCTTTATAATTCTTCATTAGTGCTGCTGTTCTGTGAATTTGCAATCTAGCAAAACCACTAAATTGCTTATTTAATACTGAATTGAACTGCCTTATTTAGAATGCATACTTATTTTCACTCAGAAAATGAATAAAAGTAGCTTAGCTAATGTATTGTATTGCTACTAAACTTATGAACTGTTCGTATATTTGCCTTGGGCATTTTTCATAGAATAACTTCTCTTTAAGCATCTTCTGCAAGCTAAAAAAACTCACTTCAAAGTTGAGGACAGCAACATTCCAGGGTAATCTATTGTATTCCAGTGTTGCTGGGTCCTTGACACGCTCACACATACCATTATAAAGTTTGTTATTAAATGGGTTCATGCGAGGGCCAGAGCCCAGAATGTTGATACTGTTGGCAGAGAGCAGAGATAAAATTGTAATTTTTGTCAAGTAAGAAAATTCTGAATTTCACTTGTTAGATTTGTGATGCCACTTTATTAGGCAAACCTGGTATAGGTACTGTTTGTAGGCTAATTCCAGTTACTGACTGTGGACCTCTGCACAGGCCTCATCCTCCATTCATCAACTAATAATGTGCTATTACTAATCAACCAAAATCCAAGAACTGAAGCCATTCTTTTTAGAGCAATGGACTTCAGTCCATCTTAGCTGATGGGCAAGACTTATAAACAGATTTGTCTATAACTTAACACTCATTAAATAATTGAGGATGAACTTGTAGATATGACATTTTAAATTACATTTATGCAGAAATACAAAAAATCTAATTCTAATGGATTCACAAGTTTTTCAGCACACTTGCATGTGCCCTATTTTTTAATGATTCTTTAATATTTGCTTGTTATTCTATAAGTTTTCATTGTAACTTTCTATTTTTGAGCTGTTTTGTGAAATAAATTTTGTGCTGATTTGTAAAGTAACTACTGACCCATATCCAGCATGTCGGCCGATATCTGATTCACTCACAGGAGTGTTACCACATGGTGCACGAATCTTCTCACATTCCTCCTCATCAGAAAAATCACCACAATCATTGTCACCATTGCATACCAGACGTTTGGTAATACACAAACCTGTAAGTGGAAATAGAGGAGAGCAAAAAAAAAAATCAAGGTCAGTATTAGAGCAGGAATTTTGGGATTTTTTATTTTGTGTTGTGCATTTCTTTGTGTGCAGTTCTGATTTTGATTCTTAACTAATTTTTTAAATTTACAATTCTACAGATATAACACAAACATATTTAAATGCAGTAGTTTAGCATGACATGACCAAAGCAAACTATTTTGAAAGCTTGTTTAAAATATTTGAACTGTGGAGTATGTGTTTTTATAACTTTACCAATGCTTATATACATTACTTTTTACTTTACCATTGTTCTAGTAAATTCTGCTGCAGTCACAATTTTTTTTAGCATCCTTGCATGTCACTATTTTTAATTTTCTTTGGTCTTTGCTTGTTATTTTTTCCTATTTTCTATTTTTATCCTGACCCATATATGATTTGTGTGGACTGTCAGATAAGTGTTAACTTTGCCAATGTTTACTTTTTTTTTGATCTGATTATAAATTTGTTTCTAAATTTGTTTCTAAATTTATTCACAAGCTTTTAAGCAGTCTTGCATGTCACTAATTGTAATGCTTCTTTGCTTGTTATTCTGTAAACATAGTTTTATTTTTTGTCATTTTCAAGTGGAATAAGTGTTTCTTTATCTTTACGAATGCTTGCATAATACATCTAATGTTTTTCAAAAATGCAAGAACAATTTGTTTTGGTATTCACTAATTGCCCTCTAATTGTGAATTACACACATACTATAATAAAAATGTAAAGTTGTAAACTGTTTTTAAGAAATTAAAGATGTGTTTTTGGCATTAATGACCTGATTCACACTGGAACTGAGAGCTTGTGCAGACAGGTGAGGGATCCTCCACACATTTAGTTATAGTTTGACAAAGTCTTTTTTCTCCAATGGGCTCATTACACTTTTGACCTCCAAATTGGCCAAACATAACAATATCCCTGGAGCGATGCTGCAAACCCAAACACAAACATATAATTTTGATATTATTAGTACATTCATGTAATACAACTGCATAAAAATACAATTTTATATATATTATAATTGAAAAAATATTAATGTATGTAAGAGATAAATCCTATAAAATCCTATAAAATAAAATCCTACTTGACTTGAGATAAGAAGAATGTGTGTCAGAAAACCAATAAATCATTAGATCCAGTGTGCACTGTGCACGTTGACCACAATATGTATTATATTTGTAGTGTATAATATAAAATGTCATTTATATAATATAACATAATGACCATCCTGTGTAGCTGGTTTACAGTAGACTGTAAGGGTTTCCCGAACTTCATATGAGCTACTCCACTGAATTGACGAAATCACTATCATCAGATTTCTCTCCTCACCTGAACTCTATATCAGCTACATCAGACTGGATCATCTGTATGAGCTGCTGCCATTAAGGTGAGCAAAATCTTCACCCACTCGGGCAGAGCCACCACTATTAGCTCACCAAACATCCAACTACATTTACATTACATGGCATTTAGCAGATGCTCTTATCCAGAGGGACTTCCATGTCCTAATTACAGGGACAGTCCCCCTGGAGCAGCTCAGGGTTAAGGGTCTTGCTCAGGGACCCAGTGGTGGTAGTGCCAGAGGTGGGATTCAAACCTGGGACCTTTTGAGCCACAGGTCCATAGGCAAGTACCCTACCACTAGACCACCATCACCCTACTTGAGGAGGGAAAAAATGTGTGTAGCCTCCAGCTGCAAAACCATTCCTGTTTTTTGGGGTCGTCTCATTGTGCCCCTATTGTGCACCTGTTGTTAATTTCATTAGCACCAAAACAGATGACACTGATTAACAACCCCCTCTACTACTTAACTGACCAGATCAATATCCCAAGTTTAACTGTAAGTTTAACTGACTTGATACTTTGATTATAAAGTGTTCCTTTACAGACTACAGGCACCAACAGACTTCTGTAACTCATGCTTTACTGGAAGCCATCTCTTTATTTATTAATTATGTAATGCCCTTTCTCTTTCTTTCTTCCTTCTTTGTTTCTGGGGTTGACCAGAGGAGGTTGGGTTCCCCTTTTGGGTCTTGGTTCTTCCCAAGGTTTCTTCCTCCTGTTTTGGGGAGTTTTTCCTTACCTCTGTCACCCTCAGCTAACCCAATTGGGCCTTGGACCTGATTTCCGTAAGTCTGCTTTGTGACAAAAAAAGTTGTAAAAATTGCTATATAAATAAAGTTGACTTGACTTGGCTATGTCTGAGGTGCATAAATGCAGAATTCAATGGTTTTTGTGTTATGCATGCAAATCTAGTACACTGCAAAAAAAAAATTAAAGGAACACTTTTAATCAGGGTAAAGTATCAAGTCAGTTAAACTTGTGGAATATTGATCTGGTCGGTTCAGTATCAGAGGGGGTTGTTAATCAGTGTCAGCTGCTTTGGTGTTAAAGAAATTAACAACAGGCTCACTAAAGGGGTAACAATGAGACGCACCAAAAACAGGAATGCTTTTGCAGCTGTAGGCCACACACATTTTTCCCCTCCTCATCTTTTTTTGACTGCTTTTCAGTAGTTTTGCATTTGTAGGGTCAGTGTCATTACTGGTAGCATGAGATGATATCTGGACCCTACAGAGGCTGCACAGAGAGTCCAACTCCACCTGGATGGCACATCAATACGTGCCATTGCCAGAAAGTTTGCTATGTCTCCCAGCACAGTCTCAAGAGTATGGAGGAGATTCCAGGAGAGAGGCAGTTACTCTAGGAGAGCTGGACAGGGCTGTTGGAGGTCCTTAATCCATCAGCAGGACCGGTATCTGCTCCTTTGTGCAAGGAGGAACAGGATGAGTACTGCCAGAGGCCTACAAAGTGACCTCCAGCGGGCCACTGGCATGAATATCTCTGACCAAACCATTAGAAACAGACTTCACGAGGGTGGCCTGAAGGCCAATGTCCTCTAGTGGGCCCCGTGCTCACTGCCCGGCACCATGGAGCTTGACTGGCATTTGCCAAAGAACACCAAAATTGGCAAGTCCGGCACTGGCGCCCTTCCACTTTTCACAGAGAACAGGGTACAGATATACTCTGAGCTCATGTAATAGATGTGAAAGGTCCTGGAGAAACCACAGTGAATGTAATGCTGCCTGCAACATTGTTCAGCATGATCGGTTTGGTTGTGGGTCAGTGTTTGTCTGGTGAGGCATATCCATGGAGAGACACACAGACCTGTATAGGATAAACAAAGGCACCCTGTAGGCCATTAGGTATCAGAATGAATTCCTTAGACGCACTGTAAGACCCTTCGCTGGTGCAGTCAGTCCTGGATTCTTCCTGGTGTGTGTTAATGCCCGGCCTCATGTGGCAAGAGTATGCAGGAGGATGAAGGTATTGATACCACTGACTGGCCTCCATGCTCGCCTGACCTAAATCCAATAGAACATCTCTGGGACATCATGTTTAGGTCCATCCAACACTGCCAGGTTGCACCTCAGACTGTCCAGGTGCTCAGTGATGCCCTGGTCAGGATCTGGGAGAAAATACCCCAGGACACCATTTGTCATCTCATAAGGAGCTCATAAAAACCATAAAACTAAAACTCGGGCCATAAAACTACTGAGTGCCATTTTGAGTTGCTGCAATGACATTTCAGCAAATTGGACTAGCCTGTCGCATCAGTTTTTCAGTTTCAGCTTCTTGGTGACTGAATTAAGCTCTCTGTAGGTTGATCATTTTCATTTTCATAAAACAAACATCCTAAGAGAGCAACTTCTCCCAACCATCCAAGAACAGTTTGGTGAAGAACAATTAATTTTTCCAGGATGATGGAGTACTGTGTCAAAAGTGATAACTAAGTGGATTGGGGAACAAAACATCTAAATTTTGTGTCCATGCCCAGGTAACTCCCCAGACCTTAATTCCTAAAAATGAGGAATTAGGACCTAAAAAAAAATGAAGGGTTAAATGAAGCAAGAAATTGATAGATGGTTAGGGGCAGCGGTGGTAGTTATACGGTTACTGTTCCAACCCTCACCTACAGTCATGAGCTCTGGGTAGTGAACAAATAAATAAGATTGCAAATACAAGCAACAGAAATGAGTTTCTTCTGTAGGATGGCTGGGCGAGGAGCACAGAGTGTTCAGGGCATGACCAACTTGAAGTAGATCATGGGGCAGACCCAGGACACACTGGGAAGGATTATATAATCTCAGCTGGGCTGGGAGAGCCTTGGGATCCACCAGAAGGAGCTAGTGTAAGTAGGTGTAGCAATATGTAGATTATAGTTATATGTCAAAGTAACAACCACCTCAAAACCAGGGCTAAAGCTTACTAGCCAAACATTGCCCAAAGCATTTCTCTAATGTAGCCAGCATTGACTTTCTCAGCAATTACTAATCATTTTCATACTATTTATACTATTATTTTTTGTGGGATTCAGACTAACTTTTTCTCCCCATGCAAATCAGTATGCTTTTGATGCTCCTAACTGTTTCACTGGCTCACTTGTCATCCTTCCTTGAACCACTATTGGTAGCTATTTAACATTGGATACCAGCCTACAAGAGCTTACCTAGTTGTCTATCCATCTAAGAACATCACTCAAAGGATGTCACTTGCTTGTTCATTCTTTCAGATTCCAAAACATCAACTTCGGCAGCTGTCTGATCAACATGCAGTATACTATGTTCTCCACTTCATTGTACTGAGATAATCGATATTATTAGGCTTACTTACTTCTATTGTTGATTGGTTGATCAGTGCAGGCCTGTAACTATTGTAAATTAATTGTCATTGAGTCAGACTTTACTGGATTTTTGTTTGTGTATTTGGTTTACTTCACCTTGGTTTTAGTGCAAGGGTCACAGGGCCCCCACTCGGACCAGGCGCTCATTTTACAGTCAATGGTTGCTGGGGCATTGATCTCCCGGACCTTTCTTCTGTATCCTTGCCTTAGAATTAAATCTGTTTCATTATTTAAGTTCTGTTCATTTACAACTCTTGTGAAACTTAACTGCTGAGCCACTTGTGTGGAACACAGCAATATGTTCCAGTTAATGCAATTATCATACTGAAACAATTAACTTCACCCTTCCTTCAAACATTTGAAATATTAATACAAGTAAACAAGTAATATTAGACTTGTGGTCATGTGGATGTAAACTAAAATGTTTTTTCTATTTTCAAACTTACATGTTCATACTAGTTTTAAAAATCTAAATCACAACAAAATATCAAAAGGCATTCAATCTAACATTTTATCATGCATTCAATAAATTCCTAAAACTGTATTATTTATTATATAAGTGAAAGCATACATACATGAAATCTTCCACACTTTTTCCAATTGTTTGTTGTATTACGAAAACTACCAAAAACACTGCTAAAATCTTCATTTTGACACTCAGCTGACCAGTCACAACTGCAGTTGGACAAATACTGTCTGCTTGTGTGAACCTTTTTATATTTGAGTATTGATCTCAATGTTAATAATTTATGTGACTTACTGGATATGTGCAAGCTTGTTGACTTGCAGTAATTATGTAGAAAGATTAAACAGGGTTCAAAGTTTACCATTCCAACTAGGGTCCTTTGGTAATATAATAAAAACAACTGCTCAATTCAACCACCTGTTTTTTATTTGCATGTATTTGGGTTTTATGGGTTTTCTATCCTTAAATAATTGTAGAATTCACAAGTTTTATTACTGTGATAATTAAACATTTTCTCAGTTGGCAGTTGGCTCAGTATAATAATAACACAGGTTTTAAAAGTAAAACTGAGTCTCCAACCAAGTAAAAACAGAGCTCAGAGTGAGTGGGTTACACTAGGTTGCATGTGTGTGTGGCAGCTACTGGGTCTTGTCAAGACTGAACACAGTTAACTAAAATCAGACCCCAGTTTGCAACCTTTAGCCTGACAATCAATACTTGGCATCTGCTCAGTATGATCAATAATCTTATCATAAAAATATTTTGAAATTCTAAATCAGGTCAGGTAATTCTACTTTTGGGCTGCAGGTTGAGTTTAAATTCACATTATGTGGGATTGATTTATGATGACAAAGTGTCAGTTTTATTGATTGACTTAAAATGTACGAGCTACAGTGCATCCACAAAGTATTTACAGTACATTTTGCAATATTATAGCCTTATTCCAAAATAGATAAAATTCATTTTTTACCTCAAAATTCTACACAAATACCCCATAATGACAAAATGAAAAAAGTTTGCTTGAAACCTTTGCAAATTTATAAAAGATTAAAAAATGCAAATAAAACATTTACATAAGTATTCACAGCTTTTGCCATGACACTCACAAAAGCACACAAAAGTGAGCTCAGGTACATCCTGTTTCCATTTATCTTCCTTCAGATGATTCTACTTGATTGGCATCCACCTGTGGTAAATCCAGTTGATTGAACATGATTTGGAAAGGCACACAACTTTCTAAATAAGGTCCCATAGTTGACAGTGCATGTCAGAGCACAAACCAAACCATGAATTCCAAGGACTTGTCTGTAGACCTCAGAGACAGGATTGTATCGAGGCACAGATCTGGGAAAGGCTACAGAAAGACTGCTCCAGCTTTGAAGGTCCCAATGAGCACAGTGGCCTCCATCATTCGAAAATGGAGCACGTTCGGAAACACCAGGACTCTTCCTAGAGCTGGCCACCCGGCCAATCTGAGTGATCGAGATAGAAAGGCCTTAGTCAGGGAGGTGACCAAGGCCCCAAAGCTCCATCATCAGTGAGTAACAAAATTCTCTGGTCTGATGAAACAAAGATTGAACTCTTTGGCCTGAATGCCAAGTGCCATGTCTGAAGGAAACCAGGCACCGCTCGTCACCTGGCCAATAATATCCCTGCAGTGAAGCAAGGTGGTGGCAACGTCATGATGTGGGGATGTTTTTCAGCAGTAGGAACTGGGAGATTAGTCAGGGTTGAGGGAAAGATGAATGCAGCAAAGTATAGAGACATTCCTGATGACAACCTGCTCCAGAGTGCTCTGGACCTTGGACCAGGGTGAAGGTTCATCTTTTAACAGGACAACGACCCTAAGCATACAGCCAAGATAACAAAGAAGTGGCTTAGGGACAACTCTGTGAGTGTCCTTGAGTGGCCCAGCCTTAAAGCTAATAGCCCAGACTTAAAGCTGATTGAATATCTCTGGAGAGATCTGAAAATGGCTGTGCACTGATGCTCCCCATCCAACCTGATGGAGCTTGAGAGGTTCTGCATAGGAGAAACTGCCCAAAAGCTTGTAACATAAAATTCAAAAAGTCTTGAGGCTATAATTGCTGCAAAAGGTGCTTCAGCAAAGTATTAAGCAAAGTCTGTGAATACTTATGTACATGATTTTTGTTTTTAATTTTTAATAAATTTGCAAATGTTTGAAGCAAACCTTTTTCACTTGTCATTATGGTGTATTGTGTACAGAAATGTGGGGTCAAAATTCATTTAATCCATAATGTGCTGCTGCAATACTATTTGCAATTTGGGTGGCGATGGTCCAGTGGTAGGCTACTTGCCTATGGACCTATGGCTCAAGAGGTCCCAGGTTCGAATCCCACCTCTGGCACTACCACCACTGGGTCCCTGAGCAAGACCCTTAACCCTGAGTTGCTCCAGGGGGACTGTCCCTGTAATAGGACATGGAAGTTGCTCTGGATAAGAGCGTCAGCTAAATGCCGTAAATGTAAAAATGCAATAAAAAAGCAACATGGGTGGAGTGCTGTGGATACTTTCCAGATGCATTGTAATTTTGCAAGACAGAACCAGCTGAACTCTTGTAGTGTCTGGAATTTCCCCACTGGCCAGAAACTGCTGAGATATCTGGGAAATCTGCGAAATGCAAACTTTGCATTTGTTGACCTCAGTACTGCCTTGATGTAACAACATATACCTGTTTCAACTGGACAAAAGTCCAAAAATCACTTTCCACAGTGCAACTGGTGGCACTGAAGTAAAAGAAATGTTTTGTTGTTTGTTGAGAGCTTCTTGTTTCTTGTTAACAGGTGATCACATTAAGAAATTCATGAAATTACATGAATCCAGTGGTGTGCTTTTGCAAGGGCTGTGCCTGAGGTATTTTAAAAGGCTATTTTGTATGGGCACTTCTGGAAGAGCATGTTTCTATGTTAGCATGCTAACATACTATTATATGCGACATTATTTTAAAATTGTGAGATCCTTAAAGAAGAACTGACTTCAGTTGGAAAAAGAAATTAATTAAAATAAAAACAAACAAATTTAAACAAACATAACTAAAAATTTAGAAGTACAATATCCTGAAGTGTGACATCAATCACCCCAATAGTTTTGGTCCTGGCATTTATGTGGACGTCTTTGATGCATACCAATTATCTCCATATTACTACAGACCAAATTCATGGTAGGTGGCTGAGGAGGTTAGCCCAGATGTCCCTTGCCCTGGCCGCATCCACTAGTTCCTCCTGGGAAATCACAATGTGCTCCGAGGCCAACCAAGATATATAAGCTTACCAGCATTCTCATTGGGCATGCCCAGAAAACCTCCACTGGGAGGTTCCCAGGAGGTATCCTAATTCCTAGATGCCTGGAATACCTCAACTGGCTCTTTTCATCACAGGAGAGAGCGGCTCTACTCAGAGCTCCTCCTCCTGCTGGATCAGAGAGAAACTCTTCAAGAGGTGTGAGTTGAAAACCTTGACAGGATCCTCTGCCAAACATTACCAGTTAACCTTCACTACCTGTTTGGGTTCAGCAGGTCTGTTTTTGGAACCTCCCCTGCCATTTAATCCAACTCACCACCAGGTGGTGATCAGTTGACAGCTCTCAAGTCAAGTCAAGTCAAGCAGATTTTATTGTCATTTTAACCATATACATGGTACATAGTGAAACGAAACAACGTTCCTCCAGGGCACAAGTGCTACACATAAGGTGACATCAAACATAACATAAAACAAGACAAGACAAGTGCAGACAAGACTAACAGTACAGACAGGTTAGGAGGAACAACAACAGGCAGGACAAATGACAGGACATTCATCCGACAGAGACAGGCCGTGAGATCATGAATATGTGTGGAACATATAATCATGCAGAGCAGCAGTTTTGTTAAACAGAGTATAAACAGAGCAGCAGTATTGTGACAAACTGTACAGAGTAGCAAAAAAATGTATTAATAATAATAATAATAATAATAATAATAATAATAGTAGCAGTTAAGTGACTATGTGCATGACTGGTAAACAGTGCATAAACAGGAAAATTATAAAACGAGCAGGTTATTGAACAGTCATTTACTGTTCAAGAGTCTGATGACCAGGGAGAAGAAACTGTTTCCCAACCTGGTAGTGGAGGCCTGTATGCTACGGAACCTTTTCCCGAATGGCAGGGGGAAGGAGAAGAGTGTGTGGGATCATCCACAATGCTGGTTGCTTCGAGCATGCAGCGAGTGGTGAAAATGTCCTGTACAGAATGCAGAGGGACACTGATGATCTTCTCAGCTGTTCTCACTACCAATTGTAGGGACATGTGGTCGGAGACGTTGCCAGAGACGTGTCCAGTGAGGGAGGGATTTGGGTCTTTATGTGCCTCATGACCAGCCTCTCAAAGTACTTCATGATGACGGGTGTGAGTGCAACGGGACGATAATCATTGAGGCAGGAAGCAGATGATTTCTTTGATGGGGGATGATGGTGGTGGACTTGAAGCACCTTGGAAGAACTCTGCTCTGTTCCTCTGTCCCTCTCTTCACCAGGATATATGGCCACAAGTTAGATGACATAACTACAATGTCAATCATTGACCACTGAACTACGGAGCTCTAATAATATGTACACTTATGAGCTTCCTTATGATTGATCATAACACTGCTTTGCTCAGTTGGTGATTAACAAGTTACCCCATGCCTGCATGCCACCTCTCACCCAGCACAGTTACAAAGAAGAAAAGTCCAGCCCCCTTCCAGGAGTTTGGTTCCAGAGCCCAGGCTTTGCATAGAAGTGAGCCCAATTACATCTAGTCTGTACTACCCCATTTCCCACAAAAGCTTCAGCTCCTCCTCCCTCAAAGAGGTAATGTTCCAAATACCATAAGCCAGTTTCTGCACTGAGGGTCCAGTCCACACCTCTTTTTTGGGCTGAGCTTGTTTAGACCCTTTGACAGTTCCAACCACTAGGTATTCCCCTGCCATCTTCTCACTCAGGCTTCAGAAGTGGGCCCAGGTATTTCTGTTCCAGGCAACTCACCAACGTTTATGAGCTTTTCATAGGAATGTTATAGGAATCACTATTTGTCTTGCTCCTCACCTGAGACCTCTCTGTCTTGGTTGTCCCTAACAGGAGCTACATGTTCCCAAGAGCACAGTTCCCAGTTCCTACCATGATAAGATTCCAGGAAAGGTCCCAAAGGTTTTAGCATGAGAAACAGAAGCATGGTGTGTTTCAGCTTAACAAAAGGCCTTTTTGAAATGAATGGAAACTAAACTCAGTCATTCATTCATTTTCTGCCGCTTGTCCCAAGCGGGGTCGCGCTGGAGTCCATCCCAGCTCACACAGGGCGAAGGACAGGGGACACACCCTGAACAGGTCGCCAGCCCATCGCAGGGAGGAGCGTGACGGGGATGGCACCTTGCTCAAGGGTACCTCAGGGTAACCTATTGGGAAGGGGTTTGAACCCCGATCCTCCAGCCAACGCCCTAACCACTAGGCCACTGCTGCCCCTGGAAACTTAACTGTTGGTTTAAAACAGGTTTTGCAGAGTGACATAATGAGTATTTGGACCCTATCAAAAAGCACTTTTAATTTCAAAGTCACCTCTAATGGGTGAGACCATAGTGTAGTAGTCAGTGCAGTCAAGAAGGTTCTGGATTCAGTTCCCAGCCACACTAGCCAAGGCCCCTTCTGTGTAAAGTTTACACGTCCTCCCTGTTTTCTCACTTTCTTCCCACTGTTAAAAGATAGGGCAGTGGTGGCCTAGTGGTTAGGGTGTTGGCCATGTGAGCGGTGGATCGGGGGTTCGAACCCCTTCCCAATAGGTTGCCCTGAGGTACCCTTGAGCAAGGTGCTGTCCCCGTCCCGCTCCTCCCTGTGATGGGCTGTCCAGGGTGCGTCCCCTGTCCTCACCCTGTGTGCGCTGGGTTGGACACCAGCATGACCCCATTTGGGACAAGCGGTAGAAAATGGAAATGAAAAATGTTCAAAAATATGCACATGTGGTGGATTAGAAAAGTCAAGTGTTCCCTTTAGCGTGAGTATTTGTGTGCTTGCCCACTGATGGACTGACAACCTATTTGGTGGGGTAACACAGTTTTTTGTCCCAATAGCACTGGGAGATGTTCCAGAAACCCACCATGAACCCGGTTGAGCTAAGACAATAAATGGATGGACGGATGGACGGCCCCTATGCCAAAAAGGCATAAATTGTTATAGAGCCTTTATTCGTAATATTTTCACATTCTGCAATATAAATACATACACAGTGATAATTAAAGAGCTTGGGATGATTACAATTCTGAAATCAGAATTCCACATGTTGAACCGTATTTATGAAGCAAACAAATGGTGTCAACACAACAGCATGAAGAAAACAACAATAAAAGTCAGTCAGTCTGTCATTTTCTGCCGCTTGTCCCAAGTGGGGTCGCGGGGGAGTGCTGGAGTCCATCCCAGCTCACACAGGACGAAGGACGGGGGACACACCCTGGACAGGTCGCCAGCCCATCGCAGGGAGGAGGGAGACGGGGACAGCACCTTGCTCAAGGGTACCTCAGGACAACCCATTGGGAAGGTGTTCGAACCCCTGATCCTCCAATCATGTGGCCAACGCCCTAACCACTAGGCCAACAATAAAAGTATAGGAAAAAAAACATTGTTTATCAATTAATTAGTTTATCGGTTAATTTATTTGAAGTCTGTTTCACAAAGCTATTGAATGCTAATTTTAAAAAGTGAGGAACTGAAGTGTCTACAAGATCATTTCTATGTTTTTCTATTGGCCTAGATTCTTCTCTTCAAACATGCTGACCTCAACATTATGGCACTGCACTGTTTCTGTCAGGTCAGCTGTTGTATTAAACAATGTTGCTCTGGTGCTGCCTGCAAGTGGGGTCAAAGAAGAGGCCAGGTCTGCTCCAACAGAGGGCCATGAACATAGATCCTGTCATTTATACCAGTACCAAGTGCTGAGGACACCGCTTTTCAGCATTTTTCTCCTCTCCTCCCTGCTTTGAGTTATTTCCCCTAGGCCCTCTCAGGAAATGTGATGGGACACAAGGTGCCTAGACCAGGTCTCCACTAGAAGGAAACTTCCTGTTTTTCAGTTTCTTTTGCTTTGTCTTAAAAACAAAAAAAAACTTTATTCACACCTATATGAGCTGGCTGGACATCCCCATTTCCAAACCTCTGGGCATTATTGAGTTGGCTCCACTTTGTTGAAGTAACAGCCCCCACTCATCTGAGAAGGCTTTCCACCAAGTTTGTGTTTGCCACAGACAAAGACTGTGTCTGAGGACATTTGTGTCCATTCAGTGAAATGTGTGTTTGCAAGGTCAGGCATAGATGTTGGATGAGAAAGCCTGGCTGACCTCCTACATGCCAAAGGATAGAAATGTCATGGGGAAAACTCTAATTAAACTGGCTTTGTATCATGCGTAAACCTAATACACTCCATTCCATTAATAACAATTTCCTAAATATATCCTTGCAATTTACACTTCTGTTCATATGTTGTTCTTTTCCCAAGCAGACTCTCTCTATATACTTATATCAGGATATCCTGTTCTCGTCCCCTAATGATTGCCAATGCTCAGTCAGCAAATCAGCAAAAACTGGACAGGAAGGAAGGAAAGGAAGGATGGACAAATAGATACACAGATGGAAGAACAAGTTTTAACACCCATTTTTTTTTAAGCTTTGAAAAGACATTTGTTCTTTTATCATTTTCAAGAAAAAAATAAACACTCCTGACAAAACCTCTCTTCTATTATATGCTGGATATCCTAAACAGTTCCACTGAAGTTTTAATCATTATTTAATTGAAGTGAACGTTTTTACTAAGGTTATATTTTTAATATATTTTATATTTATTAAAATCTTAACACAATGAGCGAGTGAATGTGAGAGTGAGCAGGTGAGTGTGTGGATGAATGAGTGAGTGAGTGAGTGAGTGTGAGTAAGTATTTAGTGACTGAATGACTGGATAGTGACTGAATAAGTTGCTTGGTGGGTGAGCGAGCGAGCGAGCGAGTGAATGCTGAGTGACTGACAGTGATTAAATGAAGGGTGAGTGCGTGATTAAGAGTGTTTGCTTGGTGAATGAGTGAGTGAGTAGTAAGTGAGAGAATGGTGAGTAGATCACAGTGATGGAGTGAGTGGTTGGTCAGTGAGTAAATGAGTTAAAAATACTTGCACGTGGCTACCAGTGGGAGGCGTCCGAGTGTTGAAAGCAGGGCTGTGAGGGGCAGCAAGGCATCCTGATTTGTGCAGGGTCTCGAGTTTGACCGTCGCAGAAACGCTTCTAGTAAACGGTCTCTTCAGTATCATATCCATTTTTTGCAGCCATTCTTTTGGAAATGGAACTCAACTTCGCCTAAAAATCTGCAGGTAAAAAACAAAACAAAACAGCTGCTCTTTTTGGCAGGCTCCGTCTTTGATCTTCTTTTGATCATTATAGTTTATTATTTTAAATGGCATTCGATAACTTCAGTTGCTAATGTCAAAATAAATAGGAGTAAAGGAAATGGTCCTTGAGTAGTGCGTGCACAGTTAAAGAGAATTAAATTTTTTCCCCCCAAAAAAGGATTGAAATATTCATGGTCTGAAGGAAATGGTTGATTTGATCGACCCTTAAAATGTAGCTGCTATTAAGCTGTTTGGACTGAAGGCTCTAATCACGCTCCCATGTTCTTATTAAGGGAAAACTGAACTTATTATAATGATTATTAAGCTGAAATCTTCCACACCTTGCCTCATTGAAAAATTAGATGGCTTCTTCCCGCATGACTCCCTCCAAATCTCGAATTTATTCTAGTCTAATCTAGCCCCGTGCCGATCCAACACACCTGGCTCAACTAATCAGCTCCTTAAGCAGTTCCGTCGGAGAATGCGGTATGATTTCACACATTTATTCGAAACATGTTGTTAACTTTCTCACGAAGTTTCCTCTGTAGGCTTGTTGAAACCGATATTGTAGGAGAGTCTTGACCGGGTAAGCTTTTAGATGGATCTGCTTCTTGAGCTTCATGATCTTGGTTGGTGCCAGTTGTCTCATGGTGTAGATAAATAACTGCTTTCCTCTGTTAGTTTAATTAGACTGAAAATCTTAATGGGTTCCAGACAAAAGGATGGTCACCTTGTAAACCCTGCTTCACCTTTATGTACCTTTAAAGGTAATTGTACATCAAATGTTATACAGCAGTTTCGGCGTGGTTAAACTAGTTAACATGTAACTTTCTCTGCCGAACATGCCACTTTTCAGTGACGGGAATTGTTGCTGACACATGCATTTTAATGATACTGTTGGTATATTCAACTGAAGCTGAGTTACTTTATAGCTAGGAGACAATTTTTTGTTGCATAATTATCCAGAGCTTTCTTCTGGATCCGCTGAAGCAGGCGTGTAATTATGCTTCTGCAAGTCACAGCCAATAAAAGGCCAGTTAATTGTAGCACTGCTGGGTTTTTTTTTTTGTTTTTTTTTTTTTTTTAAAAACCAGGTATGTTTAAGGTTGAGAGAGTGTGTGTGTGTGTGTATATATGTGTGTATATATATATATATGTATGTGTGTGTGTGTGTGTGTGTGTGTGTATGTATGTATGTGTGTATGTATATATATATATATATATATATATATAAATTATAGTACTAAACTAACTTCATCAAGATGACAAAAATGGTCATCAGTAGACCTTCAGGACTGCTGAGGATTTTTTGCGCTCCTGTTTTATGCTGTCCTTGCGAGATTCATTATTAAGACTGGCTTTCAATACCCACCCTGCTCCCTTTAAATTTGCACTCACCACAATAACATTTTACTGTTTTATAGACTGCTGCAATTGACATGTTCTCTGCTAATCTTGGTATGCTATCTTGCAGTGCGAGTGGTTGTATTTTGTTTAATATTTTATCCTGTTTTGATCTTAAGATTGCTATGTTAAGTTATTTACGTTTCCTGGCTTTCAGTCTAATGTATAGTGACCGTGTAGTCACTTCTTCAGTGGTGCGGGGTGGTTGGGCCAACGGGACTTTCAATGAGCCGTTCCAGTACAGAGCAGCCATATGATGAGATTGTAAATCTCATCTGCAAATGTTGGCTTGCACCATCTGATGGGAACCAAGTGAAATTAGTCTTATCTGGAAGTTTTTAAAGTGTTAATTTGGCAATTTTCATATTTTTCAGATTCAGCAAGTAAACGGTGATGGCCAGACAGTGTAGAGCTAGTACAAGACAGTGCCAGACAGTCTTGTATTGGCTCTACATTATTGTCACTGCCATCTTTAATGCACAACGAATCCTGAAGAATGTGTTTAAATCAAGCTTTTCTATATTGCAAAGGTTTAGTGTGTGTGTGTGTGTATATATATATATATATATATAAGTGCAATCATGTAAAATAAGTTTGTAAACAGATTTTCATTGGTGGCCTGTTTACACAAGTGAGTTCTATTATTAAGTATTATGTTTCTATTTCATTGCTAACTTTGAGCTCCTGGTTTGCAGGCAATGTCTTGACTGTGTTTTTCAGTTAAAATGGTACTTATATAACAGTGCAGTGATGTGTACCAGAAACCTGGATTTGTTTTTTGACCTTTCTTAAACACAGTTTACCATTTTATCTCATACTTTTATCTCGCTCCAGTCTTAAAGAAACAGGATGATCTCGAGGGATTGCGGGTTCAGCAATGTTCAGCCATGTTCAGCCTTTAGCTGTAATTTTGTGGGTTTTATTGTTTCTCATATCTATATTCTTTTTTTTTTCTCTTCCCTCCCCCTCCAAACAAATTTATATAAAGGTGGGATTAACACAATAATGAAATAATTATCTGAGCTGTGTATCCTTAACTAAATTCAAGTGGCAGTAGTGCCTAGGACAGGTCTATGGCCCATTGCAGGGCAAAATAACACTTCAGCAATTAAATATCTAGCTTTATGATGTTTTTATATATATGAGAAACTTTTAATGGCAACAGGTCATCCTGGTCAGCTTTTTGTAAATTTGTCGGGAATCGTCATTAAACCACCTAGGATTGTTTATACATATTTAAATCTTCCTCATGGCAGTATGGTTAAGTGTTGCTGTGAATCATCTGCTCCCAATGAAGTTAATATTTACATGATTTCAGATGAGTTCAACAAAACACTCTCCACTGAAGACTGGTGGCTTTCATGTGATCGAGTAAAAGCTTGAGTTAAAGTTAAACCCCAGCAAATGAGCAGATCACAAGATTTGGATGCTGATTGAATGTTGAATCATGTGACTTTTTAAGTTCCTCTTTGGTAATGAAATGCAAGTCTTTGGAACTTGCATGCCCTGCTTGGAATATCCGATTACTTGTAGTGCAATGTAACTATAGCCTTATGATGTCAGAACAATTAGTTCCCTTATCACTACATTAAAAGTGCAATCTCTTTATGGTCTTGATTTGCACTGAAAGGAATATTAGAGTGATTTGTTGCATGTTTGTGTATGTCCAGTGCTAAATAGAATCAAAACAAATCCAGTCTATTCAAAGCTTCATGATCACTGAATAGCTCCCTAAATATTTAACAAACGTTTGATGTCCGAGTACGCCCCGACAAAGTAATACTGCATACTGTTCAAGTCAGTAGAATTGTTTTGCTGATGGCAAGACTGAAGGAGGAGCCAGTGATGTGCAGTTGGATTAAAATTAACTCAGTTTAATTGCTCCACCTCTGATTTTTGCCAACCTTTGCTCATAAACTCTTTGCATTTCTTTTTAAGCTGTGGACAGCCAGGAACAACATCTGGAGGTAGATATCCCTTTCACCCCTTTTTTTTTTTTTTTGTTTGTTTGGTTTTTGTTGACCATGTGTATGATCTTATGTTGGTAAAATTATTAACTTGTGTTCAATCATGCAGCTTCAACTCTGAAGTAATGTAAATATTAATAATGCTGTGTGTGATACTTGAGTCTGTTCTAATAAGATTCAGTTCTTCAATATCAAGCATTTGGAAATAAATTAGATTCTGCAGCTTTGGGATGGGTTCCCCAAAGTGGATGATCAAGTTTTCCCGCAACAATGGGCAGACATTTTGAGTCTTATGAGCAATATGTTCATATTTTAGACTTTACTTTGGTTGAAAATTCCTGGTGTAATTCCAGAGAAGCTTGTTAATAAGCTCATGGGCTCAGTCAGGTGTGTTGGAGAGGGGAGAAAAGGTACTGGGGCAGTGTGTACTTGAATGCCATGCTGCTGTGCATAATTCAGAAAAATAAGTGTAAATTAACAATTAACTGGCCTAGTCTGTATAATTAAACATTTTAAGCAAATTGAATCTACAAACCTACAGCAACGAAACAGGCAATTTAGCTACTTGGGATGTTTAGACTAACAACAGATTAACCTGTTGGTGCTGAATGGCTATCTTGGTAGCTAATGTTAAACTTGTGTGCAAGCGTTTCAGTGTAATCGTCTGAAAATTAGGAGATCTTTGAACCAGAGTTGGTTTTGATGCCAAATGCCAAAAGACCTAGCTAATTTTTATTTATTTTTAAGCAAGTTAAAATAAATGATTCATCCTAAAAGGAATTGGGTTAGTGTACTCTCTGTCCACAAGAGGGAGGCATTATAGTGTAATCACCCATCAAAACTTTAACCCACCTCCACTTTCCAATATTGATGATATCTTTGCCGGATTGGATTTGTCTTTTGTTTCTTTCATTGTTCTGACCATCAGGCAGAAAGCCTCTTACTGAGGGTTTTTTTTTTTTTTTTTTTTTTTTTTCCTTCCCCCCCCTTCCTCTCCCCCTCCCTCTTGTTCTCCTTCAGTATAAGCCATTGATATTTCTTCAGGTCAAAAATGTGTCAGTATGAAGAAATGCAAATTTGCTGATTTTGCAATAAGCATTTTAACTGCTGCTTGTCTTTAACTGAGGCAAGCAACATTTTCCCCCCATTTTAGTCCCTCTGCTGGCTTGGCATGCCATGCCACTCAACATGATGCAATTTCTGAAAAAAATGATGCTAAGTTTTCTCATTTGTCATTTCTATTTAAGTGAGTAAATTCTGACACTGCTCATGACTCATGTGATGGTTCACTATCAGTTTAAGGTTCTATTAGAAGAACCTTGTTGTGTGCTTTAAGGAATGTACAAAAATCATATCATAGTAATGGGCCAAAAATGTGCTGTAATTTGAGTACTAATTAGTTTATTTAACTACTTAAAAACAAGTGCCTTTATTTTGGGGTGTTGCTGTCATGTTTTTGTATTGTTGCAAAAAAAAGTGGTGGTAAGGTTGTTGTGGGTGCTATTGTAGTAAAATATTACTTTTTTTTTTTTTTTTTTTTCCTGTTTTTCCTTTTGTCTCCAGGCACAGTGTTTAGAATGTGTGTTTGCTGAATATCCTTACTGCACGCATCATCCTGTTTTGAGGAGCCTTTTGCCTCCCTTTACTTCCTTTGTGTCTGGAGTTTCTTTTCCTTTGATCCTCTGATCATGGCAACAGAAGTAGAGTCCACTTCTGTGGTTCCTGCAGTCTCTGGGGAAACCACTGCTGAGCTTGCTGCTCCTGAGACGAACATAGCAGCAACTTCAGCTGCAAATAGGACTCCATTCTTCTCCCGGGAGAAGAAAAAAGGTACTCTGGCTTTTATTTATATGGGGGCCTAGACTAGCAGTTTTAACTGGACATCAACTTTTTTTCTTTTTTTTTTTTTTATATATATTTTTTTATCTTGCTGCAGTGAATTTAAAGAAATTCAAAATGTAAAAGGAGTTGATTTTTAAAGATTTGCTGTCAGTGTCTTTGTATCAAATACTGAATGTACCATCTATTGTTCTGTCTTTTGTTGTCTGCACTTGTTTGTTTGTTTGTCTTATGTCGTTTTGTGTAGCACCAGGGTCCCAGAGGAACGTTATTTCGTTCCACTATGTACTGTGTATATGGTTGAAATGACACAAAAACCTTTTTGACTTGATGCCACAACACACTGTCAAAGGCCTTGATGGGTCAAAGCTGACCTGTTCTGCATTAGGTAGGTGGTTCTAATCACCACTTGACATTTCTTCTCTTCTCCTCAGTTCCAGAGAAGACTGATGAATACTTGCTGGCCAGATTTCAGGGTGATGGGGTTAGATATAAAGCCAAGCTGATTGGTATTGATGATGTGCCTGAAGCCAGAGGGGACAAAATGAGCCAGGACTCTATGATGAAGCTGAAGGTACATATCTAAAACGTGTTGTTCCATTAACTATATTTGAGATGCAGGCAAAACTCAATTTAGGTTATTAATCAAATTTAATGTATGCAATAAGTAAAGGAAGTCGAAGTAAAATTTGATAAATGTATTTAAGATGCTTGTTCTTATCTGGTACGAAATTGTTTCAGGGCATGGCAGTAGCTGCTCGATCCCAAGGCAAACACAAGCAGAGAATCTGGGTGAACATTTCTCTAAGTGGGATTAAAATAATCGATGAGAAAACTGGTGTAAGTGTTGGTCTTCTGTCGCCTATATTCTTGTTTACTGGTATCCAGTCCAGTTGCAGACGTTCTTCTTTTTCCTCCTGCAGGTGATTGAACATGAGCATGCAGTCAACAAGATCTCCTTCATTGCTCGTGATATCACAGATAACCGGGCATTTGGATATGTATGTGGAGCAGAGGGCCAACATCAGTTCTTTGCTATCAAGACGTCCCAGCAGGTCTTTGTCCCATTTGCAGTTCCATACATGTCTTTCTGTAAATACTGTTTTGATTTTCCCTTGGTCATTAAAAAAAAAAGTATTTTAATTATCTGAAGATGCCTTTTTAAAAAGTCAATCTAATGAGGAACGGACTAAAAGCTTAGGTGTGTGTGTGTGTATATGTGTATGTGTGTGTGTGTGTGTGTGTGTATATATATATATATATATATATAATGGTTTTTTGTTATAAATATAGCTTGTGTAAAGCTACTTGTTTTGCTTTGTTCCAAAAGTGACCATGATTTTGTGGCCACACATTGCTAAACAGTGGAATCTGTTTGCTTAGTGAGGAAAGGACTGCAGCATTTCCTGTTATGCATTAACTATTACTAATGCACTCATTCATATGCAGTATTGTACAACCGTTTGATACTTTAATGAAGTTTAAATATATTCTGCCACTATATTCAGTCTCTTGCTGTCTGAATTTTCTATCTGATGGCTTTAAATTAAGAATGATAACTTTTGTAAAGTAATACATATTTACACCTGTTTCTTCTTGCTCTTTTGTTCTCCTCAAACCTGCAGGCGGAGCCGTTGGTGCTGGACCTAAAAGATCTATTCCAAGTGATCTTCAACATGAGGAAGAAAGAAGCGGAGGATGCACAGAGGGTAATAGACTGTGATTATTCTTCTGAGATTAATTTAAGATATTCATTGCAGTTCAAATTTTATGCATCCAAGTGCTTGTTAAATAGGTAGGGGCTTTTTATTTATTTATTTATTTATTTATTTATTTATTTAAATACTCAATGCTTATTGTGGCTAACCGTATATCTGGTAGGGGCAAAATAGTTAATGCATACTAATCTGATGTATTCATTTTGGAATGTTTGGTTCAATAACGGTTATAATGTTTAATTAAGAATACACAAATATTCAGTGTGTTAATTCTTATTCCTACCAGTGTAACTTTAATCAGACATTATCCTGAAGAAACAGGACAATAGCCTGTAATTTAGGATTTTTACATCCTTCACTCTATTTTATTTTCTTCCCCGCACAGAATGAAACCAGTAACACGACAGTTGAAGTAAGTATACCAGTTTTTAGTTGAGGGGTTTTTTTTTTTTTTGCGCTTTGCTTTTAATAATTGAGTCTGTTTCATACATTTGTTTGAAGAATGGAGACAATTACTTACTCAGTCTGGATGGTGACGTGAACACTGTAAAAGTAAGCTGTTTATTCACTCTCCTTTTTATAATTAATTTTACAGAATTAACTAATTTTGATTTATTGTTTGCATACATACAGATTGTGGAGCAGCTGAATCTTTTTGGAGACATGTCAACACCTCCTGACATCAACTCCCCGACGGTAATACCTACTATTTCTGGCTAGAACTATTCAGATGATTATAATTTTAGTCAAGAGGTATAACAAGCTACTTTTTAATTAAAAAAAAAAAAAACTTTTTTCACAATTTGGGCAGTCTAATTATTAACTAAAGTTCCTAAATGACTTGTTTTATGCCATAATTCTATGCGTAAGTTTGTAGACCTATAGTACATGTTTTATTGATTTTAAGTGTAAAGTACTGCCTCTGCAGAGAAAGCAGTTCTACACATGTTAATGAACAATTACTGTTTTTCTTAATTCAACACCTTAGTGGGGGTTCTAGATTGTAGTCTTTAAAAAGGATTGTGTGAGGTTACATTAGTTTGAACTATATTCTCTATTTTACCATGTAGCATTGTTGTATAGTATATGGTGTCTATCCTTTGCTGTCTTTCTCATCTGTTTCTCAGTGTGTTTGCTTTTTTTTTTTTTTTTTTTTTAGCCTGACAGTGTTTTGTTGCTGGAGCTTGCTACTGTGATTGACACCAATCATAATCATCTTAAAGGAAACCCATTCATGTCATATCCTGCAGTTCCTTGCAACACACCCACTGAAATGCCTTCGTCTTGCTCTTTTGATTTATTCCCCACCCCTAGTCAAGACACCTTTAATAACAATCCATTTGCTCCATGCAATGGCAAAGTTGAATCCTTACCTTCTGCCAATGATCTTCCATCTTTTGTAAAGTCTAGTCAAGGAACAAATCTTTCTGCCAGTTTCTCAAACAGGTCAACAGGGCACAGTAGTCCAAATGGATACTCTGACATGAATGTCCAGTCCTTTAATGGAGTCGCTGTGAGTTGTAGCTCACAGCAAAGTGACAGTAGCCCTGTCAGGTTTCCTGAAAACAAACCTTTCATTAATTTGTCAGTTCAGCAATTATCTAATGGACTTGATAAAATAATGCTCCCTGGGACCCAATCATCTTTTCTGCCTGAAGGGCTCAGCAAATCAGTGCTTCCTGCTTTTCAAACGCTGCCCCTCTTTAATTTTGAAAGTATTGCCTCTCCACCTCCAAACTTAAAGAGGGATCGCATAAAAAGATGTGAAAAGGTGATATTTGAAAATTCTCAGATCTATAGTGGGTGCTGGCTGGAATTGCACAATGCAACTTCAACATGGATAACTTTTCAAAATGCAATTTTCACAGTGATTTGCGAAATCAACACCACCTAGGGGTGTAACAATACAAAAAGTTACAAGATACAACAAGACTCTGGCAGTGTAGAGTTTTTTAAAGACTTCATCAGTTTCTAAATAAAACCATCTGGGGGAAAAAACCAAACTTCCCAAACTGGCTTCTTTTTATATGGAAAACTGGATTAAGACTAGATCAAAATATTAATGTCAAGTTTTTAAAATGCCCAATTTCAGGTCTTTTTCAAGTAATGTTCAAAACAGTTTACTGAAGTAGCTGAAATCATGTTGATACTGCAGAGATTTTGTATTGCTAAATCTATACAAAATTAGTATAAAATTGTGACACTACTTGTGATGGAATGCATATAGCTAAAGCTGGCTTCTTATACATCTTGTGCACACACACAGCACATGGAGCATTAAAATGCTCATTAAAATATTTCCTTCTTCAAAGTCAAGTTAGTGAAGCTATTTGTTTTGTCAGTAGTTGACAAACTACTGCTGACTTTGCATATCTGAATAAGCAGTTATATTTTAGTAGCACATTGTTAGACACACATACTTGTTACACCCCTGGTACTTCCAAGTAATTTAATTATAATCTGCACAAAATACTTTCCTTTAATCCAAGGCTGTTATGAAAACAAGCAAAAAATTGTATTGAAGTTGGATTGTCAGAACAGAGTTTGGTCGTTTTTGGTGATGGGATGGTGTCACCGTTGAGAATGTTTGTTGAATAGCCATTGGTTCCTCTAGAACTTTGTGGGATCACTTGGCTACTCTCCACAAATTGGTGTTTGTTTTAGCCGTAACTTCTTGGTGCTTCTAAAAGAGCGGAACACATGACTCTTGTGGCACAGTAAACGTGTTCATGTGTGGTATTAGCATGTGCTCCATATGTAACTGTTATTCCCAAATCTGTATGATCAAGAATTAGGTGAGTAGAATAATCTGTATTCTGAAGACTGCCTGGTATTGATTGTCTGGTCGCTCAATGTATTTAAGACTAATGTAGTCAACTCTGTTAAAACTTGTTTACTGCCTCCACAGTCTCCTGGAAAAGATCTTTTTGAGGCAAACCCGTTTCCTCCACCACCCCAAAGTAACGGCGTATCCACAGCTCAGTCCAGCTCCTCCATTCCAGCTGATCTGTTCAACCCTACTACCACCTCTTCCATAGCTGCTCTTGGTTAGTGATTAGCAATTTAGCCTTTTTAGCCTACAACTCGGCCTCAGCTTTGCTGTAACCACTTTTTCCCAGCAGTACTGCTGAAGTTTTTACACTGTTCACTCAATGTCCACTTGTAAAATTATACAATTGTAAAATTATATGCCATGGTCATGTCCATGTGACTGCTAAATGTAGTCTTATTGTGAACTACTACATGCATCGATCTTTGTATTGTTCAAATTCCTTTTAATCAGTTCCAATTACATTTTTCAGCAGTCCATGCATAATGGCTTTGAAAAGTTATTTGGTATTTAAAATGGTGTTCTTTCTGCTTTAGGATCAATGACCTTGGCCCTACCATCAGTTCCTCAAGGGACAGGGACAAATCCATGGGGTCAGCCAGCACCCTCAATTTTTACTCCCCAGGTCAGTCAAGTAACAACCCAAGGTATACCACAAAGTTTCTTCCCCCAGCCCTCTGCATTTGGAGGACCTCCAGTACCTCAGTGGGGGCAGCCGGTGGTTTTTGGCTCCACAGATGCCACCAAAGCCTGGTGTCAACCTCCAACAACTGCAGCACCTATAGGCAGCTGGCCCTCTTCTGGTCCTGTTTCTAACCTGTTTCTGCCAGGTCAAATTCCTTCCATGATAGACCCTCCACGACCTCCGCCACGTCCCCCAGTGAGGGAGGAGCCAACTGTTGTTAAAAGTGCCTTCACAGCCTTAGACCCTCTTGGTGGGAAGGAGCAGAAAACTGGGAAGGACATGTTTAAAGATTTCCAAATGGCTAAACCTGGAAGTGGCCCCATGGTTGACTCAAGCACCAATGGCACATTTGACCAGTACTTCTCCACCAAAGTTGGCATACAGCAGGAAGCAGCAGACCATGATGACTTTGACATCAGTAAACTCTCTGATAAAAGCGCTGGTATTTAAAGATTTTAAATTACCTTAAGCATTTTTACCAGAAATACACTTTGATACTCTGCATTCTATAATTTCCAGAGCCATCAAAACATGCACAGCTTGCCTTTGCAAATGGAGTCCCAGCTCAAACTACAAACCTGACCCCTACCCCAGCAAGTGGACTAATGGATTCTACCTTTGCCAGTAATCCAGCTGTAGGCTCATCAGGCCCAGCTCAACCACCAGATAGCAACCTCTTTGATACTTTTATACAAAATCCTTTTGGAGCACCAGCAACAATGATGGTAAGAACATCAAACAAATGACCAATGGTTTCCAATGTTTATGTATTTAATCACTGTTAGATAAATCTTCTGATATCATTTCAGGATAACTTACAAACTGCTCCAGCCATACAGACGGCTGCAAAAGCTGATCCATTTGGTGACCCTTTTGGAGGCAATCCTTTTGCCTAAAGTTCATCTTGTTCAGGTGCAGAAAATACACCCTGCTTCCCCAACACTCTCATTTAAGTTTTCTTTGTAAGACTCTCGTTTCCTACAACCAGATCTTATCTTTAATAATTAACTAGCAACAGTTTGTGCAGAATATATCCAACTTTATTCTTGGTGGCTTTACTGTGAAATGTTTTAAGGGTGTTGTTTCCATGTAAGATGCATTAGTGGCTAGCCCTAAAAAGTGGCCTATTCAAATGCATAAGTGCTACTGCATTTATATTCATTTTTTCTGTTAGCATTGGCTGAAATGTCTTTATGGAGCTCCATTCACAGCTGTCCTAGTAACCAGGCTAAGCGAACAACAATTCTTTGATCAAGCACCAAAAACACTTTGCTCTTAATTTTTCTAGTGCCTGCGTTCCTTTGCTGTAGATGAAGACCTGTCTAACTGCTTTGTCACCCTATGTTTATATATTAAAAAGGAAAAAAAAAATCCTTTAAACTATACTCTTCAAAGTTTCCCCTAGCTCTGTGACAACTAGACCACCATGTTCCTGATGCAGGAGGAGCATCTGACTGTTTTGTATTTTTCCTGACCTTGAAACCATTCCATGTGTTGTACTGAAGTAAAATTTTATGGGTATGACTTGATTCAGTAGCTCTCAAGTAAGCCATGGTTGTTGCCCACTACCTTAGTCATATGCTTTCTCCAACTCCACAAAAGCAGAGTGCAGCTCCTTCTTTCTTTCTCTACCCTTCTGAATCAACACCTTCAGCGCAAACAGTGCATCTGTAGTGCTCCAATTTCTGCATGAAGCCATCCTGGATCATGAATTTCCATAATGCATTTTGTCACTTGCAAAAAAAAAAAAAAAAAGAGAAAACTAACTTTAGTGATGACTGGTGATATCTGATGAGGGGGATAACCCATCTATTGCTAGTGTTGCTAATTCCTGCCACCATACTTATATTGCCAATCACTGGAATCTCTTCATCAAACATATAAAGCCTGTTCTTTAATTTAACCTAAACTATTGTTGGTTTTCCTTTCAGTTTCTTCACCCTGAATTCAGAGTATCCGGATCCTCCACCTGCAGCACAATGAACTGGGGTGGGGGGGTGTACTTGATGTGAGCTCCTTCCTTAAGTCTGCAGTTAAATGCCCCAACCATTTCTGCATATTTCTGTTTGTCTTTTTCTGTGTCTTTTGTAACTGAGATCCTGTTTGCTTTCACCCTTATTAAATGAACTGCTCCCAATAATGAAATGCCTTTTGAAGCAAATGTAAATTGCTCTCGGGACAAGTATGAGGGGACAGTTAAGAAAAATGGAAGCGACGAATATTTGTGCGTGTATTTGAGAAGTTAGAATGACTGGCATTAAAGAAAGCATGAATTGATACTTGTCTCATGTTCTCTCATGCTCAGATTTAACCTCAACTTTGACCCAGGTTGCACCATACAGTGTTTCCATAAGTTGTTAAAGAATTGAGTCTAATTATTAAAGCATGCAGCCTATAGCTTTTAAATAAATAAAATTTTACTCTAGCTTATAGTATATGACACACAGGACATTTAATTCATAAATGAGTTGCTGTGGTCCCATAATTGGGACTTAATATATAAGTGTGGGCTGGCAAAGAGGTGAAAGAGTCCAGCTGGGTTGGAATGAGTGGAAAAGATTAGCAGATAGATGGGTACGAACAAGTGAAAGGGAAGGGATTTGGAATGACTATATCTGAGGGACGATTAGGAGACTAAAGCAGATGTAGTATTGTTTGGACACGTGCAGAGAAGGGAGAAATTAATCTATTCAGAAAAGGATGTTGAGGTTGTTGGGTGTTGAAGGCTAGAGGAGAATGCATGGATGTAATGAGAAGGGCCATGTAAGCAGTCACTGTGAGGGAGGAACATGCAGAGGAAAGAAAATGGAAGATCTGCAATGGCAATCCTTACAGATGCAGCTGAATGACATTAGTGTTACATGAAGAGCACTCCATGTACTATACAGATCCTTGTTTGGCTCTTGACATTGTTTACAAGGGAGCTGAATTGTCTGGCTGATTGAGGAAAAAGGGCATCTACCATTCCAGTGCAACTAGCAAGCGGTTACTGTGGTGAGGCAAAAGACTGTTCGATGTGACTGGGTTACCAAGGCCAATAAGAGAACAATCTTTTCACCAGTGCTTCAGTTGTAATCTGCCAAGAATTTACCATTATCCTTTCAGAGCTATTAATATCGGATGGAGTGCATCAATGTGTGTTTCAGCCTGTAGCACTGGAGTGAAGGCACTACTTCACCCATTTATGTTGATGCTTGGAACTTGGAAAACTGGTTTTAGTTAACTTGGTTAACTTGGTCAACTAAGTAAACTAAAACCAGGGGTTCATCTTATTAGGGTCTTTCAAATATGCCTCGTCCTCTATTCCAAAGGAACAGCAACTGGGAGCTTGTCAGAGAATGGCCCAAGTTGAGCTTCAAAGACCAGTGCATTCGATCACCCTTTTTCCTTGAACTAGTTGATGTTAGCTGGGTAGACAGCGCAAGGAAAACTCTTGAATCTTCGCCTTGGTCTGGATTCCTGTGCCTCCCTCTGGTTACTCCTGCTTGTCCAGAGATCTCGCAAACAGTTGGAGTTGGACAGCAGAAGCAGATCTCACAAGAGTGTTCTCATAAGACCTGGAAAATTTCTCTGAACGTCAGTCGTTTTTGTGCTGAGGAGATCAGTGTCAAAACAATTGAGGGTTATTTGGAGATAACAGGTAAATACATTTTTACATTACAAGTACATTACACATTACAAGTGTTACATTATTATTTTTTTTTTCCTTCTGAATGGTTGACCTTTGCTGGTACAAAAACATTTGACAGTTTAAGATTGCTATGTAGTACCAATTATTTTGTTTATTCACAAATTGCTTTGCTTCAGTCTTCATAATGCATTAGGATGGGAAATGACTTTCATCTTTTCTGTTGAAGGGAAACATAAAGAAGGACAAGATGAACATGGAATTGTTACTGTTAGCTTTACAAGAAAATACAAGTAAGACTAATTCATTTGACTAGCAATGTTTTAGAATTAATCATGTGTTTTTGTAACTTGCTCCAAAACCAAATAGTTAATTGGTCTGTGTCAGGATGCATAGCTTCTTTAATTTGTTTTCAATTAAACAGGCTGCCAGACGAGGTTGATCTTCACCAGATGAGCTTGACACTTTCAACAGAAGGGATTCTTTTAGTGGAGGCACCTCTCGGTACCACTTCAGTCACCTTCCCTGCCGAGGCAGTGTTCCCTATTCAGATGCAACATGATTAGCGATTTGTTTTAGCATGTAAAGGGTGACCTTCTGCAATGCTTTGCAAGAGGCAAATGTTCAGATTTTGTTCTTTTGGATGGCTTTTTTAATGCCTTGCTCAAAACATTTATATTTCTTGTTCGGATTGCTATGCTTTTTAGTCATTGCAGAGTAATCGTAGATCATGCATCTAAAAAAATTATAAATAAATACAGGCACTTGCTAACATTTTTTTTATAGGATAACTTACTGGATATGTTGTCATGCGTTTTTTGATTTAATAAAAGTTTTGTTTTAAAATGTGATTAGTTTTAAATAGTTACCAACTATAAGAAAATCAACAGATATTTGTTTGGGCTACTTTCAAATTGGGTGGCCTAGTGGTTTGGGCGTTGGCCACATGATCAGAGGATCGGAGGTTCGAACCCCTTCCCAATAGGTTGCCCTGAGGTACCCTTGAGCAAGGGCCGTCCCCGTCACGCTCCTCCCTGCGATGGGCTGGCGACCTGTCCAGGGTGTGTCCCCCATCCTTCGCCCTGTGTGAGCTGGGAAGGACTCCAGCACTCCCCCGCGACCCCGCTTGGGACAAGCAGCACAAAATGACTGACTGACTGACTTTCAAATTGCATTGCATTGTATGCTCTTTGTAGATAGCAAGGGAATGTCAAGCAACGGCATATACTGTTGATAGATTTAGGAGCCCTAAGGACATGTGGGTAGCTAAGGCCAGGATGCTGCTTAGGTTATCCTCTGGTTCCAACGAACTACACCATAGACCATAATCTGAAAGTTAAGGACATATTATTTGGAGTTTTATCATTGTTGTATTGCCTGAAATTAATTTCAATTTAATTACTGGAAAGAAATTAGAAAGTTTTTCCTACCTACAAGAGTGAAGAGGTTACGTTAAAAGTGGAAGTCATAAACAAATGCAATCTTTGACCTTGCACTAATGTCTACTACTTGGCTGTTTTAGTTAAAGATAGCTATAAAGTGTGGCAGTTCATAGAGGCATTAAAATCTCCCTTAGGATATTTGTATCACAAAGCCAAATACGTTTAAAAAAATCTTGCTTTCAGTGGAGGCGAAAGAGGATGTATGCTATACAATTATAAATTAAAAAACAATTAAAAATTGTTTAAACAATGGCAGTGACATCAGTGTTGCTTTTTATTTACTTTAGGGTCTTCATATTTCATACTCATCCTTCATATTTTGTTGGTATTAATTCTTATTTTGCTTACACTATCAAAATTATTTTTCCGGGAAATGCTTTTTATTCAGAAAGCACTAAAACACACACACACAATCACAACATAAGTGCAAAACATAATAATTTCATAAGGTCATGTTGAACACACACCTCAACACCACACCACCCTACAACATGCTGCATATATTCTGGAAAGAGCCAGTAACCTAATTTATAAAGTGCACTTAACTGAAGATTGAAGACAAACAGTGCTTTCCATCTTATTGCAAAAATATGTTGAAAAAAGCTGATCAGAAGATGTGACCAGGTTACTGGGGCCATCAATAGAACAACCCTATCACCAGTGCTTCTACTGTTATCTGCCAAATTTTTTACTTCACCACCTTAGAGCTATTAATATAGAATGGAGTGCAGCACTTGTTTTTAAAGAGGCTTCAGAGGTAGGTTGAAACCTGCCATCCAGATGGAATGCATGTCATGACATGGCAGATTATGAAAACTGACCTTTATCAAATATTTTGTATTCATATCATACCTATTTTGGTAACTAAACCACATATTTTCCCTCTTACATTTTAGCAGATTATGTATGACTTAAATGAATAAAAGGAGTAGCATTTTAAAAGGTAAGCTGTGAGTAATCAGTAGTTAATTTAATTGTATTGATGTACATTACTTAATCATGCTTAGTTCTTTCTTTTGTAGTGGTAACAAGTGCAGTCTTGATCATCTATACATATATATATATATATATATCCTCAAAGGTAAAATTACTGGTGGTCAGGCTTCTTTAAATAGCCTTTAAATAAGAAAGCTAGCCAGCTTAGCAGCATATAATGAAAAAGTAGTAGAAGTTAAAACTAAAAATACTCATTCTGAAAAATGAAGATCCACCAATATACCTTTCACAGCTTCCCATTCTGTGGTTATACCAGTAATAATTAGACCTCTATTAGAACTAAAAATCTCCTCTTTCAGACAGGTTAGACATCTAGAACTTTAGTATAGTTAGGTATTCCTAATTTATATTTCCTGTTAAATAAAAGGTGTAGATGTAGGGGTTCACAAACACAGAATTAAAGTAAACTGGGATAATGCTCGGCTGTCTTCCCAAAATGCAGTCATTCCAATTTGTTGACAGTAGAGAGGGGGCGCCATGGTCTCAAGGTGTTCTCTAGGCTGTAATAGTTAAAACTGCAAGCGTCACTGCAGTCCACTTTTTTTTTTTATTTGTATCCTTTGTGTGTGTATGTGTTAGTAGAGAAAGAATAAAGTCCTACTCCAAACAGTGACATGGCAAACACAAATTTTTCTACATCTTTTGTTTTTTAACAACAATTTTGTTGTGTGTCGGCATTCCCATATTTCTGCAATAGGCATCAGTCCGAGAATTGTTTTGTAGTGTCACTGTAAAATAAAGCTATTCCTGTATGCTCATGTTTGGTGATGAGAAACTGACCCTTGGTTATACAGCTCCAATTCCAAAAAAGTTGGGATACTGCATAAAATATAAATGAAAACAAAATGCAATGATGTGCAGACCTTATAAAGCTGCAGCCATGTGAAAAGAAATTGGACACTCAATAAAAATGTAACATTCTTGAATATATGGATATTTAACCTCAATTTTAATAATACTGGGAGATTCAAGTATTATAACTAAACAATTAAACTGAAGAAAAGACTTTTGTAAAATGATTTTTACATAATTCTACAAAAATGCGATTTCTTCTGATTAATAAATTAGGACACCTTACCTTTATTCCCAATTAAAATGGCTCAAATCTCACACAAGTCTAGCACATCAGGTGCGAAGGATGAGAACATACTCAGCATTTTGAAGGAGGTTTGCCCTTTTTAAACCTCAGACATTTAGTTTGGTGTGCTCCTGACTATTGAGGTGAGAGTGAACACTATCTTATAAGTCTGGTAAGTGATTGAAAAAAAGATCTCAAAAGAATTTGCAATCAGCCATTCCACTGTCTGGAAAATAGTCTGCAAGTGGAGGAGTTCCAAAACAACTGCCAACATGCCCAGGTCTGGCTGTCCAAGCAAGTTCACCCTTAGAGCAGATTGCAAGATGGAAAAGAAGACACCAAAAATGCTGAGATGTCTTCATGGGACCTACAGCAAGCTCTTGCTACTGTTGAAGTGAAAGTTAATGCTTCTACAATCAGAAAGAGACTGCACAACTTTAACTTGCATGAGCGGTGTGCAAGGAAAACTAAGAAATGGAGAGTCATGGAGTGGCCGAGTCAAAGCCCAGATCTTAATTCCATTGAGATGCTGTGGGGTGAAACAGGCCATACATGCAAGAAACCCCTTAAACATCTCCCAGCTTAAAGAATTCTGCGTTGAGGAGTGGGGCAAACTTTCCTCAGACCGATGTCCGAGACTGGTAGATGCTACAAGAAACATCTCGCTGCGGTTATATAAGCCAGAGGGAGGAACACTAGAGGGTAGTGTGTCCTAACTTTTTCCTCAGTTAGAATACACTTTTTTGTTTAATTAATAAATCAAGGTTAACTTTTGTCATTTATTTGCAGTTTAATCAGTTTTTTTTCCAGAGGAAAAATAAAGACAAGATTAGATGATCCATACGTGAACATTTCTTAACAAAGAACGGAATAATTAATGGGGTTTCCTAATTTTTCACATGACAGTATATCTTTATTTACAATAGAATGTAGAAAAACAATATATAAAATTCAAATAGTAAAATGACAAAGTTTAATGATGGCCACATGCCTTAAAGGTTAAAGATGGGGCAGAAAAAGGTTGAATAAGTAGGTGGCACTAAAAATAAACAATAGAGCAACATTCTGCAGCTTTTTTTTTTTTTTTTAAACCAGTAACATGATTTAGTATAAAATTAAATCTTGGAGAGGCAGAGTCTTTCACAGAAGAAATGATAAGCAGCTATATAACTTGGTCTACAAATTGTGGAGTGGAATATCTGAATGCTGCATCCTTTGGAGTTTTGGTTTCATGCTGAGGAAGCACACTACATTGCAATGGTTGTAAGAATGCTTGTGGAAGTACAGAGAAGGTCAGAAGGAGTTGTAGTTTTCCTTTGTAGACTTAGAGAAAGCATATGACAGGCAGGTGTGGCAGAGAAGTATGTCAGTTTGAGTATGTCACAGGATATAAGGGCAGTGTGACTGGTGGTCTGCCATAAGAGTAGTGGATTTAAAGTAGAGGTTAGATTACATCAAGGATCAGTGCTGAGCCCATTCTTGTTTGCAATAGTAATGGGCAGGTTGATGGACAAGGTTAGACAGGAATCCTAGTGGACGATGATGTTCGCTGATGATCTTGTGATCTGTAGTGAGAGTAAGGAACAGCTTGAAGAGACCTGGAAAGATTGAGATATGCACTAGGGTGGAAAGGAATGAAAGCTTGAATAGGTTTTATTGTCATTTCAACCATATACATAGCATACACAGTGAAACAAAACAACATTCTTCTTGGTGGTGCTACACCTAAGCTGATGTCTTACATTACATAGAACACACAAGTGCAGACAGACAATAAGTGCAAAAACAATTTCACAACAGAAGACAGGAAACATTCATCCAACAAAGAGCCAGTGTTGCAGTGTGAGCAGCAGTGTTGTAATGGAGTAGCAGTAAAATGGTATAAGCACAAAATATAAATAATACATATAAGTATCTGTGCGCAAACAGCAGGAGGTAGATATATACAGGTGTATGACTGTAGCCTGATGGACGATGAGTCAATTATGACTTAAGAGTATGATAGCCATGGGCAAGAAACTGTTTCCCATCCTGGTAGTGGAGGCCCGAATGCTATGGAAACTTTCCCGGATGGCAGGTGGGAGAAAACTGTGTGGGATCATCCACAATGCTGTTTGCTTTGCAGATGCAGCGAGTAGTGAAAATGTCCTGAACAGAAGGCAGAGAGACATCAATGATCTTCTCAGCTGTCCTTACTACCCGTTGGGACGTAGGAGACATTACAGTTCCCTTACCAGGCAGTGATGCAGCTACTCAGGCCAGATCTTTACCTGCTTCAGGATGGGCTTGACACACCTGATGATGGGTCTGTACAGAGATGTTATCTGAGTATCTAAGGTGGGGGCGGGACTCTGGTCTGTACACGCCGGTGATATTTGTGTAAACACAGCCCAGTACGTTCTAGACTAGACTAAGTTTTCAGCAGTTTTGCTAACTATATATTTGTTAGAGGTGACAAGGTGCAGAAATTTAAATATCTTATTTAAATGGAATCAACAGTTCAGAGTAATGGGGAGTGTGGAAAAGTGGTGAAGAAGAGAGTGCAGGCAGGTTGGAATGGGTGGAGAAGAGTGGCAGGAGTGATCTGCAGCAGATGTGTACCAGCAAGTGTGTAAGGGAAGAATCAAAGGGCGGTAGTGAGACCAACTATGCAATGCAGGTTGGAGATGCAGGTGGCGCTGAAGAAGACAGGTGATGAAGCTGGAGGTGGCAGAATTAAAGATGCTAAGATTTGATTCCTTATTCCTTAAAGATGCCATCCACCACCATTGTAAAGTGCCTTGGGGCAACTGTGTTGTAAAAGGCGCTATATAAGAATAAATTGAATTGAATTGAATTGAATTTGCAATGGGAGTGAGGAGGATGGACAGAATTTAAAATTATTGTATATTATAATAGTGTATTATTGAGGAACAGCTCAGGTTGGATGTTCTGGAGGCAAAGTTAGAGAAGAAAAGATTGCATTGGTTACAGACATGCATTTTCCTTTCCCTTAAGTCCTTTGGCATTGGGCCTTACCAAAATGCCTAGAAGCCTAGTTCGTTTGCTTCTAGTCTTTCATTTGAACAATTATTCCTTTATCATTAAATACTGCTAAGTTGGCAATCCCTTAATTCCCTTAAGATATATATAATATATGAATTGTGTATATATAAGACTGGTGGCTTGTAGACTGTAATAAGTGAGAAAAGATATCTTATTTTTATCTGGTATTATTATATTAAGAAAAAGTGTTTGCCTGTCATTACTTTCATATGTTTAATATAAAATAGTTAAAATATTTTTATGCAAAGATGCAAAAGTGTAGTACATACATACCACTATAATCACACAGAGGCACTTCCAGCAATTGTAAGTGTGCTTATCTTTGCTTTTAATCACAGTTTGAAATGAATGTCTCAAACTTAAGACCTATCTTCAGTAGTCATTATTTACCACTGGGAATGAGGGTGTTATAACTGGTAACTAGTACTGAAAGCACTGTTGTAGTAAAGTAAGTAAAGAAAAAACTATTTGCTGAGTTGAAGAACACGATATGATCTAGGTTACAAGGGCCAAAAATATAGCCAAATGCTTCTTTACCTTACAAGATTAGAGCAGTCAGGGAAAGCGAGGGTGTGAAATTGTGAGAATGCCTACAGCTGCAGAGGCTTACTGGCAGGATGTTTGGTATGAGCATGGATTTACAGTGCTCATAATATCTGAAGCTGTTGACTGTCAGTATGTCCATATATCCGTTATCATGACTTTTTGAACAAGATGATTGGGAAATAATCAAAAGAGCATATCACTGTTTATTTTATATAACCTGTACTAAATGGCTGGCATGTTTTTCACCCAGAATCTCACTGAGCATGTATTTCGCTCATTAAAAACAGGACTGAATTCAAAAGATGAAACGTTCAATGTGGTTAAGATCTGGTGATGGACTTGCTCAGCCCACAGCTATTTTATTCGACTTATTTCCTTTGTCCCGAGTCATTTTCTTTGTTAAAACCTTTATTCTTTTTTGCTTTTCTGATCCTTACTACTGATAAGTGGTTTGCACCTGGTGGTATGACCTCTATATTTCTGCTCTTGAAATCTTCCAAAGACAGAGGATTGTGCTCCCGCCATCCCTGCCTTGTGGAGGTATTTCATTTTTCTTCGTGGTCATGACCACTCTACCCGTTTGACAATGTCTCTTATGAGCTGTTGTTGTATTCCTTAACTTCTTATTTTTGTGTGTTGCTCAGTTTCCTCCTTTTTCAAGACATTACAAGTAGTTGTAAGAGAAATGGCCAAAGTTTGAGGAAATGCTTCTAATTAATGTTCCCTCTGTTCTTAGCTTGAAAATGGCATGCTTTCCCACATGAAAAAATTGTTTTTGTATAAAAAAATATGTACTTTTAAAAAAATTTTTTTTATATATAGCTATTTGTGGTTCAAACTATCTTTCTTATCGTTCATTTTTCTTCGTGGGATGGACATTCTCAGAGTTGCATTTAGTTGCTTACTAGGTATCCTGGGCCAGACTTGACCCACCCGCACCCTACAAATCCTTGGCTGCAGTCAAACAACCAAAAATGTGTTTGCTTTACTAACTGCTTTTCTTGAAGAAAAGGGGCTAAAAAATTGTGATTGCAATGACATTGTGCTGCATGACTGAAGTTTGCCAGTGGTCACAATGTTCTGAAAATCAACAACTAAAAGCACATTTTAGATACTTTAGATGCCTTATGCACATATTACATATGATTATTTATTTATTTATTTATTTATTTATTTAACATAACATGGTTAAATTAACAAATGTATGGTCCTCTATGCATGATGGTGCTTGAAGGTTAGTGATTTTCTATATTTCTGCATACATTTCCTAAAACATTTTTAGATTTTCTCACAGGTTGTATAAGAAGATCAAGAAAACCCAATTAATCCATGGAAATGAATATATTATATTAAATATGTGAGGTCAACAATACAATATTACATCTGTGAGTGGCAAAATTATGTGAATTTATGCTTCCAATAGCTGTTGTGACTCCCTTGTGGAGCAATATATGCAACTAAATATTTCTGGTAATTGTTAATCAGTCCTACACATCTGCTGGGAGGAATTTTACCCCAACTGGATCCCACAGAAATATAGTGGTAAGACTTGAAGTAAGCACTTAATGTGCCATTTGTTTTATTCTTCTTTCAACATACTTTTGTACAATGCTTGTGGTTTTAGGTTTTTGCCTTTTTGCATGATCCTTTTTATCCTGAGGTCCAACTTTCTAGGTAGGAATGCAGTGTTTCTTATTCTGTAAAAATAAAGGGGGAAAAAAATAAAAATAAAAAAATGTATTCATCTTCTCACAAGAAGGCATTGCCCTCTGTTTTATCCAAGCGATCCAAGTAGCCCTCAGGTTAAAATGGGTAAATTGGGTATTTAAGGTCATATTTTATGCTGAAATAAGGAAACGGCACCAACAAAAAAATAAGCTTACTTTTGGAAGTGTCCTTTGGTTTAGACACATGTTTATTTGTATTGTATAACAATGGATTTCCCCCATTGTGTGTCTGTATGTGTGCCTGCGTGTGTGTGTGTGCGTGTGCGCATTAACAAACATAGTATGTTTCACAGTCTTTGTATGAGAATTTACACTGGCACAACTGCCAAACTGGCCAGTGCCAATATTGAAGTCTTTAATGATTGATGAAGAGCTGATTCACTGTTGTATGAATTTTGTCATTCTGACAGTCAGTTTGTTAATAATTAGAAGATAAAAGTTATGGATTAATTGAGCCAATCTGTTCCACAAATTAATAGAAAATATTTATAAATGGAAAATGTTGAGCAGTTATTAGTAAAAAGTTCCTGTATTCTGCATCTTCCTCCTTCAAACCGACCACCTGCATGTCCTCTCTCACCACATCCATAAACCTCCTCTTTGGTCTTTCTCTTTAGGCATTTTGTTACATTTTTTTGGTCTCTATAATGAGTCTCTTCCGGTTTTCCGGTGGAAATACTGCTGTGCATGTCTGGCTGCTGCTTTTCATCTGAATTTTTGTTTGTTTAGTCTCTTTGCTCGGTTCTGTATGCCAATATTCATTTTCCTTTTTAGTTAGTGAGTTGCTATGATGGTTTTCGTTTGTAAAACGTTTGTAAAAGTATCCAACTTTTCCTGCTCTGACAGTGCCCTGCTACTTGGATTTGCGCAGCAACGTCAGCTTTACTGTGGACTATCTGGACATTCATTGTGTGTGAACTCCGTGTTCTGAATAGGATCCCAGATCCAACTGCCTGTCTCACCCCTGTTCTCCGAGTCCTCTCCCTGCTCACCCTGCATCTGCTCAGAGCTGATGAATGAGTCTCCACTCTCTCGTTCCTCTCTGTTTATCCTGTTCTTTACGGCCGGTTTGCTCTCCATCCTAACACTACTGGTTGGTGAGGGTTGGTGGGGTTCTGGCTAACGTGAGCAGTCAGGTGTTCTGGATGTGTTTCATGTCTGGCTGGTTGTAATTATCATGGGGTTTGAATACACGCCATCTCAACTCCGGGACTGGAACAGTCCTGCCAGCTTGGACTCGAGCTCATACAATCATTGCAAACCGCTTGGAATCACTCGTCGACCCATTATGTACACCGTGCCTCCAGAATTCATCACTTCATTCATCACACTTCTCCTTCTTCAGTCCCTTCTATATGGTCCACCCGGCCTGACCTTCAATGCCTGCTCTCTACTGCATCTAACTGTTGAATCATCACTAATCACCTGAGAACTCTGGACATGGACACAAACCACACTGACTCTGAACATCATCCTGTGATTAAAAGGACAAGTTTAACCCTTATAAACATCTGCTCACTAACTGACAAAGCTCTCATACTTGGAGAACTAATTCATGACTTTTTGAACAAACTGGACACGCTTTTCTGACTGAAACATGGCAACCATAAAATGACTTTCTGGAACTGAGCAAGCTCACTCCTGCCGGCTACAGTTACATATGTAAGCCCCATAAAAAGGGCAGAGGTTGAGGACTGGCTGCTGCTCTTCAGGATGGTGTGCAAGTTAAAGTTGTGGACTTCCATGATGTCAAATCTTTTGAATATCTTGTATTCAAGACTATCATTACTAAACCACTTGTTGTAGTTCTGATATATTGACCCCCTGAAATGATTCAAGATGGCGGCGCAGTAACACGCAGCGGCTACTCCGGGGTCCAAACTTTGGTGTTAAAGTCTTTCATCCAACTACCTTCATCAGAAGACTTGCACATGAGCATCACAACTTCGGATGCTCTTACATATAACCGCCAAACACTGCTGGAGCTCAGGAATCAGCCAGGATACAGTCTTCCAGCGACTCGCCGAACAACGCCACATGAGCTCAGTGTGTTGCGAAGATCAGGCCTTCAGTCCCCAAGATCGCCTGCTGTACCTGGCTGACTGAGAAGCGCGGCAAGCGTGCCGGGGTCCGGGCTCAGCTAAAGGCTAACGCTAGATGCCCGGCTATCCCGTCCGTCCTCCTTGCCGATGTCCGCTCCCTGGATAACAAATTGGACTGTATACGACTCCAGCTGAACACCCAGCGTGAGTACAGAGACTGCTGTGTTTTTTCGTTTTAACTGAGACATGGTTCAGCGACAGCGTTCCAGACCCCACCATCCAACTCACTGGACTCTCTGCGCTTCGCTCGACAGAAACACCGCTCTGTCCGGCAAGACTCACGGAGGGGGGCTGTGTGTTTACATCAACACACAATGGTGTGGCAGGGCATCCAGGCCCTCACCAACTACAGGACATCTCCACCTGCCTGTGACGGTGACTCCTCCCTCCCAGATGTGCTGATGCGGCGAACAACACGGAAATGAAGAAGACCATCCCTCCTCCTAACGACCAGATTCTCTGTGAAAGTGAAAGTGACAACCCTTGTCATTGCGAGGTCACAGCACAGCACACAGTGAACCACAACAAAATTGGACCTCTGCATTTAATCCATGCAAACACCATGCAGCAGTGGGCAGCTATTGAAAGCGCCCGGGGAGCAGTGACGGGGACGATACTTTGCTCAAGGGTACCTCAGGGCAACCTACTGGTGAGGGAATCGAACCCGCAATCTTCCATCTTCCGATGCGGGGGCAACTCCCTAACCACTAGGCCACCGCTGCCCCATGTCCTGACCACGGCCGAGGTGAGAAGATCTCTACTGAGCGTCAACCCACGGAAAGCTGCTGGTCCACACAACATTCAAGGTCGTGTGCTCAGAGAATGTGTAGAACAGCTGACAGATGTTCTCACTGACATCTTCAACATCTCTCTGAGCACCACTGTTGTTCCCAAGTGCTTCAAGACCACCAGCATCATTCCAGTGCCAAAGAAATCATCTGTCTCCTGCCTCAACGACTATCATCCCGTTGCACTCACACCTATCATCATGATGTGCTTCGAGAGCCTAATCATGAGGCACATCAAGTCTCAGATCCCTTCCTCACTGGACCCCCTGCAGTTTGCGTATCTTCCCAACTGTTCAATGGACGATGCAATCTCCACCACCCTCCATCAGGCCCTTTCTCATCTGGACAGAAAGGACAGTTACGTTAGAATGCTGTTCATTGACTACAGTTCTGCATTCAACACCATCATCCCTCAGCACCTGAGTGAGAAGCTGAGGCTGCTGGGCCTGAACACCTCCCTCTGTAACTGGATCCTGGACTTCCTGACTGGGAGACCCCAGTCAGTCAGGATCAGTAGTGGCACCTCCAACACCATCACACTGAGCACAGGAGCCCCTCAGGGCTGTGTGCTCAGCCCACTGCTGTTCACATTGATGACCCACGACTGTGCAGCCAAGCACAGCTCGAGCCACATCATCAGATTTGCTGATGACACAACCGTAGTGGGTCTAATCAGCAGTGGTGACGAGGCGGCATACAGAGAGGAGATAGAACAGCTGACGGACTGGTGTAGAACCAACGACAAGACAAAAGAGATGGTTGTTGACTTCAGGAGACCACGTCGGGACCACGCTCCACTGAACATCAACACCTCACCTGTGGAGATGGTCTAGAGCACCAAGTTTCTCGGTGTTCACATAATCGACAACCTCACGTGCACCCTCAACACCAACTCCATCAAGAAGAAAGCCCAGCAGCATCTCTACGTTCTGCGCAGACTGAGGAAAGCCCATCTTCCATCACCCATCCTCACTATCTTCTACAGGGGAACCATCGAGAGCATCCTGAGCAGCTGCATTACTGCCTGGTACGGGAACTGCAACGTCTTAGACCGCAAGTCCCTACAACGGGTAGTGAGAACAGCTGAGAAGATCATCGGTGTCTCTCTGCCCTCTGTACAGGACATTTTTATCACTCGCTGCATCCGCAAAGCAACCAGTATTGTGGATGATCCCTCCCACCCATCCCACACTCTCTTCTCCCTCCTGCCATCTGGAAAAAGGTTCCGCCGCATACAGGCCTCCACTACCAGGATGGGAAATAGCTTCTTCCCCCTGACCATCAGACTTTTAAACTGACAATATCCTCACAGGGGCAGCGGTGGCCTAGTGGTTAGGGCGTTGGCCCTGTGATCGGAGGATCGGGGGTTCGAACCCCTTCCCAGTGGGTTGTCCTGAGGTACCCTTGAGCAAGGTGCCGTCCCCGTGCCGCTCCTCCCTGCGATGGGCTGGTGACCTGTTCAGGGTGCGTCCCCCGTCCTCGCCCTGTGTGCGCTGGGTTGGACGCCAGCACTCCCCCGCGACCCCGTTTGGGACAAGCGGCAGATAATGGATGGATGGAATATCCTCACAATTATTACTTATCCATCCATATATCAACTATTTATTATTTTTATAACTTTATTGCACATCGCACTTTACTGTACTGATAACGCTGCTTTGCTTGTTGTCATATGTATAGCACCAGGGTCCTGGAGGAACGTTATTTCGTTTCACTATGTACTGTGTATATGGCTGAAATGACAATAAAATCCTACTTGACTTGACTTGACCTTCTACACCTCTTTTTGTTCATTTCTGACCTCAGTGAACTTCTCACACTTACCTGTGCCCCATCTTACAACCTGATGCTACAAACTTGGCACACCTATTTTTTTGGACAGTTTCTCCCATTCTTTTTTGCAGAACCTCACAAGTTCCACGAGCATCAGTGTACAGCCATTTTCAGATCTTTCCAGTGATGTTCAAGTCTGAGCTTTTTCTGGGGCTACTTAACGACATTCACAGAGTTGTCCCTAAGCTACTCCTTTTGTTATCTTGGCTGTTTGCTTAGGGTTGTGTCCTGTTGGAAGATGAACCTTTGCCCCAGTCAAAGGTCCAGAGTGCTCTGGACCAGATTATCATCAAGGATGTCTCTATACATGGACATTGCCGCATTCATCTTTCCCTCTCACCTGACTAATATTCCAGTTCCTGCTACTGAAAAATGTCCCCACGTCATGATGCTACCAGCACCCATTCTTCACTGTAGAGATGAAGCTTGGCATTCAGGCCAGAGTTCAATCTTTGTTTCATCAGACCAGAAAAATTTGTTTCTCCCTGACTAAGGCCCTTCTAGTCCTATCACTCAGCTCTAGGAAGAGCCCTGAGAGTTCCAAACTTTTACCATTTACGGATGATGGAGGCCACTGTGCTCATTGCAACCTTCAGTGGTGCCGCAGTTTTTCTGTAGCCTTCTCCAGATGTGTCAGATCAATCCTGTCTCTGAGGTCTATTCTTTGTACTTCATGGCTTGGCTTGTGCTCTGACTTGCACTGTCAACTATGGGACCACATGAAGAAAGGTTTGTCTCATGTCCAATCAACTGAATTTAACACAGGTGGACTCCAATCAAGCTGTAGAAACTTCTGAAGGAAGATCAGTGGAAACAGGATGCACCTGAGCTCACATTTGAGTGTCATGGGAAAGGCTTTGAATACTTTTTCATGTTTTTTATTTTTAATAAATTTGCAAAAGTTTCATGGAAACATTTATCACTTTGTAGGAGGCAGAACTTTGATGTAAGAAAGGAATTTCATGCATTTTGGAATAAAGCTGAAAAAGCAAATGTGGAAAAAGTGGAATACTTTGCAGGAATCTTTTGCTTCTTGTCATTAGTTGAGCCATGTAAGATGTTTTTCTGTGTTTAGTTTCATTTTCACAGTTGTAGTGAGTGAATAATTTGTAGACTGCTTTGTTTTTTTTGAATGACTTGGACACAACTGAAAGTTTCATACATTTTATTTAAAAGGAATTGAAAAAGTTCTGCTGCTACAGTCATATTCTATAACCGCAGCAAAATCCCACCAAGATTTATTCTTCTTTGGCCTAGTGAAGAGAGACAGAATTTGTTATTCATTTTTCAAAGAGTACATACAAAGCATAAACAATGTGCTAAAAAGCTACATTTTCCCTGTCCCTTAATGTAAAGATAACTTAATAAACTGACCTTTCCAGCATCACGGCTCTTGGCCCTGAGCTTGTTGACCTGAGACTCGGCAATGTCAGCACGTTCCTCAGCCTCCTCCAGGTCATGCTGCACCTTCCTGAGCTTGGAGAGGTGGCCATTTGCTTGTTCCTCCTATATGTGCAATTAAACAATGGTTGCATTGTTTTAATGACACATTTTTCAAGGTTTAATTTAACATATGTCTTGGACAACCATTCTGAGGGACTTACAGCTTCCTCAGCTTGTCTCTTGTAAGCCTTGACCTTCAACTGCAGCTTGTCAACTAGGTCCTGCAGCCTAGTTAGGTTCTTCTTGTCCTCCTCAGTCTAAGAAACACATGGTTAGTTTATTAGTTATTTTTAGTTTATATTTTAGTGTAAACATTACCCTTACAATTCAACATGGACATAGTTTATACGTACTTGGTAGCTGAGCTCCTTCACTCTCCTCTCATATTTGCGGACGCCCTTAACAGCCTCAACTCCACGTCTCTGTTCACCCTCAACTTCAGCCTCCAGTTCACGCACCTGGAATGGTTCAAAATCAAAATTTTCACTGCTTCACTGTTCCTCTGTATTTCAGTAACTGCACCTAAGCATTTAGTAAATGTTGGCCATTGATAAACATCACGCCTTACCCTTGACTCCAATTTCTGGAGTTGTTTCTTTCCACCCTTCATGGCTAAATTCTCAGCTTCATCCAGGCGGTGCTGCAGGTCTTTGACTGTGACCTCCAGATTTTTCTTCATTCTCTCCAGGTGAGCACTGGTGTCTTGCTCCTTTTTGAGCTCTTCTGCCATCATGGCCGCCTGTGCAAATGAACAAAATGTGCATAAACCATTATGTATTGTATATATTTAGTAAACTATGAAACAAGTCCACCAATGAAATAAAGTTAAGCTCTCACATCAGTGATTGCTTTCTTAGCTTTCTCCTCTGCGTTTCTTGCTTCCTGCACAGTGTCATCAACCTCACTTTGGAGTTGAACAAGATCAGACTCAAGCTTCTTCTTGGTGTTCATTAGACTCGTGTTCTAAAGGAGAAAATGTGACTCATTACTACTTTTCCAAGGAGGATTTTCATTTGTCATTTTGTTAACAAGCTCCTTTTAATACCTGGGAGTGCAGCAGTCCAACCCGCTCACTGGCATCCACCAGCTCTTGCTCGGCCACCTTGCGACCTCTCTCTGTCTGTTCAAGGCCAGCTCTGAGCTCTTCAATCTCAGCCAACATGAGAGTGTTCCTGCGCTCCACCATGGCCACCTGTTCCTTCATGTCTTCTTGTCCCCTCAAAGCATCATCAAGATGCAGTTGGGCATCCTACAGACCAGAAAAGAACTGGTGATTCATTTATATTACATGGGTGGCTAAAGTATGTAGTCATCAAACAAAAGATATTTGCTTTATATCTGACTAATGCTTTTTTAGGTGTGTACCTTGAGTTGACCCTGCACATTCCTCAGTTGTTTCTGAGCCTCAGCAGCCTGGCGATTGGCATGGCTTAGCTGAATCTCCATCTCATTGAGGTCTCCTTCCATCTTCTTTTTGATCCTCAGAGCATCATTCCTGCTTCTGACCTCAGAGTCCAGAGTGCTTTGCATGGACTCGGTGACTCTCTGGCTGTTTCTCTTAATTTGTTCAATCTCCTCATCCTTCTCTGCAAGCTTCCTGTCAATCTCACTCTTGACCTGGTTAAGCTCAAGTTGGACACGGAGAATCTTGGACTCCTCATGCTCCAGGGTACCCTGTTTGAGTATTCATTTTAGTCATGTTGAACAAATGTAAGATCATTTGTTAAAGTAATAATTATAAATAGGTTCTGATTTATTTAAAATAATTTCCTATTCATGTTACCTCTGCCTCCTCCAGGGCAGTCTGGATCTCTGCCTTCTCAGTCTCTACAATCTTCTTGGCTTTCTCCAGCTCATGAATGCTCTTTCCAGTCTCACCAATCTGTTCAGTCAGGTCTGAGATCTCCTCTGTAACAATAGCAAAACACAGCGCAGTTCAAAATGAACAGAAGTGTACTTCTTAACAAAATGTAAAGTTAAACAACATTTTAAAATTGCTGGTAAAATATTTCATTATATTGTATCATACGCTGCAGATTCTTGTTCTCTCTCTTGAGGGTCTCAAGTTGGTCAAGGGCTTCTTCATAGGAGTTCTTCATCTTGAAGAGTTCAGTGCTAAGAGTACGAGCCTCTTTCTGGGCACCTTCCAGCTCAGCTTGACCCTCCTCATACTTCTGCTTCCATTCTGCCAGGACCTTTGATATAGATATAAATCTCATTTCAATTGGTAATGTGGAGACACTAAAAAAATATCATTTTAAACGAGTGGACTAGTAATGACTAAATTTAAATAATTTACCTTGTCAAAGTTCCTCTGTTTCTTGTCAAGGTTGGCAGCCAATGCATTGGCTCTCTCCACATCAATCATGAGGTCCTCCACCTCACCCTGGAGTCTCTGCTTTGTCTTCTCCAGAGAAGCGCACTTGGAGTTCACAGCCTCAATTTGTTCCTCAGCCTCCTGCAGACGCTGTGCCAGCTTCTTCCTATAAAAAATTCACTTTATATTAGACCTACCTTTGTGTATTTATGCAAAGTTTCATAAGTCATGAAAGGTTTTTATATTTTGAAACATGCAGTCATCATTTTTTCCCTTACTTTGCCTCCTCAAGCTCCTCAGTGCGCTGGATAGCGTCAGTTTCATATTTTGACCTCCACTGTGCAACCTCACTGTTGGCCTTGGACATGGAACGTTGAAGCTCAGCCTTTGCTTCTTGCTCTTCCTCAAACTGCTCCCTAAGCAGGTCACAGTCATGACGAGCAGACTGCAAGCCATGGGCCAGGGCATTCTTTGCCTGTGAAACACAAAAGAAAATGTATCTTTAAAGCATTTATTTGAAGTCTAAATTGTTTCTCATCTATTACTCAACATGCTCTTTTTGAAGACTTTCTTACCTTAACCTCCTCTTCAATCTGCCTCTTAAGCTCATCAATTTGCTGGGTGAAAGCCTGCTTGCCTCTTGTCAGCTGAGAAATCAGAGACTCCTTCTCTTCCAGCTGGCGGCCAAACTCACCTAAATAGCATTGAACATATATGATCTGTCCACACTATGTGTGCAGCAGAGCAATCTGAATGTATAATCCTTCAGATTAGCAAAACAGGTAGTAAAACATTAAAACTAATATAAAACTTGGACAATAAATGTTAATTTGCCAAGAAAATCCATGTGTCAGTGAATGCTTTGAATGAGGTTTCTTTCTTGGTTACCATTTTCAGTTTGGAGCCTGGCCCTCTGAGCACTGAGATCATTGATTTGGCGCAGATTCTCATCATTTTTGCTCTTGATTTCACTTAGCTGATCCTCAAGGGTTCGGCACATCTTCTCCAGATTAGTCTGTCAATTTTAAAGTGATTATTATTTTCAATGCCACTTTATAACAGACTAATCGCAATGTTAATTCATCAAATTCATTATTAGTGTAGTGCAGCAGACCTTATTTTGCTTCTGGCCCTCCATGTTGCTGGATAGATCATCAATCTCCATTTTATATTCACTCTTTTCTTTCTCAAGCTTCTGCTTGATGCGCTGCAGATTGTCGATTTGTTCTCCAAGCTCAGCCACGCTGTCGGCCTGCTTCTTGCACTGGGGGTGGCAGCAGTGGCTCATGCTGCAGGGTGGCTTCTAAGATCACGGCGCAGTTTCTGGAACTCAGCCTCGCGTTTCTTGTTCATTTCAATCTGAGCAGCAGTTGCTCCTCCAGCCTCCTCAAGCCTCTCACTGATCTCCTCAAGCTCTCTGGAGAGATCGGCTCTCTGCTTCTCAACCTTGGCCCGAGCAGCACGCTCAGCCTCGATCTCTTCTTCCAGCTCCTCTATACGGGCCTGTTAGTAAATCAATTAATTGATTAAAACTTTCTGGTTCAGATTGTTGTAAAAAATATCTTCATTTGTTTCTAAGTTGTTATCATCACAAAGATACTGCGAAAATACCTGAAGTTCCTTGATCTTCTTCTGAAGCTGAGCACCCAGAGATTGCTCATCCTCAATCTTGCTAAGAAGCTGGCTTATTTCAAAGTCTTTCCTGAGAACATTAAAAACAATCTTGTTATACCCTGCACCAAAATATTTTTGGGTAAAAAAAATACAAAAACATTGAAATGATTATTTACTTTTTCAGCTTCTCATCAGATTGCTGCTTGTCATTCTCCAGGTCCATTATGGATTCCTGTGCAAGCTTCAGGTCACCCTCAAGCTTTCTCTTGGCTCTCTCCCAAGTCCATGCGCGAAAGCTTCTTTTCTTGCTCCAGAGAACCTTCAGCTATTAAAAATGTATTGAAACTGAAAGATTTACCTTGGATTTGAACACGTCTCATGATTCTTATGTAACTCACATCATCCACTTGCTGTTCCAGCTTAGTCTTGGACTTTGTCAGAGTGTTGACTTTGTCCTCCTCTGCCTGAAGATCATCAAGGGTTTGCTGGTGTGCCTCTTGGAGGGCTTTCTTCTCCTTTGTGAGTTTAACAATGCACTCTCATCTTGGCTGCCATTTCCTCAGTGAGGTTCTTGACCTGTGATTTAACATTTTTTGAAAGACAGTCAGGAAATATACATACTGTAGCCAGCCAAAATGTAGGTCTGTACTTATATTTTGGATATTCAGTTGGATCAAAACATTTCTTGGCCATCTAGGTAGCTTGAGCAAAGGACTGAGTCTCTGATTTTAACGTTGTACAGACCTTGTTTTCTGTGGCATGCTTCTCCTTCTCCACTTTAGCCAAGGTAAGCTCTAAGTCATCAATGTCCTTCTTCAGCTCAGAGCACTCATCCTCCAGTTTCCTCTTCTTGGCGGTCAGCTCAGCATTGAACTGCTTCTCATCTCCACATTCTTCTCAGTGTCTCTTTGAGCCGCCTCAGGTTGGATTTTGCTCTTGATCAGACCCTCACATCTCTCCTCGGCATCTGAGAGATTCTCAGCTTCCTACATCAGAAAGTAAATGAAGAAGTCAGAGCTTTTAGTCTAAAAAGTGAGTTTCAAACATTGATGGCAAAGTAAGAGTAATTTTAATGTTTGGGTCTTATTGACTAATACTAACAGAAGCCACTTAGGCTCTGATCCATTCTTCTCTTGCAGCAGTGCCATCTTCTTCAAGCTCCTTCTTCTTTGCCTCCAGCTTTGGTCAGGTTTCCTTACATTTTTCAAAGTCCTCTTTCATGGTGGCTAACTCCTTCTCAGTCTCTGCACTCTTCAGCAGAGGCTTGATCTTGTAGTACAGCTTCATCCATGGCCAGTGTTTGACATTCATGAATGAGCGGATGTTGTACTGGATTGTATAAATGGATTCCCTGGAAAGTTAAAAAAAAAAAAAAAAAAGAAACATTCTTCCACTGCTGTACTCTACTACGTACATAGGATAGAAACAATTTATTTGCTGAGGAATGTTGCAGGAATGTTGTTTAATTTGTTCATAATTTCTAAAGTTACACAACAGCAGACATCTCAATAATTCGTCCAGATTACAGCTGTCTTTGTAAAATACCTCCTCTCCATCATCTTCACAAACTCTCTTCTCATCAGATAACCACGACAAAGGGCCTGAGTCATTGTGACAAGAGAAGCAAGTTTCTCATCTCGCATTTCCTCCAGAGTACCCAAGAGACCAGCTTTGAAGAACACCTGAACAAAAACAGAGGAAATTGAATACTTTGTGTACTATGCCTCGTAGCACTATTTAATGCACTCTTATCATTTCATGGTCACTTTGGCAGCTTAGTGTGTCCAAATCTGTACTGGTCATGGTCGATATCAATGGACCCAAGAAGCTTCTCACAGGCCTTCTTGTTGTCAATGAACTGACCCTCAGGGATGACACTGGCATTCAGAACCTTATATCTGTGAAAACAAAAATATGCTTCACTTGTTCATTTGTTTGAAATGAGAACCTTCTTCCTCATTTATGAGTTCATTTCTACCTTTGTTTGAAGTCACCATAAAGGATTCTGCTGGGGAATCCTTTACGGCAGATTCTGATACCCTCCAGCACACCGTTACATCTCAGCTGGTGAATAACCAGGAAGTTCTCCATGAGACCTGACAATCCCAGTGAAAGTAGCCATTGATGCAGTTATACTTAATAAAAGGAGTGAATCATAGTAAATAAGAATACCTCAATTTTTTTTCAAGCCTCACTTTACCTGGAGTTTTAGACTCATTGGGAATCAGGCAACGCACAAAGTGAGGATGGGTGCTCCTCAAGTTGGTCATCAACATACCCAGAGTTCTCCTGTCAGTCAACCTGAGAACTTTAATGTGAGAGTCAGATCATTATTGAACATATGATTTTTAGGTCCATTTGAAGCCATCTTTGTGGGCAAATTATAGCATACCCTAAACTGTGAGGACACAGTCTGCATGGAACCACCCTTCTTCTTGCCTCCCTTCTTGCCAGTTTCTGTATACGTTTTTTATAAAAGCAACATGGGTCATTTTGAGCAGGTGGACAAATAAAATCAATGGAAACCATTACAACAATGGAAAATACCTTCAACAACAGGTGGGTAGAGGGTGGCCAGCAGTTTAACTGGGAGCTTCTGGTACAGCTGCCAATACAGACTCATTCAGTGGATCCTTGTTCTTATCCAGCCAGCCAGAAATGTTGTAATCCACAGTACCAGCATAGTGAACCAGGGAGAAGTGAGCTTCAGCTTTGCCTGGCAGGCTTGGCTTCTGGAGAGAAACATTTACACTTTCCAAGATGCTGATCATACAGCTTGTTCTTGAAACTGGTGTCTGTAGCCTTGGGGAACATGCACTCTTCTTCAAGGATGGAGAAGATACCCATGGGCTGTTTGTAGAAAGGAAGTTATTAAAGAAATAAGCATTTACTGGCATGGACATCAGACAAAGAACCGCACACACAGTATATATGTGTGTGTATTTTTTTACTTACTTTCTCAATGAGCTCAATACAGGCAGACAAGTCCATACCAAAGTCAATGAACTCCCAAATAATGCCTTCTTTCTTGTACTCTTCTTGCTCCAGGGCAGACATGTAGTGATTGAAGGACTGTTGCAGTTTCTCATTGGTGAAGTTGATGCACAGCTGCTCCATGCTGTTGAACTGATAAGAAATGACATATAGCTTAGCCAGTGATCAACATGATTTGATCCAACTTGACTAATTTTCTTACTAGAAAATATACATACATCAAAGATTTCAAATCCAGCAATGTCCAGCACACCAATGAAGAACTGCCTGGCTTGATTTGTGTCCAACATCTGATTGATACGTATGACCATCCACAAGAACATCACTGTAGATAGGTGCCAGGCACTCACTGAATTGTACCTAAACAAAACAGTGTGAAAACAGTGTTGTTAAGTGTGGATATAGTGTAGAGACATAATTCATGTTCAAATTTTATGAAATGTAAATATTACCTGTGCTTTTGATCTGGCCCTTTGTGACAAACTCATTTCCGACCTTCACTCTGGGTGCACAAAGCCTTCAGCATATCAGCTGAATTTAAGCCCAGGAGATAGGCAACTTTGTCAGCCTCTGTTACATGAAGCAAAACACAACATGTTTGGTACTTATGCTCAATTTTAGTCCGACGAACAAAGCGCTCATAAACTAAACGATCACAAATAATAAATAGTACTGCAGAGTGACAGCCCCTCTTCCTCTGTGCCATCAGGCTCAGCCTGCTCCCTCACGCTGCTTCTGTCACTTCTGTGCCATGATGAAGAACAGCTCCAGTAAATTTGTAAATGCTCATCTTCTCCTCATTGCTGAAGCCCAAAATGTCAATAGCAGTCTGAAGAGTCAAAAGATCAGAATTATAGTCTATCCAAGTCAAAGATGAGGAAATGCTCATGTTTATGAACTTTACAAAAACCTCTTACATCTGTGGCAACCAACTCCTCCTTGTCATCAATGCTTGCCACTGTGAGTTGACCTTGACTGCACATGGGAAGTCCTTAGGGGTTGGTGGTGATGAGGGTCATTTCTGGGAACAAAAGGCGTGAATTCAATAACAGACATTTTGCAACAAATATCAAAACAATGTTTCTTATCTTTTTTCCTACCAATCAGTTCTGGCTTATGGTTGGTCATCATCTGGTAAAAGATATGGTAACCCCTCTCATCTGACAGCTGGAACGTTACTCTGGACTTCTCCAGCAGATCTGATTAAATAGTTTATCAATGTTACCTTTGTTATTTATAGAATGACTGACAGAATCTGGAATGGTCGATTGTGATTCCCTTACAGGTTTTCAATGTCAGCACTAGACAGTTTGCCACTTGTACAAAGTGAATCCTGATGAATTTACCCTTTTCCATCCAAGCCATCACCCAGAAATTTATACAGAAATGACAGAATATATTTATACAGCTTTATAGTTTGGGGGATAATGTAGTCAAGGATTAACTGTATTTGTGTAATGCAATCCCAACAGCCATGGAAGGATAGAAACAAACACAAAGCAGGAAGGGGTTGTCATTTCTGACAGTTTGGCATTTTCCACGTGAGCCTCAGAAGCAAGGTTGGCATGATCTGATCCTCAAGAGATCCCTGTGTCCCACAGATATTATTAAAATGAGCCATTTCATGCATACTTATAAATAAATAATATTTTAATAATGAAATCCAGTAGCTGACTAAATACGGAATGGCTAAACCTAATATATAAATAAGACCCAAGACTGTACCTGCATTTTGCTAGGACCTTGTTCCTTCTTCTTGTCACCCTGGACTGCAACTGTGAAGTACTGGATGACACGCTTAGTGTTCACAGTCTTTCCAGCACCAGATTCTCCACTGGTTTGCATAAATTGATAAACCAGTGGTAATTAACTCATCCAGTAAATTGCAGAACATTCACTGATTGTGTGTCTTCACTGGTACTTACGTAATCAAGACAGACTGGTTCTCCCTGTCTGTAGGATGACAGAATACACTAAGTATACAGGGAAGTATTTTCATATCATTTCTCTTCTGAGATCCATTCATTCTCTTTTTCATTTATATCTTACCAGTAAGCATGGACTGATAGGCATTGTCAGAGACAGAGAAGATGTGGGGTGGGGCCTCCATCAAAGCACTGCCTCTGTAGGCAGCCACCACTTCTGCATCGTACACAGGAGCCACTTGTAAAGGGTTACGGTAGCACTAAACAGTCCAGAGTATGTCTGAAACAGATATGTTTAGATAATATTAGACATATTGCACAATTTATCTTTTTTTTTTTTACCAGGCTTATGCATAATAACCATGCCTTGTGATGCTGTTCTATTCAGTAGTACTGTTTCCTAACTCACATAGATCATCCATGCTGCATAAGGCTCTTTGAGGTTATACAGCACAGAGGCTTCATTGAGATGGGTCATCATGGCCATGTCCTCAATTTTGTCGAACTTTGGAGGATTCATGGGGCTGACATCATCCTCCTTAACTGTTCTCTCCTATAAGTGAATGTTTATATTAAAGTTTATATTAAATGATAAAATAATCGGTGTACATTGTGGCAGTAGCTCACCTCCTTTGTGTCCAGAACTAGCAACGACTTTGCCACCATCTCTGCTCATGGTGGCGCAGCACAGGTACAGCTCTTTCTGATCAGCTACATAGCAAGCAGCTTTGGCATCAAAGGGCTTGCTTTGAGCCTCAATTCTCTCCTTCTCAGGCTTCCAGGTGGATGGCAGCTTGCCATGCGGCCATCTCAGCGTCCGTACTCATGGTGGCGGCTTACTAAAAAGATGACAAGATGTTGAATTACACTGAAAGGTGAAATTTGTTTACATAACAAACATTCTGCTTACACACATTAAACATCTTAATACAAGCTTGGGTTTCAGGCCTATTTGTATTTGATAGATATACATAAATATGTAGAAAAATGAGTCAATCACGGCGCAAACTTTGTTTTTGTCACGGTAGGCAGCGCTCACTTGGGCGACAGGACGTCAGAGCAGAGTGTCGGTCATTGTTTACGCACATCCTTTGTTCAGTGTTTCTTAGTTCTAGGTATGTCTAATAAAGTTGGGTATAAGACTACTGGCTATGTGTTCACGTTCAAGCACCGCAGTGTTACGGTTTTATTTTATTTGTTTAGCATTAATGAATTTTACAAGCCACACTGGAGTTACATTTTTAAAATGTTTCATCCCAGTACTTCATATTTTAATACGAAATGAAAAGTGAATGAAAATTATTCTTTCAATTGTAATTCAGATTAGTAAAGAAATACATCTTACGTTTTGTTTCTTGCCTGAGACCAGATGAAATGTCCACAGCCTTAGAAATGAAAATGCACAATTATTTTCTCCTAATCTTAATGTAAAGTCATTATGTAAATCAATATGTGGCAAAAGATTTCAGCAACAAGCAATGTAGCCTCCTACCCCTGGCAGGAACTTCTCAGGTCTCCTCTGTAGTCTTTGCTGTTCCCTGGATGCTTATATTGGGGTCAGTGTGCACACTAAGCAGAATCCATTAAAGGCAAGCTCAAACCTTTTGATTTATTTTGAGAAGTCACGGCCATCTATAATAACAAATCATTTACAGCTTTTTGTGTCTGAAGAAAATGCAAATGTGTATTTAATCTACATTAAGGATTCTGTTTTATGCATTTGATGTTTAATTCATCTCGTATTTCATCAGTTAATTGTTATGCTTTACTTCATTTGAAAAGATACAAATGTAATATACCTCTATTTTTTAAAATCAAGTTGTTTAACCTGTTTTAAATGAAATATTTTAAATAAAAATGTTACTTTGAAAATTATTTTATTATACGTAATAATTATTTTATTATACGTAATATGTATTTTTTGGAAGCAAACCCATGTTTTGTAAGCTAACCCATATTTTTTGCACTATTATTTTATGTTTATTTACTAAAAGTAAACTTTATTTAATATTTTACAAATATTTTACAGAATCTACATCTATTAATAGCTCTTTCCATTAGTCCAGCTGCCTTTACAGAAACTGAAGATTCCTTTTTTGGAAAGTGACATGCAGAACAGTGTTACGGCTACATTCCAAACATAAGCCAAGTGAAAGATACCCTGCTAGGCATGCAGGCATGTTACAAAGGAATGGTAAAGAATATAGTAAGTTAATTTCTTATATCATTAACTTATTTGAACACCTCAGTACTGTTTAATTTATCTAATTATTAACATGTTTTTTACAAGACAGCATGTGCATTTCTACCAGTTCCTTGCCTATTTTATAGCTCAGATTTAAAGTATTTCATTATCATTCATATTTTCCCAGTATATTTCCCTGAGTTCCCAGTTAGTCAAGAATTCCAGAATTCTATTCCTGGTTTCCTATGCTTTTGCCTTTGAAAAATGAGAATTCATTTTCATTTGAACCTTAATAGAAGGTTTCTAGAGAGAGAGCTATCAGCCCTCTAGATCACAAGTGTAGGTATTGCTTTTTTATAACAACAACAAGTACAAGGAAAATTTAAAAAATTGTTCTTGTGAAAATATACAGCAAAAATCTGGGCTTCAGATTCAAAGCCATATTTTTCCAAGATTTACGAATATTTTTGTTTTGTTTTTATACAAATCCAAATGGCTTTTTGAGGTGGCACTACATGCATTACATTTGTATATATTAGCACTACACAGAATCAAACTATAGATGCAAAAAAGTGAAAAAAGTGGATTACTTAACCATTTTTGGTGTCATGAAAGCAGCAAAGCAGCTTTCTAGAGTATGCGATTATACAATTACATTTATGGCATTTAGCAGACGCTCTTATCCAGAGCGACTTCCACGTCCTAATTACAGGGACAGTCCCCCTGGAGCAGCTTAGGGTTAAGGGTCTTGCTCAGGGACCCAGTGATTGTAGTGCTAGAGGTGGGATTTGAACCTGGGACCTCTTGAGCCATCGGTCCAGAGGTAAGTATCCTACCACTGGACCACCACTACCCTGGCTAATTACAGCTAATAGATGGTCAGCTCAATGCACAAGAAATGAGCTAAAGAAGCCAGTCAGGTGCTATGACAGGTTCAGGAGCTGGATCAGGAATCATTTCCAGTTGTGGCTGTTTAACAGAATAATACACTTATACTTAGATTCAAGGCATGAAGTCAGTGTGTTTTAATAGAGATTCAGATGCCCTGTATTCAATAAGAAAGGGATTTAACAGGCTATAATGTACATAAGCCAGAAAAGTGAAAAAGTGAAAGTGACAACCCTTGTCATTGCGAGGTCACAGCACTGCACACCATGAACCACAACGAAATTGGACCTCTGCTTTTAACCCATGCACACAAACACCGTGCAGCAGTGAGCAGCTATTGAAAGCGCCCGGGGAGCAGTGACGGGGACGGTACCTTGCTCAGGGGTACCTCAGGGCAACCTACTTTTTGAGGGAATCGAACCCACAATCTTCCGATGCTGGGCCAACTCCCTAACCACTAGGCCACCGCTGCCAGAAGGAAGTGATTCCAGGCTATTAAGAAACCAGAGAAAATAAAAAAGTTAAAGACAAGTAGGGAACTGAGAGATCAGTAATATAGACTGATCTAAACCAGGCAAATCATGTACAATAATATAGTTGCGTGCAGAGGCAGCTGGAGAAATAGCCACAGAAGTAAAAACTACAGGAATGAGGGAACCTGCGATCTGGAACCTGGTCTTAAGTTAGCAACTTTAAGGCTAGTTGCAACTTGAGGCTAAGGGTCCTAGAAAGTTTACAGAACTTTGTTCCATATAAAGTTAATTAATTTCTGACAGGGGTAAAGGCCAGAGATTTTTGGGTAATTTGGATTGCTCATCTGAATATTCCAGTCCAGTGATCCAACAGACCTAACATATTTTAGATAATTAAACACGAAAATATACAGAATAGGATTCCCTAAATCAGAGCTGGACACCACTGACATACTCATAAATCATTACAAAAAGAATTGACCAGCAAACTAAGAACAGTGACAACCCAGTACTATATTGAAATACTGAGCTGAGTTTTGCATGATTTGTTTGTTTTGCAGTCAGATCTCTAATTTTCGCTTCCTAAAGTTTTATTTGCAGTTTTGGCACAAACCTTCCGTCCGGTGGTTTCATCAGTGCTGCATTCATATTAGCTAAAGAGTGACATCCAAAATGATGCTTTGAATCGCTAATCAGTAATAAAGGCTTGTGACTGAGGAAGTTCAGTTCGGAGGATTGTATTGTTTGGCAGAAAAACACATTTTTACTTTATAGTTGATTTTTTTGCTTAGGTGAGTATTATTTTCTGTTAGATTCTTATTTATTGAAGTTTTTCCAAATATTGACATGTAAAATGAAGGATGTAAAATAATGTAAAATGAAATCTTCAGTAAAGAGTTGGAATATAACTGTCCCTGATTACAGCACAAATAACTTAAAAAAAACCACCCTAGAAGCATCATAATATCCCACAAGTTATATTAAGACAGCAAATGGCAAAACATTCAAAAGACTCTGCAAAGCATAAACCAGTAAAAGGACTATTTATACACACAAAATTAAATAAACTCAGATGCAAACAGTAGGCAAGAAGGAGTTAAGACTAATGAGATGGGAGGTGATGCAAAACCACTAAGGGTTTGGGCATTATGAGATGAATAACATTTAATGGTCACAGGTTTTTCAACTTAAATTATTTTTACAGATTATTTAACTTTATTTAAATTATTTTTAAAAGTATTTTTATTGTTCATCGTTTTCTCCATTCCTCCATCAATGCAAAGGATTTCCCTTGACGAATAAGTAATAAAATCAATCAAAGGCAGTTTATAATTATTTATTATTTTGTCTTTGACACACTCTTGCCTTTAGTCAACTAAATTCAAAACCTGGAACCTATCCCATTCCTCAAGCAAGCCAGAAAAAAGTTCACAAAAGCTATATTACTTTAGGAAGGCATTTGCATTGAAAAAGGTACATCTAATAAGGTTAATAAAAGACAAAAATAAAGAATCATACAGGTGATTTCAGTAGTTCAGTTTGTTGTTGAGTAACTACAATTGTAATGTTCAAAGTGAAATATTACAACTTCATAAACTGATTCAGATCTAAGAACAAACTGTGTTGGCATGCCAGAAGTAGAGTCAGTCATGGAAAGACGGCGGTCTCCGGCTATGAGCAGTCCCAAAAGGTCACCATGCTAATTTCACTGGTTTAAAACTGACAGTTTGTTTGTACAGTTTGTGACATGGTTCTACTTTAGCTGAGTGTCCAGAGATAATTCCTTTTACAGAATCTGTATTAATATGAAATCAGAATATAAAAGGAAATAGGAATGCCTTCGTGCTGCAGTGCAAACAGTAATATTAGCATGCATGAGGACAAGTTGTTTAGCATTACAAATATATTACAACAACTTTAAAGAGTAAGAAATTGTCAAATGTAAGCACTTCCACTGGCTTTTCCTGAGGGATTCCAAGGCCAGCGTGTCCTGTGCCTGCCCCATGGACTCCTTCCAGTTGGTCGTACTCGCAACACATCCACAGGTAGGTGCCCGGCAGCCATCCTAACCAGATCCCTGAACCATCTCAACTGACTGATTGTACTTTACAGAGTATGAAAGTATAAAATATATAAAAGTGATCAGTGCACTCATTATGCTGACATATTACTCATTGGGTAAAGTGTTAGCCAAAACCATTAAGTTACAAATCATATGTTTATGAGTTTAATAGCCTCATGACCTGATGATAAAAACTGTCCTTGTCCTTGAGTCTTGTGAAATGAGCAGCCATGCTCCTGTACTGTCTGACAATGACACAGTTGTATGTGAAGAGTACAGTTGAATGTTGAGATGACTAGCTGACTGATGACTTGCTTTAGCCCCAGTAGGTAATACCAAAGCTGGTTCAAGGCTAGCCTTACTGGTCAAATCAACATTTTTTAAAACGTTTTTTTAATGTTTGACATGTAAGCATAAGAGCAGGATTCAAGAAGTGGATTGTGGATTGTGCTGGACAATCAAGTTAGATCCATGGAGGCCCCATATGGCAGCTGACAGGATATAAAGGATCTGGTGTAGTTTTTTAGTTTTGTTTATACCAAAATCAGGTATCTTTTTCTTCAGTATTAAAAAAAAAAGTAATAAAGAGTGCAAAGCAGATTAAATCATAACTGTTTAATATTTATGCTTCAAGTATGCTTGTAATAGGGGATAAGCTGGCGTCACCGATTGTCAGTTGTCTGAGGTTCGATCTGGGGCTACGCTACACCACTGAAAGTTCTTAAGGCTCAACAGTGATCCTTGATGTAATCTCACCTCTACTTTAAATACATCTGTCTCTCCTACTGCAGGACCTTATCACTGTCACACTGCCCTCATACATATCCTGTGCTACTTCTTTGCCACACCTGACTTCTTCATACAAAACCACAACTCCTCTCTAGGCACCCTGTCATCAGTTATTAGCAAATAATCATCACCTCTTTTCTTAACCTAGCTTCCACTACTCTTTCCCAGAACTTCATGCTGTGGCTGATCAACTTTATCCCTCTATAGTTACTTCAGCTCTGTGCATCACCCTTGTTCTTGAAAATCGGTACCAGTACACTTCGTCTCCACTCCTCAGGCGTCCTCTCACTTTCTCACAAATTGCTGTCTCTCCTAAATACCACCATGCTTCCACCTGTATGTCATCTGAACCAACAGCCTCTCCGTTCTTCATCTTCTTCATCACTGCCTTTACATCCATATTGCTAATCCACTGCACTTCCTGGTTTACTGTCCTCATATCATCCAATCTTCTCTCTCTCATTCTCTTCATTCATCATTTCACTTTTCACTTTTACTTTCATCAGCCCCTTAAAGTACTCCTTCCATATGCTCCTCATACAATTCACCATACACCTTATCTTTAGCCTTTGCCACTGCTTCCTTCCCCTTGCACTTCATCTCCTTGTACTCTTGTCTACTTTCTTCTTCTCTCTGGCTATCCCACTTCTGCATTCCTCTCCTTGCCACCATATCACCATCACATCCTCATCTCCTCTGTTCCTTTCACTAACAAGTCACCAATCACCACTCTTTCTCTCCCCTGGGTACATTCTCTATCACCTCATCTAACTCACTTCAGAATTCTTCTTTTTTCTTCAATCTCACAACCATCTTGTGGAGCATAAGCACTAACAACATTCATCATCACACCTTCAACATCCAGCTTTAGACTCATCACCCTATCTGGCACTCTTTTCACTTCAAAAACACCCTTCACATACTCTTCCTTCATCTTCTTCCATCCACGCCATGGTAAAGCATTTTAAATCTCTATGTACCTGGCCTTACTACCCTTCCATCTAATCTCTGGCACACACAAATTATCAATCTTTCTTCTTTTCATCACATCTGCTATCTCTTTCTCTTTACCAGTCATGCTGCCAACATTCAGATTTCTCCATGCAGCTATGTTCCTACCCTTACTTCCACTCTACTACTCTTCCTTCTCTCCTCCTGCCACCAGACACACCTTCCTCCTCCTGTTCTTCTTCACCTTTGGCCCACAGTTGCTGTTAACCCAGTCCTTGATCAAAATCTCTTTCATTATCTGCATATTGATTTGGCAAAAGTTTTACATCGGATACCCTTCCTGACGTAACCTTCTCCATTTATCTGGGTTATGTCATGTAATTCAAGCATTTAAAACAACACTTAAATAACAGTTTATATAAAAAAACAAAGATTACCAAAATTTAGAAATATACTTATGTGTTGAAAAATGTAAATTAGCACATAAAACAATGGTAAGAAATGCTGGGCTCTCAAAAAGATATTCTTGTTAATATTCTTTATTCAGTTCAGAGTCATTTCCTTGTTGAATATACACTGTTTTATTTTGTAATATGAAGATTGCAGTCAAACAGAGTAACCAGATATAATTCCAATTAGGCTATCTTGGCTTGGCAAACTTGTGAACTTTAGGATGATGCCAGCTCTGCGGTCTGCAGCTTCACACCTCCTGTCTGTAACATGTATTTACTGCTAGTTTAGAATAGTTTGTGAATACTTTTGGATCAGCAGCTCATCAAGGCTTCTCCACAGCCGCAATATATTACATACCAGCTACCAGTCATTTCATCACTCATGCTAAATACACGTCCCTGGAGAGTGTTTAATTCATGACAAGTTAATATGATGGTTCTATTCCATTTCATTTATTAACTAAAATATCAATAGTTTGTGTATACTAACAATAACAATCATATTATTTCCCTTTTATCTAAATGGAAAAAATACAAAAACAGTAAACAGGTGTTTTTTAGCATTTACTGGATGAATATTTGTTAGAGGAACAGTTCCAGATCAAAACATAACTGACCCAAATAAAATGTTTCATACAAGGCTGTATTTTGTGCTGCTTGTTCTAGTTTACTAGAAATTCAGCACTGAAAAATGAGACAGCCTATAAGCATGTTCTCTTCATCCCAGCCAATCACATCCTTGCTGTCATTGCTACATTTATTTCAGACACTGAAACTGAAAACCAGATTCCTTAAAGACTGCCTGTGGACAGCTGCTAGCTCAGTTCCACATTACCCTACACAGTAACAGCTAAATTTAGCAGTGACATTGAGGCCTACATGAAAACACAGATACATGAAAGGTTGTATGTATATTTTATGCATATGCCTTAGTGTTTTCTGCTGTAGGTAACAAATAAGCAAATTAACTTTTTTACATTATTTTTTTATTTCAGCTGCCATCAAGTAATAGTACAAAAATTAAATGTAGGTTGTTCTCACTGGATTTTGAAATTTCACTTGATGAGATTTATTCTAAAATTGATCCCTTGGCTGGGTTCAAATAAAAATGAAAATGAAAATTGAGCTCTGAACACAATGGAGCAGAATGCAGGAATAACTGAAGGACCAATGCCATGGAGAAAAAATAATATCGTTGACTTTTTCAAATAATGTACCATTTTAAATTTGATGTACTTTGTGTTTCATGTGTTATACAGCCTCAAGTGTTTATAAGGTTCAAAGCTGCAAACACAGGTAGAGTAAGTCTTATCCATAGATTTCAGCCCAGACAGCATTAGGTTTGAACCAGTCAGAAAAGAGTTCATTTAAATATATAAGCTTATTCTGCACAGTAACAAAACAACCCTGTTTTAATACCAAAAGATAAAATGGTGAAAATGATCATATTTCAAGGATTGATTGTGTCAGAAAACAAAACAAACATGAGATGGAGAAATAAGTAATAATGGGGCCCTTAATACTACACATCAAAAGTCAGAATTCTTTATATCATTAAGTTCTTTTTTGAAGTTTTTTTTTTTTTAGAATGAACCTCAGCCAGCCAGCCTAATACAATGATAACTGAATGTTCTTGCACTGAAATATTGACCTATTTATAGACCTATTTAAAAATTCACAGCTATATTTTAGAACTGCTATTCAGCATTAAAACCAGTAAGCCTGTCTGTAAATTTAGGATCACCTTAATGCTCTTTTTCCTGCTCTGTATGGGTGAAATGGAGAGGTTGAATTTCACTGTTGTTTCACAAGAATAGTCACTTTCACTTACCATTATAGGTGACAAAGTTCAGCTATAAAAAAGGGCAAGTAGAGTATTTAAAGTAAGAGTGTCACAGCACTGCATCAAGCAACTTTCTAAGCTAGACTCTAATTAGACTAGCAAATGACACTAAAAAGCAGACAGTTTACAGGCAGCATCCTATAATCTATGATTATTTGTTCAAAATGAATTGAGATGGATGAAATTGGGTTTACATTAAGGCCTAGATTGAAACAAGGTGATAATAAAGGTTAATGTCAGGTTGACTCATCTGGTTTAAAACCTTTGGCAAATCAGATATGCCAACAACAAAACAAATTTCCATAGAGATTGAAGCAGACGATCCCCTGTGACAACTCCTAAACAGGAGCAGACAACAGAAGGAGAAGAATAAATGTCAGGCTAACAGGCCAAGTAATTGGCCACAAAATAAAATGTGGAAAACAAATCTTAAATCAACCTTATTCACCAAATAATAAAACTAATAATAATTTTAAAAAATGCTGAAACAACTCTGACAGCCCTAAAAAAGGCAGCCCAAGCTTTGCTGCAGCATTTCATGTATTCTTATTTGCCTTGGAAAAATTCTGCCATCAAGTGGCCACAAGAGGAAACGATTAAAAAGGAAGGTCGTCTGATTTTTCATTTTCCACATTTTGTTGTTTCAGACTCTTCGTTTTTTACTTTTCATTCCTCATCAGTTTAAACAACATAATATAATCTCAATAATGAGTCTTTTGTAAATTAATTTAAAACATCAAAAAATTAATTTTACAAGTATTTAGGCCCTTTACTTTTTTATGGCAATCTTGGAAAATTATTCTCGCAAATTCTCAAAGTATTTTCTTGCAAATGATCGAACAAACTTGGCACAGCTTTCTTTTGGAGATAGAAGAAAAATTCATCAGAGCTCACAGTCATAGAAAAAATGAAATTTTAGTCTTGATCATTGAATTTTATTTAAAAAAATAAAATGCTAAAAATTTTCATTGACAAATAAGATTGTCATCATTTACATTTACAGCATTTAGCAGGCACTCTTATCCAGAGCGACTTCCATGTCCTAACTACAGGGACAGGACCCCTGGAGCAACTCAGGGTTAAGGGTCTTGCTTTGGGACCCAGTGGTGGTAGTGCTAGAGGTGGGATTTGAAGTACCCTACCACTTGACCACCACCACCCCATCAGAGCCTATTGTGTGTAGACTGATGTGTAAAAACTGAATTAATTCTACAAGGAGTATGAAATATTAAAGGCAAACAATAAACTTTTCATTTGAGGAGAGAAGAAAGGTTGATATTTTGTGTGCGCAAGAGACTGAAGGGTAGTAAGACCAGGTGTATTTGAGGAGGGTTTAAATTCTTTTACCATGATGTGGACAGAAGGAGGAATGGGGTAGGTGTTATCCTGAAGGACGAGTATGTGAAGAGTGCTTTAGAGGTGAAGAGGGTGTCAGAAAGGGTGATGAGTTTGTGCTGGTTGTGAGTACAAGCTGGTTGTGAGATGGAGGAGAAAGAAGAATTCTGGAGGGAGCTAGATGAAGTGATAGAGATTGTACCTGGGGAGAGAGAGTGGTGATTGGTGCAGAGTTTAATGGAAATGTTGGTGTAAGGAACAGTGGTGTTGAGGAGGTGATGGGTAGGTATGGTGTCAAGGAGAGGAATTCTGAAGATCAGATGGTTGTCAGATGGTTTATTTTGCAAAACGGATGGAAATGGTTGTAGTTAATACTTATTTTAAGATGAGGGAGGAGCACAGGGTGACGTATAAGACTGGAAGAAGATGCACAAGTGGATTATATCCTTTGCAAGAGGCTGAGTCTGAAGGAGATTGGAGACTGCAAAGTAGTGACAGGGGAGAATGTAGCTCAACAGCATAGGATGGTGGTCTGTAGGATGACCTTGGAGGTCAAGAAGAGGAGTGGGGGCAGAGTCAAGGATCAAGTGGTGGAAGCTGAAGAAGGAAGACTGTAGGGTTGAATTAAGGCAGGAGTTAACACGGGCACTGGGAGGTGTTGAAGAGCTACCAGATTGCAGAAGTGATAAGGCTGACAGCTAGAAAGGTACTTGATGTGACATCTCAAAGGAAGAAGGAGGATAAGGGCACCTGGTGGTGGAACCGAGAAGTCCAGGAGTGCATACAGAAGAAGAGGGAGGCAAAGAAGAAGTGGGATAGTCAGAGAGATGAAGAAAGTAGACAGGAGTACAAGGAGATGAACCACAGCGCAAAGAAAGCAGTGGCGAAGGCCAAGGATAAGGTGTTTGGTAAATTTGGGGTAGGTGAATTGTTTGGTGAATTTGTGGCAGGATACTTGGCTATGGCCCAAGAGGTCCCAGGTTCGAATCCAACCTTCAGCACTTCCATCACTGGGCTCCTGAGCAAAACACTTAAGCCTGAGTTGCTCTAGGGGGACTGTCCCTGTAATCAGTGCCGTAAATGTTGTAATTGGCTAGACATTTCCATTTGCAGCATTTAATAATAATAATAATAATAATTAGAATAATAATTTAGCAGACACTCTTATCCAGAGCAACTTACATGTCCTAATTACAGGGACAGTCCCCCTGGAGCAACTCAGGGTTAAGGGTCTTGCTTTGGGAGCCAGTGGTGGTAGTGCCAGAGGTGGGATTTGAACCTGGGACCTCTTGAGCTAATAGGTCTGTAAGCAAGTACCCTACCACTAAAGGGGAAAGATGTGCAGCAGGTTATGGCAATTAAGGATAGAAATGGAAATGTACTCAGAAGTGAACAAAGTGTTTAGGAGATGAAAGGAGTACTTTGAATGGCTGATGAATGAAAAGAATAAAAGTTGGATGACGTGAAGTTATTGATATATAGTTAGTGTTAGTCTTGCTTACTTTCTGCACTTCCTTGTTCACTAATAAGGAAGTGCAGAAAGTAAGCAAGATGGAAGTAAGGGCAGCGATGAACAGGATAAAGAATGGAAAGGCTGCTGGTCCAGATGACATACCGGTAGAAGAATGAAGGTGTTTAGGAGAGATAGAAGTGGAGTTTTTGAGCAGATTGTTTAATGTAATCTTGGAAAGTGAGAGGATGCTGAAGAAGTGGAGGCGAAGTGTACTGATACTGATTTTCAAGAATAAGGGTGATGCACAGAGCTGTAGAAACTATAGAGGGATAAAGTTGATCAGCCACATCATGAAGTTATGGGAGAGAGTAGTGGAAGCTAGGTTAAGAAAAGCGGTGAGTATGGTTTTATGCTGACATGATAGGGTGCCTAGTAAGGAGTTGTGGTTTTGTATGAGACAGTCAGGTGTTACAGAGAAGTATGAAGTATGTGAGATTCAGGATATGAGGGCAGTGTGACAATAAGAACTGCAGTAGCAGTGATGGATGCAGTTAAGGTAGAGGTTGAATAACATTATGGATCAGTGCTGAGCCCATTCTTGTTTGCAATAGTAATGGATAGGCTGACTGACAAGGTTAGACAGGAGTCCCCTTGGACAATGTTTGCTGATGATATTGTGATCTGGAACGAAAGTAGGGAGCAGCTTGAGGAGAACCTGGAGAGATGAAGATATGCTCTAGAGAGGAGAGGAATGAAAGTAAGTAGGACAAAGAAAGAATACATGAGTGTGAATGAAAGGGAGGAAAGTGGAGTGGTTAGGATGCAGGGCTTAGAGATGGTGATAAAAGAGGAGTTTAAATTTAAAATTTAAATTTAAACTTGGGATCAACAGTTCAGTGTAACGGCGAGTGTGGAAGAGATGTGAAGAAGAGATTGCAGGCAGGCTGGAATGGGAGAAGAGTGGCTAGAGTGCTTTGTGACAGATGGGTACCAGTGAGAGTAAAAGGGAAAGTTTACAGGACAGTAGTGAGACCATCTCTGTTGTATGGGTTGGAGATGGTGGCACTGATGAGAAGACAGGAGGCAGAGCTGGAGATGTCAGAGTTAAAGATGCTGAGATTTCCCTTGGGTATGAAGAGGATGGATAGGATTTGAAATTAATATATTAGAGGGACCCTTCCTCGCCCTGTGTGCGCTGGGTTGGACACCAGCACTCCCCCGCGACCCCGTTTGGGACAAGCGGCAGATAATGGATGGATATTAGAGGGACAGCTCAGGCTAGAGGTTTTGGAGACAAAGTTAGAGAAGCAAGGTTTAAGCAAGGAATATTTCTGTTCTAATATCTATGTGATACTCCTAAACAAGGCAATGGGCTATGCACTATAACTTCTAGGTGTTTAATAATCATAAATACTATGGTTTTGGCTCCTGCCACACCTTTATATATATATATATACAGTACTGTGCAAAAGTTTTAGGCAGGTGTGAAAAAATGCTGTAAACAAAGAATGCTTTAAGAAATATAAATAATGATTGTTTATTTTTAGCAATTTACAAAATGCAAAGTCAGTCAGTCAGTCATTTACTCCCGCTTGTCCCAAACGGGGTCGTGGGGGAGTGCTGGAGTCCATCCCAGCTCACAGAGGGCGAAGGACGGGAGACACACCCTGGACAGGTCGCCAGCCCATCACAGGGACAAAATGCAAAGTGAGCAAACAAAAGAAAAATCTACATCAAATCAGTATTTGGTGTTACTACCTTTGCCTTCAAACCAGCATCAATTCTTCTAGGTACACTTGCACAACGTCAGGGATTTTGTAGGATTATAGTCGGTGTATGATCAACCAGTTTTACCAAACAGGTGCTGATGATCATCGATCTCACACGGAGGTCGAAACACAGTCATGTTTGGAACAACCGACCAGCAGAGTTCCTTCAAAAACTGTGTGCAAGTGTACCTAGAAGAATTGATGCTGTTTTGAAGGCAAAGGGTGGTCACACCAAATATTGATTTGATTTAGCTTTCTCTTTTGTTCATTCACTGCATTTTGTTGATTGATGAAAATAAATGATTAACACTTCCATTTTTGAAAGCATTCTGAAAGCAAGTTTACAGCATTTTTTCACACCTGCCTAAAACTTTTGCACAGTACTGTATATATATATATATATA
>CM029371.1:20420038-21017538 GCA_017165825.1 Hepsetus odoe
TGTATATATATATATATATATATATATATATATATACATAAAATCATTACTTTCAAAAACCCCAGATTGCCAGAGGATTGGCTAGATGTCACATCAGATCCCATGCTGAAAAGAAAAGTGCTTGGCATTCTTTAGGTACATGTATACACACATTTACATTACATTAGTGTAAGGAAGAGCAAAACACCACTCTGATTCTAATAGGGATCTTGTTTGGCCAGGAGAACAAACAATGTGTTCTCTCACACTGCATATAGCATTTCTATTTCTGTATCAGAATTTGGACACAAATGTATGTATATTTGAGCACGTGAACAAGGTCCTTTTGCTGGAAAAGGCAAATAAACTAATGAATAAAGCTATGAATAATGTTATTTATCACATAACATTAGCAAACCAAAACTTCATTGAGTTTATTAGTTAAAACATCATTTCACTTGTGCAATGGCAGTTTCAACAATGGCTTCAATTGAAGAGGCCTGAAATGACAAACAAAAAACAAACAAACAAGTAAAAAAACAAAAACAAAAAACAAACAAAACAAAAAACACTAAATGGTGCCCCTAATTTGAGTTAGACAAGATATTATGTGCCAGATATGCATAGTGTGATGCACATGTAGTTAAAAAAAAGGAAAAAATAATTTTTTTAGATATTAATTCCCGCTCCAAAAGAACACATACTTAAGGACTACCATTTATTTGTAAAGTTAACACTTTGAGAAATTACTATTAAATTTTTATTTTTTGAGTAGTTGCTCACTTTAACAACAGCCAGCCATAAATTCCACCACATGGCAAATCACAGCCTCATCAGAACATTTTACGTTATGTCACATTACAAGTGAAACTCTAGTTTATTATCTCTATCTCACTTACAAAAATAGTTTTCCTTCCTATGGCTCCATTGAATAAGCCTTCCCCGTATTTCTGTTGGCAACGACTGGCTAAAACGTGTAAACTCCTTTTTTAGGTCATCATATACAAATTTTTATATAAAATTTTTACAACACAATTTGCACCATTTTTCCTGTACAAAGCAGTGAGAAATCCACATTGAATGAATCACAGTTCAACAAACAATGATGTTGCCTGGGCAATCAATCAATCAATCAATCAATCAATAAATAAATATCCATCAACATAACTTAAAGGCAATTGGCAATTTGGCAATTTTCATATCAAAGATAAAGCTTATGTTCAGTATCAATAGCAATGAAAACAAAAACTGCTATGGACCACTTTTATTTACAGACAGCAATAATCTCTGACAGATCCATGCTCCACTTCACAACCTGAATTTGTTTTTTAAAGTGCATGCAATAATACCAGTAAGGAGTCGGACAGATTGGATTCATTGTAATTAATTCACACCCTGATAAAACTAATCCCGATTAATTTAGGATACTGAACAATTAATAAATTATCGTTGAGATTTTTTTTCACTTTTCAAAAAGAGGTGTGTGTTCTACCACAATATGAAAGTATTGAATGCTCAATGTAGTCACTATATTTTAAAATCAGACACTGTTTCAAAACCTGCTTTTGCATACAGCTTTCATCAACAGTATTCACATTCGCCGTGATAAACAAAGACAAAACAGCTAATAGCCACGGTGAAGACAGAGGACACATTCTACAGTCGCAATGTCCTTTGATAACACCAAAGGCATTTTTACACAATATGTTCACTTTACATATTAGGTTCATACTTAAAGATATCAAAGTGCTTACTTGTACTAAAATATCCTGAATTACTGATTTAATACCAAAACTGGGTCGACGGCATGGAGACAAGGTCAGTTCTATATTCATCCCTTTTTCTTTCTACACTGTGTTTCTTTGTAGCTGGTTACTTTCTTAAGCTTCTTTCAGGAAATACAAATTAAGATATTTCAAGCCTGATCCAGCAAAGTCACTGTAAAGGTGATCTTGGTAAATCCAACAGTCAGGGACAGGTACAGGCACAATGTGTCCGCAGACATCAGCATTTAACGCTCACATCAGCCTGGGTTTGATCATCTGTCTTCCTCTTTGGGAAAGTCAAACGAGGCCAAGCTTCCGAATCCTAGTCGGGCACTCTCTGCATCAAACGTCTCCAACTCCCGCTCTTGGCGCTCAAATAAATGCTTGATTTTTTCAGTTCGTTCTTTCTGAAGCGAAGCCAACTCCTCTTCAATCTGCAAATAAAATGAATTGATTTTCATTTGCTTCTTCCAGATGTTTACATTAAATGTTTTTTGGCCATCATAGCAATAGAGTGGATGAGCCTATCTAAATCTAAATAAACCTAGACTACAGTGGCGATCAAGATTAAAGAACAATTTATAAATACTTGATTTATTCTGAAATACTGTTCATCTTCATTGCACTTTTTTTTCCGAATAATAAAAGCACTTCAGCAAACCTTTATTTATTGAAAAACACTTTTAGATACCTCCCAGCTATTACTGCTAATCTAATCTGGCACCTGGTGACAATTTACTTAATTGGTTGACCTATTTATCTGGCAGCTCTCCTAGTTACTTTGCAAGATGGCAAGCTGCTCTGAAGTGACTGAAACCCTGCGATGGTGGGTTGTCCAAATGAAGGCCAAAGAAATGACCCTCTCATTGACCCATTGCAAGAGAGGTTGGGCGTTCCAAGTCTGTGATTTTAACGATATTGAAGCTTTACAAGACTCTCAATGGGGGAGTCGGTTCAACACTGCAGCTGGAATTGCTCGCCAGTTCAATGCTGAACAGGGCAAGGATCTGTCTTGGCACACTCCAACTTGCCGTTTAATACTAATCGGACTCAAAGCCCACTCTGCTGTGACCAAGCCTGTAAGCAGCAAAAATAAAAACCTAGACTAGCCTTGGCTGAAGAGCATGTTGTGTGGACAGTACTGGAGAATGCACTTCAGTGAGCCGAAGTTCAATTTATTTGTGGAAACATTATGTTCAGCTTCAAACTGGGGAAAGACTAGTGTGTAAAGAAGTTGGTTAAATTTGGAGTAGGAAGTATCATGGATTGGGAGATGTTTTCTGCAGCAGGAGTTGGGCTTCTTGTACAACTGCAGTCAGTCATTTTCTGCCGCTTGTCCCAAACGGGGTAGCGGGGGGAGTGCTGGAGTCCATCCCAGCTCACAGAGGGCAATGGACAGGGGGGACACCCCAGACAGGTCGGCAGCCCATCACGGGGAGGAGCGTGACGGGGACGGCACCTTGCTCAAGGGTACCTCAGGGCAACCTATCGGGAAGGGGTTCCAACCCCCGATCCTCCGGCCAACGCCCTAACCACTAGGCCACCGCTGCCCCACAACTGCATACTAGAGTTAATACAAATATTTATCTGAACCTCCTCTGGTAACATGCAAATTCTTCACTGCAATCAGCCTGCAATTTAATGCAAGATGTCCCCGTCCCACTGCAAAACAGGTTAAGCAGTTCCTTGCACCTAAAAACACTGAAACGATAAATTGGCCAGCCTAGAGTCCAGATCTAAACCCCATAGTGAATCTCTGGAAAATCTTTGGCAACAAAGTAATGGGTAAAAACTAATAATAAAATACAGTTACCAAACTGTGAAAGAGGCTGCAAGAAAAATGGACCAAGATCAAACCAAAGCAGTGTGAGAAACTAGTGATGTCCTATTGGCAGATGTGCTGAAGTCATTCAAAGCAAGGGACGCACTACCTATTCATTTTTGACTCATGTAGCACAAAAAAAATTATTTCAATCTTCTCTTCTGATATATTGGTTACTGTTCTCTAATTTTGATCATGGTGTTTTTCACAAAATAAAGGTTTTTGTTGAAGTGCCTTTGTTGTTTAAACAAATCCGTACAGCAGTGGGATTCTCACAGTTGATATTCCATCAAATTTTAAGCAATGAAGATTAATCAAGCCGTGACAAATTGTTAACTAATTTTGATCGCCACTGTAGATGACCAAAAGTCTGTAGACACCTGCACACATCACTCCTGATTACACTATTGAACTCGATACCAGATTAAGGCTATGAGGATGTAATTGCATATTGGATGATCAGTGCTGAATCAAACACCACCCCAACTCATCCCAAAAGATGGAGCTTTATCACTCCACAGAACGCAGTTCCAATGCTCTACTGCCCCATGATTGTGGATATACACTTTTAGTCTTCAACTGGCATTGAAAGCACTGACCTTAGCTGCATGTGCTTTTCTATGGAAAGGCTGTGGGGTGAACAAAAGATTTCAATGTGAGCAGTTGGTGTTTCTTAAAGCAGCCAAATTCACTATATATGTTTATATGGATACTTTGACATATATTATGTTAGTGGACCTTTTAAAATTGAAAGATTTTGGTCTTAAAAAAATGAAATGCTGAAAAAGTATTTGTTTTGATGTATTCAAGACAGTGTTCATTGTTTATTTTCAAAATAATGAAATAAACAAAAGTGAAGACTGGACATTAGGGTTATCTCTTGTGTTCCTAAAAAGTTTAATACATCTTATGTCTTATGTATACTCAATTTAATACATGACAAATAGTGCATCATTTGAGTGTATAAAGCAGAATTTTAGAGTGCACTACACAGGAAGAGTCATTTGAGGTTAAGCCTAGGTTTAATGCTTCTTAAGGCAAATCAAACTGACAAAGACACCTCAGCATGTGTTAAACATTCTTAGATTTACAGCGAATCACAAAGTAGGTCTTTATATTCAAAAGCTTTTATATTAGTGGAGGAGCTGTTTAACTTGGTCGATCAGTAAGAAAACAAGATAAAACAAAGCATTGTAATTGCAGTTAAGAGAAAAAAAAAATAGGCAGCCCCACAATTTAAATAAAACCAGCTTCTTACTTTATCGATTAGTTCACCTGGTGGTCAATGCAAATAGCCTAACTGTACAACACTATTCCATCAATAGAATAATGGTTTGTTGACTTTGCATATTAATACAGTTGTTTTACAATGGCTAAAAAAATTAGGACCAGGCCAATTTGTTTTTTACTGACATTTTTAAGCATACTAATTAGCGGCCTACAATAATACCACAATTACTGCAGCTAGTGTTGAAAAAGATATTCAAGTAAAAAAGGTTGTATAAGTGACTGCAAATAACGGAAATCCATCCAGTCAGTGGCATCATTAAAACATTATCTCCAAACAATTTCACTCTTCCAACTCAGATCAGATTCAACAGGAGAGAGGTGGCACATTTCAGTGGCTTTGACAAAATCCAGCAGTAGCGCCTTGGAGGAATTATTTATCTACTAGAGGTAGGTTTATAAAAATAAATAAATCAATAAAAAAAAAAAAAAAAAAAAAAAAAGATCCAATGTAGAATCACACATTTTTCAGCAGAATGTTATATCAATACAGTGGCATCGGTATTTTTTTTTTTTTTATATTATTTTTAAATGTTTAAAATATATTTTAAATATTTTAGTTTTGGTACACAAACCAATTAGGCACAACACTGATTATCTCATAAAGGCACCCATCATGGGGGGTATTAGGCAACAAGGGTAAAGTCAGTTCTTGGAGGTGATATGTTGGATGTAGGAAGAACAGGTAAGTATAAAAATATATGTTAATGTCTATATCGTGATGTTCAGACCACTAGGTTAGAGTATTTCCAAAACAAAAGGTATTTTGGCTGTTCCCAGTAAGGAATGATTAGTCCCTATCAAAAGTGGTCAGAAAGAACAAGTGATGGTGCCCAAGGCTCAACTAATTCATCAAGTGAAACCTAGGTAACACACACACACACACACACACACACACACACACACACACACACACACACACAAGTTTGCAAAAAAATAAAAATAAAAAAATAAAAATGGCAAGTGCATTATATTTAATTGCAGTGGACAAAAGACTATTCAGGAAACTTTTACTGCATGCTATACAAGTATTACATGTTTTTAATAAATACTGCTACTGTTTTCTATGGATGAAACTGAAACTATAAATTTCATCACTCAACATAAAACAACCAGCCTCACTTTCTGTTCCAAGTGAGCCCTGCGCAAGGACACCTTCTGCTCCAACTTCTGTACCTCCCGCTCATGCTGGGCCTCAGTCTGCGCTTTTGTCTTGCTTTGGTAGGCGTCCAGAAGCTCCATCTCTTGTTGCAATTGCCGCTTTAAGGCTTGGCACTCTGCCTCCTGCTCAGCATCCAGACGTAGCTGCGAGGGAACCATGCAGTAATTAAGCTCAATACATTCCTCGAGCTGAGAGATGCAAGCATTTTTCAGGATTTTGACTCACTGGTGTAAAAAAATATTGTTTAAAGACACTCTGGCGTATAACAAACATCAGTTACACGTGACATGCATGTGGCCTCGACCACTGCACCACTTAATCTTTATCATTGTGTAAAAGGAAGTCTCTTACCGACTGAGATGCCATCATTTCGTTAATGCTCTGCTCATATTGTTCTGCCAGCACTGCGAGTTTGCGGGTCTGCTCTTCTTTCAGAGATTTTAGCAGGGCTTTGTGGTCACACTTGGGGGAAACCTCTAGCTGATGGTTCCTCAGTGCTTTATACTGCTTATTCTGAACCTTACAGGTGTCCTGAAATTGCTTTTTGATCTGCATCTCCAATGCCTGTTTTTGTGTCAAACACATCCAGTACACAGCATGAACACATGGACTTTTTGTGTCACTCAGTAGATTTTAGAAACGTGATATTTTAAAAATAAGCAATTGCTGCAAAATTTTTAAATCACGAAAGAGAGGTTATTTTAAAAAGATTCATTTGTGGTTTTAAGGACATGTCTTTTTAGTTATGTGTGTTTGAAAAAAGCTCACTATTCATCACTGACTGATAACAGAACAATGTTTCCACTGAATATTTTTGTATGGCATATTATTTTGAATCAGTTTACTGTTCATAATGACTCCTAACCTAGTTCAAAAAACTCTAGTTTATTTAGAAATGAAAATCTCTAGAGATACATTTTCAAACATCGGATTTAAAAATCTATTTAAAAGATCTTTTCAGGAATTAGGGAATAGATATAAAAACATGTTACAAAAAGCTTAAATATAAAAAAAAGGATGTACTACACTGTACATCCACAGGACACAACTGAACACCCATGGATTAAACAACAGGCTGCCACACAGACTGAAAGTATTATTTTTTACAGTGCAAAATTAGTTAACAAGTCAAATATTTTTCCCCCCAGTTTCCAGGCTGTGAAACTTTCACTTGATCAACCATTTATGTATTTTTGTTTAATTACCTTTCGAAATTGCAGTGATTACCTTAAGGTTCCTGGGCTGCTGTCGGCGCTCTAGAGCATGTTTCCTGTGCAGCTCCCTCTGGCGGCGGTTGTTGTACTCTTCCTGGTTCTCCAGTTCAGTGTGGTGCTGTAGACGAATCAGTTCCATGCGCAACCTCTGTAGACTCTCCAGCTGCCGCTGCTCCATATCCTGGGTGGACTCATCCTGCCGAATCATCAAGGCGTGCTCCATCTCCTTTTGGTTTTTCTTCTTGTTCAGCTCCTGAAACACAAAATGGCAAATCATAAAAAATGATCAACATTTCAGATGACCTGTGGGAAAGACCCAGGGCTTCAACTTCAGGTAAAATACTGTCAAGGGGCCATTTGTTTTTATCATAGAAGGCAAAATGCAGATGTTCTGTATATTCAAGCCCTTCTAAATCAGCTTCTATAGGACTTTTCTACAAAATCTATGACCTATTGCGGTATATCACATTATAAATGACTAAAAACACTTACTAAAGTAATATTACAAGCAAGGTAACCATTACAGATGTTTAAAAAGGTATTATAAAGATATACATTAAGGGTTTTTAATACACTCCACTACTTTTTTTGCAAGCAAAGCAGCCGCAATGTAAAATTAGACTACCTCCGGTAGCAACCACTAGAACCATTGTTCTTTCAAGAGTTTATCCTGTGTTAATTACCATGTGGGTAAAACAAACATCTCCCCTATAATCATCAGTTTTTGGAAGATTAGAAATGACACGCTCACCACAATAAGGGTTAGATGGCTGCATGCTGCATTCTGCAACATTAGTTTAGTACTTATTTGTTACTAAACTAGTACTTTTCATATTACAACAACTTATTAAATGAATCAACTGTTTTGCAAATTAGATTTCAGGTGCTCTTCAAAAGTGGAACCCAAAATGGTAAACAATTTTTATTAAATCAATGTGATAAATGGAAAAACTTTAAAGAAACATCTGTGAGATAAATGAATAACTAACATTAGTTTTCTTTTTGTTTATGATTCCCAGCCACTGATGTTTTGACTTGCCTCCCGCATCTGTTCCTGCTCAAACTCATGCTTTTTGATGAGGCTTCGTCTCTTGAGAGCACGGCAACTCCTCTCATAAACAAGCCTCTGCTGGTTCAGCAGCTGTGCCTCTTCCTCTGCCTGGGAGCGCTGCACTGTCTCTTTGTGGCGGGACAAGCGCTCCTGCTTCTCCTCCTTCGGTGTGTTGGAGTCCTCGTTCATTTCCTGTAGAAAAAAAGTCAGTTCATGCAAACTTGAACATTTAATTAAATACATAAAAACATACTTACATAAAGATTCTATTAACTAATCAGTGAAGGGATAAAAATGCTGATATGAATGCTGACCAACATTTACATTTACGGCATTTAGCAGACGCTCTTATCCAGAGCGACTTCCATGTCCTAATCACAGGGACAGTCCCCCTGGAGCAACTCGGGGTTAGGGGTCTTGCTCTTGCTCAGGGACCCAGTGGTGGTAGTACCAGAGGTGGGATTCGAACCTGGGACCTCTTGAGCCATCGGTCCATAGGCAAGTATCCTACCACTAGACCACCGCCACCCCTGTCACAATGTGATAAACCGTCTTTTTCATCTGTTTTAATGAGGTCTCTGGGCATTGTTCATTTTCCACCACATAAGAAAACGGCTCTTCTGGTTCTTCCTGGATATGAGATTTTTAGTTGGTTGAAAGACTGGTGCAGATGTAGCTTACCTTCAGCTGACAGGTAATGATTTTGCTTTGTAGTTTTAAGTAAAATTCATTTGATCTTCAAATACAAAATGTGAAATTGTAAAAACATAAAAGGAAACAATGCACAACACAGTTAGCATTAAGAGCTACAACAGGTAGGCAGGTACAATAGGTACACTAGGTAGCACAGCAACATTTGTGCCACTACATTTTAGTAAGGCCTACTCATACCTATTAGCTTTGCACACACCTGCCGAGAGGGAAAAAATCTTAATTTTCTTTGCTGCATGTTTGCCCCGACCCTTTTACTTTAAATGTCTGTAGAAACTGTATTGGTTCTGCAGTTCACCTACTTCTTTCATTCTCTCTCTGCACAACCTGTACTGCTTCTTCTGTGTGTCCAAGAAGGTGGTCAGTTCCTTCTTCTGCTGGACCATGATTTGTTGCTGAATTCTTTTCTCCTCTGCAGCTGACGCCTTCATCTATGGTAGGGAAAAAGTTCACACATTAATGTGATGAAAAACCCCAATAAAGATGAGGAGGTGTTCTGGTCTAAAACTAGTATTTAATATCCATCCATCCATTTCCTGCTGCTTGTCCCAAACGGGGTCGCGCTGGTGTCCAACCCAGCGCACACAGGGCGAGGACGGGGGACGCACCCTGGACAGGTCGCCAGCCCATCGCAGGGAGGAGCAGGACCGGGGACGGCACCTTGCTCAAGGGTACCTCAGGGCAACCCATCGGGAAGGGGTTCGAACCGCCGATCCTCCGATCATGTCCAACGCCCTAACCACTAGGCCACCACTGCCCCTAGTAGTTAATATTTGCCATGTTATACATTATTCTATATAGTGTTGTAACCTTGTTACACATTGGAAACGGATGTGGCAACCCCTTAACGGGAGCAGCCAAAATAAGATGATGATCCTCATTACACATCATGACTTTATAATTGCTTTCATGTTTTTGTTCATCAAAGAGAATCCCTTTGGTGTCCAACCAATTCTAACTGCTAGCCTATCCATTAAACTTTAAGCCATTAAAAACAACCCACTTAATAAATTGATGTTGGATTTCAGTTTAAGACTTACACAAATCTTGAGCCTAAAAATCGACATCAGAAAACGTTTTTTCTACTTGGCCATGTAGCTACCTGTAACTTGAATATTTCTTAAATTCTTAACCATGAGCCAAACATCATAATGAAATAACCTTGTACTAATAACTGCTATTGCTCTGCTAAACTAAGCTTACCTCCTTCTCCATCTGAAGAGTATGTTTCTTTGCCAAACGCTCTAGTTCGATGTAGGTGTTGTTGGCCTGGGTCTCCACTTCCTTTTGCAATCGGAGCTTATGCTCGTCCATCTCTGCCTTCAGCCTGTTCTCCAAGGCGATCAGCTGCTTCTGGTGCTGCCGCCGCATGCGCTTGTACCCTGACATCTGCTCCCGCCACACAGAATTCTGCTCATGCTCCTGGATCTCCTCACTGACCTGTTCAACAGAGCAAATTATTATTAATTTTATTTATTTATTTATTTTTACACACCAGACAATTTGATAAATGACTGATGTAGTATATTAGTAATGTTTTCCAATTTGAAAACTGAGTCAGCAACATACAGGTATTAATGTCAAGTGATAATATTAACACGGTTTAATATTAATAGTTACACTTGTGATATCAAAACATTCTGTGCCATAGTCTCTGTGCGTTCTACTCTGTGTGTTCTACTGTGACTATAAACTATATTTATATTTTATTATTGTTACACTTGCATGGCAAATATCCACTTCTAATGTACACGCAATACTATGTAAAAAATTATTCAATGAATATATTTAACAATAATATTTGTATGGACATCAAATTAAATCAAGCTGTAAATATTAGTGATGCCAAAAGCAAACTGCATCTTCTGTGCAATAATCAAGATTAACTTGAAGGACCTTCCTAAAAACACTCAAAAGGAAAGTATAACCCAACACCTTCCAATCATGAGGGCAAGTACCTAACTATTAGGCTACCACTGCCATTAAACATCTCTGAGTCTAACCAGAGTTGTAGGACAAATTGAAAGCACCATGAACATCTGAAGATCAACACAAAGAGCAATGATTTAAAAGAAAGAAGAAAAAAAAAAAGCTTAAGAAAGAAGCACTCTTCTGAAACAATGTTCTCTGGTCAGAGGAAAAAAGTACTATTAAAAGGTACAATAATTTAGTAGGGCGTGTTTAAAAATATATAAATAAATAAAAGACGACACGTATGATCCTAAGGATACCATATCCATGGTAACGTATGGAGGTGGGAGTTTTATGGCATGGGACTGCTTCTCTGCATAGAATACTTGGGCACAACATATCACAGTAGGGAATGTGAGTGGAATTATTTTTCAGGATATATTAGAGGAAAATTCTCTCTCATTCAGGAAAAATAATCTTGGGAAAAATGTATCGGCAAGACAATGACTCCAAACATCCAGCCAAAATATTTTCTTTAAAAAAAAAATAATAATAATAATTACTAAAAATAGAATGATGTCCTGACCTAAAACCCAACGAGAATTTCTACATGATTAAGAAATTCAATGAACTCTGGGTCATAGAGCAAAGCTCTCAAAAGGAATGGATGAAAATTGATCCAAAATGGTGCAAAATCGAATGCTTTCTTACTGGAACATAATTGCCAATAACACCTTTGCAGCATAACACTAATTAAAACTATTGGGTTTTAATTATGTGGTGCTAAATAGTAATCCACTTGTAAACTTGTACTGTCTGTCAGTAAGCATAAATAAATATGCTTATGATTTAAGTTTATATATAAACTTTTAATTAGGGATGCGCTGATTCGTAGGCCGATCTCTGATCATTTACATACACATGTCTGCTCATGCACAAAACTATCTTCATGTAACTTGTTTCTATAAGCCTAAAGGTAAAGTAAAATAGGAAAAATAATAGCACACTAGTATTAACACTCTGCTCTTTCAGAGTGCAATAAACGCAAGATCAATTTGAGATGTTAAGATGAGATTTTTAGGTTTTCGACTCTGATGTTTATATCTAGATATTATAAATTCGACTGAACACAGCACCTGTTTTACCTGTCCACCTTTATCTTATCTCAAAACCAAATATTTGCATTGCAGAAACAAATGAATTGGTGCAACTGTGTCAAAAGGACAGAGGTGGTCAATCGGTTAGGAATTAGGTCCCATAATCAGATGGTCATGTGCCCGAGTCCCAGACCTGTAGGCTACCCTGAGGTATCACTGACCGAGGCACCGTCCTCAACACTGCTTCCCAGGCACTGGATATAGGGCTGCTCTCTGTTCCGTTTTGTGTATAGGTCAAATGCAGAGAAAGCAATTTATTGTGATGCACTCAGTATTCACGATAACAAATAGTCACCTCCATGGTTTTGTGGGGGATTATAAATGCACTTATATTTTGCAGACTGTATTCCATCTGTTTCTCCGCATCATTTCTTTGCCCCCTTTACCATGTTCGTCAGTATTCAGGCCCCTCACAGGAATGACAGCGAGTAGGTATTATTTGGATGGTGGAACTACTATGTAATGCAAATGGCAGCCCTGGTCCAAAATTCTTCAGTGGAGTACAGCAAATGTTTGTTTATTCCACTATGCATGGCAAATGACAACAGTTAATAAAAAAAAAGTTCTCATTAACTTTACATTGTGAGCTGAATATCACTTCCAGGTGTGAAACACAAACACACAGACACACGCACAGAGAGAGAAGAGAGACATAAGAGGTGGAGAGGATGCAGAGTGACAGTGTCATGGGTGGTATAAGTGTCATGCTGTATGGAGAATCAGTGTATGCACTATTGTAGGCATAAATTCCTCACATCTTACCTCAGCAGCAAAGATAAGATTTAACTGCGGATGAATAACGGGCCATGGCGCCATGGAGAATTAACTTATTAATATCAACAACAAGGACAGAATTACATATAATGACAATGACAGTACCCTTTCTTGTTGATTTACTAAACTGCAAATTACATTTTATTTTGCAAAAAATCTTTTCAAACTTATGCTTATGAAGAAATATCCATTCTACAGGCACTGTGGTTGAAATATGCAAAAAAAAAAAAGGCATTACATCATTGTGAAAGAAAAGAAAATAACTAACGTCTTAATGAACAGGGTGGGTGAAATAAGGCCACGTAACCTCAAGAGGTGTTGACTTGCACAGCAAGAGGAGAAAATGAGAGGCATAAGAACAGAAACGAAAGAGACGTAGTTGTGGTGATGGAGGAGGGGGTTATTAACAGGATGTGGTTGCCATGACTACGGAGGGGGGTGAGAGAATGGCCATGACAGGCCTGTATTTCTCATGGAGAGAGGGAGAGAGAGAGAGAGAGAGAGAGAGAGAGAGAGAGAGAGAGAGAGAGAGTGTGAGAGAGAGAGAGAGAGAGAGAGAGAGCTCCTACCAAAGATGCTGGTGTGATGGTGGCAAAGCGTTGGCGGATGCTGAACTTGCTGAAGTGGTAGTGAGCCCGGCTAAGGGAAGAAGATGTAGGCCGCGGCTCTGGCCTGGCGTGCCTCCCTCCAGCCTCATCCCTCACACGAGCATTGCTTGTTATCCGCTAGGGACGGTGGCGACAAAAAGCGAGGAGGTTGTGGTGAAACTGGTGGTAGTAGTTAGCGTTAAGGCTGAAGGGATGCAGTTAACCTAGCGCCCCGTTGGTGCTGATGCTAATGCCGCTGATAACATTGCCCGGTTCCCTTCGCCTTTCGCGGCCTGATCGCATCCTCCCCCTCGCTCCCACCGCCGATCACGCCAGGTGATGGTACAGAAGGGCTGGGCCAGCGGGATAAGGCGAAGGTACGGCCCTTTTTACAGGCGGCGGTTCTTCCTCAGGCGCTATTAGTTTTCCCCTTCTCTATCCGTATTCCAACAAAATCCTTCCTCCTACGCCGGGATTGGCTAGTAGTGACCAGCCTTCTGCGCCTAGATTGGCCAGCAGCGCCCGGCCTCCTACGATAGGATTGGCTTGTAATGGACCATCTCTCGTTTTATGATTGGCCTGCTGTTTAGACTCGCCACCGGTCCGGTCCACCGATTTGGTAGTTCTGTCTTGCTTGACAGCCAATCAGGGTGGTTCTAGCCAATGGTAACACACGAGGCGAGGTGGGCTAATAGTAAAGAGAAAAAATGCTAAACGAATGACGTTCAATAATCGAAAAATAATCGATCGCGCTGCAGGGCCGAGTACAGTTATCGTAATTTGTCAGTGTTGGAGGTTTAGATAATTGTGAAAAATGTCATAGCAAAAATGAAATAGTTTTTTTGAGGATCACCAAAAATTATTTCCATTACTTCGATTTGGCAAATGGTTCCAAAACCGGCTCTTTAGAGTTTGGATCCCACCAGTACGCAAACAGATTCTGTGTCATTGGAAGATATTCTAGACCATGCTCACGTGAAAGGTTCATCAGCTAAGCTCACCTCAAGGGCAAGAAGTGTAAAAGTCTGAGTTCACATAGGAACTCGGGCAACTTCTAAGCAACTAAAGGCCCTTCTCATATTGTCTGCTCCCAAAGCTCATGAGTCCATCGGCAAGAAAACAGTCAACAGCCATGGTTGTGCATGGGGGCAAGGTGATGATCAATGCTTAAGATCCAGAACCAGAACCAGAACCAGGGTTAAACCAGAACGCAAATGGAATAATGTCTTGTGGACTATTTAGATCAAAATAGATTTTTTGGTTTAAATGAGAAGCATGAAGTTTTTAAACTTCATTTTAGCGTAAGAACCTGATCCATTTTGTGAAATATGTTCAGTAGCATAGTTTGTGCTTGTTTTGCTGACCTGGGGTGTAAATGGCTTGGCATCATTGATGAGAAATTTAATTCTAAATTATACCAGCAAATTCCAAGGGAAAGCATCAGGACATCTTTCTGTGAACACTAAACCTCAAAAAACAAAACAAAACAAAAAAAAAAAAAAAAAAAAAAAAGGGGGGGGTGGCGTTGCTAACCAAAGAGATCAAACCAGATGCTGAAACAAGGTTCACATGCTATTGCAACCTTTGCAACTACATGTACGTGATATTGGTTCATTTTATTCAATAAATAAGTAAATTCTCTCAATGGTTTGATTGTTTACTTCCATCTGCATTCTCCTTGTTCAATGCAATTTTAGTATTGGTGTGGAAGTCTGAACATGTTTCAGAACACACACACATATATATATATATATATCAGGAAAAATTGGGACACCTGTAGGAATTGATAGCACAACTTTCAATGTATATGTGTATTGCCTTTTTCTCGCCATTTTTATAGCAACACACTACTATCTGCAGTAAAATATTGTTTATAATACAAGGTTATGGTACCACAGTGTGTTCCACTACTATTATTTATATATATATATGTTATATTATATTTATAAACATATATATATATATATATATATATGTTTGTGTGTGTGTGTGTGTACATACACATATACATTGAAAGTTGTACTATCAATTCCTACAGGTGTCCCAATTTTTCCTGATTACTTACAACCCCCTCTGTGTAAATAATTGCAGTGGAACACACTGTGGTACCATACCCTTGTATTATTTAAACAATATTTTACAGCAGACAGTAGTGTGTTGCTATAAAAATGGCAAGAAAAAGGCAATTAACAAGAAGAAGAGAAACAGACCATCATAACGTGTTGTGTAGGTCTTTCCTACAGAGAAATTGCAAAGAAAGTCAAGGTGTCAGTAAGTAAACCATCTAAAGGCACTCAGATTGGGGAAACTGACAGGAAGAAGTCTGGCAGACCTAAAGCCACAACAGCATCAAAAGATAAGTTTCTGAGAGTCAACAACTTACGTGACAGGCAGCTCACAGGACCACAGCGTCAAGCACAGCTTAATAGTGTTCGAATTAAGCACATCTCAGTTTCAGCTGTAAAGAAAAGACTTTGAGTCACAGATTTGATAGGTTGAGTTGCTTTTTTTCCAACGTGGGTGGCGGTGGTCTAGAGGTAGGGTACTTGGCTACGGACCTCTGGATCTCTGGATCAAGAGGTCCCCTGTTCATATCCCACCTCTAGCACTACCACCACTGGGTCCCTGAGCAAGACCCTTAACCCTGAGTTGCTCTGGACAGGGGGACTGTCCCTGTAATTAGGACATGTACGTTGCTCTGGATAAGAGCGTCTGCTAAATGCCATAAATGTAAATGTAATGCTTGTCTGGGCCATGAAACACCCCCAACTACTGAAAACTGGAAGGTGGTATGGACTGATTAATCAAAATTTGGTTCGGTTCATAACACTAGATTTTTGTACGCTGTCAAGTAGGCAAAAGGATGGTTCCACCATCCAAAGCATGATGGTCTTGGACCATTTTGTTGTATCCAGGGTTTGTGACTTATACAGATTGCCCAAATGTTTAGGGACTTGGCCCCAGAATCAGAAGGTCATGGCTTTGAATCCCAAAGCAGTAGGTTGCCCTGAGGTACCCTTCAGCAAGGTACCACCCCTGTCACTGCTCCCCAAGTTCTGGACATAGCAGCCCACTGCTGTACATTGTGTAAGGGTTAAATGCAGAGAATGCATTTCGTTGAGGTTTACTGTGTGCTTTGTATCACAATGGGGAAAGTCGCTTTCACTTTCACTTTATCATGCAACAAGAAAATGATCCCAAGCCTACTGCAAAGGGGTGCTGGAGTTTATCCCAGCTCACACAGGGCGAAGGACGGGGGACAAAGTACTAAACATGACAGCTTATTAATATGTGTTGTAAGTTCTACATAGTGAAAATGAAATTTTCAGTCTGCCACTTCCGTTAACGAAAACTGCTGGATTTAAGGGTTGTACTTAGTCTGCAATAATATTTAGGTAATACATGTCAAGTAACATCCACAAAATATCAGTTGAACACAGTCCAGAGCATCACACTGCCTGTGCCAGCTTGCTTTCTTCTAGTAGTGAATCATCAGACCAGGCCACTCCTGCAATGTTCTGTGATAAAGTTCTGATGCTCACATGACCATTGTAGGATATTTCTGGAGTGGACAACAGGGGTGAACAAAGTCACACTGACTGTTGCAGCTATACAGCCCCAATGTTTATTCCATAGGCTATTATGGTTAAAAGTGCCCAGGGGTACTTTAGTCAAGGATTACCCACCATTCAGACACCCATGTTTTTCCTTGTGAGTCTTTAACTGGTGCATCTTCCTGATAAACCTTGTAAAAACCCAGATATAAAGAAAATAAAAAAGGGGCCGCGGTGGCCTAGTGGTTAGGGAGTTGGCCCTGCATCGGAAGATTGTGGGTTCGATTCCCTCACAAGTAGGTTGCCCTGAGGTACCCCTGAGCAAGGTACCGTACCCGTCACTGCTCCCCGGGTGCTTTCAATAGCTGCACGGTGTTTGTGTTCATGGGTTAAAAGCAGAGGTCCAATTTCGTTGTGGTTCACGCTTGCTGTGCTGTGACCTTGCAATGACAAGGGTTTTCACTTTAAATGATAAATTCACCTGTCAGATTTTGTAAGGGGCCTCTGTTGCAGATATGAAAGTGTTCAATAAAACGAGTAACATATCATTGCAATGCTAGGCTTAGTTGAGAGCAGAATTTTGGTTTTTGTATTCACTTTGTCAAAACATTTATAAAGAACAACTTAAAGTTCATTTGGGCTCAAGCCCTTATGTATCCTCATAAGACTATATTTTATGAATAATAATTGCACAAAAGATGCATTTTTATAAATGATCATTCAATAATTATGTTAAAATAAAAAGTCAAGTCAAGTTTGTTTACAGAATTTTAATCCATTTTCAAAGTTTCCTTCCATTCCATCTCTAACACTATATTGTTAGATATAAAATGTAACGATGTCAATAGAGATGGAAATGTGCTGGATGACATCAGAAAATTGTATTACGTATCTGCGTTGCTAATATATTTGTACTCCAGACCTTTGCATCAAGTCTATCTTCAAGCACATGCCAATCACTAACTCCATTTCTTTTGTGTTGTGTTTATAGATGTTCTGCCTAACTGCTTATATCCAGCCATTCGAGAACATTATCACCTCTCCCTAATCAGTGCAACAACCATTCCCTTAAAACATTCCAGAACATTCAGAACAAAGTTGTCCCAGGATCAATATTTAAAAAAGCATTAGCTGGCAAAACAATAGGACCCACTGACTATGTAAATGAGGTCTATTAAAAGGAGGTTTATTTTAGGAGAGCTTTGGGCACAGTATTAAAATCTTCTTCTTCTACTTCTGGCTGCTCCCCTTTAGGGGTCGCCACAGCAGATCAGCTGTTTCCATTCCTTCCATTCCTCTGCATCTTCCTCCTTCAAACCGACCACCTGCATGCCCTCTCTTACCACATCCATAAACCTTCTCTTTTCCTCTTTCCTGGCATCTCCATCTTTAAAATCCTTCTCCCAATATAATCCTCATCTTTCCTTTGGACATGTCCAAACCAACGCATCCTTGCTTCTCTAACATTGTCTCCAAAACATCTCACCTGAGCTGTCCCTCTAATATACTCATTCCTGATCCTGTCCATCCTCTGTACGCCCAACAAAAATCTTAGCATCTCTAATTCTGATACCCCCAGCTATACCTCTTGTCTTTTTTGTTCCAACATGCCTGCATTCTCTTCCCCACCTCTCTTCCACACTCAAATTACTCCCGAACGGTTGATCCAAAGTATATCAGTTCCTTTACCTATGTCACCTCTACTTCCTGCATCCTAACCATTCCTCTTTCCTCCCTTTCTTTCACACTCATGTATTCATGGGCCACTCATGGAGTAGCGGTAGCCTAGTGGTTAGGAAGTTGGGCCTGGATCAAGGTTGTGGGTTTGATTACCTTCACTATTAGGCTGCCCTGAGATATCCTTAGAGTAGAGTAGAGTAATCTTTTATTATCCCACGAATGGGAAATTTGGGCGTTACAGGGCTCTTATAAAAGTGACAGATGTACAGAAAGAATAGAAAAAAGATATATAAAAATAGAGGTATAAGGAAAGAGGAACAAGTACAGGAGAAAGGAGAAAAGTACAGGAGCTATAATAATAAATTATCTATCTATATGAATATATAAATATAAATATATATACATATATACTATATTACCAAGATGCATATACATATCTACAAGAAGAATTAGGTGACCATATATACAGTACACAGTAATAATACACGATAATAAATAGGTTTTAAATAAATTATAAATATATATAAATAAACAAGTAGTAAGATATAAGTCTAATAATAATAATAATAATAATAATAATAATAATAATACTGTACAATACAATAACAATATACATTAATATACATTAATAATAATATATAATATAACATAATATATAATAATAAACAAGCAATGTAATGTTATGTTGATGAGTTGTGGAGTCTTATTGCTGCAGGTAGGAATGACCTGCAGTAGCGTTCTTTCTTACACTGCGGGTGTAAGAGTCTGCTGCTGAACGAGCTGCTCAGTGCTCGTACAGTCTCGTGTAGGGGGTGGGAGGTGTTGTCCATGATGGATGTTAGTTTGGATAACATCCTCTCCTCCCCTACCTGCTCGATGGACTTGAGCGGACAGTTCAGGACAGAGCTGGCCCTCTTGACCAGTTTGTTTAGTTTCCCTCTGTCCCTCTCTGCGACTCTTCCACACCAGCAGACCACAGCATAAAAAACAGCAGATGCTACCACAGTGTCATAAAATGTCCTCATGAGATGTTTGTTTACTCCAAAGGACCTCAGCCGCCTTAGCAGGTGTAGACGACTCAGGCCCTTTTTGTACAGAGCAGTAGTGTTTGTGGACCAGTCCAGTTTATTGTTGATGTGGACAACCAGGTATTTGTACTCCTCCACTGTGTCAATACACAAACCCTGGATGTCCACCGGTGTAATGGGGGGTGACTTCCTGCGAAAGTCGATCACCAGCTCCTTCGTCTTACTGGCATTGATGCGCAGATGATTTTGATCGCACCACCTGACAAAGTCACTGAAAGTCACAAGAACAAGCTCAGCACTGACCCTTGATGTAATAGAGCCTCTACTTTAAATGCATCCATCACTTCTACTGCAGGTCTCTCCACTGTCACTGCCCTCACACATATCCTATACTACCTTGACATACTTCTCTGTCACACCTGACTTTCTCATACAAAACCACAACTCCTCTCTAGGCACCCTGTCATATGCTTTCTCCAAGTCCACAAAGGCACAATGCAACTCCTTCTGACCTTCTTTATATTTCTCTATCAAAACCCTCATTGCGAACATTGCATCTGTAGTGCTCTTTCTTGGCATGAAACCATGCTGCTGCTCACTAATCATCACCTCTTTTCTTAATCTAGCTTCTACTACTCTTTTCCATAACATCATGCTGTGGCTGATCAACTTTATCCCTCTATAGTTACTACAGCTCTGTGCATCACCCTTGTTCTTGAAAATCAGTACCAGTACACTTCGTCTCCACTCTTCAGGCGTCCTCTCACTTTCCAAGATTGTGTTACACAGTCTGGTCAGAAACTCAACTGCCATCTCTCCTAAACACCCCCATGCTTCCACTATGCCATAATGACCAACAGCCTTTACATTCCTCTTCATTGCTGCTCTTACGTCCATCTTGCTTATTTGCTTACTGGTTCACTATCCTCACTATCATCCAATCTTCTCTCTCTCTCGTTCTCTTCACTCATCAGTCCCTCAAAGTACTCTCTCCATCTGCTCAACACACTCTGTTCACTTGAGTTGAGTACGTTTCCACTTCTATTCTTAATCGCCCTGACCTGCCGCACATTTTTCCTAGCTCTGTCTCTCTGACTAGCCAATTGGTATAGGTCCTTTTCTCCCTCCTTACTGTCCACCTTATCATAAAATTCACCAAACACCTTATCTTTAGCCTTAGCAACTGTTTTCTTCACCCTGCGCTTCATCTCCTTGTACTCATGTCAACTTTCTTCATCTCTCTGACTATCCCACTGCTTCTTCACCTACTTCTTCTTATGTACACGCTCCTGGACATCTGGGTTCCACCACCAGGTTTGCTTATCCTCATTCTTCCTTTCAGATGTCACACTAAGTACCTTTCTAGCTCCCTTATCACTTCTGCAGTAGTTTCCCAGGAATCTGGGAATTCTTGCCTGAATTCTACCTTGCATTCCTCCTTCTTGAGCTTCCACCATTTGATCTTTGACTCTGCCCTCTCTTTTCTCCTCCTCTAAAGTCATCCTACAGAACACCATCCTATGCTGTTTAGTTTCGCTCTCCCCTGTCACTATGCAGTCTCCAGTCTCCTTCAGACTGACCTTCCCGCAAAGGATATAATCTACCTGTGTGCACCTTCCTAAACTCTCACCCTGTGCTCATCCCTTTTCTAAAAACATTCCAGAATTCTTCTTTCTCCTCCATCTCACAGCCAACTTGTGGGGCATAAGCACTTACAACAACTTATCTTATCAACTCATCTACCCCCCCCAGTGATGGAACGAACTCCCCCTGATGGTCAGAACTGCTGAGATCCTCGCTGTCTTCAAACGTCGATTAAAGACCCACCTGTTCATGGAATTTTTGAGGGACTAACTCTCCCAAACCATCTACTCTCCTACCCCTGCTCCTTCTTTCTTTAACCTCTACTCTCTTTCCTGTCTAAAAAACCTCTACTCTCTTTCCTGTCCAAAAAAAACAAAACAACAAAAAAGTCTGTAGTGTATATACTTGTCACAAGGGCTCTTAGTTTGTTCTTAGGTGGTAATAGCTAATCAGCAGTTACTGATCTGTGCTGGTTACCAAGACGATGATGATCTAATGTGGAAATAAAGCACTGTTGTAAGTCGCTCTGGATAAGAGCGTCTGCTAAATGCCGTAAATGTAAATGTAAATGTAAATCTACCTATCTGACACACTCTTCACCTCCAAAACACTTTTTCTTCCTTCAATATAACATCTACCCTATTCCTCCTTCCATCCACACCATGGTAAATCAATTTAAACCCTCCTCCAATACACCTGGCCTTACTACCCTTCCATCTAGTCTCTTGCACACATAAAAATCAACCTTCCTTCAACCTTCCCAGTTTCCACAAGCACCCTGTAGGCATACAGCACTGGTGGCAGTCGTTGTTATCCTTAGTTTTAATGCAAAGCCTTAGCCTCATCCTAAATCTATCGACGGCTGGCTTTTCCTTTAAAGTTCCTTCAGTACAAAAAATGTAACTGCATGGGTGATGAATTTTGACTAAGAAGAGGTCATTCTGCATGTTTCACATATACATTTATCTGGCAAAATGTGCCAGCGCAATTGGCTCATTGACTGAAACATCTGCTACTGCTATGTCTTGCCCGCATAGACTATTGATTCATGCAGCTTTATGACCCAAGTATGGTACATCTAGCTTTATGTCAGAAATGATCAATTAGTTTACTTTGCCTAATAAAAAATTAAAGAAAAGGTGTAGTATCATCTTCTTCTTCTTTTTCTTTCGGCTGCTCCCGTTTAGGGGTCGCCATAGCGGATCAGCTGTCTCCATTTCTTCGTGTCCTCTGCATCTTCCTGCTTCAAACCAACCACCTGCATGTCCTCGTTCACCACGTCCATAAACCTCCTCTTTGGTTTTTCTCTTTTCCTCTTTCCTGGCAGCTCCATCTTCAACATCCTCCTTCCAATATAATCCTCATCTCTCCTCTGGACATGTCCAAACCAACACAACCTTGCTTCTCTAACTTTGTCTCCAAAATGCCTGACCTGAGTTGTCCCTCTAATATAGTCATTTCTAATAAAAGGTGTAATAAAATATTGTCCCTTAATATTTCTCTTTCATTTATTGTAGATTTTTTTCCATTTCTTTATTATTTTAATTGCACATATCACTGCTTTTTTAATAAGTATTGTAGACACGAAGGCTGTATAAACATAAATCAAATAACTTTCAAATGAAGGAATGATGCTATGCAATGTTCATGCCACATAGTGGTAGTATGACTGAAACAGTCTAAGCTTTTTTTTGTATTAACATTATGTTGTAATTACTTGGGTACCTCATATGGGAAAGTGTTTCTACTTTGTTAATATTAATAATTGTTTTTCAGCATGAGTTAGCAAAAAGCATAATTTAGCAACACGCAATTGTAAAAGAGCAGACAGACTGTTGTAAAATTTTCATTTAACTTTCACATTTAAAGAAAAGAAAATTAAAGGAGAGAAAATACAAGAAAAGTTCATATTTGCACAGTAATGGGAGTTATTAAATATTTGTTTGTACATTTAGGTGGAACTAATATGTTTAGACTGCTTCCTCTATACTTCTGAATTTGTTGAAATTTCACAATGTGTTGTGATTAGTCATACATGTTCACTGTCAAGTGATTTTACAGTCCATTGTCACTCCCCACAAAATTCCTTTAGGATAACTCTTGATAATGCAATTTCTCAATATGAAAAGACAAGAAGAGGTGAAGTAGTTAGACTGCATCTGTTGGTCAAATGCAATGTTCTTTTGAACAAATCTATGAATATCTGAACTAAAAAAACATACCAGTTACAATTAACTATATCTTATTAACATGTTTCACTGACATTTAAACATTAGTTTGATTATCTTTCACCAGTCAACCCATGCATATCTGGCCCACACTGTGGAAGCCTCTGTACTCCTGAAATGACCTCATGTCTCATGACAGTGCTATTTTAGCAGATGTTTCTGCCTCTAGGCCTTGATAATGCTGGCAGAAGAACATACATTCCTGCATCTTGTAGATGACAGGCTCTTATCTAGACATATGATTGCAGGATTTAGCGTTTGGGATATCTTAAATTGTTATCCATTATGTTATTCAACCATTACACTGAACAATTAAATAGCACAGCCAATGTTATGAGTGTTTCAAAGTCCACATAAATGGGAGCAGCTGAAAGAAAAAGAAAAAGAAGAAGAAGAAGAAGAAGAAGAAGATGTTATTAGTGTTTGTCAGAGTGTTATGTGCCCCACTAAATATGTGAAAGAGCCTTGATTGATGGAAGGAAGTTTGCTTAGAGCTCCTAAATATTCACCAATGGCACATAATGCATTGATATTTAGAGACTATGTTGAGGTACATGTTTGGATATTTGTGCAGTTAAATAACCTTGAAAGAAAAAAATCATTTCTGAAAAGCCTTTAGTAACTGTCAGGGTGTGGTGGTGTTGCCCAGACATAAACGCGGAACCAGGAGTATGCAACTTAATTTTATTAAACATGACTAAAACATGTACTCACAAGAACTGAACTCAAAAGTCCTACAGTCACCCAAAGTGGAATCACAAGAGACAGAAATGACCAAGATGACAGACTCTCTGCTCTGACTCATTGGGACCTTGAGCCCTATTGGGCCTAGTGGTTAGGGAGTTGGCCTCTGGATTGGAAAATTGTGGGTTCAATTCCCTTGCCAATAGGTTGCCCTGAGGTAACCTTGAGCAAGGTACTGTCCCTGTCACTGCTCCCTGGTCACTTTCAATAGCTTCCCCCTGCTGCATGTGTGTGCATGGGTGAAACGCAAAGGTTGAATTTCATTGTGTTGTAAAGTGCTGTGCTGTGTTTCACAATCACAAGGATAGTCACTTTCAATGAGGCACACCTGTGTCCTAAAGAGGTGGCAGGTGCACCCAGTCAGGTGCACCCAGTCAGAGCGGCGAGTAGAGTGCCACAAACTGTGGCAGATAGAGTTTGACTTAGATATACTTTTGTGTTCACATTTTTTTGCATTCTCATTGGTTCATGGCCTTTTAATTTAATGTCTTTAAAGAGTCATGATTCGAAGAGTTGTTACATGTACAACATACAGGTATAAGTACAGTGAAATCTCAGAGAGCAAAAAACAACACCCAATCATATAATGCTACATATACATATACTTGCTGTACAAATAACCTATGAACAATGAACATCAGCATTTGTGATGTGATAATAAATAAATACAGTCTGTACCATATAGAACAACTACAAAGAATGTTAAGAATGCTAAAACAAAGTATATGAGATATACATTACTATATATATATATATATATATATATATATATATATATAATATATATAGAATATATGAGGTATCATAGGAAATATGAAGTATACAATGGAGTTGATGTTTATAAGGATATCACTTGAACTGTTTTTCAACTTCAGTGGTGAAGAGCAATGAAAAAATACTTTCACAATTATGGGAAATGTAAATTTACTCTGAAAGGCTGGGGAGTTTTCTTACCCAAGCATTTCCTGTGAGGCAAAGAGGTAAAAAAGAAGGCCCTTTGAACCTTTCTCAAAGCTGATTTATCAAAATTAGACCAGCTATTAAAATTGCAAAGGCACTTATGCATTCAATGAAAATGTAACATTTTGTGAGCATGTGTAGTAGTTGATAAAGATTTTTCTTTCATTTAAAGCAACTTAGTCTCTTACCAATAATTGGCAAACAGTGAGCTATAAGGGCTTACCTATAATATGGGTAATGGCTTGCCCTAGGAAATGCAGAAAACTCTTAATGCAGAAAGCTCTTTTGTCTTAAAGCTTAATAATCAACAAAACAAGCATATACAGTTGTCCTTATACACCATATGCAGACAATAAGCCAAGCATGACACATAAAGTGTTTATGCATTAAGATATTAAGTCACCAGCATAACCTTTTGAACAATAGCAATGAAATGATATTCAACCTTAATATAAACTATTATAAAACAGATATGTGTATCTAAATACATTTACATTATTTCACAGACGCCCTTATCCAGAGCGACTTCCATGTCCAAATTACAGGGACAGTCCCCCCTGGAGCAACTCAGGGTTCAGGGTCTTGCTCAGGAAACCAGTGGTGGTAGTTCCAGAGGTGGGATTCAAACCTGGGACTGCTTGATCCATAGCTTCATAGACAAGTATCCTACCACTAGACCACCACCGCCGCAAGCTAATATTTAAATCTCCTACCATAAGACAAAACAGATTAGTTTGGGGACATCAGACAATTATTAAAAGCTACATAGGAAAGGGCCCTCTGATAAACTGGTGACCTGTCAAGTGTTTCACTGCTTTCTTTGCTTTCAGTGCAGGGTTAAGCTCCGGCTATCTCTAAGACCCTAGGTAATATAAGTGCAGATAACGGATGGATAATTAGGAAAGGCACATACATGTCTAAATAAAATCTCACAATTGAGAAGTGTGTTAGTGAAAATTTGTCTATGACCTCAAAGGAAATGTCAATAAACTTTCCATTATCAGCCGCTTATCCAAAAATGGGTCGCGGGGGAGTGCTGGTGTCCAACCCAGCGCACACAGGGCGAGGACGGGGGATGCACCCTGGACAGGTCGCCAGCCCATCGCAGGGAGGAGCGGGACGGGGACAGCACCTTGCTCAAGGGTACCTCAGGGCAACCCATTGGGAAGGGGTTCAAACCCCCGATCCGCCGATCATGTGGCCAACACCCTAACCACTAGGCCACCGCTGCCCCGTCAATAAACTTGTGAGACAGAATTGTGTCAAGATAGATCTGAGATCTCATTCGAGATTTTGGAATGCAAGCCCCTGTTGGAATGCAAGTACTGTCGGAAGGTCATGGGATCGAATCCCAGACCAGTTGGTTACCCCGAGGTACCCTTGAGTCCCTTTAAAAGTAGACACTTTCACTTCACCACCAACAGTCTTCCTAGATCTGCCTGCCCATTAACTAACAGCATGCTAAACTACTGTAAATACAGTTAAAACTGTGTAATCCTGGAGAAAGCCAGCTTGGTTAGACAGGTAACCAAAAACCGAATAGTCACTATTAATGAGGGTCAGATTACTTTTGTGTACATGAAAGAAACTTACAGAAAAAGAAAAAAACTTCAGTGCAGAACTCCATCAATCTGGCTTTTATGGAGTGGTTAGACAGAAGCCTTTCCTTGCTACAGGTTTCAGGCCAACTTTCGGCAACTTTGTAAGAAACCTGAATGACCATTTGAAGAAATCCAGAGTGAAAACTTTTCCAAACTGTCTAGATTCTTAAACTGAGATAATAGTTTAGTATTTAACAAGATAATGACCAGAAGCAGTGAGAAAACAGAGGTATTTTCCTAAAATAGTTGACTTTGAAAGAATGTGCCAAAATGAATTGCTGAAACTTCCAAAAAAAAAAGTGTATCTGCCTTCCTGGATCATTCCCAAGAAGACATGATTTTTCCAAAGATGCGTCCTTCAGTTACTAAGGGGTAGACTCCAAAGCAAATTGTAGACTAAGAAAAACATTTCTGAATACTTGAGTAAATATCTGTCTGTTAGCGCAAGCATGGTGCTCGGATTCCTTTTGAAATAGTAGTGAAATAGTCTTTTCTATTTAAAATGTAAGCCTGTTTCAGACTTGTTGGTTTCCCATGGGACACCCCAAAGCTTTCTTATGGTTGCTAATTTGTTTTGTGAATGATCGAGGTAAAACCCAGTCTAGAGTCAGTTAAGAGTTTTGGGAGTGTGAAAGTGACAACCCTTGTCATTGCGAGGTCACAGTACAGCACACGTGAACCACAACGAAATTGGACCTCTGCATTTAACCCATACACACAAACACCATGCAGCAGTGGGCAGCTACTGAAAGCACCCGGGGAGGAGTGAGGGGGACGGTACCTTGCTCAAGGGTACCTCAGGGCAACCTACTGGTGGGGAATCGAACCCACAATCTTCCGATGTGGGGGCAACTCCCTTAACCACAAGGCCACCGCTGCCCCACCACTGTGTATTTAGGAAAAAAAAATTTTTTGTAACTAATGACTTCAGCAAAGTTAAACTCTAAAGCTCCAGTTCTTGACTAAAGAAGCAAAATGTGTCACCATACATACCTACATTTCCATTTACAGCATTTAGCAGACACTATCCAAAGCAACTTCCATGTCCTAATTACAGGGACAGTCCCCCTGGAGCAACTCAGGGTTAAGGGTCTTGCTCAGGGGCCCAGTGCTAGAGGTGGGATTCAAACTTGGGACCTCTTGATACATAGGTCCATAGGCAAGTACCCTACCACTACACCACCACCATGCCTACCTTTGTTTGTTTTTATGCTTAAAGTTGTACAAAACCATTTTGACACTCCAAACTACAAGCAATTATTTGCCTCGTGGACGCATTTTTGGAAAATCACCTTTTGTGTCAAACTATTTCTATAAACTGATCATTTTAATAGCACATTACACTTCTGCACATACTGTTAAAAACGGAGTATATATATTTTAAAGTGTAAAATTCTTTATATTAAATATTTTTAGGTAAAATTTATAAACACTTTTAAGATAAGAAAAACACTTGCATCAAAGCAAAGCAATCAGAGGTCTGAGAAATCAAATATAAACTTCATTCCAAAGCATTTCTGTCATATTTGCTCAAATAAGTGAATCTTAATGTCTAATGTTAAGAAATGTATTTCTGGTTGGTCATCAACTTTTTGTGTTCTAACTCAGAGTGAAGGACTGGAATTTGAATGACGTAAATGTAGCTAGATACTACATAGATATTAGTTTAAATATACTGTTTGGCAAGATATTTATGGTGCACTCTGTGTAAATGTCTAAGCTATAAAGTAGTTGAATGAGCTACAAAGTACATAAGAACCCAGTTGGGTTATATTGTTAGCACTTAAACCAAAAACACACCTATATGTGTACAAAGGTGCATTGGTTGTATACAAATAAAAAATTGAGCTTCAGTCACTTCTTGATTTCTAGATTCCTGACTAGTATATGAAGGAGACTACAATTTTTAATTGTGTTTAAAATTGTACAATCTTGTTTGTGAGATGATCTGGGCAGGAACTAAGAGGGCGGTGGTTTCAGGGTGCTATAGCATTACACATAGTACATGTGATTTGAAGACAAGAAAAAGAAGAAAAAAATTCTGGGAAATCTTGTTGCTTCACAAGGCAGCTGCGTCATTTCCTTCAATGACAAATGTGTGGTTTCAAGTCTTTAAAACCTTATGCCGGGCTGCGATCATGACTAGTTTCAACCTCTGTACATGGAGAAATGAATGGTCATGATAGGAATATGCTTTGGCAGGCCAACAGGTCCCATTCACCATCCCGTAAGTACAACTACACAACAGCAATCAGATGTAGTGCACAATTAAACTCTTATTTCAATGGATGAATAGAAAACTGAACATGTTTTGATCTGGTGATATAAAGAACAGTTAAAATACCTATATTTAAACCTTGTGCACATTGTACATATTTTACATCTATAAAACATAGGTGCTCCAATTCTGACCCAGTGGCAAGAATGCCTTAATTTTATAGTATTCATTTTGCTGTACTATGCTGCTGCTGTACTATAACCAACAATACAGATATCAATAAAATAGTGTAACTGGATATTAGATATATGTCTAAAACTTAATATTTGAAAATATTGCCTGTGCTGTACACCCATGATATTCAGGTGCAGTGGTAATGCCATAAAACTTTAACTTTCATCAATTGTACTGTACTTAAGATTCATTATGCCAAATAGAGTTTAATCCTATACATTTTACTTTTCCCAGAGGTCTTCCTGTTAGGTGCCATTCTTTTAACAATCATTGACATGGTGAGCCCGACAGCTTCATGCATCGAAAACAACTGCTGCAAAAATCTTCACAAAGGGGTGAAGCTCGCCAGGTTCATGAAAAGGACCACTGGAGAACTTACGAAGACATATGTAAGCAGTTCATTGTTATGATCGCCTACATTCATGTTATTATATGTATCCTGAAACAGTTTGCACATCATATGGAATTTTGCATTTTAATCTTAACATGGTCAAATAATGCCACAATCAGCACCATATAGCAGATGAGGTAATCCTTCTCATTCACAAAAATGATGTGCAATATCTGTGGCTGTCTGTGGCTATGCAAGAGGAACATAAATAGCTCTGAGTGTATGCGGTACTATGGCTGTAACTGTTGGTTTTCCTGAACACAAGCTATCTAATGGGGAATTACCATAGACATCATTATTTAGTCAAGAATTATCTATAAAAAAAGATAATGTGATGTGAGACTTAGGTTAAATATTTTGGTACTTCCTGTGAATTTACATAATGGAAAATGTGAAATCAGAAACAAAGTTTAAAGATCAAGTCTCTGACTTCTTATGCTGACCATTGGTTCAGACGTCCACTGCTAATATTCTGGTTTTTAGCAATACAAAGTACTGATTATTATTACATAGATAAGAGTATGTATCATGGACATATTTTATATATGACCATACAACAGCTATCCATTCAGTCTGAAAGTAGAAGATCAATCATCATCTTCATCACATCTATGTAGCACTGTAGTATAACACTATTGTATCCGTGTGTAATAAAGAAAACTGAAAATTGATTTAAAACAGCAGCGTATGGTCGAAATAAAGACTGCAATAAAAACTTGTGTTTAAATAGCATGACATTTTGTCTCAAACTACATCATGTTTTCAGATAATCTCAAATGGATTTGCTTATGTGCTTTCTGACTCTTTCTGACTCACTGCTGAGAAAAAATTCAGAATCTCATAAATTACACATGTCTCACTGAAATATTGCTTTAATAGTAATAAGCATAAAACAATAAACCTAGAATTTAAGAGCTTAAGAAAGTGTTCATGTTCTTCTCTTGTCCAGCAAGCCAATCAGGGGGACTTTGCGAAGCAGTTCTGCAAAATGTCTATGGACAATGTCCCAGACTCCACACTTTCTGGCCATACTCAATCTGACCGAGTGCTTAGCATTTTCACTCGTCTAAAGGAGTTCCTGCCGCACATGATAAAGGTGGTGGAGCAGCAGAAGGACCTGCAGCCCTCATCCAGCACTTTGCCTCTTCTTATCACTGATGCCAAGGAACACATAGTCCACCTTGCCCACAGAGTGAACTGCATTTTCCAAATGCTACAGCCTAACATCCCTGTGCCAGAGCCTCCAGTACGGCCTACCAGAATTCCCCCGGCTCAAAATGTCTTTCAGCAAAAGGTCTATGGCTGCTTGGTCCTGACTAGGCTCAGTGAGTTCCTCTTCACAACGGTCAATGAACTAAGGTCACTCAAGGTCAACAAGTGTAATAAGAGGACTAGAATGATCTGATTTAAATGATTGAGGAAATGCTGAGCAAACAGAAAGATCTTGTCTTTTAAAGTTTGTTTTATTTATTAATGTATTTATTAATGTATTTTTGCATTTATTGACTGTAAATATAAGAAAGCGAACATGTTGAAAATCACTTTCCAGATATTTATTGCATTAATTTATTATTATAAATAATAATATTAATTATTGTATTACCTTCATATTTAAAGTGCTGCAATTAATGTAAAAAAATTCATTTTAGTTTAGTATTTTTTTGCCAATGATGTAAACTATGTTCATTAAAGGGCTGCTGTGAAATCAAAGGCTAATTTTTTATATCTATAGTAAACTTTAGGCTCAATTTCAAAGATTTTTCAATAATAGATCAACACTGACAAAAAATCACTGACAACCAGCTTTCATTGCCATATAGCATTGCTTAAGTTGCATGAAACAGGATATTTACCTAATTGCCCTGACCCACTAATGCACTTTGATTGATTGCATATAGGTTCATATGTTGTCACAGATGGCGTGGATGTTTGATCACGCAACAATTCACAGGCATTGTGATGCAAGGCGTTAGCTATATTGGCTTCTTTACTCACAAGTTGCTTGAAATGAATAATAAAATAGTGGAGCAGGTGGACAGTTGTCTGAGGCAGAGCCTTGTGTTGAGACGAGTTTAGAAGACAGGAAGTGAAAGAGACTGTGATATCAGCCCATTATGACGCATTCAGCTTAATGCATCAGATAGGACAGAAAAAAAAACTGACTAGCCGTCGCCGCTGTCACAAGGTGGGTGTATGAGAGTGTGTGTGTATGTGTGTCTGTATATATGTTTGTGAATTTGAAGTAATTTGCTGTTCCCTAGGAAATGAAGTTGTCCAGAACCTGTAATTATTTTGCTCTATTATGGTGCTAGAACAAGTAGTTTCATGTAAAAAGTGGAACCATGTTAAATCATATTATTGGCATACATTTTCTGCAAGTATGTACATATGTTAACACATATATTTACATCAACACACCCAAAGGGGACCATGGCTTAAGGAAAAAGATCATATGAAATAATGCCCTTTCCCCCAGTCACATGTTTCTATAAAAATGGAAGCAAGGAGATCTACAATCGGTCATCTAATAGTTCCTCATTTTGACCTGTGTCAGCGTCACTGGGCTATGAGGATAACAGCAATGATTGGGAAATTATATAGCATAATTCTTGTACTTATGATAAACTGAAGCAGACATTTAAGGGGAAATTAATGATTAATTTATTAATTAATTTCCTTAACCACTTTTCCTAAGAATGGGTGCAGGTAGAGCTGGAGCCTATACCAGCACACATATTTCAAAAGGCAAGAACCACCCATGACAGACTAACAGTATATCATGGGACAGATAAATGCATTTACACCTAGAGGCAATATCTCCAGTGCACCTAACATGCATGTCTTGTGACTGTTAAAAGTAACGAGGGCACCCAGAGGAGGAAACCTTTGCTGAGAAACATCAGGGCCAGACTGACAAAGAACAGGATTTCTGGAATAATGTTCTTTGGACAGATGAGTCTAAAATCTAATTATTTGGACACCAGAACAGAGGACATGTCTGATATAAACCAAATACAGCATTCCAGGAAAATAACCTCATACCAACTGTGAAACATGGAGGTGGAAGTGTCATGGTTTGGAGATGCTTTGCTGCAGCAGGCCCTAACCAGCTCACCATCATAGAATCCCCCATGAATTCTACTGTGTATCAGAGGGTGCTTGAGGAACATGTGAGACCATCTGTAAGAACATTGCAGCTGAAGCGGAACTGGAACCTGCAACACAACAATGACCCAAAACATACCGCACTGGCTGAAGAAATGAAAGAAATGAAAGAAATGAAAGAAATGAAAGAAATGGAGAGTCACGGAGTGGCCGAGTCAAAGCCCAGATCTTAATCCCATTGAGAGGCTGTGGGAAGACTTGAAACGGGCTGTACATTCAAGAAACCCCTCAAACATCTCACAGCTTAAAGAATTCTGCATTGAGGAGTGGGGCAAATTTTCCTCAGACCGATGTCAGAGACTGATAGATGCTACAAGAAGCGTCTCACTGCGGTTATTTCAGCCAAAGTGGGGGAACACTAGCTATTAGTGGGTAGGGTGTGGTAACTTTTTCCTCAGTATACACATTTTTGATGATATCTTTTGTTTAATGAATAAATCAAGGTTAATTTTTGTTGTTTACTGGCAATTAAATCACTTTCTTTTTCAGAGATAAATAAAAACAAGATTAGACATTGATATGTGAACTTAATTTCTTAACTTGACATAGATATTTGAGGGCTCTCAGCATTGACAAACAACTGCTAAAATCAATTCATCCTATAAGTTTCTATTTTGTTTTTTTATTTAATCTTGGTTTATTTAGTATTATGTACAACCCATCCCTTTCCAGGAGCAGTTCTAAAGATCAAGTTCAAGTAGTCTTTCAAAAACCATTTACAGTGATGTTTATAGCAGACTGCAGAGTTGGTGAGAAAATGCCTTACGTCAAACTTGATTCTGTCTTGGCAGGGAAGATTCTTAATTTCTGAAGAAACAAAGATGGGGGTTTTATGGTACCTTGGCATTCTACAAAAAGAGAGAGAGAGAAAAATAAAGAAAGTTTGTTTTACGGTTAAACAGAAAGGAGGACAGTGGTTCTGGCAGTGTGCCTGAGAGATAATGTATATTGTGTGATGTGTGGTTGTGGTTCCCCCCCCCCCCAAAAAGGAAACGATAAACGATCAAACTAGACACCAGTGTGAGAACAGCACATCTAATTTCTTCAAAGTAGGAGGAGATTTTTTCTTGTTTCCACGGCAGCTAGCAAGAAGTCTTTACTATAATAACAACATCAAGTGCCTGATGAGCATTTTCTAGGTTTTACAAGAATTTGGTGAGCAATAAGGGCATGCCATTCATATCAAAATTAGGTTGGGCTTCACTTTTTTTTTCCACAGCATGAACTGAGTTTCTCAATGAAAATTGAGAAATATTTAAAAGATTATTTTGAATTGGCTAAGAGATGTGTTGTGCTGGTGGTGTATATTTTAATTCTAAACAACACTCAAAAGACAGCTCTCTTGGCAAGTTTTACAGGACAGTAGTGAGACCAGTTATGTTGTACGGGTTGGAGATGGTGGCACTGACGAGAAGACATGAGGCAGAGCTGGAGGTGTCAGAGTTAAAGATGCTGAGATTTTTGTTGGGTGTGACGAGGATGGACAGGATCAGAAATGAGTATATTAGAGGGACAGCTCAGGTTAGACGTTTTAGAGACAAAGTTAGAGAAGCTAGGTTGCGTTTGATTGGACATGTCCAGAAAAGAGACAAGGATTACACTGGGAGAAGAATGCTGAAGTTAGAGCTGCCAGGAAAGAGGAAAAGAGGAAGACCAAAGAGGAGGATGTGGTGAAAGAGGACATGCATGAGGAAAAGAGAAGGACCAAAAAGAAGGTTTACGGACGTGGTGAGAGAGGACATTCGGGTGGTTGGTTTCAAAGAGGAAGATGCAGAGGACTGGAAGAAATGGAGATGGTTGATCCACTGTGGCGACCCCTAAATGGGAGCAGCCGAAAAGAAAAAGAAGACTCAAAATACAGCTCTCTTAGATTTTACGTAATAAATTTTTTTTTACTAACTTGCTTTACTATAATGTTTAAGGGAATAGCAAGATACATTGGTCGCATTTAGAAGGACAGAAGAACAATCCTGCATCTTGTGAATTAGTTCAAATTCATATCTTTGTAAATATTTCAAAATGTTTCTATATATACACACACACACATTTTGAGAATGACACAAATATTCCTTTCACAAAGTTTGCTGCATCAGTTTTTATGATGGCAATTTATGCTCCAGAATGTTACAAAGAATGTTCAGATGAATTGCAATTATTTGCAAAGTCCCTCTTTGCCATGAAAATGAACTTAATCCAATCAAAAACACTGCCAATGCATTTTCTCTGATGAATCCCCTTACGATTGTTTGGGGCATCCAGAGAAAAGATCATCGGGAGAAGAAAAGGTGAGCGCTATCATCACTCCTGTGTCATGCCAACAGTAAAGCATTCTGAGACCCTTCATGTGTGGGGTTGCTTCTCAGCAAAGAGAGTGGGTTCACTCATAGTTTTACCTAAAACAGCCATGAATAAAGAATGGTACCAAAAAATCCGCGAGAGCAGCTTCTCCCAACCATCCAAGAACAGTTTAACAGTGGGCTGCTATCAGTCAGGATCTGACACAGAAACTTATGAAATGCATGTAATTATACTTCAGTATACCACAGAAACATCTGACAAAAAGATCTAAAAACACTGAAGCGGCAAACTTTGTAAAAACCAATACTTTCTATTTCAAAACCTTTGGCTACAGCTGATATATTAGATTAGAGAACATACTAACCAAATAGCCTCAGTTGTAGTGTGCTGACATTTATAAACCAGGGAATGATGGTCATACATAGGCATCATCTGAAAATCCCCGTTTCTATGGTTAGGGTTATAATAAAAAAATGGCCAAATTGAACAATTAAGAAAAAAAATACCCAAGGATCACGGCTGGTGAATTACAAGGGTTATCTCATCTCCAAAAAACCCCTTCAGATGCCTCCAGCTAACAGGAAGGTATGGTAGAAAAAAATTCTTGTAAGTGCCTGGGAATACAAATATTTTCTATTTTTGCTTTTCTGTAAAAAATAATTTACATTTATGTATATACAGTACTGTGCAAAAGTTTTAGGCAGGTGTGAAAAAATGCTGTAAACAAAGAATGCTTTCAGAAATATAAATCATGATTGTTTATTTTGATCAATTTACAAAATGCAAAGTGAGCAAACAAAAGAAAAATCTAAATCAAATCCAATATTTGGTGTTACTACCTTTTGCCTTCAAACCAGAATCAATTCTTCTGGCCCCCACAGAGCCCTGATCTCAACATCATCCAGTGTGTCTGGGATTACATGAAGAGACAGAAGGATATGAGGAAGCTACATCCACAGAAGGTCTGTGGTTAGTTCTCCTAGATGTCTGGAGCAACCTACCAGCCGAGTTCCTTCAAAAACTGTGTGCAAGTGTACCTAGAAGAATTGATGCTGTATTGAAGGCAAAGGGTGGTCACACCAAATATTGATTTGATTTAGATTTCTCTTTTGTTCATTCACTGCATTTTGTTGATTGATGAAAATAAACGATTTAACACTTCCATTTTTAAAAGCATTCTTTGTTTACAACATTTTTTCCACACCTGCCTAAATCCTCTGCACAGTACTGTAGATATACATATACACATATATATATATAGAGAGAGAGAGAGAAAGAGAGAGAGAGAAAGAACCTGAGAATAACAGTGAGTATGTATATCACAGTATTCCACAATAAAAACATTCTAACAATATAAAAGTAAGCCAAAGACAATTTATTTTTTTATTTTATTTTTTTATTTTATTTTTTTTTTAGCTAATAGGATTATTCAATGAAGGCTGGGTAAAAACTACTCCACAATGGATCTGCAGGCATAAGAAGTTTTGAATAGCATGGCTGTGTAAGGCGTAATCAATGCGTAGCCGAGAGCTTTGTACTTAACTTTAATAACATAAATGACATGTGCACAGAACTCAGAAATCAAATAAACACTGAACATAATCACGTGTAAACATAAATACAAACACAATGACCGACGCGCTGCTCTGACTCATTGGGGCTTATAAAGCCAGCCCCCAATGAGTCACACCTGTCACCCAAGTGAGCACAGGTGTGCACAATCAGAGCAGAACGCTGCCTACTGTCACAGACTGCAGTTGCTGCTGATGTTGCCACATTTTATTTTGACAAGTGATGTATGTGTATACATATATTTTTGGCAAATGTATTGATACAAATAAGCAAGAGATACACACAAATTCAAAACAGTATTATATAAAGACTATATGACCAAAAGTATTTGGAAATCCATGCTAAAGTAATACATACTTTAAGTATTTTGCCATAAGATGTCACCTTACTTTAGCTGACCACATATTTTTGACAATTTGGCATGAATATTATAATTTAATAAAACATATAATATAATTATTATATTATATAAACATAATATAATAAGTTGAATTTAACTGATATTTAGCTGATATCACTGACCTCTGCTGGTCATCATAAACCACCACAGTTCAAACATACCTATAGAATGAAGGCTCATAGCTTCATAATGATTTACAAACTATATATTTACTTAAAATATATATTTATGAGAACATGAACGGCACATATAATATGTCAGAACAAGTTATATTCAGTAAATTGCATTTAAAACATTTTACATTTCATAAAAGCATGGTTTTCATTCAGTGTGATTAAGTCAATAGGTTTATTGAAGGCAGTAAAGCATATTCAGGTGAGAAGCTTGAGAGCATCAGATAAGTTACCTTCAAAAGTCAATTCTCTGTGTAGCTCAACAGTAAAACTCTGGTTGTATAGGTAGTATACATGCATTTGCAAGTCTCAAGACACAAATGTCTGTAAAGATTATACTCTGTGACTGCACATTAGTTCATTGAATTACTGCTATACAACAGTACCTTGCTAATTTATTGCTACAGATGCAGAAAAAAATCATGTCCCTTTGTCTTAATTTTAGTTTAGCTGTAAATCACTTGCAGAGAACCATTTTGTCCATGTTTAAAAAGCGAATGTGCATCCTTGTTTCAATTTCTATTCCATTCAGAATCTGTTTTGAAAAGATATTTTTATATTTGAGATGACCAGTGAACACACAAATGTCAATCAGCATTTTTGATGTATTGCTTTTGACATCTGTAAAGAATGATTCATGATGATTCAACAAATTGTTAGTAGTTTTACCATATGCAAGTTAAATCTTAATAATATTAACACCTTCATTTAAATGTTTACTGTAATGTAAAGATATTTTTATTCAGGTCATTTTAGATGATTATATGTTCTATAATTATATGACATGAAATGTTCACATAATGTAAAGGGCATCTTATATTTTTATGTGAGTATAAAGCAAAGCAATACTGCTTTGAATATGATTATATACAAATATGATCATATAAAAAAAAAAATGAAAGAAATGTGAATTAAAACTAATAGTCATCATATAAGAACATACCTTCAAAAAATGCTCAAATGTGATCCCTGCATAAATTTCATCTGGACCCTGGAGAAGAAAATATTTAACAAGACTTCTTTAGACTTCAAGTGGAATGTTTTGAATTCAGACATTTTTCAATATTTAGGTTCAGACATACTTAGCATTTCATGTCACCTACTCAAAAAGGTTCTGCAGCTGTGTCTAGTCTGAGTTTCTTTGTTTAGCGGTTTTTACCTGTTTTTTAGGTTTGATTTTATTAGTGTTTTGTTTATCAGTAGAACTTTAAAACGTGAATCTATATTTGCACTTAAATTATTGAGGTCCCTGTGCTTAATAGCAACCATAGAGACAAACTGATTTATTTGCATGATGAATAATAATAAGAAGAATTCTGGATTCTTGGTTGAACCATGAGATGTGTGAGTGGGAAGAAACTTCATAAAGCTTGAAGAATCTCCTATATAATGTAAAGGCTCTAGGAAGGACCCTTAAGTCATTTGGCCCAATAGCTAACTAAACAAAAATGCTTACAACTTACATTAAAACAATAAGTAATATTTTTATTATAAATATTATTATAATTTTTTTTTCATTTCAGAATATTCCAGTTATCTTGCTCTCTCATGCCTTCCTCACTTTTGTTCTTATGTGGGCTGCTACTTAATTTATCTTCAGTGTTCTGAAATGTATATACTTTACCCTGCAACTCATCGACATATTGGCAACCTCCAGCATTGCAGCATCTGCAATGCCCTTGGCAGTCTCTCTCCCAAGAGACCCACTCTGAGACAGCAACTCCTCTACCACCTGCAGCAAAGGTATTTAGATAACATACACACAAAAAAGTTATTGGTAATGTGGTCAAGTCTCATGTAGTTTAAATGCTTTTGTACAACATCTCATCTGATCTGTTTTGTCTGTGGTCCCGTCCCCGTCCCCGGCTTCTCTCCACTTCCCTAGCTAATTTCTCAGACTCAGATTGAGTCTGCAGACCAGCCTTTGCACTTTTGCAATTTAGCTGACAGAACAATCTGCAGAACATGCTGCTTTCTTCTATGAGCTGAACTTGGCAACTTAACAATAGTCTGAAATAACTCCTGTACTGGAGGGGTGTGGTCTAGCATAGTTTGGTGATTTCCCTCTTCAATCAGATCTAGTTCACACTTATTACCAGGTGTAGTGAGTGTATTCAAGGAGAACTACCAACTATGCTGGACAATGGCAATGAACAATGGACAAAGCTTGAGACCATTGGTCTAACACTACCACATAATATGCTTAAATATTACAGTAAATAAACAATGCCTTACATGTCTGTATTCCTCCAGTGTTATGGTACCATCATTGTCAGTGTCGTGCATATTAAACAGGACTGTTGTAAGAGAAAAAGAGGCATTAAACATTAAAATGCTACCTGAAGGCAGCAAAACTTCAACTTCAGATGGGAGAATGTGTTTTTCATCTTCTTTCATTCAATTCAATTCTCTCAAAAATAAAAGAACTCAATGTACTAATTTCTATTAGTCTCTTTCTTGAACAGAACAAAGCATTTTTTTTGCATAGAAATGATAAAAATGCTCCCAATGCTTTTCTGAATATTCTTCTTCTTCTAATTACAGCCGCGGTGGCTGGGGAGTCAGTTCCAGCTTACTACCAACATTCACAATTTGAATTAGGTTAATATGCCAGAATGCAAACAAAATACTTCTAATTCACCACAAAAAAGTGTAATTTGGTCCTTAGCAAGTTAGTAAATTGATTTGTACACAACTTTCTTTGGTGGAGAACAGTGACGTTCTCCTTGCAATTCTGCCTTGCACACCATTGTAGTTCAGTGTCCTACTAATGGTTGACTCATGTACATTAATATTAGACAAATATGTTTTAATATCATTTGGCCAACTGGATTCTCTTTATCTATTTGAAGAGTATGTTTGAAAATCTGATGACGTTCATGTCATGTTTGTTTAGCTGATTTGTTGTTGTATTTCATAATGAATCTGTCTTCATCTTTGTCTGATTCAGGTTGCTTCTTTTTCAGTGCTGCATATGCATTCTCACAGCGCAGTTTGTCCCTCCTTATCTCTTCTCTCTGCTCTTCTGTTATGTGTACTGAAGGAGGTCTGAAGAAGGACATGACAATGAGGAACTGCTCAAAGCCAATGTCTTGTACTGGCCCTTCACCCTCTTTCTGGAAGTTTCTGTTGAGACAAAGCACATGACTTTGGAATAAATACCAGTAACGGCTCATAAAAATTCAATAAATGTCACAACAGAATTGCCAGTGTCCCTGAATTAACTAAATACTAAATATGTCAATGGAAAGGCAAACTCTTAAGATTCAAAGAGACTCCTATGCTGCAAAAAAATGCATATAAATCAGGATGTCCATCAAATTTGCCAATTTTATGCAAATATTATTTTAAATATGCATTGTGTACATGCCAATTGGCCAATAAATCATGAAATCATGAAGATTCACTTACAGCTTTATGCATCACTTACCTTCTGTCAAAGAAAGCATCTACAATCTGGGATCGAATAGGGTTGCATGCCAAGTCTGGAATTGTGTAGAGATCATCTCTCCTTCAAATAAAAATATAACGTAGAAATAAGAGGCATATTTTCGATATATCTGAAGCTTCAGAGTTAACAACTCAAAATATTTAACAACATATAACGATCAACCACCAAAATTAAAACCACCTGACAAAAATTGCGTAGGTCTCCTTCTAAAACACTTATCACTCCCTGAAGCATTGACTCTGAACTATACCCAGCATAAAGGTGTGCTGTTGTATCTGGTACCAAGATCTTTGTAACAGTTCCTTTATTATCTGTAAGTGGGTAAGGTGAAGCCTCCTAGAACACATCACACAGTAACTCAGTCAGATTAGGATCTGGAAAATTTTGAGGCAAAGTTGAAAATCTCTTTGAAATCTTTTTGATCCTCAAACTATTCCTGAACATTTTGATTGGTTGACAGGGTTAATTATCCTGTTGAAAGTGGCCACTGCCATTAGAGCACCATTGATACAAAAGGGGTTTGCAGCAATAGGTGGTAATTGTTAAAAAAACATCCTAATGAATGCCGGAACCTAAAGTTTTGCAGCAAAACACCTTAAGGATCCTGGTGATATCTCCTTCCAAAGTAAGTGATGCACAAGCAACCAGTTAAAAAAACATAATTCAACAGAACATCCCTTTGGCTCTTGACAAAATCACTCAGATCCCTATGCTTGCCAATCTGCTTTCTCAAACACAATCACAAATTTACTGATGTACTGTTCACTTGCTGCTTAATATGTCTCACCCCTCAGCCCATTATATTGCATCAGTGCTATACGCTTCACTTGTGAGTGTTTTAAATTTTGTCTGCTAAATGTACATATGGGTCTCATATGCTGAGTAAAACCATTTTCTTAAGTTATACAATGTAACGAAAGGTATCATTGGTTTACCCTGGGACAAACAAAGCCACGGCAGCAAAATTAAGTATAATATTAAACAGTACTTTACTAAAAACTGGACTTGTAGAGACTGTTCAGGGCTTTAATGTGAGAAAGTTCAAAAGAGGGAAAATTTAGCAAAGAAGATGGAAATGGCACTGGGCAAAACAAACCAACCGTAGCACATTACTGTTGTGGCTTAATTGCTTGAAGCGCTTATGAAGAATCCCAATCTGCTCCAGTGAAACTGGTAGATGGAGGAAAGAGAAAGATAGCATTCATCAGTGAAGCCACTATCAGTAGGCAGCCACCTTTACAACAAAGAAGACTAGGATAAAAAGTGAAACGTCCAGGTTTTACAGTTTCATTTGCACCATTCTTCCATTCTAATGTACTATTACTCGAGACATGTTCTACAGATGTGAAGTACTTATAATAGATTACTTGGTTAAAATATGACGATCACCAAATTGCTCAGGGGCTCTGTCAGGCACCTTTCTCTTGTGTAGTTTATATGTTGTGCACTATCATGAAGATTATGTTTATCATCTATTGGATTGATTTATATATTGTGCAAAATGCTATTGAATATCAAAATGTAAAAACAGAATCAAAAATTAAATAGAGTTGTTGAATGCTAAGTGCACTTTTTAAAAAGAAATTACTAAAGTTAAACGGAATACCTGATGACCTGTGAAAAGAATGATTAGATCATTTTATTAGATATACAATCGCAAGAGAAACCTGAGCTTATCAAGAAACTTTTTTTTTTTTACATTTTTCTTCAGAGTTCAACTCTGGTATGTAAAATAATAATTATAATAATACTAATACTACTACTAAAATAATAATAATAATAATAACTATAACAACAACAACAATAATAATAATAATAATAACAACAACAATAATAATAATAGTAGCAGTAATAACAACAATTATGATAATGACAACAACAACAACAACAACAACAATAATAATAATGTCAGAAACGGATGTAAAACCAATGTTTCTGAAGCCAAAGCAACTGCTCTATTTTATCGCACAAAACATTACTGGTGTTGTTTTCGGAGAAACTGTACATACAGCCGGTCTTTTCAGATAAATTACGATACTGCTGGTCGTCCCGGGCTGAATGAAATGCTCCCATTGCTACCGAGTTCTGCAGCCGTCTCTTCAGATAAGTCAGATAAACATCCGGTAGTTTCAGTTTCGAAAAAGCGTCGCTCGGCCAGGTTTCGTGTTGTCACAGGCGAATTGCGGATTAGTGTATTTCTGGGCGGGTTAAGACCGTTGCCCCGGGGTCCTAGTGCTCCACGGTCGCGCTGCGCACCGTTAGCGCCAGGCACGCTGTCTGCCAGCCATCCAGTGAGGCCACGCTGGGGGAGGAGCTAGACATGGAAGTATCAGAAACCAGCCTACTCAGTGCTCAAGCTAAATTATTTACTGTGTTTTTAAATGCTAACTTGAACAAAAAGGGCTGTGCAGCAAGGGGTGGAGCTTTAATGTAACAAGACAGCTAGGCTGCAAATTGTGCACTGTTCCACAGCATTCATTCATTCATAATGTAATGAATGCATCAAGGCATTCAAGAGCTAAACTCACACATAATGAAACAACAGCTTGGCCTCCTGAGGCTTTAGCCTAGACCTAATACAGGCATGCATTAATAAATGTGTCCTCTGTTTCTATAAGGAATTTTAACCCAGCCACTAGAGATGCACAAGCCGATGAACAAGAAGGTCATGGGTTCAGATCCCAAATCAGTAGGTTTCCCTGACGTGCCTTTGAGCAAGGTACCGTCCCCATCACTGCTCCCTGGACGCTTTAAATAGCCCCCTGTGGCTGTGACAGAATGGTCACTTTCACTGTAGGCAGGAGAAAAGGAAGTGTAGAAGAGTGGAAGTGAGGATAGGAGCTTTGAATGTTGGCAGTATGACAATCAGCTACACTGATATAATGTAGAGAAGGTTGAAGAATGTAGAGATTTTGGGTGTACAAGAAGCTTGAACGAAAGGGGAGTCAGGCCAGGTGTATTTTATCATGGTGTGATAGGAAGGTCAGTGGTAGCCTAGCGGTTACGGAGTGTTATGGCGTTGCCCATGCATCGGAAGATTGTGGGTTTGATTCCCATAGGTAGGTTGCCCTGAGGTACCCTTGAGCAAGGTACCGTCCCTGTCACTGCTACCCGGGCGCTTTCAATAGCTGCACGGTGTTTGCATGGGTTAAATGCAGAGGTCCAATTTCATTGTGGTTCACGTGTGCTGTGCTGTGACCTCGCAATGACAAGGGTTGTCACTTTCACTTTAAATGGGGTAGGTGTTATCCTAAAGGAATTGTGTGTCAAAAGTGTTTTGGAGTTGTGTCACAGTGATGAGTATGAAGCTGGAAATTGAAGGTGTGATAATGAATGTTGTTGGTGTATATGTCTTCATGGTAGGTTGGCTCTGAGATTGAGGTATTCAGAAGAATAATTCTGCAGTGAGTTAGATGGATGATGTAGAGCCTTGCTAGGACAGAGAGAGGCGATTGGTGCAGAATTTAATGAGCATGTTGGTAAAGGAACAGAGTTAATAGGCGGGTGAGGTACAGTGTGAAGGAGAAGCATGCAGAAGGTCAGGTGGTAGTGGATTTTGCTAAAATGATAGAAATGGAGGAAGTGAATACGTATTTTAAAAAGAGCGAGGAGCACAGAGTGACATGAGTGGAGGTGCACACAATGGGATTATATCCTTAGCAGGAGGGTCAGTCTGAAGGAGACTGGAGACTGCAATGTGGTGACAGAGTGTAGCTAAGCAGCAAAGCATAGTGGTTTGTAATATGACCTTGTAGATCTTTGGTTTGGTTTCACTTCAGCTCAGCATCATCATATAGTTCCTGACATATTCCACAAGGTGGCAGCAAGTTCATAAAGCAATGGTAATTTTATATGCTTGAGATTCTTCCAAATAGCCAGTAACCTTTGTAGAATTTCAAAGCACAATTTTTAATTTTTAAATCTTTGTTCTGACCACATACATTTTGATGATAAATATATATTATAATTCCTTAAGACCTGCCTAGGTAATTCTCTAGATTCTTTGCTCTTTTAATATATGAATAACATAATAAGCAAGTGCCCTTGTTATATTTTCCTGTCACCCTAATGTATAAAAACTTATTCCTAATACTTTAACTTAGGGTCATTATGGAGCGATGCGAGGCTCTGACAAGTGAAAAACACAAAAGTTTCAGCCGCTAAACTGAAAGTGACTATTTGCCATTGTGAAACAGTCAACAAAATGCAACCTCTGCCTTTCACTCATACACACTGTGAAGCAGAGGGCAGCTATTGAAAGCACCTGGGGAGCTGTGAAGGGGACGGTATCTTGCTGAAGGGCACCTCAGGGCAACCTACTAATCTGGGATTCGAACCTTCCAATCCTGAGACCTATTCTCTGGCCACTGCTGCCCCATCTATCTACCTGTTTGAAAGTTTCAGTGCCCAAGTTTAAGAGAAGCATTATTTTTGACATTCTGCTAAACCCCAATGACAATCTAAAATTAACAACCATTATATAAGGGCAAATTAAAATGGTAACCTCTAACACTAATAAGTTTCATTTCATATATTAATATATTAAACCAGTTTAACCTTTTTTTGAGTAAATCCCTGAGCCTAGCACAAACATCCATAGATCTGATGATGAACGTGAAGTGGAGTTGCTGCACCATAGTCATGCAGTGAAGAAAAAGGTTTCATACTCTTCATCTCTATATAAAAAGTTTTTTTTTTTTTTGGTTTTATTTTTCTGTATTTTATAAATGTCATTTCAGATGTTTTCCAACTTCATATATTTTTATGCTAACTACTTAGTTTATACTTATTTTTAAACTAATAGCAAATAGTGTGGTTATGGGTTTTACCATTTTATAACTTAAATTTCTGGAGTGGTAGAAAGATTTGACGGTGAAGTAGTCGTTCAGTTGAATACCAGCTTATGTGTTCACTCAGTCAAGGTACCCATTTTTAAATTTGATATAAACAGTACATGGTGCAGTGAAAGCCAGTGTAGGCTGTATAGCAAACCCAGTTTCTCACTCTGGCAACCCAATTTGGAACTCTAGCCAACTTGCAATGCTCCTCATTCCTCAGATGCCCTCCCCGGTGGAGAAAAGCGCTGTCTGTGTCTTAATAACCCCAGGACGCCCTCTAATTCATAGCAACTGTCAGACAGGAGTGAGAGAATCCCCTCTGTGCATGCCAAACCTCAAGCTCCTTTTTCATTTTGCTAACATTAGCCATCATGCTGAAATGTCTCCAATCAGTCTGAGATGGGAGGTTCATCAGAATCCTCTGGTCAATCCTCTGGTCAATCCTCTTGTCAGAAGAGAAGTTGTCACCCTACATGTATTTTCCATTTGATCTGTGTCAGCTTGAATCAAGTGTAACCGCTATAAATTTTCTAATTCCAACACAGAACTTAATATTTAGGAGAAGGAGTGAGCTGCTTTCTTTCACTGTCACTTACATCAGCTGTCACTAGATAGGAGTGGACATCCTGCCTTTGAGCCTTTGCCCATGTCAAAAAGTCCAAAAATGAAAGATTTGCCTACAACATATTTCTTAAACAACAGAACAAGATGAAAAATGAGAGCTCTTGTTGACTGACCTACATTTAGAACCAGACTGAAAACAACTGTTACCTAAAGGTCTGCATATGACCTGTTGTTTATAAAGTAGTCTTAAGGCTTAAGATTTAGAATGGAAAGGAGGTCAGTTCACACAGCATCCCTGTGGAGATGTTTAGGAGAGATAGGACTGCAGTTTCAAACCAGATTGTTTAACACAATCTTGGAAAGTGAGAAGATGCCTGAAGAGTGGAGAAGTGTGCTGTTCTTCTTCTTTTTCTTTTGGCTAGTCCCCTTTTGGAGTCGCCACAGTGGATCAACCATCTCCATTTCCTCTGGTCCTCTGCATCTTCCTGCTTCAAACTAACCACCTGCATGTCCTCTCTCACCACATCCATAAACCTCCTCTTTGGTCTTCCTCTTTTCCTCTTTCCTGGCAGCTCCATCAAAGAGGAAGAAGTGTGCTGTTACCAGCTAGAATAAGGGTGATAGGCAGCGCTGTAATAACTACAGAGGGATAAAGGTGGTCATAATGTACTTTTACATTAAAAACAATTTACATGCATTAGACTGCATCCTGATTCACTCTTGATAGCTGCTCTGGTCTAAAGACTGGTTGTTGTTGTTTCACTGTGATTCCATTAGTGCCACATACAGGAATAAAGAAGGAATATATATATATATCCATCATAGAATCCACTATGAGTTCTACCGTGTATCAGAGGGTGCTTGAGGAACATGTAAGACCAGCTGTAAGAACAATAAAGCTGAAGTGGAACTGAACCCTGCAACACGACATTGACCCAAAACATATAGGCAATTCCACCAAGGACTGGCTGACAATTAAGAAATGGAGACTCCTGGAGTAGCCGAGTTAAAGCCCAGTTCTTAATCCTATTGAGATGCCGTGGAGTGACTTGAAACTGGCTGTACATGCAAACATCTCACAGATTTGAAGATTTCTGCATTGAGGAGTGAGGCAAATGTTCCTCAGACCGATGTCAGAGACTGCTAGATGCTACTAGAAGCATGTCCTTCCTTTAGGGTGCCCTAATTTTAGGCAGGTGTGAAAAAATGCTGTAAACAAAGAATGCCTTCAGAAATATAAATAATGATTGTTTATTTTTTATCAGTTTACAAAATGCAAAGTGAGTGAACAAAAGAAAAATCTAAATCAAATCAATATTTGGTGTTACTACCTTTTGCCTTCAAACCAGCATCAGTTCTTCTGGCCCCCACAGAGCCCTGATCTCAACATCATCCAGTGTGTCTGGATTACATGAAGAGACAGAAGGATGTGAGGAAGCCTACATCCACAGAAGATCTGTTGTTAGTTCTCAAAGATGTTTGGAACAACCTACCAGCCGAGTTCCTTCAAAAACTGTGCACAAGTGTACCTAGAAGAATTGATGCTGTTTTGAAAACAAAGGGTGGTCACACCAAATATTGATTTGATTTAGATTCTCTTTTGTTCATTCACTACATTTTGTTGATTGATGAAAATAAATGATTAACACTTCCATTTTTGAAAGCATTCTTTGTTTACAGCATTTTTTCCACACCTGCCTAAAACTTCTGCACAGTAGTGTATATGAGGTTGCAAAACAAACTTCAAGGCATATTTGTTATTTGTTAGTTTTAGTCAATGTCCACTTTTTTATTATACTTTTTTATAATTTTTTTAATTAATTTTTTTTTTTTTGAAGAAGAAACGTTTTTGGTTTCCTATAGATGGTTTCCTAATGAACTTATTAATAAGTGGATTATACACAGTAAAAATAAATCATTAACAAGATTTTATTTAACTACATGGCATCACTTTTCAACTTTTTTTAGTTCCTTTATTAACAAATAGTGCAGATTCTATCTTCACTAAGAAATGAATTAAAATGTTCCTTATTTAAAATTCTTTGAGCATGACAATCCATTCATCCTTTAGAGGAATGGGTGCATGTGTGTGGGTTTTCAAGATAAATACTTTTTGAAGTTGTAGGAAAACAGAAAAATAAACCTACATATTCATCCATCCATTATCTATGCCAAAGGGCAGAGAAAAACCTGAACAGGACACACCTAGGGGAAATTAAGCATCCCCAATTCTTCTGACTTGTCTGGCTTTGCGGGAGGATACCAGAGCACCTGTAATAAACTAACACAGACAGGAGGATATGCAACGTCCACATAGAAAGGATACAAAGCAAGAAAAAACATTAGTTTTCCAGCCTCAGTAGGAAATCAAACCCAGTACCTTTTCACCACCATTTCACAGACTCAGAGAGTAAAAGGCCTTTCGTTTTGCAGGGTAGGTAATAAGGTTAGACTTTGAAAATATAGTATCTAAAATCAAGTTAGTGTTTGTTGGTGTTTGTTTTTCTCATTGGCAGATGGCTGTGTTTTTTCTGACAATGTCCATAAAATGCCTCTATCCACTTCACATATGCGTGATGACAGCACAAACACATTAGGTTCCCTCATGGCTGCAGAACATACACAATCTTCAACTTCTCTAGGGGTGTCTGGATTTGTTTCTTGCCATGTTCCCCAATTAATACAGGACATTGTTTTATGGAAATAAAATTATGGCTGCATAGCAGCTCTATGAGTTTGATATATTGGTACTAGTGAAAGAATGATCTTTTCCAGAGGATTGCCTTATTAATCACCACCCTACATACCCAACCCTCCAGCAGTCTTTCCATTCTTTAGCAGGGAGCTCATTGGTGCTGTCCTTGTACCCCATGAATCAAGCATTTGTGAGTTGCATACAGAAACTGAATGCTCCTCCTCCTTCATTAATATGCTTTTAAGAAATTTTTATATTAAGTCAGTTTTAGCTCTACTTTCAGTTTTTTTAATTGCCTCAAAAAGCAAAGGAAATGTGGATACCGTGTGTGCATCAGAGTCTGAGCTAGAACTTAGTGGGGAATCAACATCTCTTGAAGGGACAGCTTTATGACTCTTAAGAACCTTAAAATCCAAAGTGGGGTCTCTTTGAAAACACCCACATAATCTTGCTAACAAGTATTTTCTTCACATCAAGGCATGCCAGAAGGCATGCCATAAAATGATGGATCTAATAGTGACAGTAGAGACAGTAGAGGCAAAGGACACAGGCAAGCAGCTCCCGTAATTAGAGAGTTTCTGCTCATTATAATCCAAAGGAAACAACAACAACAACAACAATAACAACAATAATAATAATAATAATGTAGTTATTTGAAAATAAAGCAGCTAGATTTAAAGGGAAGATTTACAGGACAGTAGTGAGACCAGCTATGTTGTATGTGTTGGAGACGGTGGCCCCGATGAAAAGACAGGAGGTGGAGCTGGAGGTGTTAAAGATGCCAGGAAAGAGGAAAAGAGGAAGACCAGACAGTTTATGTCCAAAGGTTTATGGACGTGATGAGGGAGGACATGCAGGTGGTTGTTTTGAAGGAGGAAGTTGCAGAGGACAGGAAGAAATGGAGATAGTTGATTGGCTGTGGCGACCCCTAAACAGAGCAGCTGAAAGAAGAAGAAGAAGAAGAAGAAGAAGAAAACATTACAAGTAATAATAATAATAATAACAAGAAGATAAACATACATTTTTATTGTTTTTATTATTTTTATTATTGCTGTTATTGTGTCACATTTTTGGTATTTGGTATTCACATGATCTAAAATGTCCCAAAAGTTTAATGCAATATGTAAGGCAATCTACACTAGCTTGTCATGAAAGCTTGTTTAAGAGAGTGAAAGCTTCAGGTGTAATTGCTGAGACACTGCCTTTATTTGAATTGCTCTATCCAGCTCCTTGTGAATAAATTCATAAGGTTTCTCCCCCAGGTCACCTTGCTGGAAACAACAGCGGTCAGACAGCATGCATAAATTCTGGGCTTGTGGTGAAGTGTAGTGAATCTATTTGGACAACGAGTCGCAATGTGAATCTGTGTAGACAATGACTGATTGGCCAATTGATACAAAGCCACATAATGCAATACTGGAGGGTAATTGACTTTAGTGGCAGACACAAATACCAAGGACTTGCTTTTGTAGCCTCAAGGTCAATATTCAAGGGTGCAGTCCACTGCGAACAAAGATATTCAATGCCCTGCACAATGGTCTGCCAGAAAAGGTTTCTGAAAGAAAGCATCCTATTAGTTATGACCTTGCAGGACAAAAATAAAAGAACATTTGGCAGAAGCATCAGTTTGGATTCAATACATCTAATAACCCAGTGTATGTGGATTTGGTGAGTTTTTCTTGATATCTGAATAAGCCAAGAAATTACCTGCCCCTAATTTCAGATTTTCACAATCCCATTAGACTAAAATATTAATGTAATGTTAGTCTTAAATGTTTATGGAAGAAAAAAAGAAAACTTAATGCCATTTTAAGTTCATCATGCCCGATACTGCTAATACCTGTGATATATGCAAACTGATTTTGCCTAATGAGCTGAAACATGAAACTATAATAAATTCACTTTTAAGAACCAGCTGACTTTGACTTTAACTGGAAACATTACCCTGAATCTTTTAAAAAACAAATGTATAGATGGTCTTTTTCAAAAGGTCATGTGCATTATGGGATGTAGAGTCAAGCTTATATATTATTTCCATTATAGATTCCCTGCATGCATTAGAAGTGAGTCATAAAGAATCTGACAAGGATGTCTGTTTTTGTCAGGTCTGATATGTAATGCCCATGAGAGGCAGAAGCAAGCAGCCCAGGGAAACTCCTGTCGGAGCTTAGAGGTCTCAGGCAAGAGCTGGAGCAGAATTTTAATGGCCCCTTTTCCATGATATTTGAGGGTTTTCTATTAAGCTTCCATTACGGTAGTGCTAAACAGAAAAGTAGCCTTAACCTCAACCTCATGGTCAACAATATGGAATTTCCAAACTTTTTTTCTCTTGTAAACAAATCAGAGATATGACACAAAACATTTTTTTTCTTAATAGATAAACATTCTTCTTTGTTAAACATAGAAGGTTAAATACCCAGGCGTGGTGATCTGGGTCCTTTCTGTGTGGAGTTTGTATGTTCTCCCTGTGTCTGCATGTGTTTCCTCCAGGTGCTCCGGTTTCCTGCTACAGTCCAAAGACATGCATGTCAGGTGAATCAGAGATGCTAAATTGCCCGTAGGTGTGTGAGTATGTATGTTTGTCTATGTGTCTGCCCTGTGATGGACTGGGGACATGTCCAGTGAGTTTTCCTGCCTGTAAGAGCTGGGATAGGCTCCAGCACACCCAGGATCCTAATTAGGTCGAGAGGTTTTGAAAATGATAGACAGTGAGACTGATTCTGTAACTTGCATCAACTTCTTAAATAAAAGGCAGAGAAAAGTTATCATAGGCAAACACAGTTGCATTTTAGCAAGCTGCATTTAAGTTCCTTAAAGCTACATAGACAGAGTAACTGCCTGACAATATTGCTTTTCTAGCCTTTGTCCCCCTCAATTCCACCACTAGTTGATGTAAAGGGGCAGCCAATTTGTTAAATCCTTTAACAAAGCATATGTAATAACTACATATCCAAAAAGCAGAGAAAATGTCTTTAGTTTCTGCCAATTAGCAACAGCTTAAATCTTGCCTGTGTCAGTAGCCAAGCCTACTCTTGAGATAACAAGCCACAAAAAATTAACCTCCTGTTGAAAAAAAAAAAAATTGGAACCCATCCTCCTCCGATCGATAATAAATAATCAAGAAAGAAAAGGAAGTGGTAGGCAGCAATTTCATAGTAGCTTTCGGTATACTGGCAGACCTACCTCCTCTTACTTGATTGCATTTACATTTACATTTGCATTTGCAGCATTTAGCAGACGGTCTTCTCCAGAGCAACTTCCATGTCCTAATTACAGGAACAGCCCCCCTGGAGCAATTCAGGGTTAAGGGTCTTGCTCAGGAACCCAATGGTGGTAGTGCTAGAGGTGAGATTTGTACCTGCCACCTATTGATCCACCCAACAAAACAATTGTGACTGATAGCGCTTCAGTTTTACACAGACTGACGGGACTATATTTACATTTACAGCATCTATCAGACGCTCTTATCCAGAGAGACTTACAATTCCTGACTACGGGGACAGTCTCCCTGGAACAATTTGGGATTAAGGGTCTTGCTCAGGAACCCAGTGATGGTAGTGTTGGAGGTCGGATTCGAACCTGTGACCTTTGTCTGTAGGTGAGTATCCTGAGATTGGTCCTGAGAGCCCTGTCTGCACTTTTGCCTAATGACACTGGTGGAGTGCTTTCTGCCAGGGACCAGGGGCATGCTTCACCCAGACTATTTTAAACAATGCAGGGCCATGCTGAACAAAAAGTTAATGATTTGCATACCTAAAACACCTGGGGCTGTTGCAGCACCAGGGGAGTCTTTTACAACGTACCAACGGTATCCTCATGATCATAGGGGTTACATGTTACATTGCAGCGGTGGCCTAATGGTTAGCGAGCTGGCCCCAGACTGGAAGATTCTGCGTTCGATTCCCTCACCGCTGTGTTGCCCTTAGGTACCCTTGTGCAAGGTACCGCCACTGCTCCCTGGGCACTTTCAATAGCTGCATGGGTGAAATGCAGAGGCTGAATATCGTTGTGTTGTGCTTTGCTGCATTTCAGAATGACAAGGGTAGTCACTTTCACTTTTTTCACATTGCTTTGTAGCTTCTATCCTTAAACTTGATGCAAATAAAAGCTTTAATTAAATTTTGAACTGCTGCTAATTACAGTAATTCCCTTTAATATGTTTAGGCGATTTTCTTTCCATCTGTCAGAGCAAATCTGACACCTTCACAATACTGATTGTGTTTGCTGCTAGAAGACATCAAATAATGAGGTCGTTATTGATTTAAAATAATGTGATACATATTGGCCTTTGTGCTGAAACTGATGACAAACAAACATACCACACAAACCTGCCTTTAAAATGTCAACCTCACTGTTGATTTGACAAAACATCCACTTTCCAATCATATAGTCCCCTGGTTCAGGATGGCTGATAAACTTTGTATGAAAATAATTGGGCACTTGATATTGTGAATGTATGATTGTCATGTTGCATGCTGGTGAGGACTCAGTCTTACAAATTAGCGTATCAACAGAATTCAGTTATCCAAAATAATTAAAAGTCAGTTCAAGTGTGAAGTAATTTCTTGAATATCCTCAAATTTCCTTATGAACGCTTCTCATCAATTCTGATTAGTGCCGTATTGATTTAAAAATCATACATAAAATGTAATGTTCAGCACCAGCAAACTGTGCAATGTATGTATGGATGATTGTATTATGGCCGCAGAGGTAAAGGACCAGCTGCAGTACACCTGTGTACATGAGTGGCAAATAAGCTCCCCTGCAGCGAGTTGAAGCAACACATGTGCCCAGAAATTAACTGAAAGAGAATTAACAGCAAGAGCAATGGTTACTGAAAAGGTTAATGTGAGCCATAGCCTGAGCCCATCGGTGCATACAGATAGTAAATGAGTTATTGTAAGACTTGAAAATGTTGTAATCACACTGAGACAGTGGGTGTTTTGCAGGGCTTAAGGACTCATCAGTGAAAAAGAGACTTGACAGTAAACAAGGATAAGCAAGGGCAGTGCTCACACTGTGCGAAAGGCGAGGCAAAGCCCAAAGCCCACAGAGCATAACCTGTGGCGCTCTAGTTTATATTTCTCTCGGTAGAATGAATGCTTTTACCTTTGGGTTAAACTAAAATATGTTTATAGGAAAATATCTTAAAGGTCCACTATTAAAGATGTTTCATATAGCAAAATTGTCTTTATATAGTAAAGCCAAATGATTGACAGTAGCATATTGATTAGTTTTTTATTTTAAGAGCCCAATCAGTGCAGGACTCTCAAAATGTAGATGCTAACAGATAATAATGCATAATGCATGTTTATACTCTTTCAAATTGAGAAAAATTGCTTGTTTTCTTTCCATGGTACTCTGGCACAAATGTGTCAACAGTCTCATCAGAGGTGAATATACACCATAAACTTAAGTATACACACCACTACACTACATAATGTCAACAACAATTTCAATTGCAACCTTTCCTTGAAGCGTAATTCTTACAAAAATGTATGTACGTTAATTATCTGTATAAGAGTAATAGTTATTAGGTTAAGTTAAAAGAGTTAATATACAGTAAAAAATATTTCAGTAGTGGTGTGCTGTATAATTCAGCAATCTGTAATATAGTAACACAAACACAATATTCCTGTACTACTGTCTATGATTAAATATAAATACTGATAAAGGACTTTGTTGTAAAACTATAGTAATTGTGACTACGGGCAAAAGGTTAAAAAAAACACTATATGGTATTGTAACACAATGAAAGTGAAAGTGACTACCCTTGTCATTGTGAAACGCAGCACAGCACAACACAACGAAATTCAACCTCTGCGTTTCACCCATACACACACACGTGCAGCAGGGGGTTGAAAGCGCCCGGGGAGCAGTGATGGGGACGGTACATTGCTCAAGGGTACCTCAGGGCAACCTATTGGTGAGGGAATCAAACCCACAATCTTCCGATCTGGGGCAACTCCCTAACCACTAGGCCACCACTGCCCCATTATATGTATAAATATGAATATTGCACAAATCACTTATAGTTATTATTTTTTACAGTGACCTAATACTCATCATAATACTCATTCTTTGTAGACATTGAGATATTAATTAAAGTTGGTTAATTTGGATTTCCACCATCCAGCTAACATTTGTGTTACTTTACTGCACTCTTGAGGCAAAGGGGCAGAGTCAAGTAACTTTGGGTTTTGTTTAAACATGAGAAGAATGATGCAAAATTATTATTATGCCAAGTTTTCATTTTGGAGAAAAAGTCATAGAGCTCCAAATGAACAAACAATGTATAGTACTGTGTAAACGTTTTAGGCGTGAAAAAATGCTTTAAACAAAGAATGCTTTCAGAAATATAAATCATGATTGTTTATTTTGATCAATTTACAAAATGCAAAGTGAGCGAACAAAAGAAAAATCTAAATCAAATCAATATTTGGTGTTACTACCTTTTGCCTTCAAACCAGCATCAGTTCTTCTGGCCCCCACAGAGCCCTGATCTCAACATCATCCAGTGTGTCTGGATTACATGAAGAGACCGAAGGATGTGAGGAAGCCTACATCCACAGAAGATCTGTGCTTAGTTCTCCAAGATGTTTGGAACAACCTACCAGCCGAGTTCCTCAAAAACTGTGTGCAAATGTACCTAGAAGAATTGATGTTGTTTTGAAGGCAAAGGGTGGTCACACTAAATATTGATTTGATTTAGATTTCTCTTTTGTTCATTCACTGCATTTTGTTGATTGATGAAAATAAATGATTAACACTTCCATTTTTGAAAGCATTCTTTGTTTACAGCATTTTTTCCACACCAGCCTAAAACATTTGCACAGTACTGTAGATACTTCATACATAATCATTTTAACACATAGGATTATATTATGAAAAGCTTCTTTTAGATATGAGGGTAACTTACTATATACAGTGCCCTCCATAATGTTTGGGACAAAGACATGCTTTTCCTTGATTTACCCCTCTGCCCCTCAGTGTAAAATTTTATATCCAAAAATTCAGATGTGATTAACATTACAGACTTTAAAGGTATTTGTGAACATTTCAGTAGAAATTCTACATTTCCTGTAGAAATAACAATACTTTGTATACATAACCCCTTCATTTCAGGGTACTATAATGTTTTAGACAATAGGCTTCACAGGTGTTTGAGATTACTCAGGTGTGTTTCATTGCTTCATTAGTGAAGATGAGATACCAAGGCTTGCTTCTACCATTTGGAATTTGTAGTTGCCATTGTTAAATATGAAGAGAAAAACTGTGCCAATGAAAGACAAGGAATGACCAAGGCTGGAAAACAACAATAAAAACATTAGAGACATCGGAGTGATGACAAGAGGAAAATGTGGTGATGAAACAAAAATGCTCAGCATACCAGCTCATCTGTTCGACATGATGGTGAGGTTGTTACGACTTGGATATGTATGGCTGCAACAGGTACCGGCACATGTGTCACTATTGATGATATAACTGCTGACAGCAGTTGCACAACGAATTCTAAGGTGTGCAGTATACAAACATCATATCTGTTCAGCTAGAAAATGATCCCAAAGTACTACTAGGGCAACACAGGAGTTGCTCAAATCTAAAAAATGTTAAAACTCTTGAATGGCTAAGCCTGTCACCTGATTTACATCCAGTTGAGCATGCCTTCCATATGCAGAAAAAGAAACATTAAAAGACAAACCCCTGGAACAAGCAGCTGTTGAAGGTGGGTATAGAGGCTTGGCAGAGCATCACCAGAGAAGATACCCAGAAAACATAAGCAGTCATGCAAGGGATACGCAACAAAGTACTAAACACGACTGCATAATATACCTACCATTGCTTTGTCCCAAACATTAAAATGCCTTGAAACAAGGGAGACTTTGTGAAAAAGTGCTGTAATTTCTACATCAACTGCCTCCCAGGCACCTACCACTGGAGGAATTCATATATTTCCGGCAAGCATCCGAATGCAGTGCCGAAACTACTTCAGTTGGCTCCTTTCCATTGTCTTTAATAAAGTGTCTAGTGATTGATCACTGGTGTAGTACTATGACATTCTTCATGCTACCACTGGAGGAATTAATACATGGCTGTAGGATCAAGATCAGGCAGAGAGGCAAAGTAACAGAGTGTGAGTTTTTTGGTAACACATAGTATCTTATATAATATTTGTTTGCATATATAGTCCCTAACCACTAGGCCGCTACTTCCCCTTATAACTACTGCACCTACAGGGATGATTCTGCAGACCCCTTTGGGTGTGAACATGTGATTGTAATGCAATCAGCTTGTGTTCTGCCTTTGAACGTTCATTGATCACTGTTCCATGTTTACTGTTAAACTGATTTATGTTACTGATTACGTGAGACATTTTGTAGCATGCATTTAAATGAAACACTCACACACATGCACATTGTGTACCTAGGTAGCGGTTCATTTTTGTTCTGCATTTAATCCTCCAAACACACCAGAAATAAATGCACACCAGGAGCAGGAGCAGGAACGGTGCACTGCAAAGCATGGACCCAGGGAGCAGTGTTGAGGGACAGTACCTTGCTCAGTTGTGCAAAGGACTAGTCCGGGACTCAAACTGACCACCTTCCGACCATGGGCTCTAGCTTCTGACCACTAGGTCACCTTTCCATATCATTGTTTGGGTTTTGAAATTAAGCGCCTATTAAGAAAATTAAAAAAAAAAAAATCAATCAGAGGGAAAAACGATGGGAGTGCAGTATATTTTTCATTCATGCTCATTCAATGCAGCTATAGGATGGTCCACGGAAATGAGTCCGAAGCAAACTGAATATTGACCTGTATTAACTAGGAACTGCGTGCGTGCGTGCGTGCGTGCGTCACGAGGAGACCTGTGGATCTGACAATGTGGGATATATTCCAGATGCGCGCGTGGCCAGGAAATACACCGCGAGGATGCTGAATGGATTGTAGGGTTATCTTACCATGATGTGTCATGATGGCGGACGAAACGAACATATCCGATGGTATTTGCAGAGGATTTAGTCGATCGTGCGTGCACCCTTTAAGTGATTAAGCTTCGTACCAGGGAATCTCCGATACAGCTGTGGGAGAAAAAAAAAACAACCAAAAAAAAACTTGATCCAATATTTTTCACCGAGGTGGACTGGTAACATTTAGGACACTTGAACTGCAGTGAACTGGAGATCATTTAACTACCTGTAGGATCGCATCGAATGAGTACTGAGAGGATGGCGGACACCCAAGAGACCGACATGCCTATAATGTGACTTGCATCCTGCCGTTGTTCTTTAATCCGTCTTCCGTGGACATTTGCTGAAATGTCGATTTAATGTCTACCTTCTAAAGGCTTTTGTGTGTGTGTGTTTTTCTTTTCTTCTTCTTCTTTGGAAAGGAACGCTTAAGTGGCAGCCGCAACCAAACCAATGTGGATTCGCTGCATGTATCCTCCGTTTGTCTGCTCGCCCAAAATAAACAGAATGAAGAGATTCGAATGTCACGCGCCCCTGCACGCGCGTCTGACCCACAATCAAACGCTTTGATCTTTTCGCCGCATGTTACATTGTAGAGCTCGAGAAATTCCCACGCAGTGCAATGGAGCTTCACATTAGTGTTTCGCCTAAAACCCAAAAATAGTGCGTGTAAGTCTTTGAAAATATGTTTAGATTTTCTTGAGCAATGTCAAAAACGAGAACCATGTAAATCAAAAGTTCCTGCACCCCCGCGCTCAGCAAAAAAAAAAAAAAAAAACCCAAAACCTACTACTCCTGTATGAACATCACGGACGCAGTGTTGGTTTGTCCTCGCAGCAATGCCAGTACGTGCCGTGACCTCCAGGTTCATGTACAGGGGACTTTGCTCTATTCCAGATATCCTCTCATACAGTACTCCTGTCTCCCTCCCAGAGGACGAAGTGGAGGGTAAGTGACATTTAAACCTCTCTCTTTCTTCAATTTAAATTCGTTCTTGAAATTTTGTGGTCCTGTGGGCTGTTGGTCCTGTTAGTGTCTGAGTGTAATTCTTTCTTGGAAATTAGAACTGGGTAGCATTGCCTGGAGGAGCCCTTATTAGTTCCTATTACTTCTCAAAACTAAAATCTAATCTGTGGGAATACACAAGTTGAATTTGGGGACCCTGGACAGCATTCCTTGAATTTGCTGAACAGGTGTGGGCAATAACAACCATCATTTTCAAGTTGTGTAGGAGGGAATTCAGACTTGGATTGCTTTCATTGTTTTTAAAGCCATCTTGTGGTGGAAAAATATCAGAGACAGATCTAATAAGCCATTTGTTTTCAACCTAGCTTTAGACAGCTGCGAGGCCCTCTTTGGCACATTATTTCCATCTTCAGGAAGGGTTTAGCAGATGTCGAATAAAGTTTTTTTTTTTTCGCTCCGTTAAGGTCTTAAATGAGTAGTTCCAAAATGGTAGCTATGTGAAACAAAGTATTAAACTGGACACTGAACATCCTGCCGCAGGGCACAGGAAATGTTCAGTAAAATCTAACCATTTGCTATAAAGTTATATAGAATGAGCATATACTATATTCTAATGTATGTGGTGCCCATATAGAGATCCGAGAGGCCTTCAGCGTGTTTGACCGTGATGGGAATGGCTTCATCTCAAAGCAGGAGCTGGGTGTGGCCATGCGATCTCTGGGGTACATGCCCAATGAGGTGGAGCTGGAGGTTATCATCAAGAGATTAGACATGGATGGTATGTCCACCCTTCTGTATAAGACTATAGGTCACTGTAAAGAAAACAAAAGTTGTTGCTTGTTTATCTGTTTATTTAGAGAAGAATATCTAATGTATATTATGACTTTTGGGCTTTAGAGTTCTGATATGACAACGTATGAGTACATTAGAAGTTTGTCTAAAGTTTGGACATTTAGCATATTTATTGTCATGTAAAAACATACTGAGTGTTCATAATTCATGATGAAAGAACCAGAAAACATCCAGACCTTCATTACATTTACATATATCCACACGGCCAGGGCCTAATGGTTACAGTAAAGGGCTTGCAACAATAGGTTGCCAGTTCAGTCCCCTAGACTGGCAGGAAAAAGTGGGCGAGGGGAAGGTTGGTGAACAATGTTTTCCCGCTCCACAGCTGATGTATCCTTGGGCAAGGCGCTTAACCCTATAACTGTGTTCTAGGTGCAGGAATGCAGCAAACTGCTCCTGCTCCTGGTGTGTGTGTTCACTGCTGGTATGTTTAGAATAAACTAAAGGTAGATGACAAACTCACTGTTCACTATTCACAAAGTGAGAGGTATTTACATTTTTTCAGTTTCAGATTTTTTTGTCCTATTAAATTCCCATTTCATTATTACAAGTGTGGGTCTGTGTGTGTGTGTGTGTGTGTGTGTGTGTGTATACACAAACCTGGTCCATATCTTTTTTTTTATTTTAAGCACTGTGATCAGGCTGGCCTATTATTCTGTCTGTAGGTGATGGTCAAGTGGATTTTGAGGAATTTGTAACATTGCTTGGTCCTAAGCTCACCGCCTCCAGCTTGCCTGATAAATTTCATGGAGCAGACTTTGACTCCATATTCTGGAAGGTATGTGCTGTTAAGTTCCTGAAGCTGAAAACATTTTGAGGCACCAGCTCTTTTCGCTATAACTGATTATGAAAGCTTTTTGAGAGTGCAAGGTATTTAACATTATGCACACAGGATGATTTCAATGTGGAATTGCTGCCATTCTAATAATCTACTAAACTTTTAGAAATATTTTTATTTGGTTATAATATTTTTATTTATCACACAAAACCTTACCCTAGAGCCTCACCCATTTTTTGCAAGCCGCAGGTGATGCCTCTTTCCCCCTTTTGACTTTCATTCCATCAGTGTGATATGCAGAAGCTGACAGTGGATGAATTAAAGAGACTGTTGTACGAAACATTCTGCGACCACTTGACAATGAAGGACATTGAGAATATCATCATGACCGAAGAGAGCCATATGAACAGCCCAGAGTGCCAAGTTGATATTGACAGTAAGATTTTGCACAAAAACATTCACTATCTACTAATCTACTATCCTTACCTGTTTCTACTGGAGTCGCTTTCTGTGAGTTTGTTTACACCCTTGTATAGACACAAAATTATTATATCAATCAAACCGGGCTCTCAGAATAGAGTGAACTCTACTGAAGTCTGCTGAGACAGTTTCTGAAAATAATATTCTATTTTTAGCCAGATGATAGTTATTTAAATTTTTCTAAGGAAATGGTGGAGCTTTAGTTTTATGCATGTCGTATTTATGCATTATTTTGCCTAAATGGCCTATTTCAATGAACTTCAAAGAAATACTCCAGGGTTTTTAGCATAATCTGCTGCATGTAGCACAGAATCTATTATCGTAAACAACTATTTTAAAGCCTTTTCAACAAAGAAAATATTCCATAGATCCTTCCCCATAATTATTGCCACCCTTTGCAAAGATTATTGAAAGGGTAAATATTCACCTTGTGGTGAAGTAGCTTCATCCACTGAAAAAATGTAAAATGTGAAAATTTATTGAAATAGATATATTCCAAGTAAAACAGAGCTCTTATCAAGAAATAATTATATTAAACAAAAACACAATTGTTGACACAAATTGTTGTGAACACAGTGTAACTGGGGTGACACAGTGTGAAGTGGATAGTGCTGTTGTCACACCGGGAAAGCTCTCGGTTCCCCCACAGTACAAAGATGCACATCAGCTAGTCTAGTGATACAACAACACCCCTGTGTGTTGTTTTTTTTCTGGCGTGCCTGGCTTTTATGGGCTGGCAACCTGTCTAGGATGCTTCTCTGCCTTTTTGTTCTATTAGTGCTGGGATAGGCTCAAGCATCACCCACAACCCATTTTAAGACAAATCGCACATATAATGGTACATATAACGGTACATATAATGGTACATATAACAATGCTACTAAAGTATGTCCTCCAATTATTTTACATTTGTGAGTTGATTGGAGCCCTAATTAACTGGGGTTTAACTATGATGTTACTCAGAGCCCATATTCCTATTTATTCATTAACATAGATAGATAACACAAAAAACAAAGGAGCAGTGTGTTGACCTTCGTAAGTCAGGGAATGGTTATAAAAATGCCTACTTGTCTGAAAATGAACATTTTTGATGTCAGGGCAATAATAAAAAAGTGGACATTGACTAAAACTAACAAATAACAAATATGCCTTGAAGTTTGTTTTGCAACCTCATATACACTACTGTGCAGAAGTTTTAGGCAGGTGTGGAAAAAATGCTGTAAACAAAGAATGCTTTCAAAAATGGAAGTGTTAATCATTTATTTTCATCAATCAACAAAATGCAGTGAATGAACAAAAGAGAAATCTAAATCAAATCAATATTTGGTGTGACCACCCTTTGCCTTCAAAACAACATCAGTTCTTTTAAGTACACTTGCACACAGTTTTTGAAGGAACTCGGCTGGTAGGTTGTTCCAAACATCTTGGAGAACTAACCACAGATCTTCTGTGGATGTAGGCTTCCTCACATCCTTCTGTCTCTTCATGTAATCCAGACACACTGGATGATGTTGAGATCAGGGCTCTGTGGGGGCCAGAAGAACTGATGCTGGTTTGAAGGCAAAAGGTAGTAACACCAAATAAGAAGATTTTTCTTTTGTTCGCTCACTTTGCATTTTGTAAATTGATAAAAATAAACAATCATGATTTATATTTCTGAAAGCATTCTTTGTTTACAGCATTTTTTCACACCTGCCTAAAACTTTTGCACAGTACTATAGTAAGGAAGATTATTAGAGAATCTTAAAAAAAAAATCCAAAAATAAAAATTTAATATTGGAGTTCTTCTTCTTCTTCTTCTTCTTCTTCTTCTTCTTCTTCTTCTTCTTCCTCTTCTTCCTCTTCTTCTTCTTTTTCAGCTGCTTCCCTTAAGGGTCACTACAGCGGATTAACCGTTTCCTTTTCTCCTTGTCCTCTGCATCTTCCTCCCTCAAAACAACTGCATGCATGTCCTCTTTCCCATAACTTCATGCTGTGGCTGATCAACTTTATCTCTCTATAGTTACTACAGCTCTGTGCATCACCCTTGTTCTTGAAAATCGGTACCAGTACACTTCATCTCTACTCCTCAGGCATCCTCTCACTTTCCAAGACTCTGTTAAACTATCTGGTCAGAAATCCCACTGCCATCTCCTCTAAACACCTTCATGTTTCCAACGATAATTCATCCACACCAACAGCCTTTGCATTCTTCATCTTCTTCATTGCTGCCCTTTCTTCCATCTTCCTAATTCACTGCACTTTCTGGATCACAATCCTCACATCATCCAATCTTCTCTCTCTCATGTTCTCTTCATTCATCAGCTTCTCAAATCACCCTTTCCATCTGCTCAACACACTCTGCTCATTTGTGAGTACGTTTCCATCTCTTTCTTTTATCACCCTAACCTGCTGCATCTCTTGTATATGGACATATGGAGTCTTACCCGATCTCATAAACCAACATCAGGCCTCATCTCAATGCCATCAGATTATTATTACAGAAAACTATACATTTTGTTGTCAGTGGATCTTCTGACAACACATTGATTCAAAGGATGTATTCAATTAACACAAATGCGATTAACTGACCACTGAATCAAGATTCAGCAACAGATATCTCACACCCCTGCTTAAAAAAGTGGACATCAAGTAGAACTATTACAAATATAAATAGAAGTTTGTTTTGCCACCTATTAAAACCCTGTGAGGTGAGATGAGAAGGAATATAAAAATGAATGCTTTCAGATCCCTTGCTTTGTACTTTCCAACCTTATAAATTTTATTGGAGAAGATTCAGTGCTTTTTATTGGCAAAGGGAGGTTGTACAAATATCAAATGCAGAGGTTTTTTCGGTGTGAAATGAAGCTACCTCAGCAAAAAGTGAAGGGCACGGTAGGTAAAGTAGTTACTGGAACAAACAAATATTTGTCGTTTACTTTTTATTTAGTATTAGGAAGTTTAATCTTTCTTTCAAGACACAAACTACAAGTTATTACTAAATAGCTTTAAAATGTACAATGACTAAGTTCTATATACCTAATTTAGTTCATCCAGCCACTGAGGTTAAAAGAGCAAACAAAGAAAACAAGAAAAATACTCACAAATTATAGGGGCGTTGTAAAAGAGGGAAGAATTTGATTAATCTTCATAAATTTGTAAGTACAGTGCTACTTTATCCTGAATTTAATTAAGTTCTGCCAGTGGGGAAAAAGAGAGGATCCAACAAGTGCAAGATTCTATTCCCTAAACTAAAATCCTAATGGCAATTAATAAAATGATGATTCTAATTTGTTGATGTTATCATGAAAAGCTTTAATTGAATGCTAGGCAGCATTCATTACTTTATAGTTTAGTAACAAATGGCACATCAGACAGCCGTAACCTCATCAGAAATACCACAAATATTCAAGTTTATAAAATGTTACTTGGGCACCCCAAGAGACTAAAACAGTGGAGTATTTCTTTAAGAATGCCTGTTTAGTCAATACATATTTTAGAAAAAAGCAAACAGTCATACAGGTCTCACAATCAGCCACATCACATTAAAACCACTTGCCTCACATTGTGCATGTCCCCCTTGTGCTATCAAAAGGCCTTTCAAGACATTAACTCTATAGGACCTCTGAGGCTGTACTGTTGTATTTGGCACCACAATATAAACAGCAGTTCCTTTAAATGCTTTAATTTAAAAAGTGAGACTTCCATGGAATGGACTAATTTGTGAAGCACAGCCTGTAAATACTTCATTGGATTGTGATTTGGGGAATTTGAAGGCCTAGTCAACACCTTGAACTGTTTATTGTGTTCTTCAGATCATTCACGAACAATTTTTGTGGCGTGGCAGGACCTATTATTTTTGCTTAATAGGCCACTACCATTAGGGAAAGAATGTTGCTATTCAGTCATTTACTTGATTTGCAACAATGTTTAGGGTCTAGTGGTAGGATACTTGTCTACGGACCTATAGCTCAAGGGGGCCCAGGTTCAAATCCCACCTCTGGCACTACCACCACTGGGTCCCTGAGCAACACCCTTAACCCTGAGCTGCTCCAGGGGGACTGTCCCTGTAGTTAGGACATGGAAGTCACTCTGGATAAGAGCATCTGCTAAATGCTGTAAATGTAAATCTTTTGATAAATATCTAATTAACATCCACATAATTGCCAAGATCCAATATTTACCAGCAGAACACTGTCCAGAGCATTACACTACCCCATAAGCTTTCACTTCTCCCAATCTGGACTATGGATCTGGATGTGACTGTGCAGCCCTATACTCAGCAATTTGCAATGCACTGTGTCATGACAGCTTTCTGTCATTAACCAAATCCCAGACTAACCAAGACATCTAGCCATCACAGATTTTCTCTTATCAGGCCAAGTCACTCAGATGTCTACCCTTGATCATTTTGATGTTTATAGCAAAAATGACTGTTCACTTTTGTCAAAATATATCCCACCCCTTGACAGCTTCTGTTGTAAGATAAACAATTACAGTCATGTGAAAAAATTGTGTGTTTTTGTAACATTCTTGGACGTATGGACATTTAATCTAAATTTTAACAACACTGGGAGGTTCAAGTAATATAGCTAAACAATTAAAGCTGAAGAAAAGACTTTTCAAAATCTTTTGTAAAATGTAATTCTACAAAAAATGTGATTTCTGGTGAGGAATAAATTAGGACACCCCCACCTTTATTCACAATTTAAATGGCTCAAATCACACAAGTATGGCACATCAGGTGCACATGATTAGAACATCATTACTCAGCATTGCGAAGGAGGTTTACCTTATTTTAACCTCAGACATTTAGTTTGGTGCCCTGCTGACTGGTGAGGTGAGAGTCAACAAAATGGTGAGATTAGAAGAGCAGTCTGAGGCCTTCAGAATGAAGATTGCAGCAATTTACAAGTCTGGTAAGGGATTTAAAAGATCTCAAAACAATTTGCAATCAGCCATTCCACTGTCTGGAAAATAGTCTATAAGTGGAGGACTTCCAAAACAATTGCCAACATGTCCAGGTCTGTCGTAAACCTAATACAGCATTGAAGGGAAACAACCTCATACCTACTATGAAAGGTAGAGGTGGAAGTGACATGGTTTGGAAATGCTTTGCTGCTGCAGGATCTGGCCAGAATCAGATCTGTCATAGAATCCACAATGTATTCTAGAGTCCTTGAGGAACATGTGAGACCATCTGAAAAATGAAAGCGGGGTGGTGGTGGTCTAGTGGTAGGGTACTTGCCTATGGCTCAAGAGGTCCCAGGTTCAAATCCCACCTCCAGCACTACCACCACTGGGCAAGACCCTTAACCCTGAGTGTCTCCAGGGGAACTGTCCCTGTAATTAGGACATGGAAGTCACTCTGGATAAGAGTGTCTGCTAAATGCCGCAAATGTAAGTGACTATTCTTGTCATTGTGAAACACAACAAAATTTGACCTCTGCATTTTACCCACATACAAACGTGCAGCAGTGGGGCAGCTATTTAAAGCACCCAAGGAGCAGTGATGGGGATGGTACCTTGCTCAAGGCTACCTTTGGGCAACCTACTGGTAAGGGATTCAAACCCACAATCTTTCGATCCAGGAGCCAACTACCTAACCACCACTGCTGGGCCACTGCTGACCCAAAACATACCAGTAAATCCACCAAGGACTGGCTGAAAACTAAGAAATGGAGAGTCCTGGAGTGGTCAAGTTAAAGCCCAGATCTTAATCCCATTGAGATGCTGTGGGGAGACAAGAAATGGGCTGTATATGCAAGAAACCCCTCAAATATCTTAATCATATATCTTAAAGAATTCTGCATTGAAGAGTGGGGCAAACTTTCCTCAGACCGATGTCAGAGACTGGTAGATGCTACAAGAAGTGTCTCACTGTGGATATTTCAACCAATGGGGGGGAACACTAACTATTAGAGGGTAGGGTGTCCTAACTTTTTCCTCAGTTAGAATTCACATTTTTGTTGATCTCTTTTGTTTAATGAATAAAGGATAATGTTTGTTCTTTGCCTGCAATTAAATCACTTTCATTTCCAGAGATAAATAAAAAAAAGATCAGAAATCAATATGTGAACATTGCTTAATAAAGAACTGAATATTTAATTCTGAATATCTAATTTTTTCACATGACTGTATATATACTTCTCCTGTCTTCTCATGTCAATGCTTCTAATGCTGTGGCTGATTAGCGTTTATATCTTAGGACAATAGGACTTATTCACTTTTAGCAAATAGGAGATATACACTAAAAAGCATTTTCAGTGACAGAAATCACTAATTCAGTCTTGGCCTCTGCGCCAAGGAAACTGATCTATGACAGATTTCATTTGACTTCTGATCAAATGTGGTTGAATAAGAAATAATAACATGAAGACAACTTTATGCTTATTGATCCTGTTTCACTTATTGTATCTCATTCTGTCACATTTTTGTCTCTGTCTGTAAAGCAAGCCCCATGCAACAAGTCAAGCACACATGTGTGAGAAAGAGCTTGATTTGTGCCTTCGCCATTGCGTTCATCATCAGCGTCATGCTCATTGCAGCAAATCAGATGCTTCGAAGAGGGATGAAGTGAACAGCCCTGTCCAATCAGGCCAACTCTCTTCAGTCTTTTTGCATTTAATGGAAACAAGCAAAACAGGACACACTTGAAATATTGATTTCATATGGGTTAAAAAGACTAAGGTGCATGTTTGACCTTCCCTCTACAACTCCTTGCAGCTGATTTCCCGACACAGTGATATAAAGCAATACAAAGAAGGACAATATAATCCTTTATGTATGTATGTATGTATGTATGTCAAGGGTCTACAAAATACATGACGCAATGGTAAGATACTATGAAAGAAAATGTATATGCAATTATGCTGATGGCTGAATTTTTTTTATTGAAGTAAATAATGATGGACATATTTCAGTCGAGTAAACTCAGTGCATCAATGTTTTAGTGTATCAGCCATAAAGACATGATGAAGTGAGAAATAGATATATAAATATGAAAGTGTCACTACAAAGGAGATGAAAAAAGAAAGAAAAAGAAAAAAGAAACGCTCAAAATATACTTAGTGGCCATTTTATCAACTACATCTACCTTTTATAGTCCTATGCAGCAGCTTGAAAATTCCAGTCAAATAAACTGTTTAAATTTTAAAAGGAAAAAGTTAAAAAATCATTAACGAATCATGATACAGAATCATGGCAGTATGTGAGCACTTACTTCAGATATTTTCAAAATGTACTTCTCCAGGAAACCTTGTAAAAACTGACCATTTCTATTTTAATCTACTAAGGAAACCAACAAATGAGTGTACAGTTCCCTCCAAAAGTATTAGAACAGCAAGACCAATTAATTTTTTGACTTTGAGTTAAAGTTGACTGAGTTTAAATGATGAATATGAGATGAGAGATCTCTCTTTTCATACCCATCTTTTGATCTTAGCCTCAAAAGTGTTCAATGCTTAGCCAAAACAAATGAATTTGCCTTGCTTTTCCAATACTTTTGGAGGGGACTAAATACGTCTGTTCAGCCTAGTGGTGTTTTAACCTGGATTTCATTTGGAATTATGCATACTTTTTCAGCCTCCTGGAGTTATGCCAAAATGTTTGCCAAATGTTGTTTGACTGGACAATAATCACTGTGCACAGAACTACTCCTCTTTTGCAGATTTACCAAGCCAAACATTTATTAAGCCACTCAAATCTCATTGAAACACTAATAAACATTAACAATGAGCAGTCTGAACTGTTAATGAACCCATTGAATATATATAATGAATATATTATTAATAATAATATATTATTTGTTTCTGCTAAATATTCAAGATTTTGTTTTTTAGATGTTGAATGTTATATAACACCTGCCTAATGTTGTGTAGGCCCCCCTCATGCTTCCAAAGCAGCCCTGACCTATAAAGGTATGAATTCCACAAGATCTCTGAATGTGTGCCGTTGTATCTGGCAGCAAGACATTAGCAGCTAGCCCTTTGAAGTCCTGTAAATTGTGAGGTGGACCTCTATGGATCGGAATAGTTTGTCATAATCTTTCCATAGATTGAGGTTGATTGAGAGCTGAAAAATTTAGAGGTGAAATCAACACCTTGACTTCCTGTCCCTCAAATAATTCTTGGACAACTGTGCTGTGGCAGAGTTCATCATCCTGCTGAGAAGTCTACTGCCATAAGAATTGCTGTTTCTGTGAAGGTGTGTACCTGGTCTGCAATTATAGGTGTCAAATTAACATCCACATGAATGCCAGGACCCAAGATTTCTCAGCAGAACACAAAGCATCACACTGCCTCTGTTGCCTCACACTGCCTCGTGTCCTTCTTTTCATGGAACATGCTGGTGCCATCTCTTCTCTAGGCATTTTTTGTTTTGGCACCTTTCAGCTATAGCCAGCACTAACTTTACTTGCATCTGTGTCAGAGTAGCTCTTTTTTGTGGCATTAGACCTGGGCTAGACTTCCCCACACATATCAGAAATAACTATACACTTACTGACCAACATGTCCCACGTAATTAGCATGTAATTAGATAATCAATTTTTTGATTAATTACTTCACCTGTTTAATGTTGTGGCTGATCGGTGTACTCCGCTGTACTATTTGTAAAGTGTCAGTGAAGTCTAATCAAAGAGGTTACAGCTAAGTCTGGATATTTTTTTCTGTTGTCATTCTGGTTCTTTTTTTTTTTCTTTAATCTCCCAATTATAACTTTTTGAAAAATTTTGTGTGACTTTGATCAGCCGAGATATAATGCTTTAATGACTCGATTTTTTGGTCTCCCATCTAAAACATTAACCAGGCTTACAGAACTCTGCATCTCCTGTTATTACCTTTTCCAAATAGCCAGAACACATCACTCCCATTCTTCATAAACTTCACTGGCTCCCAATATCATCTTTAAATGTGAACACTCAGCAATACAAATAGTAAATTAATATAAAAACTTAAATAGAATAGAAAAGTATTTGGCCCCTGCTAATTTCTTTCTCTTATTATGCTAATTTGTCCCTGTTGATTTAACCAAAATGTTGGTTCATCCAAATGTTGATAATAATATCTATTTAAACTAGAAACACATTTGTGTGATTATGGTCAGGCCTGTTGTATCTCAGCATTTCTTAAATAGAACCTTTCAAGAAGTAGTTTAAATGGTCTCAACAAGCAGCAAACTATGCCTCAAAACAACATCCTGGAAGAATGCTGTTGAAATATTTTAGAAGATTCTTAATGATTTTCCATGATTCTGCTATTGGAAAGAGGGTGGACTCTCAGAATGGTAATCAAGAGGCATGCAAGGCAAAAACGCTCCTTACCAAGAGGAAGATAAATGGCCCGATGACTCCCAAACCATTTGCACTAATGGAAAATAGAGCTGATATAAGAACATCATGCAAACAGTCAAAGATGGTGGTAGTATTATGATGGCTTGGGGATCCTTTGCTCTTTCAGGGCTTTGTTGACATGCCATAAATACATTTTGCTCCGTACCAGAAAATCCTGCAGATGATGCTTTGCTATCAGTCAAACCTAAAGCACAAACAAAACTGAGTTATGTAGCTACGCTGCTACAAAATCTGAAACACAGATTTCTGCTCTCCAAGAGGTACCAAAAGGCTGTGATCTTTAAATAGACCATGTTGCCTAAAATGCCTGGAAGTTTAGTTCATTTGTATAATTAACCCCTGTGACCCTACTCAGGACATGCGCTTATGAAAAAGTGAGAATGTATAGCAGTAGATTCAAATCAGATCTTTGCTGTAGTGCTAAACTAATGAAACACAATTTTGATACCAAGCATTGATTTGGCCTTTTGACTAATTCTGGTCTTAGTGTAAAATTGTCTAAATTGGAATGATAAACTTGTAGTATTTTGTCACATTTATAACTAACCACTAGCAACATACCAGCCACAGATAATGAATAGAACATAATTACTATGAAATTAAGGTAAAACAATATCAATATGAATCTGATGTGTGGAAAGCAGGAAAAAAGTGTAAGGATCTGAGCAACTTCCACAAGGACTAAACTGTGATAGCTAAATGACTGTCAAAGCTACTTTAAAATAATAGGTCATGTGAAGTGTTCTAGGTCTGCAGTGGTTAATTTAAAAAGTGGAACTAGGAAGGTAGCAATAATTACTGAGAGGTTGGCTATGATAGTAAAATGCCAGAGCACATTGCATTACAGCTTGTGGTTTATGTGTATCTGCACACCAGCACCAAAGGAATCTAAGAAGCTGGCCTAGTCTGATCATTTTTATTTCCTTTTATCTAGGACGAAATCTAATCAAACCTCTGTGAAATGTCCTGGTGAAATAATTCATCCGTGAAGGCCCAACTGCACAATTTACAGGATTTGTTTTTAACATTTCAATGGGTCATTGTTTTTTTCTGGCAGCATGAGGGGAACATTTAGTTAGTGGTTTAAATGTTATGGCTGATTGATTTTATTTAAATATATATGACCCCTAGATAACCGTGTTTAATGTCTATAATGTGCTCAGTGAGGTTAGTTAGCAAGCAGTGCTTACAATCAGCTAAAGAAGCCCTGTGTTGGGCTGAGTGAAGAGTCTTGCGGCTCACCTCAAAGATGTTTAAGCTAAATGGTTAAAAAATATGTGACACTTTTTTTGTGATATTTTCAGTTTTTATGGAGAATAATACAGTAAAATTGATATGATCTGTGGCACAAGATAATGCAGCTGCATGCATTTGTACTGTATTGACTAATGTACTTTGATTTGTACTTCATTTGATGTGGAAGTCAAAATATGTTGTATTCAAAATATGCAAAACTATACTTGTTTGACACTTTACAGTGACCTAACTGTAATCCACGTAATTAAAAAAAAAAAAAAAGTCAGATCACAGACATATCACAGCTTTGATTCACGAAGTTCAAATAATAGTAGCATTTTATGAGAGTTGTTTCTGTCATCAATATGCATATGTCTTACTTCTCAGGGTGGTTGATTGGGCAGGGAGGAATAATATCTAATATTTTGCTTAAACTTAGTTTTTTGACAAATTGCTATCAGTGTAAAAACAGTTCAACTTCAATTTATAGCATGTTCATGAAGGCACATCATAACCACGTATTGGTCACACGAACTAGTTCATAGTTCACAATGTACATCTGATGTATGTAAACTGCATCGGTATAGTGACACTTTCCACTGTGCTGAAATGTGCTGACGTTACATGTAAACATATGTTGTGAGAAAGTGAATTAAACAGATATTTATGGTCTGCATTTATTGACTATTATACCTGGTCACCGATTCCTTAAATATACTTAATGATGCAATTAATTTAAAATAAGCCCTTTTGCTTAAATTTGAAAGGACTCTGGTTTACCTTGTGTCCATAGGCCTCTACAAAGACTTTAAAACGAAGTTACTTTTCTTTTGCTTCTGTTCACCAGACAAAAACCCTCTATACATCCCAGTCTGTGATAGTATTCAACAAAGAAGTTCTCCATGTTCTCCATGTCCAGGTAATAAATACAAATGCACACACTGTGCATTTGAAAATGGTTTCACACACCATTGTTCTAAATTGCTGTTCTCCTCAAGCATCATTTTAACCATAAAAGTATACTTGGAACACAGCTAAATGTAAGACAGCAATCATAAAGCACATAACTTCAGTCAGGTGAAATAGAAAGCGAAGCTTATGGTATCAAATTGTTTTGCTTAAACATGAGTTTGTTTAATCTTCTTGCAGGCCAGATCACCTTTTTAGGCCGATTGTGCAGGCCAGTGCAAATAAGGGCAATCCCTGATCTATGCCACAGAAGCCTGGGATGAGAAGTTTATTTGTAAAGTGAGGTTAGTAAGAAAGGATGAAAAAGTCCCGAGTAGTTAGGTTATGAGCAAACCTTAAAAATGAACTCTGAACTTCCAGTAGGCTTCTGCATGAACCCCATTTTAATATATGCAAACATATTGAAATGACAAACTGCACCAGATCAGCAATCATCTGAGCTTCAATTAATCTATAAAAGTCCAACTATAATCAAAGCCTTTCTCATGTGTACCCCAGATCAGCTCCACAATCATGGATCACTGACTTTATGGCTACCCACTAAGGCTTCTTTCACTCCACTCTGATTTACCCCACTGCACAATAATAAACTGCAATGGCCATTAGTGCTTTAATCTATTTACACCTCTTTAGTTATTGTTAGACACCTTTTGAGAAAGATCATTTGCTGTCCAGTGTCAGCCTGGGGAGGATGCGATACCCTTTTGAGTCTTGTTGATAATTTTTGCGCTCATTTGCACACGTACACAGCGAGTAGTAAATTTTGCCCGTTTTTAATCCATCATAAACACAGGGAGCAAATACACACCAGAAACAGTAGCAGCGGACAACAGCTGCACATGGGGACAAATCCTATCAGCTATGTGTTGCAAAGTTACCCTAAACGACCACAACATAGGAACATAACTATGTTGTTTTTAAAATGGAGGGAAAAAAAAAAAATATGAATTACTATTTATATTGCTCACTTTGTGTGCAAATTTAACACAACTCCAACATAAAACCATTATACTGTATAATATCAGTATCTTATTTTTGTCATATATTATTTAAGCTCAATGGAATTAAGAGATAATTGTTAGATATGGTAGCAACTGTTTATTTTAACATCCTAAAATGACAACATTCTGAAATTGCACTGTGGCTTAAGAAAGGCAAATTTAAGGAGCAGACTTGATTTCAACCCCAGTCATTATGGATGGTCCCTCTCCATCCTCTGGGCTGTGGAGGAAGAAGTGATGGCGGGAGATCAGAGATAGACAGCAAAAATGGTGGCACGTCTCTTTGTTCAGCTCCTTCTTCTTCCTCCATTTGTAAAACACTGGAAAAAAAAGTCCACATTATCATCAGATATTATTATGAATTAATTATATTATTTAAAGAAGGCCACTGAATCATAGAAACTCCATTATCCTCATGTGACCTTAATTTGCAAATCCACTACTTTCAAATATCACTGAAACCACATGCTAAAACAGGTCTCCTTTACATTTGTCCTATATGATTATAAATAGGCAATCCAACTCTGAGTGAAAGGGAAAAAAAAAAAAAGAAAAAAGAAAAAAAAAAAAAAAATCCATTTAGTACACAAAACCAATTGTTTTAAAACTCAATATTCTGCCTAAGGAAAAAAAATAACTATAAATGAGCCTCTTCGATATTAACGATGGGTGCTAAGTCAATCAACATCAAAATTTTGACTCCAAAATCTGCACAACATCACTCCAAAAATCCTTCATATAAAATGAATAGCACATAATGCTTTAAATCTTTTTTTTCTCAAAAATGTTTGGAGAGAGCTTACCATTTATGTACAAAAAGTAATTCCTATAAGACTATATTACTTCAAGAATAGAGTATTTCTAAAAAGAAAACATTTAAATAAGAAAAATAACTGACACTCAAAATAAACATAACATTTATCAAAACATTTTAAAAAATCCTTTTTATTGCTCATAGTTTCAAGGAAGTCCTTTTTTGTATACGACCATGTCCTGGTTCTAGGCAGTAAAAAGAACACTGAATGAAAGTAAAATATTTGTCATCCATCATGAGTAAAACCAAAGAGATGTCGACTTCATTTTCATTTAAAATGCTAGTAATTTCATAAAACTGTCTCACGGGTAACAGTGGATTACCTTCCCACACTCATAGCAGCCCTTTTCTTCTCTCTTCTGGAAAGCCACTCATCTATTGAAGGTTCAGCAGCAGCCTCATGATGCTTAGAGCCCATCTTCTGACACCTTTCATCTTAACACATAAAGAGATTTCTTTTGCTTCCAAATCTGATTCTTTCATGTTCCAGTCCCAGTGACTGCACCTTTAAAATCGATGTTAAGCAGGTCAGCTCTTAACTTTCTTACACAGCAAATTGGCAGAGTTTGACTCACCCAAAAACTGAGAGAGTGTTTTGTTGCCAGTTATCTGGAGGGTATTTGTACCTGTTTAACAGTGCTTTTGATAAGTGAACTTCACTCTCTAGTTACAGTATGAACCCGTATGCTTATTAAACTTGTAAAGCGAAGACAATTTTAGCTCTGAAATAAAACAAAGCCTGTTGAACATATTAGTAAGGACTTTACCTTCAATCTGTTGCTCCAAAGCCATCATATCCCTTTCAGAGAAATGTGAATACCGGCAGCTATGGCCATATACACAGTGGCCTGATAGAGAGGGAGAGAGGGGAAGAGTGGGAGGAGGTCATTCAGGAATAACTCTAATTCTGCCAAAGTTTAAATCTATTCAAATTTAGAAACAACATAACCTTTACATAAAATAAATGCATTAAACCTATTACTTTTGTGATAAAAAACACTTTTGTGAAAGATTTAAATGTGGTGGATGCCATGTCTGGCTGAAATCTTGGTAACCAAAAAGCATATCAATGTTTATATATATGAGCACGCTCCAGTTAAAATGACCTTATCTTCCTTCTTCGGGATGAAAAAATTTTTGAAAACACAGAATAATTCAAAAATAAAAAAAGCATCTTGTTAATAAAAAAAAAACAAACAAAAAAACCCAACAAATCCTAACATTGGGGATCTGCATAATATGCAATTAGAGATGTAGATTAGAGATAGCTGTAGATCACATTCCTGGATAGGACAGCTTAAAAAATAAATTAACAAATAAAAAATGACCTTATTAGGAAAAAAAATTATAAATCAAATAGAAACACTACATAAGTATTATGATGACACCGATTTCCCTACTGCTGTCTGGGAAAGACCCAATACACTGTCGGAGCTACAGACCTTTATCATAGCTAAATCTGATATAAGGTTATACACTAAGGTTCTAGACACATGCCTTTGATACTTTTTTGAAAGTGAAAGTGACTATTCTTGTCATTGCGAGGTCACAGCACACACTGAACCACAACGAAATTGGACCACTGCATTTAACCCATGCACTCAAACACCATGCAGCAGTGGTCAGCTATGAAAGCGCCCGGGGAGCAGTGACAGGGACAGTACCTTGCTCAGGGCAACCTACTGGTGAGGGGTTTGAACCCACAATCTTCCGATCCTGTGGCCAACTCCCTAAACACTAGGCCACCGCTGCCTACCACTTGATACATGAAAATCAAAACAGGCTGGCATCAGACATCACATATAATTGATTCCAGCAAGAGAGCATGTCAGGTGAGGAAACCCACTAACATCCAAGAGTTAAAGCTATTCTGGAAAGAGGAAAAGATTCATCCAAGCTGATGTGCAGGACTGATCAACTTTTACCAGAAACAGAGCTTCATGTATATTTTTGCTCCTCAAAAGACATGCAATATTGGATCACGTTCTGTAATTAATAAATGGCTAAAGAAATACTTTAGTCTCATTTCATGAACACTGTTTTATCACGATTTTTGCACAAATTTAGGAAAATCATATGAGGTTTTAGGTCTTTCAGAAACAAACTGCTGAAGTGCATCATTGCGACACACTTGCAATCCCTGCAGCGCTCAGCCAGCTCTGACTTCTGGCCTCACAACTGATTAATTGGAGCCAGCAGCACTCGTGTTGGAGGAGTGCACGAGGAGCCTTCATTCAGAAACATTTAGAGAAGTTCAGGGATGCACTTGTTCCCTTCCACGAAACTTTTTACCATCTTTGCTTAAGTTTCCAAGCAACCATTACTTTAACATTTAATTTTTTTTTTATTAATAAAAGATCACAAAAATAAAAGATTGAAAGAAAGGAATGAATCAAACGAACAGATCACTAACCTGTCTGCAAAAACTTCCTGCACGGTTGCTTTGAGCGCTCCTCTTGAATAATTTCAGCAGCATCTAAAATGACAGGCGTCGAGACCTTTTTAATTAAAAGATCACTTCAACCTGAGTCTAGAACATCACTAGGTAGGTAAATAAAGTAAAGTAAGTGATGTTAAATATGCACCTCTGAAATTATCCAGCCAGGCTTTTTTGGATCTTTGGTGCTGAACGCCGTTCAGATGCTTCTTCCGGTTGTGGAGTGTATCCTGGAAGCTGCGATCACAGTAATCGCAGTAATACCGCTTTCCCATGCTTCACGTACTACAAATGACTATTACACACACACTCCTCTCTCACAAGCACTTAAAATGAGAGTTAATCAAACCTACGCCCAATCTTATAGAGCCGTTGTTTACCAACCATCATGGAGCCCTCGTTGCATGTTGGGTAATAATGAACTTTTCAACCAATGAACAGCGCCCTCTGGTGGCTAAGCCTCTGTCCAGCTCCTGAAACCTATTATCATTATTATTATTATTATTATTATTATTATTAGTGTTGTTGTTGTTGTTGTTATTATTATTATTACTACTACTACTACTAGTAGTATTATTATTATCATTGCTGTTATTATTGTTATTGTTGTTGTTGTTGTTGTTATTACTACTACTACAACTATTATTATTATTATTATTATTAGCATATTCATTAAATATATTTTGCATATTTATGTTGGATTGGATGCATCAATGCCAACCTTGTTGAAGGACCTTAGAACACAGACAGGTCCTCACAAATGATCTGCCATTGGAGGTAATAAGTGACACATTCTGATGGGCTTTTCAGCTGGTGGATAATGGGGAGACTGCACAGGTGCCTGTGTAACAACAAATTAAGTTTTCTTTGGACAAGCAGTTCTACAACTTGCGATCACCTCTGAAGATAAGATGGGCATCTCTGTTCTATGGCCTTGCAAGCAAGTATTTGAAATAGCTTCTTTTAAAGATTAGTCCTGTTCTGTTTCCAATGTTTTTTTGTGTGTGTGTTTTAACATTCTTCCATGATATTTTAAAACATTTTGTTAGAATATCACCAGCATTAAACTGTGAAAAATATACTTGGTCAAATACACCTCTAAATCTGTATTTGTATATATATCGATTTTATCTAATTGTGCCCATTTAATTTCTACACATTTATTACCTGTATCTTCTTCTTCTTTTTCTTTTGGCTGCTCCCGTGTAGGGGTCACCACAGTGCATCAGCTGTCTCCATTTCTTCCTGTCCTCTGCGTCTTCCTGCTTCAAACCAACCACCTGCATGTCCTCTCTCAAAACATCCATAAACCTCCTCCTTGGTCTTCCTCTTCTCCTCTTTTCTAGCAGCTCCATCGTCAAAATCCTCCTCCCAATATAATCCTTGTCTCTCCTCTGTACATGTCCAAACCAAAGCAACCTTGCTTCTCTAACTTTGTCTCCAAAATGTCTAACCTGAGCGGTCCCTCAAATATACTCATTTTTAATTCTGTCCATCTTCGTCACACCCAACAAAAATCTCAGTATCTTTAACTCTGACACCTCCAGCTCCGCCTCCTGTCTTTTGCCTCTGTCTCCAATCCATACAACATAGCTGGTCTCACTATTGTCCTGTAAACCTTCCCTTTTACTCTAGCTGGAACCCGTCTGTCACAAATCACTCCATCTACTCTTCTCCACCCATTCCAACCTGCCTGCACTCTCTTCCACACTCGCTGTTACTCTGAACTGTAACTCTGATCCCAAGTATTTAAACTCCTCCACCTTTGTCACCTCCACTCCCTGCATCGTAACCACTCCACTTTCCTCCCTTTCATTCACACTCATGTATTCTGTCTTTGACCCACTCACTTTCATTTCTCTCTTCTCTAGAGCAAATCTCCATCTCTCCAGGTTCTCCTCAAGCTGTTACCTACTCTCACTACAGATCACAATATCATCAGCAAACATCATCGTCCACGGAGATTGCTGTCTAACCTCGTCCATCAATCTGTCCATTACTAATGCAAACAAGAATGGGCTCAGCACTGATTCTTGATGTAATCCAACCTCTACCTTAAATGCATCCGTCACTCCTACTGCAAATCTCACTACTGTCACACTGCCCTCATACATATCCTGAAATACTCTCACATACTTCTCTGTAACCCCTGACTTCCACATACAAAACCACAACTCCTCTTGAGGCAGCTCATCATGTGATTTCTCCAAGTCCATAAAGGCACAATGAAACTCCTTCTGACCTTCTCTGTACATCTCCATCAACACCCTCAGAGCAAACACTGCATCTGTGGTGCTCTTTCAAGGCATGAAAAAATACTGCTGTTCACTAATCATCACCTCTTTTCTTAACCTAGTTTCCACTATTCTTCCCCATAACTTCTTGCTGTGGCTGATCAACTTTATCCCTCTATAGTTACTACAGCTCTGTGCATCACCCTTATTCCTGAAAATCGGTACCAGTACACTTCGTCTCCACTCCTCAGGCATCCTCTCACTTTCCAAGATTGTGTTAAACAATCTGGTCAGAAATTCCACTGCCATCTCTCCTAAACTCCTCCATGCTTCCACTGGTATGTCATTTGGTCCAACAGCCTTTCCATTCTTCATCCTCTTCATCGCTGCCCTTACTTCCATCTTGCTTATTTGCTGCACTTCCTGGTTCACTATCCTCACTATCATCCAATCTTCTCTCTCTCTCGTTTTCTTCATATATCAGCTGCTCAAAGTATTCCTTCCATCTGCTCAACATGCTCTGTTTACCTGTGAGTGCATTTCCATGTCCATCCTTTATTGCCCTGACCTGCTGCACATCTTTCCCAGCTCTGTCTCTCTGTCTAGCCAATCTCTATCTTTGGCCTTCGCCACTGCTTTCTTTGCCCTGCGGTTCATCTCCTTGTATTCCTGTCTACTTTCTTCATCTCTCCGACTGTCCCACTTCTTCTTTGCTTCCCTCTTCTTCTGTATACACTCCTGGACTTCTCAGTTCCATCACCAGGTTTCCTTATCCTCCTTCTTCCTTCTAGTTGTCACACCAAGTACTTTTCTAGGTGTCTGCCTTAGCACTTCTGCAGTAGTTTCCCAGCAATCCAGTAGCTCTTCAACCCCTCCCAGTGCCTGTGTTAATTCCTGGCTAAATTCAATCTTGCAGTCCTCCTTCTTCAGCTTTCACCACTTGATCCTCAACTCTGACCTCACTCTCCTCCTCTTCTTGACCTCCAAGGTCATCCTACAGACCACCATCCTATGCTGTTTAGCTACACTCTCCCCTGTCACTACTTTGCAGTCACCAATCTCCTTCAGACTGACCCTCCTGTAAAGGATAAAATCCACCTGTGAGCATCTTGCTCCACTCTTATATGTCTATACAGTCATAATCTGTACATGCTGTCACATACTGCTCCGCTAATGCTGCGCTGTGTAATTTATACTGTATTCATTATTTTCTTTGCAACTTCTAGTTAGAAATTCTTCTAGTTAGAAGCTAAGGGCATTTCATTGGCTCCTTTCCTGTAGTCAGTCTCAATGACAATAAAACTGAACTAATCTTAGCTAATCTAATCTAATATAATCTAATCTAAATTTGAACAATAACTGCAAATGCCAAGTGTACATATCAGTTTACAAAACAAGTGTTAACTTTGGAATGGCCCAGATTTGTAAGCAATATAACTTTAGAGATTTCCTTTTACATTAAACACCCAGGTAACTTTAGAAAAATCATTCATTTCTTTAGCAATTGCTAAACATATTGAGGTCAAACACTTGTAGGAATCCAGCAAAAATTATAATTGGATTCACAAGTGTCATGAATGAATTGTAAGTGTTCTTGGAATTAAAATATATTCAAGGATAAACATAAATCATGAATCGAAAAACTAACCAAATCGCAAAAGGAATAAAATGTTTACACACTCCGGCCATCAGATGGCTCTACTAACCAAACCTGTGGGTGAGAGAGAGAGAGTGAGAGAAAAAATGAGTGAGAGAGAGTGTGTGTGAGAGAGAGAGAGAGACAGAGAGTGAGTGAGAAAGTGAGTGAGTGTGTGAGAAAGAGAGAGAGAGGTCACCCCCTCCCCATCCGATTTGTTTATGTCCCTCTATTAACATCGAGTCTCGCGGAGGGAACCCGCAGGTTGACCCCCTTCCCCACTAATGTCCCACAGAGGGCCTGTCCTGGGATCGTAAGCGTCGCTGCTGCTTTTATTTTGGTATTCCGTTTCAGTTTCAGCGGCGCCCCACCGGCTGTGCTCCCTATGGCGAAGAACACGCTGCCGTCGCGCTTCCGAAAGGTGGACGTGGACGAGTTCGACGAGAATAAGTTCGTGGAGGAGCACGACGATGTGACCGATCAGCAGGGGCCGGATACCGAGGAGGTGGACAACCTCATCAGGCAATATCCTGACCTGTCTGTGGTTTCGGTACACTGGGGCGTGGGATCGGTGTGGGTTGCTGTTTGGTTATTTGCTTGGTTTGTTTGATCCTTTCAGAGTCATGTCGCTGCTGATCCCTGCAGCTGGCCTGTCTGCTCTGCTCTGATGGAAACATCACACTGTTTCAAATGTTTCTCAGTGCCTACCTGACTAAGGACCTTTCAGAACCAGTGTAGGATGGAAACTGCACTCCAACTCTGAACGTTTGAGTAGACATGCTCGCAGGGAATATTCCAGTGTACCTGAACAGGAAGAATACCAAACTTGGGTATATTGAAGGTGTTACACAATTTTTAGGTGATTTCACAATTTCTCACACTTTGGGTGAAGACTGAGTGAGGGATCTGAGCTTATAGAAACCGTGCTGCACAAACTTTAAAAAAAAAAAAAAAAAAAAAAAAAAAAAAGGACAAGTGATCAACAGTGTTAAAGCAATATGCTATTTTCTACCTGAAATTAAAACACATTAAGCAAAATAATTCCTCGAACTAAAGTTTTGATCACTTTAATTCAGTTTTTGCTGAAAAATCAAATATATATATATATATATATATAATGTGTGTACACAGTACTGTGCAAAAGTTTTAGGCAGGTGTGAAAAAATGCTGTAAACAGAATGCTTTCAGAAATATAAATCATGATTGTTTATTTTTATCAGTTTACAAAATGCAAAGTGAGCGGACAAAAGAAAAATCTAAATTAAATCAATATTTGGTGTTGCTACCTTTTGCCTTCAAACCAGCATCAGTTCTTCTGGCCCCCACAGAGCCCTGATCTCAACATCATCCAGTGTGTCTGGATTACATGAAGAGACAGAAGGATGTGAGGAAGCCTACATCCACAGAAGATCTGTGGTTCGTTCTCCAAGATGTTTGGAACAACCTACCAGCCGAGTTCCTCAAAAACTGTGTGCGAGTGTACCTAGAAGAATTGATACTGTTTTGAAGGCAAAGGGTGGTCACACCAAATATTGATTAGATTTAGATTTCTTTTGTTCATTCACTGCATTTTGTTGATTGATGAAAATAAATGATCAACACTTCCATTTTTGAAAGCATTCTTTGTTTAAAGCATTTTTCCACACTTGCCTAAAACTTTTACACAGTACTGTATAATGGCAGGCAAATAATATATAATTTTTTCTTTCTTTTTTTTTTTTTTCAATTATGGATTGCAGTTTTGGTCACTTTGTTCTCTGAGGTATTTGGGCTTATTTAGAACATGTGCTCATGCGTTTGTGTGGTTGAGTGTGATCATGACATGTCTTCCTGAATGTAAAACTGCTTATGAACAGTCTTCTCAAACTTCATTTACAAACTGCACAATCTACATTGATGATGGGCTTAAGTACGATGGGACAGTAGTCGTAGAGGCAGGACACCAAGACAGGAATAATTGTGCTTGTTTGTAATTATGTTGGGATGACAGGTTATTAGGGAGATGTTGATATCTGTGAGAAGATCAAGAAGTTGTTTTGCAAATCTGGCAACTCAGCCAGGTATGTTGTCAGGTATAGAGGTGTTCCGTGGTTTGATTTTGAGTTTGATTCAGATTATGATGATTAAATGGCAGAGAGTAATACTTCGATGCTTCATTATGAATGCAGAAGTTGACGCAGCCAAAGCGTTTGCCCTGTTGATAGAGAGAGTGAATTTTTGAGACAAAGTGAATCTGCTTATCTGCTAAAGATTTGCAAACGAAATATATTTGCTCTGGAAGTCTGCGCCCACTAACCACAGTAAATTGCACTAAAATGAATGTATTTACACCAAATATCTGACCAGAGCTAGTGTGACTGGGATTTGACACCGATTTAGAAAAAGAACTGACAAGTTCCATGAACCAGTATGAAAGGGTGAAAATATTCCAAAAATAACAATGACAGGGCTGATCAGCCTAGCCTATGGATTTCTTGTTGTTCACTGCATCATCTTGGTTATTGAGATAAATAGAGGGCAAACTGTGAGCCAGTAGCTAAAGCACATAAATGTCCATTGTATTATCTCTCTTCTTTTGCATAGACATTTCTTCTTCAATTTACCAGTATGTTTAGTTCTTGCTACTGATGGTGTCTCGTGGAACCCTGAGAGATTTGGCAAAGTAAGTTGTGACTTTTTTTATTTTTTTTTATGACATTTTATAGATGGGGACTTGGGTAGAGTTTCCTTTTTATCACCGTATCAAAGGACAGGCCACCTGTAGAATTTCTTTCATGTGACATGCACAGAGCAGAGAATATTCATCAGCCTTTCTGAAGTCTTTGTCAAAATCTTTTCAAGTTTGAGATGCAATCATTTAAATATTATTATGTAGGTATTAAGTGGCACCCGGAGTCCAAAAAAGATGCTTGTGTTGCCGGATACTGCTCAACAAATGTTTCAGCAAGAAACAAGGAAGGTATTCTCATGTCAAGGACAGCATAATGGTTAGGGAGCCTGAATTATTAAAAAAAAAACCCATAAGGTCCACTTTCTTAATCAGGATATACTGCTTCTCCTGAAACAGCCTTAATAGTTGACCTCTTGATCCATACTATGACATCCTTGATTCTTCATGCCCACATGGAGATGCCTGGTATAGACTTATAGACTTAGAGGTTTTGGTTTGAAGTTGTCATGCAGCCATGTCTATATTTGCAAAGATATCTATATTTAGGTTCAGGTCAGGAGCCTGGATTATGTTTTGTCTTTCCCTCTATTCAAAACTAGCTTCTCAGAGTTTTAGTTTCATGATAACAGATGATTTTGTGACCAGTCAACAGAAAAAGATTGACCTGTTGAATATAGACATTACTTAAGTCCAACCTTTCTGCAACATGAGACCAAAAAGGTCACTACCACCAGCACGCTATACATCAGTCAAAAGTAATCGCTAATACTGAGAAGAATTTTTTAAAATATCAGTTTGTAAAGGGTTATAAATCAGCAGAGGATGCAGTGACGTAAGGTTGTGGGTTCAAATCCCAGACCAGTAGGTTGCTTCTCCTTGGGTGCTTTAATGTGGACTAAAGAAGTGTGCAAAATTGGAAGTTCTTGAGAGACATTGGCTTGTGAAAACTGGTCTATTTCTAATAAAGTTTTCCACAATAAGAACTTTCACCCAGATTCAAGCATGGTGGTAGGGTGATGTGTGGGGATGCTTTGCTTTGCTTCAGGACCTGGGCCACTTGCTATAATTAAAGGAAGGATGAATTCAGCTTTCTAATAGATGACTGAACATTATACTTTCTATCTCTAAAGCTCAGTGTAAGGGCAAGTGGGTTGTGCAGACCACAGTCTGAAGCATAAGAACAAATCAGTCACTGAATGGGTGAAAAAATAGATTTTTGGAGTGGACAAGTCAAAGTCCTGACTTTTCATTAAGGTGTTTGTCACGACTAGTTGAAAACTAGGTTAAAACTAGTGACTGAATTACATTTTTAAAACTTTTACTATTTACTCACAATTACTTTAGTATTCTAGTAAAAAAAAACAAAACTTTTTTTTTTGTGGATCATGACAATTTTGTCATGAATCATTAAACAGAGACAATTACAAAATGATCGTCAGATTGATTAATAAAACACATTTTATGCAAAATTGGTTGAACAAAGTGTTGTATAATCAAAATATTGATAATACTGAATCGAAATTATAAATGAAACAGACAGAAGACAACTCTTAGTTAAAAGCCAAAAAATACAAGTTTGTTTTGAGGCAGGATTTAAAAATGAGTAAAAATGATCAGCAGATCCAAGCACCTTTTTCTTGGTACATTTGGTCATAAGAAATCAGGAAAATAAGTTTGGGATTACAAATGTTTATTCACAACACTACATGGGTTCCCACAGGGGCCAGCACTTACTCCATCTACAGTCTGCCTTTGTTTCTTCATGTTTGCAGTATTTGCACTTTCTCAGAACACTTGATTATATTTTAACAAAACAGCAGTGGTGTTTGTTTTTGTTGTACCTTTTTACGATATTGTTATTGTATAGTTAGTTTGTCCCATAACACATGCTATTTTAAAAGTTTGATATATTAGAATAGAATAGAATAATAATTTATTATCCCATGAATGAGAAATTTGGGTGTTACAGGGCTCTTTAACAAGAAAGAAAAAGAATATAAAAAAAAAAAAAACAAGGAAAGATATCCGTATACTATACATAGTATTACTGGGTAGAGGAATAAAAAAAGATTAAGATGCTGTGATAAGTTTATTCAAATCTTGGGACCATCATCTTAAAGTTCATGTAGTGACTTAAAGTAGCAGCAGAAATGAGCACTTTTGCCTCACTCCTTGTCCTCCTAGGCATGAGCAATAAAATGATTGCGGTGTTTATCGCAGTAGACATTTCATAAATAACAAAAAGAAAAAGGTTTGATATGTTGGTGATGGTTTTGCTATTAAACTGACATTAAGAACCACTCATAAGCAGCTAATTATTTAACTGATCTGTTGTTTCTAAATAATTACAATTATTTAGAAACATATATCTCTACTTTATGGGCATTTGTTGATAATGGTAATGATAAGGAGATGGTATTTTGCATCTTTCAAAGTTTTTAAAAAAGATACAGCTGTGACAAAGTTTTGAGAATGACCAGTTTTGGTTTTCACAAAGTTTGGTGTATTTTGGTCTTTTTCTCAGATGTTTCTATGATATACTGAAGTTTGAATTCAAGCATTTCATAAGAATTTCATAAGTTTCAAATGCTTTTATTGACAGTTACATTAGGTTCATGCAAAAGTCAATATTTGCAGTGTCAGTGCCACTGCAGTTCACCCTGGCATGCTGTCATTCATCTTCTGGGCCAACTCCTATCTAATGGCAGCCCATTCTAGCATAATTAGTGCTTGGAACATGTCAGTTTTTATAGGTTTTTGTTTGTCCACCCACCTCTTGAGGATTGACCACAAATTCTCAGTGGGATTAAGATCTATGGAGTTTCCTGGCCACGAACACATGGACAAAATTCTGATGTTTTGTTCCCAAAGTCAGAGAAGAGAGGAGAGTGGAATGGTTAGGATGCAGGGAGTAGAGGTGACAAAGGTGTAGGAATTTAAATACTTGGGATCAACAGTTCAGAGTAATGGTGAGTGTGGAAGAGGTGAAGAAGAGAGTGCAGGCAGATTGGAATGGGTGCAGAAGAGTGGCTGGAGGGATTTGTGATAGACGGGTACCAGCTAGAGTCAAAGGGAAGGTTTACAGGACAGTGGTGAGATCAGCTGTGTTGTATGGGTTGGAGACGGTGGTACTGAAAGACAGGAGGCGGAACTGGAGGTGACGAGGATGGACAGGATTAGAAATGAGTATATTTGAGGGACAGCTCAGGTTAGACATTTTGGAGACAAAGTTAGAGAAGCAAGATTTTGTTAGTTTGGACAAAATGGGAGCAGCTGAAAGAAGAAGTTGTTTGCAGAGCCACTTTTGGCATGGTGCTCCATCATTGTTCTTCACCAAACTGTTCTGCCATGGTTGGGAGAAGCTGCTGTCTGAGGATGTTTCGGTACCATTCTTTATTCATGGCTTTGTTGTTCAAAATTATCATTGAGTCCCCTCCCTTGGCTGAGAGGAAACTCCATACATGAATGGTCTCAGGATGCTTTACTGCTGGCAAGACAAAGGAGTGATGGTAGCACTCACCTTTTCTCCTATGGACAATCTTTTTACTGAATGCTCCAAACAATTGGGCAAGGGATTTATTAGAGAAAATGACTTTACTCCAGTCCTCAGCAGTCCAATCCTTGTACTTTTTGCAGAATATCAGTCTGCCCTTGATGTTTTTATTGGAGAGAAGTTGCCTCTTTGCTGCCGTTCTTGACACCAGGCCATATTCCAAAAATATTTGCCTCATTCTGCATACACTCGCACCTGCCTGATGCCATTCCTGAGCAAGCTCTGCACTGATGGTGCCCCAATCCAGCCACTGGATCAACTTTAGGAGACAGTCCTGGCACATGCTGGACTTTTTTGGGTGCCCTGAAGCCTTGTTCACAACAATTGAACCTCTCTCCTTGAAGTGCTTGATGATCTGATAAATAGTTGATTTAGGTACAATCTTACTAGCAGCAGTATCCTTGCCTGTGAAGCCCTTTTTGTGCAAAGCAATGGTTACTACATGTGTTTCCTCGTGGGTAACCATGGTTAACATTTTCGAGCACCACCCTCCTTTGAAAACATCCAGTCTGCTATTCTAACTCAATCAGCATGATAGAATAATCTCCAGCCTTGTCATCCTCAACACTTTCACCTGCGTTAACAAGAGGATCAACGAAACGTCAGCACGGCCTGTTGTGGCAGGGCTGAAATGCAGTGGAAATGGCTTTTGAGGTTATTTTCGTGGCAAAAAGGAACTTTGCAATTAATTGCAACTCATCTGATCATTCTTCGTAAGATCCTGTAGTATATGCAAATTGCCATCATAAATGAAAATCAATATTTGTCATTCTGGTCTTGGAAATTTGCCTTCAGGTTTATTCAGAATTTGCACAATAGAAAGACACAAGCCCTGCAGCATTTTAAAATAAATTTAGTTAAACAGGTTTGGAGATTTGCATTGGATAATGAACATGATTAAAATTAAGTTTATTAGAAGGACAGCTTAGTTGGATGATTTTGAGACAGAGAAGCAAGATTGTGTTGGTTTGGACAAGTGCAGAATATATTGGAAAAAGGATGTTGAGGATGGAGTTTCCAGGCAAGAGGAAAAGAGGAGGACCGAGGAGGAGGTTTATGAATGTAGTAAGAGAACATGTAGGCGGTCATTGTGAAAGATGGATATGCAGAGGACTGAAAACAATGCAAGCAGCTGATCACTGTAGTAACCCTTAAAGGGAGGAGCCTGCATTGACACATGACACTGCAGAGATGGTATGGAGTGAAGGTGTGATAAAAATTCTGTAGAAAATATACACATAATAGGGAGGAGCTAGCCAATAATACAATGCAATCTAACAAAACAATAATAACAATAATACACTCTTTTCAGAAATCCAAACATAAAAAGGATTATGTAAATATATAAAAAGAAGACAACACTAAAACTGCATTGACTTTTTATTGCCTCTAGGTGTTAAGTCAGCTTTCCTAAAATTTACAGTTTCCCTAACAAAGTTTATTATTTATGATTTTTTATTTATTTATTTATTATTTTTTACCCTTTTATGAAGGTGAGAATTTCTTTGACTATTAATGAATATTTGTTTATAGAACTGTAATTGTGTGTTTTGTGGTAATTGTCTTTGTGCCTACATAAAGTTATTAAATTAAAAATAAAGTGGTTAAACATTAATATATACTGTTTTTTTTTTTTTTTTACTTGAATTACTTTTTTTTTACTTAACTTTTTTAACTTTAAAAAAAATTGATTATTGATACTGAAATTTAAACAATTCTATCAAGATTATTATTTCAGCTATTTCTACCAGCTCTGTTATAAATAGCTTTACATCTTGGTTGTAAAGAACTCTTTGCAACTTTACAAAGACATCTTTTAAGCTTGACAGAAAAATAATTTGATTTATATAATGAAAAGCATATTTTAGGGATGCAACAACTAATTAATGTAATCAGTTATTAAAATAGTTGCCAACTAATTACTGATTTATTAGTTGATTACATCATTATGTAAACGTGTACCTCAAATCTTCATGATTAAATTTTTTTTAATGCAAATGTTACCTGCATTTTATAAATGAGATTTTCAAAGGTTAACTGTTTGCATGAGGTGTATTATAACCCAGTCCAGATCTAACAAAACAGGCTCTAACCATGATACTACCGGCACCATGTTTCATAGCTGACATAATACATTTGCTGGAATAATGTGTTTTCAAAACACTTTTTGTTTAAACCAAAAATTCTGGTTTGCTGTTACGTACCAGCAAATTTTTTTTTTAAATAACCTTATAGCTTTTCCAAATAATCTTTAGTGGAGGTTTTCTTCTCTTTTGAGACCAGTGGTTTTAACCTTTGCAACCCGCCCATGCACACTATAGTTGTTCAATGTTCTGTTGGTGGACTGATTTAACATACTTAGGAATACATAGGAATTAGTATGAAAAGTCTTTAGGTTCCTTAACTAACAGCAGTTTACAGGGGACATGATGTCAGCCTTCCATGTTGCTCTTAGAAACCCTCCAGTCAACAGCAAGAACCCAGCAATAAAGGTAAAGTGTTCTGAGTTTCAGTATTTTTGTGCATTACTTCAGTTCTAGGAGGTGTTACTGATTTCAAGGCTGGAACATGCATTGTAAAACTGAAAAATCTCAACATTCACCCAGCACCAGGACAAGGGGGCATATCATCATCTTGTGTGTCAGTGTTGCACTTCCACAGCACATAGACATTATCTTAGCTCTAAAGCCAGTTTCATATGGCTGTTGTTTCATTGTTGCATAGAAAAATATGGAAAAGAGCCTCTTAAATAAGCCTCTCTCTCTCTCTCTCTCTCGCTCTCTCTCTCTCTCTCTCTCTCTTTCTCTCTCTCTCAGGAAAAAGCTCAGGCTGTAGTGTTGAGGGTGCTGACATCCTTCAAGAGCAGTGACATAGAGACTGCTGTCAAATCCCTGGACAGGAATGGTGTTGACCTACTAATGAAGTACATCTACAGAGGCTTTGAGAAGCCCTCAGAAAATAGCAGTGCAGTTCTTCTGCAGTGGCATGAAAAGGTATTGTTTGCAAAACATTTTGCAAGATCTTGTCTTCAACATCAGTCTCTAAAATGCATGACCAGAAAAAGAGAGTGCAATGAGAGAACCACTTAATTACATTCCCCCCCCCCACCCCCATTATTTTGAATTTTAGATTGTTTTTTCTGAGAAATCCTATCCATGGTGTAAAAGTCATGTGTGAAAAAGGTGGTGGCACAATAAACCTTGCCCTTGTCAAATCTACTCCTATTTTAGAGGCTTCTTTAAGGTTAAACAAAAGGAATGAGATGATTACGGCGTTAAAGGTAGATTTACATTTAACAAGTAAAACAGCACAGTGTCAGGCATGGGTTCAGTGTCTAACAATGATTACTTTGTGCAGTAGGCTTTTAAAGCTCATTGTATTATCAGTAATAATTAACAACCATAAAATTCATGAGGGAAACCCTGATCTGATACTCAAGACCTATCATAGCAGTGCAGAGCCCACTGAAATTTAGGATTATCATGTTTTTGGCAGTGTTATAATCTGAGGTGGCATCAGCTAGTCAGTTTCAGCAGGTGCCAAAATATATGTTGGCTGATTACTTTAATATATACTGTGTGCACAATTATCAGGCAAGTGAATATTTTGAGGAATAATTTTAATAAGGATCAAATACAATGATGATCAACTTTTTGTGCAGTAGCAACCACAGCCTGCACACCCTGACACTGTCCAGAGAGGTGGACTGTTTTCCTTCCCTGTAAATCTCCCCTTTAGAAGGGCCCACAAATACTCAAAAGGATTTAGGTCAGGTGAGGAAGCGGGCCATGTCATTATTCCTTCATCTTTAAGGCGTTTACTGGCTAACCATGCAGTGGAGTATTTTCCTGCATAAAAAATAATGGTCTTCTTGGGAAATTGTGGATTCAGACTTTTTTTCTGTATCCCTGCTTGAAGAAAGTGTATTCTAAAAACTTGCATTAGGTTTGGGAGTTGAATTTGCGTCCATTTTCAACCCCAAAAGGTCCAGCTAGGTCATCTTTAATAATACCAACCCATACCAGTACCCCATCTCCACCTTGCTGGTGTCTGAGTTGAAGTGGAGTATTGATCCAGCCATGGGTGCATTCATCTGGTCCATCAAGAGTCACTCTCCTCACATCAGTCTATGAAACCTTTGAAAAATCTGTCTTGAGAAATTTCTTGGCCTAGTCTTGACATTTCAACTAGTCATGTTCAGTGATGTTCGGGTTTCAGCCTTCCTTTCCTTGGCCATGTCGTTAAGCACTGAACACCTTGTTGTTTTGGGCACTCCAGGTAGGTTGCATTTCTGGAATATGACAACATTGGATCCTTGACTATTTCTAACAAACCGTTTGATGGTTCTGTGATCATCCCTCTATCTAAGCAATTTCAAGAGTGCTGCATCCCTCTGAAAGACTTTTCACAATTTTTGTCTTTTCAGAGTCTGTTTTTTTTTTTTTTTTTTTTTTCGCCAATTTAGCAGAAATAAAAATAATTACGCACACCATGATATGCTGCCCCATTAGGCACCACTATATATAACAAAAATACAGTACTTTGCAAAAGTTTTAGACAGGTGTGAAAAAAATGCTGTAAACAAAGAATGCTTTCAGAAATGGAAGTGTTAATCATTTATTTTCATCAATCAACAAAATGCAGTAAATGAACAAAAGAGAAATCTAAATCAAATCAATATTTGGTGTGACCACCCTTTACCTTCAAAACAGCATCAATTCTTCTAGGTACACTTGCACACAGTTTTTGAAGGAACTCTGCTGGTAGGTTGTTCCAAACATGACTGTGTTTCAACCTCCGACATTGATGATCATCAGCACCTGTTTGGTAAAACTGGTTGATCATACACCGACTATAATCCTACAAAATCCCTGACTTTGTGCAAGTGTACCTAGAAGAACTGCTGCTGGTTTGAAGGCAAAAGGTAGTAACACCAAATATTGATTTGATTTAGATTTTTCTTTTGTTTGCTCATTTTGCATTTTGTAAATTGATAAAAATAAACAATCATTATTTATATTTCTGAAAGCATTCTTTGTTTACAGCATTTTTTCACACCTGCCTAAAACTTTTGCACAATACTGTATATGCGCAAAATATTCACTTGCCTAATAATTGTGCATACAGTGTAGTGAGTGACCAGGTCCTTCCATTAATGGATTTTTTTGATTGCAAGGGTGTGTTCCAAGATGAAAATGTAAGGATCCATTGCACTTGAATGGTGAAAGAGTGGATCAGGGAGCATGAAGCTTCATGTTTGCACATGAATTGGCCCCCAGACCTTGAGCCCAGGCCTTAACACCATTGAAAATCTTTGGAGAAGAATTTACGGTGCCCACATTCTTCTGCTCTGTTTTTACCCTTTTTTTAAAAAATTAGAGCTGTATCTGTAAACTGCAGGTGATAAATAAATAAATAAATAAAATAAAAATAAAAAATTACAAGAAAAATCTTCATTATAACACTTAATGATTGACAAAGTTCTTAATGTTCACCCAACGCCAGGATAAGAAGGAATATCTTCTTGCCACTCAGTGCTGTTGCATTTCCACAGCACTTAGAACTTAACTTGGCTATTTAACGCCATGGCTATAAGTTCTGATATGATCCAGTGTAGCATGATACATGGAACTCAAAATATGAAAGAAAAATGTGGAACAGTGGTGGTACAGTGAAACACTGCATTGGTATTTAAGCTCTTTGTCTATCTATCTAAACCTCCCCAGGCCTATGCTGTTGGAGGGCTAGGTGCCATTGTTCGGGTTATGACTTCCAGAAAGACTGTATGACAACCTGGAGAATCCTGAAAAAAATCTGCCTCAGTGACAGCAGCTGATGAAAAGGTGTCTTTCTTACTGGAAAAAATCTCGTCACCAAATCTTGGCTGGAGAAGAAACATGAACTATTTAAGAGATGAATGAAAAGGGATGTGCTAAAAAAAAAACAACTGCTTTTTCATTTTCATATGTGGCAGCAGTAATATAACAGTGCTGTTTCTCGGGTTTGGGAGATGTCTCTTATATAAAAGCTACAGTAAAATAATTGAAGAACAACTAAGTAGGTATGGATTTATAAAAGTTAATATAATAGTTAAAAGTTAAAAAAAAAAAAAAAAAGTTCTGATAAGAGGCAGGGAACACTGAGGCAGGGACCCCACACTGTTTAAATGTCTTGTAGGAAACGCAGTGTGTGAATGTGCAGGAGAATGTAGAGAGTTGTGTGAGTGTTTGTAGAGGCTGAGCTACATGAAAGGGTATGAAATTCAGAATATATCTTACTTGCTTGATGGTCCTTTCACTCTTTGTACAGAGACAGCTATTTATTATGCTATAAGCAACCTTAAATATAAGAGAGTACAGACACCTAAGGAGGAAGAGGAAGATCACTGTGAAGTGCCTGCTGCAATAAAGTTTAGTTCACGTTGCCAAAACAATTATTTTCTGTTTATGTTTGTGTTCTGTTTTTGCATGTGTAGATCTTCCTACATACACACATACAATGTACCCAGTTTTACAAATTACAGCATCTGACCGATAACATCTAATAGTCCCTTCCAAAAGTATTGCAACAGCTGGGCCAAGATCAATAGATGAGCAGAGATGAGAGATCAGGTTTTTAGCTTTTTTTCCCCCTTGTATTTACATCTACATATGTTAAATTACATAGAACATTATCTTTTGTATCTGACCATCTATTTTATCTAGGCGAATGTAAAGGCACAGAAAGATGTAAAGTAAATGACCTTTAATATTTGGCTGTATATTACATGCTTGCAGTTAATGGTTCAGGGGCTTGAGGCAGTGTCATCAATTATTTTTTGATTATGGCTTTGCAGTCTTGTATCTTGGAACACAGTTATTGATTGTTTTTTTTTGTTTGTTTTTTTTTTCTTCAGTCAACTCTTCAGGAGATGAAATGCATGTTCAGTTTGTCTATGATAGCCCCAAACTTTCCACTTTATCCCCCCACTTTATTTTAATGAATTCCTTAAACTTGGCAGTGTGGTTTGGATCATTGTCTTGCTGCACAATAAAGTTAATTTGAATGACATTTCCTTAAATTGCTCCTGTAGACTTCAGATATTATTAATCTGATTTTACATCATCAATAAAATCATTGATGCTGTTTAAGAATCAGCTTTGCAAGCCCAAACCAGGACATTGCCTCCTTGTTTTGTTTCAGTCCTCATCACCTTGCTATTGCAATAACTTTGGAAGGGACTATGCACACTCACACTATATGGACAAAAGTACTGAGACAACTCTTTTAATCATTGATAAAATGTTTAATGGCTATGCCACTGCCACAGTTGTATAAAATGAAGCGCCTAGCCATGCATTCAGGTTTGTAAACATTTGTCAAAGAATGGGTCATTCTGCAGAGCTCAGGGAATTCATGTTGGGTGATGTCATAGATGCCACTTTTGCAGTAAGTCAGTTGGAATGTGCTCCTTGCACAGTCATTTGGAAAGGGTCATATTGCAGGGTGGAAGCCCTAAAGAACAATAGAACAAAGAACCTGACAACAGAAAGTGGCTGACCGCATAAAATAACAGTGGGGCCGTGGAGTGCTTATTGTGCACATATAGTTATGTGGAAAAAATGAGGAAGCCTGTGTGTTTTCGTAACATTCTTGGACGAATAGATATTTGATCTCAATTTTAACAATACTGGGGGATTCCAGTAATATAACTAAACAATTAAAACTGAAGAAAAGACTTTTCAAATTTATTTGTAAATTGTAATATAAAATGCAATTTTTGGTATAAATCAGGACGATCCCATCTTTATTCCCAATTAAAATGGCCCAAATCACACACAGGTGTAGCACATCAGGGGCACATGATTAGAACATTGTAAATCAGCATTTTGAAGGAGGTTTACCCGATTTAAACCTCAGACATTTAGTTTGGTGTGCTCCTGACTGTTGACGTGAGATTGAACACCATGATGAAATCAAAAGAGCAATCTGAGGCCTTCAGAAAGAAGACTGTAGCAGCTTATAAGTCTGGTAAGGGATTTAAAAAGATCTCCAAAGAATTTGCAATCAGCCATTCCACTGTCCAGAAAATAGTCAACAAGTGGAGGACTACCAAAACCACTGCCAAAATGCCCAGGTCTGGCCTTCCAAGCAAGTTCACCCTGACAGCAGACCGCAAGATGCTAAAAGAAATCTCCAAAAACCCTAAAATGTCATCACGGGACCTAAAGCAGGCTCTTGCTACTGTTGATGTGAAAGTGCCTCTACAATCAGAAAGAGACTGCACAACTTGCATGGGAGGTGTGCAAGGAGGAAACCTTTGTTTTCTTAAGAGAAACATCAAGGCCAGACTGAAGTTTGCCAGAGAGAACGTAGACAAAGACCAGGACTTCTGGAATAATGTTCCTTGGACAGATGAGTCTAAATGAGTCTAAACTTGAATTATTTGCACACCAGTACAGTGTTCTGAACAGAAGACATGTCATAAACCAAATACAGTGTTCGAGGAAAAGAATCCCATACCAACTGTGAAGCATGGAGGAGGAGGAAGTGTCATAGTTTCTTTGCTGCAGCAGGATCTGGCCAGCTTACCATCATAGAATCCACTATGAATTCTACCATATAGTGAAGTGAACCACAACGAAATTGGACCTCTGCTCAACTCTGACCTCCGACCATGCAGCTATTGAAAGCTGCCAGGGAGCAGTGACAGGGATGGTACCTTGCTCAAGGGAATCGAACCCACAATCTTCCAACTCCCTAACCACTAGGCCACCGCTGCCGTATATCAGAGGGTGCTTCAGGAACATGTGAGACCATCTGTAAGAACATTACAGCTGAAGTGCAACTGGAACCTGCAACACAACAATGACCCAAAACATACCGGTAAATCCACCGAGGATTGGCTGAAAACTAAGAAATGGAGAGTCCTAGACTGGACAAGTCAAAGCTGAGATCTTAATCCCATTGACATGCTAGGGTTGAAACAGGCTGTACATTCAAGAAACCCCTTAAACATCTCACTTAAAGAATTCTGCATTGAGGAGTGGGGCAAACTGATAGATGCTACAAGAAGCGTCTCACTGCGGTTATTACAGCCAAAGGGGTGAACACTAGCTATTAGGGGGGTAGAGTGTCCTAAAGTTTTCCTCTGTTAAAATACATATTTTTGTTATTGCCCATCTCAACACACGAGATCTACAATAGCTATAATTTGTGTACATCACCTCTTGATCAGGTTAGCTGTACAAAAACATCCTCCACAGCCCTTAGTTTTATAGGAAACCTTCCAGACTTTGTCATCACCATCTGGTCCAGAAGAGCTGGATAATCTAACTGCAATATAGAGCTTCATGTAATATAAGAGGGCACAAACATTAGCCTACTTATCCACATTAATAGAGTCCAAAAACAATATCTACACTTATGAAGAAACATGAAGGAGCTGAAAGTCAGTTACTTGCAATGTACATTAGCGATCATTTCATGGATTTCTTTAGCAATAAGATTGAAATCATTTGGCAAGAACTCCAAAACCAAATAACACCTCAGAAACATTAGTAAATAGTAAGCAGCTATTAAGTAGCTTAGGCTTTTCCAGGAAAGCAAAGACCTCCCAGTCAAGTCCAGCAATTTTCGTGAGAGTTTTCTGAACTCCATACTAGCAAGTCCACCAAGCTGATGAAACAATTCTCAGATTTCTCTCCTTACCTGAACTTCAGATCTGCTACTTCATACTGGATCATCTGCATGAGCTGCTGCAACTAACTAATACTAACATAATATCCATCCAATCAAACAGAACCACCACTATTAGCTCACTAAACTTCCAATTACAGATTCTAATGGACTCTTATTGTAACTTAATGTAACATAATTTACCAGACCTCATCACTAAATCGATTAATTTATGAAATGCACTTTCTCTTTCAGTTCCTTCTTTATTTCCGGTGTCAACCAAAGAAGGATGGGTTCCTCATTTGGCAGAAATATTTATACATGCTTTTATCACCTCAAGATTAGATCATTGTAATGCCCTGCGGTCAGAAACTGGGATGTTGGTGCTGCTGGCCCACCACTATCATGCTCTGTCCTCAGCTCTGTCCATTGTAGTCATCCTGTGAGTTCAAAACGGATCAAATTCCTTTTTCTCTGTTTGAGAGGAATGGCTGTCCACCATCTATATGGTGGACTGCTTAGGCATTTCTGGAAAGCAAAGTCCTCCCAGCCAAGTTCATCAATCACCATGAGGGTTTCCTGAACTCTATACCAACTAGTCCACCAAGCTGATGAAACGACTATCATCAGATTTCTCTCCCCAACTGAACTTCAGATAAGCTACATCATTCTGGATCATTTTGCATGAGCTGCTGCCACTAACTAAGATTAAGTATTCACCCACTCAAGAACTCATTCATTGATCTTCCAATTGCAGACACTTTATTGTATCTCATACTTTACCAGAACTCCTCGCTAAATTGATTCTTTCCTTCCTTCCCTCCCTCCCCTTTTGAATCTTGGTTTCTCCCAAGGATTCTTCCTCTTGCTTTGGGGAGTTTTCCCTTGCCTCTCTCGCCCTCGCCTTACTTGTTTGGGGCCCGGGCTCGGATTCTGTAAAGCTGCTTTGTAACAACAACATTTGTAAACAGTGAGATAGTGGTAAGGGAGTTGACCCCAGGGTCAAAAGGTTGTGGGTTCTATTCCCAGACCACTAGGTTGCTCTGAGGTACCCTTGAGCAAGGTATCGTCCCCATCACTGCTCCCTGTACGCTTTCAGTAGCTGCCCCCTGCTGCATGTGTGTGTATGGGTGAAACGCAGAGGTTGAATTTTGTTGTGTTGTGCTGTGCTGTTTCACAATGACAAGAATAGTCACTTTCACTATTTAAATTAAACTGACTTGACTTGCATTCGCTGTGGCATCGTTTTGATAAGCAGGAGACAGGAGAGTCAGACCACTGCACAAATTCTTCTCCAGCACATCACAGGTTCTCAGTGGGGTTAAGGTTTGTCCACTCTTTCACAATATGACCCCGATGAATCCTGGCATTGTCATCTTGGAATATGCTTGGAATATTCCCCCATCAGGGAATAATAACTTCACTGATGGAATAACCTGGTTATTCTTTATATTCAGGTAGTCAGCTGACCTCATTCTTTGGGCACATAATGTTGCTGAACCTAGACCTGACCAACTGTAGCAACCCCAGATCATCACACTGCCCCCACAGGCTTGCACAGTAGACACTAAGCATGATGAGTGTATCATAAATCTGGACTCCTCAGATTACATGAACTTCATCCTTTGCTCCAGAGTCCAATTTTTATGTTATCTTTATGCTAACAAACTGAAGCCTTTTTTTGCAATTGGCCTCACTGATCAGTGTTTTCCTAAGGCTACACAGCTGTTTAGTCCCAATCCCTTGAGTTCCCTTCGCATTGTGTGTGGGAAAATGCTCTTATTTTCACTATTGAACATCACATACAGTACAGTAATAACATACAGTAATACATTTCTTTTCCAACCATATTTTTTCCACAAAGATGATGCTTACCCACTATCCTTCCATCATAATAATGAATTGGACAGGTCTTAACCCAATTTTAGTAGTTTCAGCTTCTCCTTAGATGTTTTCTTTGCTTGATGCATGCCAATAATTTGACCCTTCTGAAACAGATTAAAATCTTTTCCACAACCACAGGATGTGTCTTCCGACATGGTTGTTTAAGTAATGAAAAGCTACTCACTGCATCATTTAGGGTAAAATAACTTGTTGCAGTTGAAACATAATCATCCATGCAGTAACTATCCAATGGGAGGCTCTTACCTATTTGCTTTGTTAAATCCAGGTGGTAACTTTTTTGTTTTTGTTTTGGAAAGGCAGTGTATGTAATGCAAGTTACTGACCTGCTAATCAACTCCACTAATACAAAGACACAGAAATGAAGCATAAAACAGAGCCCGCTCAAAGCTCCACTGTTTGGGAAACTAAATGCCCTTTATTTCCCGCCATGCTGCTCTGTGATTCACCTCGATCAAGTGATTAAAAAAGAAAAAAAAAATTGTTCCCAGTCCTGATTCTACACTCTGTAACTCTTGTCTTTTCTCATTGACCACAACTGATTCACCTCTTTATCTTCTTTATAAGTTGCTCAAAGGCAGAGTCAAAATGTATTGCAGATGGATAACCCAATACTTTTTATTAATATGGGCAGTACAGTATTTAACCAAAACTATGTGGTTGGATCTATCAGTTTTGCAAAGATATGTAGTTTTTTCCTGGAATGCTGCCAGTCTGTAATGCGTAAATCAGAAAATTTGAATGTATTCTATCCGAGCAAGCAATCAGACTAGACAACTGAATTCTGAACAGACAGTGGAATGGGTATTTTCAGATTTGTCTCGTCAAAGAACATCAAGTCAAAACTTAAATACAGTAAAGTGCATGGCTTTTATCATCATCATCATCATCATCATAAAATAAAAAAAAAAACCAAAACAACAAAAAAAAAAACACACACATCAGAAGATTTTTAAAGAGAAGAAAGGGCAGTTCTTTTGCAGTTTCTTTGGAATGTACACTGGCTGCATTGCACCAAATACCTCTAGGGGGCACAATGGAACAGAGCCCTGGTCCATTCATAAACATTGCACACAATCTGTTAACATGCAGTTATGGCAAACAAGTAGAGCAAACCCACCTCTCTGTATCACATTTTGTTCTTAGGATAATTATACATATATCTTTACAATATATTTTGAATACCTACAACAGCTTTTACATATCTAACACTATAAAACGTGACTTCAGCTATAAGTGTCCATCACACATGTAGACATCAGGTTATGACTTCAGCTGCACAGATATGGGCTGACCACAAGACTCTGAGACATGCTAAAAAGAATCTCATTGGGGAAAAAATGTTGGAAAAATCTGAGATTCCTTCTTATCATCATTTAGAACATAGAAAAAAACTAAGTCAATAATTTGTTAAAATGCTAGGACAGTGCAAAAGAGGCATATGAATTCAAATCTGCTTTCAAAAGGCCGGACTCGAGTTCACAGAATATACAACGTAAATACATGTGAATAGTAAAAATACAAACAAAACAAACAAAAAAAGGCAATACATGTAAAAGACAACTTAACATTGAAGCAAAAAATTGCACATGCAGTTCAGTCTAAAGACATTATGTAAACATTGCAGAGGCAAAGGCCTAAATCTGAGAAAACTCACTTCTCCCGAAATAGTTATATGTAGCAAAATTTCTAAGAAACCTCTGGAAGAATCTGAGCAGAATATTACCAAGCAATATAGTTTAGTGAAAATATTTCTTACTCCTGCTTAATTGACTTCTGACATTTTACACTTTCTATATTTTATGTCCTCCAGTCCCTTATGATAGCTGCCCTCAACTGGAGTGTATGTCTGTGTGACTGCAATACACAGTAAAACCTGCCCATATAAATCAATGTGTAATCTTTTCTACTTTAAGTAAGTGGGTGTTTGGCTCTTGAGACTCTCAAAATATAAGTGAAAATGGCAAACCTATAAATTCCCGACCACAAAGATAGAGACATTTCACTTGATAATTTTTTAAAAACTATCTAGATCTAAATATATAGCGGTTATGTTAAACCAACAGCAAATCACCTAACTAGCTGATCTGACTGGTATAATCGTATGTGTGCATGTGTGTCTAAGAATGTTTTATAGCACAGTGCCATAGTGCCACCACGTGGTCAATAGTTTTCCAACATGCAGTCAGTAAAGAGGTCCTGCACATCTAGCATGGCAGCTAGGTCCAGTATGTTCTTCTGTAGAAGGTTGTTCTCCAACAGTTCCTGTTTGGGTAGCTGAGGGTAAGATTCTGGAAAACTTTGTGCTTCCTGGATAAAAGATTAGAGATGCTTAAACTTAAAGTTAATAAGCTTTTATCTCAACACAAATATAACATTATTTATAAAGACCCCGTGTCTGCTTGAATCTATCTGCTCAATCTAGGAATGAGCATTTTAGCCATATCTATTGAAATATCTCATTCATCAGCTTGACCGTTTATCTTGAGTAGGATCATAAGGTGGTGAAGGAGCCTATCCTAGTGCACATAGACTAAAAGTAGAGATAAGCTTCTTCGTTCGGCTGCTCCCATTAGGGGTCACCAAAGCAGATTATCAGCGTTCATTTCTTCCGGTCTTCTGCATATTCCTTTTTCACTCCATCTACCTGCATATCCTCTCTCATCACATCCATAAAACCTCCTCTTTGGCCTTCCTCTTCTCCTCTTTCCTTGCAGCTCCATCCTGAAAAATTTTCTCCCAAATTAATCCCATGTCTCTTCTCTGTACATGTCCAAACCAATGTAATCTTGCTTTGCCTCCAAATCTTCCAACTGGAGCGATCCTTCTAAAATGCTTGTTTCTAATCCTGTCCATCCTCATCACTCCCATTGCATCTCAGCATCATTTTGCCACCTCCACATCCAGTTCTACCACCTGTTTTTCTCAGTGCCACCATCTCCAACCCATATAGCTGCTCTCACACAGTGCTGTAAAACTTACCTTTCGTTCTTACTAGTGCCTGTCTGTCACAGATCACTCCTGCAACTCTTCTCCACCCATTCCAACCTGTCTGGATTCTATTCTTCATCTCTTTTCCACACTCCCCATTTTCTGTTGATCCCAAGTATTCAAATGTCTACACCTTTGTCACATCTGCTCCCTGCATCCTAAGCATTCCACTGTCCTCCCTTTCATTCACGCCCATGAATTCTGTTTTATTCCTACTGACTTTCATTCATTTCTTTCCTGCATAAAGCATGCCTCCACCTTTCCAGGGTTCCCTCAATCTCAATGAAAACCAATACCAGTACACTTCCAATTCAATTCTTCATCAATGCATTTACTTCCATCTTGACAGTCAGGAAATGAAGCTAATTATCCTCATTCCACTTTACTGTCCAATCTCTCATATATCTCACCATACAGCCATGGCCTAAACTTGACAGTAATGAAAGTATTGGTTTACACAGAGTTTACAGCTTCAGTATTTTTAGATCTTATAGTAAAATGTTTGTGTTGTACTGATTAATAATAACAAGCATTTAATAATTTGATAATAATTTATGCAAAGAGTCAATATTTGCATTGTTGGCCCTTCTTTTTCAATACCTCTGCAATTTGCCCTGACATGCTGTCTGGGCCAAATCCTAACTGATGGCAGCCCATTCTTGCATAATCAATGCTTGTCAGAGTTTGTCAGAATAGTTTTTTTGTTTGTCCTCCCATGTCTTGAATGTTGACCACAAGTTCTTAATGGGATTAAGGTCTGGTGAGTTTCCTGGCCATGGACCCATGGAAATTTGGAAATCGAAATTTCAATGTTTTGTTCCCTGAGCCACTTTCACATTTGCCTTATGGCAGGGTTATCCATAATGCTGGAAAAGGCATTATTCTTCACCAAACTGTTGTTTGATGGTTGGGGGAAGATGCTGCCTGAGGATGTTTTGGTACCATTTTTTATTAATTGCTGTGTTGCTAGGCAAGATTTTGGGTGAGCCCACTCCCTTGGCTGAGAAGCAACCCCACACACAAATGGCCTCAGGATGCTTTACTGTTGGCATAACACAGGAGTGACGGTAGCGCTCACCTTTTCTTCTCCAGACAATCTTTTTTTCCAGATGCCCCAAACAATTGGAAAGAGGATATAAATGACTTTATTCCAGTACTCAGCAGTCCAATCCCTGTACCTTTTGTGGAATATCAGTCTGTCCCTGATGTTTTTATTGGAGAGAAGTGGCTTCTTTGCTGCCCTTCTTGACACCAGGCCATACTCCAAAAGCCTTTGACTGCACGTTTCTTTGCAGGTAACCATGGTTAACAGAGGAAGATCAATCATTTCAAGCACCACCCTCTTTTTAAAACATCCAGTCTGCTATTCTAACTCAGTCAGCATGCAGAGTGATCTCCAGCCTTGTCCTCCTCAACACTCTCACCTGTGTTAATAAGAGGATAACTGTTTTTTTGTGGCAGGGCTGAAATGCAGTGTAAATGGGTTTTTTGGGATTAAGTTCCTAAGACAAAGAGGGAGTCTGGAGTATATGCATACTGCAATCATAAAAACTGAGGCAGCAAATTTTGTGAAAATTATTTGTGTCATTCTTAAAACTCATGGCCATGGCTATACACCTTATCTTTGGCACCACTTTTTTTGCCCTGCTCCTCATTTCCTCCTTCAGACTGACCCTCATGCAAAGGATATAATTCTGCTGTGTGCAACTTCCTCCACACTTATGTCACCCTGTGCTCCTCCCTCTTCTTAAAATTTGTATTCACTACAGCCATTTTCATCCTTTTGACAAAATCCACAACCACCTGACCCTCTGCATTCCTCTATTCGACACCATGCCTACCCATCACCACCTCATCACCCCTTTTCCCTTCACCAACATGCCCATTAAAGTCCAAACCAATCACCACTCTCTCCTCTTGGTGCATTCCCCATCACTTTAGTAACTTGCTCCAGGATTCTTTCTCCTCCATCTCACAACCAACTTGCAGGGGTTGCAACAACATTTATTATTACGTCACAGATTTCTAGCTTCATATTCATCACCCTGACACTCTTTTCACCTCCAAAACACTTTACGTTCTCTTCCTGCAGGATAAGACCTACTCCGTTTTTCTTCCCATCCACACTATGGAAAAACATTTTGAACCCACCCCTAAAATACACCTGACCTTGCTACCCATCTAGTCCCTTGCACACACAATAACTCCACTTTCCTTCTCACAATCATATCAACTAATCTCCCTTTACCAATCATGCTGCAAACGTTCAGTTTCTACACTCACTCATACTGTCCAATACTTCCTTCTCTCCTCCTGCCTCCAGAAATGCCTTCCTCCTCTTCTTCTTCTCCTTTGGCAGACAGATGCCTAATTTACACCCGCTCCCTGTTGGCAGTCTTAGTTAATCCAGGCCTCGACCAATCTGGTAAGGAAATCTGTTTTGTTTTGGTGACAGTTTCCCACCAATGTTATGCCATTATGTTGTTTGCAGTGGAATGGGGTGGATGTGTTAAGGGTGGGTAGCAATAATATCTATATAAATCTTTTTACTTTTACCAATTTAGCTATAGAGAATCCAGGTTTGAGCCCCATGTGAATAAACCTAGGTGGTTAGGCAAGGGAAAACTCCCAAAAACTGGCGGAAGATAACTTGGAAAGACAGAAAATATAAACGCTGGGAAGTCACCTGAGAGGAATGGCTACCCACCTGCTTGATCAAAAATAAAATAAACAGCAATGCTCCCAAGCGCACCCAAGATACATTTAGCATTTAGACTAAAATCTGATTGCTCAAACTACTTTAAGAGGGGATCTAGGATGCCTCTTAAACAGTGAGACACATTCATGTCACTATTCACAGGCTGAGTACATGCATTTTAATTGAAATGGTTCATGACAACAACAAAACTGGAGACGAACAATAAGCAGTGCCATGCAACATTGTATTGTACAGTTTAAATAAAAAAAATTAACGATGAGCATCTCAGGCAATTCGCTGCTGTATATGAGCAGCCAATTACCTGAGATGCTCTTCATTATTTATTTTTTTTAAATAGAAATTTAATTAATGTACAGCATGTCTGTTCAAATAATAATTCTTCATACCTGGAAGAGCTTGTGAAGTCGGAGTGTTGCAGAGCAGAAAACAAAGCGAATCATCAACAGTCTCAAAAACTCATCTCCATAGAACTGCAGGAAGGCCTGGTCTAGGAGCAAAACACAATTAAAAACTGTTTTACCTATTGAATGGAGAAATTACTTTTCAATTAACGCATCATTTAACTTATTCCAACCAACCATACAGTTAATAAAATCAAATATATTTATTCTAAAAATGGATTATGTATTTCTTTTCAACTGAACCTTGAACAATCTTTTTTTTTTTGCCACAGGGAGTATATGCAGGGTGGTGTGGGGGAGATGAGTGGCAGGTGGGTACCAGCAGGAGTGTAAGGGAAGGATTACAAGACTGTAGTGAGACCAGCTATGTTGTACGGGTTGAAAATGTAGGCACTGATGAAAAGACAAGCTGGAAGTGGCAAAGTTAAAGATAATGAGATTTGCACTGGGAGTAATGATAGTGGACAACATTAGGAAATAATTTATTAAAGGGACACCTAAGGTTGGATGGTTTGGAGACAAAGACAGAGTGGCAAGTTTGCATTGGTTTGGATATGCACAGCTGAGATATGCTGAATTTATTGGGAGAAGGATGTTGAGGATAGAGCTGCCAAGCAAGAATTAAAGAGGATCATTGTAATTTGGTGAGAGAGGGCATGGAGGCAGTGGGATTGAAAGAGGAAGATGTTGATGACAGGAGGATATGGAAACAAGCAGCAGCACACTGCTGCTTGGTACTTGGTACTTAGGTACTAGGTCCAAGACTGGAAGCTTGTGGGTTCAAAGTTCAAATAAGAAGGCAGCCCTGAGGTTCCTTTGAGTACCTCCGAAGCTGGATATGGCTACCCACTGGATATGGATGCCCACTGCATGGTGTGTGATGCATTTCATTTCATTTCACTTTCTTACATGATCTGCTATGGCAACCCCCTCAAAAAAGCAACCAAAAGAAGAACGAAATGATCCCTGAATGATTCCACATAGATTTTGCTAATTAATTCAATAGTTCCTGTTACATGAATTACTTGCATTTTGTCATTTTTAAAAAGTAATGACCATTTTAGCATGCATTATTTAAGAGGTAGATTTAAAAATGATTTAACATGACAGATCAGACGTGAATTTAACTCTGAATTTAATATAAGCTACCAAATAATGTTAGAGCAGGGCCATCCTTTTCTTCCTTCAAGAAAGTCTTGAAGTCTCCAACTTTTTAATCAATGGTCCTGGAGATGCTTCTACAGTTTGAGCGGAGTCCATCAATATCTGACTGTATTTACTTGGATATCAATAGGAAATCCCCATCTCTTTTTATATAAGGCCTCACAGATGATGGGAAATGCCATGAGGTTCACAGAAGTGTCCATAGGCCTGTGAGACAGGACTGTGTCAAGACATGTCAAGTTCTTGGAAAGAATACAAGGGTCTTGGTCAGACAGGTAATTATGAATGATATACAGGGTTTCTCAGGCCTTCATAGTAGAGTGGTGAGATGGAAGTTATACCTCTTGAAAAGGCACCATGAGAACCAAAATACCTGATAGATGTCTGATGAAACAAAGATGGAACAAAGCACTGAATGAAGGATATGAAGGCCTGAATACATTAATCTGAACGAAAAGAGTGGAAAGTGGAGTGGTTAGGATTAAGGAGTAGAGGTGACAAAGTTGAAGGAATTTAAATGCTTGGGATCAACAGTTAAGAGTAACGGTGGGTGTGGAAGAGAGGTGAAGAAGAGAGTGCAGGCAGGTTGGAATGGGTGGATAAGAGTGGCTGGAGTGATTTGTGATAGATGGGTACCAGTGAGAATAAAGGGGAAGGCTTACAGGACAGTAGTGAGACCAGCTATGTTGTATGGGCTGGAGACGGTGGCACTGACAAAAAGACAGGAGGCGGAGCTGGAGGTGTCAGAGTCAAAGATGCTATTATTTTCATTGGGTGTGATGAGGATGGACAGGATTAGAAATGAGTATATTTGAGGGGCAGATCAGGTTGGACGTTTTGAAGACAAAGTTGCATTGAAGCAAGGTTGCATTGGTTTGGACATGTCCAGAGGAGGGACAAGGATTATATTGGGATGAAGATGTTGAAGATGGAGCTGCCAGGAAAGAGGGAGAGCAAAGAGGAGGTTTATGGAGGCAGTGAGTGAGGACATGCAGGTGGTTGGTTTGAAGGAGGAAGATGCAGAGGACAGGAAGAAATGGAATCAGATGGTCCACGGTGGTGACCCCTAAACAGGAGCAGTCAAGTTTTTCCCTTTAAAATACATTACATATACAGTAACTCCTTTTATGTATAGATGAAATGTAACTTCATAGATCATGATTATGTAAAGATAAAAAAAAATAATAATAATAATTAAAGTCTCAGAAAATCAGTGACCTAGATTACATTTCAGAACTAATCAGACAAAAAGAATAAATTGGTCAAAAAATAAGACCTGTAAAATATACTACCAAATTTTTGGTTACACCCTTGTGTCTGCTGGACTCAGCAACTGCCCACACTAAAGTGTTTTTATGCTAGCTTTATTAGAAATTAAGTAATTCAAATGCTTGTGTGGACACACACATACACATACACATACACAGTGAGCTGTTAGCAGTAAAAGTCCTCTGCATTAAACCAATTCAAACACACACTCTAGTGAACAAACACACTAGCAGGAGCAGTCGGCTGCAATTCCTGCACACAGGGAGCAGTGTTTGAGGATGATACCTCAGGCCAACCTTCTTCTTTAGGACTCAAACCCATAACCTCCCAGTGCTGTGGTGGCCTGGTGGTTAGGAATTAGGTCCGATAATTGCAAGGTTGTAGGTTCCAGACCAGCAGGTTGTCTCAAGTACCCTTATGCAAGGTACATTCCCAAACACTGTTCCCTGGACGCTGGATATAGCTGCTGATTCCTCCACTTTAATTAAATGCAGAGAATCATTTAATTGTGGTTCACTGTGAGCTGTGCAATGGTGTTTATAATGACAAAAATTCACTTTCACTTTACTACTGATTACAGGGCTTAGTCCCTAACCACTAAGCCACCACAACCCCAAATTCTTATTGTCCTTTCTAATTCAGTGTTCACTACAGTGCAGTAGACAGAAATTAGGCAACGTGAGATCAACAAAAGTCCAAAGAACTGTGGTTACCAATGGCACGAGAGCTGGTGAGCATCTGGCCAATGTCATGTGATACTTTCTGCAGGAAACCCTGTGCTTTTTCCCACAATCCCTGGTGCATGCTGGCAAGTCCACAGATGGACAAGAAGCCCATGAGGGGATTGTAGAGGAAGAGAGTGAAGAGACTCCCACGCTGGGACTGGTCTGCTATGAAAGCAATGGATAAACCCAAAACACATGAGCATTTAATAAAAGAAATTAATATATTACAATTTTACTATATTTTATACTTGTATTTCATTAAGATTATTAAATAATCATAAATGAGTCACAGAAAAGCACTGCCAGATTATTTCAGCAGGAATCTATTTCTCACTGTACCCATTTTAAACATTGTACTTTTCTTAGAACCTCAATTGCTTATAAACTCTGCATGTAATCAAGAAAAAAGAAAAGAAGACCATATAGAGCAACAACATTTTGAATGGTTAATCAAAAGAGAAAAACTGAACCTTGCATGCTCTTCGGATAAACAGTAGGAGAAAGCAGGCACACAAGTGGCTGGCCAAATAGATTGGAGAAATTCTAAGGAAGAAACAGCAGTAATTATCAATTGACCTCTTTACATTAAATTCCATTAAATGACAAAAATAAATTCTAAACAAAAAAGTTTCTAAACAAAAGTTTTATTTTCAATTGGTCAGCACTGCTCTATAGCTATCAATATTTATTAAAAAATCTCATTAAAATAAGGCAATTAAAAAATGAAAGCAAATAATAGGAAAGTGGTGGTTTAAAACCATTAATAATGTTTTTCCATTTATTTAAGATCATATTCATGATTATTTATGAAAATCAACTTGATTCCAGACAATATCTATGAGCTGTTTTGATAAAGTGCATGTTCACTGATAAGTCACTTCCTTAGGTTCATCTACCTTAATGAACTCACTGACATAATTTAAAAAAAAAACCTATTGCTTTTATACAGTAGAGTTTGAAAGTCTGTAAACCATTTTGAATTGTCTGTATTTCTGCATAAGTAAGACAACAACATTTGGTTTTTAAAACTGTCCTAAAAGTACATAAAGGGAACCCAATTAATCAGAGGACAAATTACTATTATACACTGCCATTTATTTTGTTAAATTATTCTAATTAACATATGTGTGTTTTAACTATGTCAACCATTGTTTTCGCATCTGGCCTAATACCCATTGAGCAGCAATGATTAACTATATACATTCAGCATTCAGCACGTTGATGTGTCCAGCACATAATTAGCTCAAAACCATTTATTGAACTCCCAATTACAGACTCTAAGGGACTTCTTTTCTGCTGACCCAGACTGTAACAAAAGTCAGTACAGAAATCTGTTTAACTTTAAATGTTGCTTCTTTTTTCTTTCTTGATTATTTGGTGTAAACCAGAGGAGAATGGGTTCCCCTTTTGAGTCTTGGTTCCTCCCAAGGTTTCTTCCTACAGTGTTACAGAGTTTTTCCTTGCATCATTAGCCTTTGTCTTGCTCACTTGGGCAAACTGTAGAAGAGCAGCAGTGTTCTTTTTCTTCTCCAGGTTTTTCCTTGCAACCCTAACTTGCACACAAATGTTGTTCAGTTTTCTCCTAAAGGTGGCCTCATAATTAACATTACCCAATTTGAAACAGGCCTGGAAGGCTCCTTGGTTGGAAGCTTAGACATTACCCTGGGCTGTGGTGCCTTAAAGGTTGTCCATTTGTACATAATCTGTCTGACTTTAGATTGTGGAATGGCGGAATCAAAACTTTATAAAGGTGGTTTTGTAACCTTTCCAGCATTAGGGGCTCCTATAACTCCTCCCGTGTTCCTCCGAAAGCTGTTTTGTTTTCGCCATGATACACTTCAACAACATAATGTGTGTTTAACAGGCTTATATTTACCTACTTTTAATTATAATCATACCTTAGTTCATACTAAGCAAAAATGCAGACAATTTTAAGGGATTGGCAAACCCTTTAAAAAGTTTTCAGATTATGTTTCCAAACAAATCATAAAATGTATCAATTTTAGTTTCTCATTAATCTACATAAAATACTACATAATAACAAAGGAAAATGAAAAATGCAGGTTTTGTTACTTTTTGTTAAAAACAGACAGTAATATCCTATTTACCCTTTGTTTGTCTGGACCTGAACCCAATACAGCATCCCTGGGAATGCCTTGCACTACAACAAAGCTCCCTATCCAACCTGGTTTCGCTTGAACAACTGTGCCAAGAAGAAATAGAGAATTGGAGAGAAATTTGTGCCCAGTTTGTTCGATCATTCCCAAGATCGTGCTTTGAGGCTGTCATTGATGCCATAAGTGCTTTAACGAACTACTAAATGTATGTCCTGAATATTTATGTAACAGGGATATATATATATATATTTTTTAATTTTTCAAAAATCACCAAAAACCTGTTTTTGCTCATTTTGGAGTTGTGTATAGATTTTTAGATTTATTTGGCCTCCTCACTTCTCACATGTGAGAAAGAGATGGACTAGAGTCTAAAGTTGTAAATTACAAAGTGGACCTACATAGCAAGTGGAGTTGATAAATGGACTATGGATGTAGTTACAACATAGGTGTACCCAATGAAGGGGCTTGTCAGTGTGAATAAACCGAATTCACCTTGTACGCTGTGCTGTTAGACGAGTCTACGATGACAAAGAGGGGTTTCCTGGTAAAAGGGAACAGGTCTCCTGGGTGAAGGCTGACATGCACACATACAAACACAAACACGCATACACACGCTCAGTTTAATCTCAGACCTGGTGACTCCACACAGCAACATTTCCTCTTTTTCCTGTTCTATCACACCTGAATCATTCCACTCATTCTCATTCTCAGTTCATACAATCATCTCATATTCTCATGAAATCAAAACAATGGCAAACAGGCCAAAACAATTAAACAGTTTAGATTTTACATGACCCTTCAAAAACGCATTGATGATTAAATAGGTTCTTTGCTATTGTGCCTGGAAGACTGACACAGTTCCTTTTGAAAGAACTGGAAAACGAAGGCAAATTCATGATTTTTCTATCCACTGAAGATGTTTGGGTTTGAGATCAAATTTAAAATGAGAAATTTGATTTTCAGCCTTTATTTACTATTATATGCATGGCTTATAGATATGTTAAATTACCTAGCAAACATTACCTTTTCTATCTTGCCTCTCAATTTTGCAAGTGAGCAAAAGTGTTAGAACATGAGGAGCCAATGGGTGTTTGGCAGTGGTGGAGATATCACAATCCACTATTTAAAGACAATTTGAGAAGCAGAAATATAGAGGCAATACCAAAGCAAACAAAGTATGGAGATGAGTGTCAATGTTTCTGGAACAAAGTTTTATTGTCTGATCATGCAAAGATTAACAACCAATGAGATCAATAACTAAGAGAAAGAAAGGATCCTCTTGTGATCTAAAACAGTGATAGGTAGAATCATAAGTATTTTGTCTTTTGATCTCAAACCAAAATGTCTTAGATGCACTACATTTTGCCTTATTTCAAAAACCCATTCAAGCTAAAAAGGTGTAACTCAATTGAAAATAGAAAATAGAAATAGAAAAATATTAACTTCAGTCACACTTTCAGATGTCTGCACCATTTGGAAAGCTGAAAGCTGAAATCATACATTTGCTTCCCATTCCTGATTAATTTCAACATGGGTGTTTTTCTCAGCTAGGTTTCAGCATGGACTAAAATGTAAATGCATGTTGTGTAATTTTTTAGTTTTCGTATGTTTATGTTTAAATTTTTAATATCCAAATGATTGAGAACAGTCTTTACCAATGCATCTCTTTCTGTGCCTGGTTTCTCTTCTGCACTGTCTCACCATTCACCACATCACGGTTAGTATTGGTCAGAACTCCTCCAAAGTCAAAAGGTCCTGGAGTAAATCAAATTATTGCACATCTTCTTAAAAGTATATTCATTTCAAATAACCATTTAGATGTTTTAGGGTCTTTTTGCAAAGAAAAATGTTCCTCTCTTCTATAAATATGAGAATGAATCAACAGGACCTTATCTGACTGTTGTTGATTAAAAACTATGAACAGACTGAATATGAAAATGGCAAAGACAGCTAACAAAACTGGGGTGCATGTGAGTTTATCCAGTTTACCCAGCACAAAAAAGATGGATACAAGCTGAAAAGTGCTTGTCTGACCAATAAACAACCTAAAATAATCAAATAAATATTTAAGGTCACAACACCTCACCATGCTTTATATAGCAAATTCTTTGCAATACAGAAAGCAATGTCCCTTGTTGCAAAGGCTAGAGCAACATACCTTCAAACTCTAAACGGCCAGTGGGAAACACCCCTGTCGCTGAAAGATAAACCAGAAGCACACTGTTGGCTGGTAGCTCCTGTCATTCAAACAAAAACAAAAAAGGCATACTCAGAGAAATCAGAACACACAGAAAAAAAAATGTTACATTTTTTTTTAATCACCTACATTAAAATAAAGAAAGAAAAATAAGAAAGAACTGACCAGTTAAGATATTGAGACTAAAAAGTATCAAAAAAAGATAAAAAATATATTACACATGAGCTTTGTCATAGACTAGAGTGATTTCAGTCCTGCTTTAGACAGAAGACGCTAATATTTCCAGATGCCATAAATGTTGTTGTAATATCCTTTTCAAATGACATTAAAAAAATTCAGGAACATTTGAATACTACTGTTGAAACACAATAGGTACATGCAAGTGTACCTAGAAGAATTGATGCTGTTTTGAAGGCAAAGGGTGGTCACACCAAATATTGATTTGATTTAGATTTCTCTTTTGTTCATTCACTGCATTTTGTTGATTGATAAAAATAAATGTTTAACACTTCCATTTTTGAAAGCCTTCTTTGTTTACAGCACTTTTTCACACCTGCCTAAAACTTTTGCACAGTACTGTATATTATGAAAAAAACCTTCTAAGAACACTTAGTGCTTACTCTAAGCCTCATACATGTTGAGGGTAGAATATTAGTTTTCCTGTGCCCCCTATAGTGGAAAAAAGGTGCATTTCTAAATGATCAAAGTAGCATATGTATAATGTATGAAGGAAATGTGGCCCCACCTTGAAGGATGCAGACAGGAAGGTGTAGAGCTGACTGAAAGTCGGTTTATATAGAAGGTACTTGTGAGGGTTCTCCCGTTTAGCTGGCTTATCACTGGGCTCCTGCAAAAAGAAAAAAGACCAACAATGTGGAGAATAAACAAGTGTGTAAGTGGTGTCACAAAAAAAAAGGAAAAAATGAAAACTCAACAGTGAGAGAGACAGAGACAGTATAAAAACCTTCTCTTACAAGTGTCCCTGGATTGGTGTTGGCTTGTGTGGCCAGATTCACAGGTTCTCTCTCAAGAGCCTGGAGCATGCGGAACATGTCGATGGTCAATTCACTGAACTTCACCTAAGCAAAGAGACAGAGGAAAAGAAAAAATCCTGACCATTAAAAAAAAAATCCATATTTGTTCATAGACTTTAGTTTAGCTTTCAATACCATTATCCCTCAGCAGCTGATAAAGAAACTGGACCTGCTGGTCTTAAAACCTCCTTCTGTATCTGCATATTAGACTTTCTCACTGTGAGGCAGCAATCAGTAAGGATCTGCAACCGCACATCAAGCACCGCCAAACTAAGCATCCCCCAAGGACACCTGCTCAGTCCCCACCTCTTCATCCTGTATACCCTTGATGTTACACCAAATACATTTACAGTCACTTCATCAAATTTCCTTACGACTAAACTGTTGTGGGTCTCATCAATATGAGGAAATAAACTACAGAAGTGAGGTGAAGCAACTGGCCACGTGGTGCAAAAAATAACAATCTCTCTCTAAGTGGAATGTAGGGGAAAATAAAGGAAACTGTTATTGACATCCAGTGAGCACACATCCAGCTCCCATCAGTTACTATCAACAATCCTGCAGAGGGGCAGGTGGGCAACACCAAAACTGAACAAAATAACCAGCATCTTCTTTACTTCATCGGGAAGTATTGAGGGACCGCTGACAGTATTCTGTCCAGCTGCATCAATGTGTAGTTTGGGACCCACATTGCTTTCAGTCACAGCACCCTGCAGTGCATAGTAGCTGAGAAGATTACTGGTGCCACACGGCCCTTTTTCTCTGACATTTAAAATACCAACTTGGCCCGTATATTAGCCAGAATTGTGGGTTACATTGTGCCATCCTATAGGAGATACCAGAGCCTTGGAGTCTACTCCACCAAACTGAATAACAGGTTTATTCATTAGGCTTTCTGCCCTATTAATAATTAATTTGTGCACAAACACTGACTGTAACACATGCGGCACCTGTCACTTTATACAGAATTTATTCCATTATATAATGCTGCTATTTCACTCATCCTATGGATTACATTATTTGAATGGATATCATACAAATCTATTTAAGATTGTACAGACAATACACAAAATATAGTGTATTATATGAATACCTTATGTTTAAACGGTTCACTTTTACTCAAACCATTTAGAGTAAAACTGCAGTTTTTCATTTGCATTAGCATATATACATGGAACATTATTTAATGCAGAATTTCATAATATTTAACAATTGTTGCTTCCAGTTCAACATTAGGTAAGGTTGGGAGAAGAAAAAAAATCTATCCACTACAACAATGTAATATTTAGGGTTTAAAATTAGCGTGAGTACATTATAATTCAATCGTTATATTAAATGAACAAACAATAAAATTAAATAAAATTAAACAAAACAAAATGGTTCGATACATGTGCATTACCTGATTGTTGCAATTGCCAATAATTAGAGCATCTGCCAGTGTAAGCTGACCAACAACCATGCCCGGTTCTAATTGGGGCACACCCCCTTCCTGCAGACGATTGGACTTCACCACCACAGCATTGTCATCATTCAGGATCATAACTGGATCTGCCTGAAGAAACAGTACAGGAGGAAAGGCAGGAAAAAATATATATCTAAGAAATAAAAACATATTTGAGTTTCATAACATTTTCATAAAATGTTATTCCAACATACTTTATAATAAACATTACAAAAAGAAAATCACAAAAAATAATTCCAATATTCTGTTTTCAGGCAAACATAAATATATATATATTTTTTATCCACATAATGTATGAGAAGGTGTAAGCTTTATCTAAATATGTTCATATAATAACCTCACCTCAACAAATGCTGCCACTTCTTGTAGCACTAGGTTCCACTCTAACTGGTCTTCTGTGTTGAAGCGCTGGGTGTAATCCTCAATCTCTTCAGAGAGCTCCTGCACAAAAGAATAACCTTTTAATGGTTTATGAGCATTTTTTTTCACTTTAGATCATTTTGATATTTTCATTCATCAGTGCACGTTTAATCCAACATGCATTAAGCAAATATGTCTTACAACCAATGAAACTTTAGAGTTTATAATACTTTACTGATATAAAGTCCTCAAGCTATCATAAATACTGGTGGTAAATGGTACTGGACACCTTTCACATCCCATACACAGGAAACCAGGGTTTAATTCTCCAGTGATTAAGAGGACTACCAAGAAGATTGAAAAGCTTGCAAATTCAACTAAGCAGATTGTAAAAAAAACTCTTATTCTTAGAAGGAACATTATTTATCTGTCTCCCTTATGCAAGATATTTTATTTACATTTAAAGTTTAAGATAATTCATTAGGAGTGGCTTTTCCTAGTCTCTGAACCAGAAAATTTCACTCACTCTAGATTCACATTCATAATATTATATATTATATTCACATTATATTCAACATCCCACCTTAGATTCCAGCACTCACCTTAACAAGAGCTTTGACCAGGTCCATCTTGTTTAGCAGCAAACACACCACAATAAAGCGAGCATAATACCTCAATTTTTTCACTACCAACTCAGGCCTAGTGGAAAGCAAAGTGAGAGAGAAGTATGGGAAAAGAGACATATGGGGGACCACAAACAAGGAAATCAAAAAAACAAAAGAATACAGTCAAAAAGAAGTAAAAAGTTTAATGTCTCTGAAATGTGCAAATTCTTTTTTATGGACGCACACAAGTAAAGAAGATATTATTCAGAATCTGCAACTCACCTTTCTTCTTTATTGACTTGATAGTAATACGAGCGCTGGCGGATGGCAGAGTAGAAGGAAAATGCTTCATTTAAGTAGCTGGTTTCTGAGGTACGGAGGCTGGGAAAAAGGAGCATGAGGGAGAGAAAAAAATTAGCACATGCTGAAATAACATTTTAGTCCAAATTAAAAGCCAGGTTCATCTGAAAAAAGTTGGCCTACTAGTAATGGTAGTAGAGTTGGCCAATTTTGGAAGCCACCTCTCCAATCTGCCACCTCTTAAGGCCATATCGGTTGTCCAGCACCTGTCTTTTCTCCCAGGTTGCAAAAAAATGTACAGAGATAAACCTCTGAGAACACAATCACTAAACATTGCTCATAAGTGCATAAGAATTCCCATACCCAAAAGTTAAGGTGTTCAATCAAAGTTGTGAAATGAGCTGTGTAAACCAAGTATGATTTAATCTGGGTTTTTAAATAGAACTGGGAATTGTCTATAAGGCTTAACTTTTCTTACTTGTGTTATTTGCATTCAAAGAACTTGATGCTTGATACACTTGGTTTAAAAAACATTGTTACCTTAATAGGAGAAGGAAAAATGTTTGCTAATAACACAATATCTTATATTAAGTAATTCTAAACCATATTCATTGTTTCATTTACCATATATTTTTAAGGTTTTCCTATGATATATTAAACTGTTGATAATGTTTGTTTTAGATTTATAAATTCTCTCAAGTCTGACCTGTGCTGTTGCTGAAACTTCCATAACTTTGTGTAGACATCGAAGGTACGGCCAAAGTAAGACTGCCACTGCTTGTGTCCATACTGAGGGAGATCTCTATAGTAAGGAAAAGAGCAAGATGAAATATCTCTGTTAGAAATGTCTTTATCACTATTGTAATCCATTGGTAGCACTTTTGCCTCACAGCAAGAAGGTTTTGGGTCTGGTAATTTGTGTGGAGTTTTCATGGTCTCCCCGCGCTTGCATGGGTTTCCTCCAGGGGCTTGTTTATTCCCATTTTTATATATGTATAATACTTTATTGGTTTATATGGTAGCATTTTTGGGTACATACTTTTTTTTTTTTTTTACCCCAACAGTCCTCAACTAGTGTTTTGTCCACCTTAAAACATCTGTAAGGGTCCTTTGAAAAACTAACAAAAGTTCTTCAGGTTAGTGGAGCAAATTGAATTTATACACATATATACACTTTTGGAGGTGGTTTGTGAACAGAGCCCTATATGATAGTAACCATTTCACCTTAGACAACCTACCATGGACTTTCTCCACCAGCCCATCCAAGTTCCCTGCCTGAACTTTAACTACCCATAATCACCCCCGGAAACTCTAACCACCTCCTACTCCAATTCAAAGCTCTAGGGAGTAATGTCAAAAATCTCTCCCACTAACAAGATCCCATTTCAATGCCTCTGTCTTGCCCAGTTTTAGCCTCGTGGAAAAGGCTCATTAAAATTTTCAAACAGTAAGTTAACATGGACAAATCATTTTGTGATGTGCTATCACAGTGATATTATTAGAATAAGCAAAGATAGCTGCAAACCTGATAGCTTCTTGCTAAGTAAGCAAAGAAAAGACTGTTCTAACACTGGACAGATTGCATAATGCTATTTAATTTGATCAGAAAACATAAAGCCTTTTCTACCTTTTCAAAGCAAGAGGCTCCATGATAAATATGTGTCCCCAAAACCAATGGCTATCAAAGCATAAAACAATCAAGATCCACAAGAATAAACTAACTTTTTTCTTTGGTCTGGAGAGCAAGAGAGAGCGAGAGAGAGTGACAGAGTGCGAGAGAGTGAGGGAGCAAGAGAGCAAGAGAGCAAGAGAGAGCAAGAGAGAGTGACAGAGTGCGAGAGAGTGAGGGAGCAAGAGAGCAAGAGAGAGCGCGAGAGAGAGAGAGAGAGAATGAGAGAGAGCGAGAGAGAGAGAGAGAGAGAGAATGAGAGAGAGCGAGAGAGAGACCATCTTTGACCGTGTTTAAATGTAACAGTTTAGCTGATATTGCTATAATAAACAAGTAAAAATAAAAAATAAAAAACCTTTACATGGCTCACCATGGAAACTGGTTTCCCTAAAAAAAAAAAAAAAAACTGGGCACATTTCATCTCTCTGTGGGCTTGCATATCTTAATTTGCATATGCAGTGCATATTGATGGAGCTCCCAGGAAAGAGGAAAAGAGGAAGACCAAAGAGGAGTTTTATGGATGTGGTGAGAGAGAACATGCAGGTGGTCGGTTTGAAGGAGGAAGATGCAGAAGACAGGAAGAAATGGAAACGGATGCTCCACAGTGGCGACCCCTAAACAGAAGCAGCAGAAAGAAGAAGAAGAAGACTGACTGGGAGTTAGGAAATAATTTGCTACAGATTAATCTATCCAGCCAAAATGTATGTGAAAAATAATATAATTTAATATAATTTAAATAATATAATTAATTTAAAATAAAGTAAATTAAAGTGAAAGGTGACTGCGTTGCACCTCAATTAAAAAATAACACTTTTCTTTGGAAAGCAAATTTTCATTATAATTTCAGCTCTCTGGGAAGGGAAGAAACTTAAGTCAAGTCATGTCAAGTCAGTTGTCACAAAGCAGTTTTACAGAATCCAGATCCGTGCTCCAAGTGAGCCAAGGGCGTCGAGGGCGAAAACTGTAGTGAAAAACTCCCAAAAACTGGGGGAAGAAACCTTGGGAGGAACCAAGAGTCAAAAGGGAATCCCATCCTCCTCTGCTCATCACCAGATAATCAAGAAAGAAAAGAAAGTGCATTTCATAAATCAATAGATTTAGCAATGAATTCCAGTAAAGTATGAGTTACTATATAAGAGGTCCATTAGAGTCTGTAATTTGAAGTTAAATTAGCTCAGACAGAAGACTAGCTGATCTGGAGTTTAAGAAACCCTCATGGTAATTGATAGACTTGACTTGGAGCCCTTTCCTTTCAGGAAAAGCAAAGGCTGCCTACCGTACTTGTGGTAGACAGTCGTCCATCTCAGTGAGAGAGAAAGAAATGAGTTCTGTTTTTAACTCATAGTGTGCAGACTATGGATTTATAGAGTGCAGCACTGTGACTCTGGCAGAACTTGCTAGAACAGCCTAACAGAGCCGAGGGTTTTACAAACATGAGAACACCCTGAGACGCTGGAGTCTGCCCACACCACCATCAACAAACTTGAGTGATCGTGTGAGAGTGATGGGCTGGCAGCATCAACATCCCAGTTTACTGTAAAAATCTGTATCCGTAAACCCCTAGATCTGCACCTTTTAATTAATAAGGAGTAGGTTTTTAGCCTGCACTTAAAGACTAAGAGTGTGTCTGAGTCCTGGACAGTAGCAATAAGTCTATTCCAGAGATGGGGGGCTTTGAGTGAAAAGGCTCTTCCCCCTATTGTTGTTTTCAAAATTCTGGGAACTAGCATGGGGGTTCATAACTGGAGGTAAGTTCAGAAAGATACTTTGGAGATACTTTGGAGCAAGACCATTTATGGTTTTGTAAGTCAATAGTAAAATTTTATAGGCATAAGCCAATGAAGTCTAGATAATCTCGGATCAAACGTGATCAAATTTTCGACCCGAGCTGGTGCATTCTGGACTAACTGAGGTTTCTGAAGGCTTTTACTGGAACATCCTGACAGCAGGGTAATAATCTAGTCTTGAGGTGATAAAAGCGTGTACTAATATTTCTGCATCATGCAGTGATATCACTTCTAAGTTTAGCAATGTTTCTAAGATGAAGAAAAGGTATTTTAGTAATATTTCCAATGCGGTGTATCTAGAGAGAGATCTGAGAAAATTTTGACACCCAGGCTTTTGACAGTTGGTAAAGGATTAACTTCAAATTGATCAAATTCTAGCATTAAACCTGTCAGTTTGCATGACCTAGCAAAATGCGCATCATCTGCATTTAACCAACACACACCATGCAGCATTGGGCAGCAATATCCAGCACCCGCAGAGAAGTGATAGGAAGGTACCTTGCTCAAGGACACCTTAGGACAACTTACTGGTCTGGGATTTGGATCCTAACATACCTTACCTATATTACAAATGCAACATCTACCTGGTTTCATCTTATTATAGCTTGTCAAAATGTTAAGTGATTTAAAAGTTTGGGCTCTCCCAGACTGCACCCATTTCTCAATTGCTCTTTACTTTTATTATTATATGTTGTGCAAGTAACAATACATATGTTTTATTGTTACTTGCACAAATACATAACAGTAATAAATATATTTACATTTACACTTACAGCATTTAGCAGACGCTCTTATCGAGAGCGACTTACAACAGCGCTTTGTTTCCACATTTGATCATCATATCAGTAACCAGCTCAGACCAGCTACTGCTGATTAACTATTACAAACTAAGTAACAAACATAGTAACCCTGTGACTAGTACAAAAGAAGTGTCGTTAGTGGGTTTTTTTTTAAATAAGAGGAAAGAAAGCGCAGAGGTAAAAGAGTAGGACTGTTTGGGAAGATTATTCCCTGAGAAATTCCTTGTACAGGTGAGTCTTTAATCGACGTTTGAAGACTGCGAGGGATTCAGCAGTTCTGACCATCAGGGGGAGTTAATTCCACCACTGAGGGGCCAGAACTGAGAAGAGTCTCGATGTGTGTCTTCCTCTTTTCTTTAAATATGTTTGAAAGAAGAAATGACTTCCAGCCATATATATTTTGTCGTCAACATGGTTATTTTGTTTAACTGTATACAATAATGCATTTACCCTACAGGTACAGTTTGAGGAAATTCAGGAGTAATTGTCAATTTTCCATTTCCATTTATGGCGTTGGTGGAAGTGGCTTTCGAACCTGCAATCTCTTGGTCCTTGGTACTTGGTTGCTCTACAGCCAATGGCTGCAAAATCTGTGACCCATACACATCAATACACCCTTGGTTTCTTTCTTGCTTTCACTTCCTGTTTGTTCTTGGGAGTGTTTTACTTTCAGTGTTGCCTTTAGTGAAGAAATGCATTCACAAGTGGATTAATGTCAGACTTATCCAGTGCAGAACAATTTACTTATTTGCATTAAAAAATTCTTGCTTTCACGGTATGCTTTCAATCAATGTCAATCTGCTCTGTGAAGTGTCCATATGTTTTTAAGTATTTGGCTTGATCTGCTGCCTATGTCAGTCACATCATTGATATGTACATTGCAACTAGTGCAACTGCCATATGTCCATGACAACATGTTCTGGGTTATCATTTGTGTTTTCACGTTACATCAAGTCAAGTCAAATCAAGTCAAGTAGGTTTTTATTGTCATTTGAACAATATACACAGTACATAGTGAAATGAAATAACGTTCTTCCAGGACCCTGGTGCTACACATAAGGCGACATCAGACACAACATAAAACACAAGACAAGGCAAGTACAGAGAAGTGCAGACAACAACAGACAGCACAACAGACAGAACATGCAGGGGTGATCAGTTATACAAGGGGCCAAAATCTAAAACACAGTATAAATTGCAGGCCAAATTGCAATCTGACAATATTTCAACCATAAATATGAATTTGAGAGTTCACCACCCGCACTGCCTCATAACACAAAACACAAAACACACATGGGTTTGTCTCCTCAAAGCACGAACACATATATTCATATGGGTTAGATTTTTGCTCACACCCTACTTATTTATAGGTTTCTTGCTTTAATACTTCTAATTGCTACAGGAATGATATCTACTTTTGATATTATATATATATATATATATATATATAATATATATATATATAACATATATATATATATATATATATATATAATATATATATATATATATATATACACACACACACACACACAGTACTGTGCAAGTTTTGAAGCAAGTGTGGAAAAATGCTGCTCAGCAAAGAGATAACAAAAATGCATTGTTAATCATTTATTTTCATCAATCAACAATGATGATGAACAAAAGAAATCTAAATCAATCAATATTTGGTGTGAAGGCCACCTTTTGCCGCTAAAACAGCATCAATTCTTCTAGGTACACTTGAACACAGTTTTGAACTGGCTACATTGGTTGTTCCAAACCTCTTGAAGAACTAACCACAGATCTTCTGTGGTGTCACATCCTTCTGTCTCTTCATGTAATCCAGACACACTGGATGATGTTGAGATCAGGGCTCTGTGGGGGCCAGAAGAACTGATGCTGGTTTGAAGGCAAAAGGTAGTAACACCAAATATTGATTTGATTTCGATTTTTCTTTTGTTCGCTCACTTTGCATTTTGTAAATTGCTAAAAATAAACAATCATTATTTATATTTCTGAAAGCATTCTTTCTTTACAGCATTTTTTCACACCTGCCTAAAATGTTGCACAGTATTGTGAATATATATATATATATTATATTATATTATATATATAAAAGCACAGTATTCATATACCTGTAGTCTTGTCTGTCAGTGTTTCAGTCTTGTCTATTGCCTTTGTTTTTATCCCTGGACTAAGCTCCCCCATTGTAAGGTTAAGATGGAGGTCAAGATGAATTCCAATTCTAAAGCAATCCTTTATAGTGTTCTCTGACACCTCTGAAAGCCCAAAAAGAGAGTTATTACTTATTCCATCCTCGTCCATCCAGCATTAATCCTAACATCTGCCACAGATCACTCCTGTCACTCTTCTCCACCCATTCCAACCTGCCTGCCTTCTGCACTCCTTGCTACTCTGAACGGTTTAAGTATTTAAACTTCAACTTTGCCACTTCTACTCCTTGCATCCTAACCTTTCCACTGTTCTCTCTTTCCTTCACACTTATGTATTCTGTCTTAGTCCTACTGACTTTCTTCTCAATAAAGCATTTCTTCACTACTCTAGGGTCTCCTCAAACTGCTCCCTACTCTCCCTACAGGTCTCAATGTCATCTGAAAACATCATAGTCTTTAGGGACCACTGTCTACTACCCCACCACTTTCTAGCTGTCCTCATACACATCCTGTACCTATCTATGCACCTTGTTATCTACACTCATATCCAACTTCTTTTTCAATCATTCACTTAATTCATCCATTAATTCAAGATGATCCCACATACACTGCCTGTCCAAAAAAAAAAAAAGAAAAAAAAGGTCACACACTCAAATAATTGGTTGGACCGCTATTTTTCACCAAAATCTTGCAGAGGTGATGGGAGTCAGACCGCTGCACAAACTCTTTTCCAGCACATCCCAAAGATTCTCAATGGGGTTAAGGTCTGGACTCTATGGTGGCCAAACCATGTGTAAAAATTATCATGCTCATGCTCCCTGAACCACTCTTTCACGGCTTCTTTCACAAGCCGATGAATCCTGGCATCGTCATCTTGGAACATGCCCGTGCCATCAGGGAAGTAGAAATTCACTGATGGAATTACCTGGTCAGTTCAGTTCAGTAAATTCAGGTAGTCAGCTGACCTCATTCACATAATCAATATGTGCAATTGAAAATTATAAATTTGCAATTTATTTCTTTTTACATGGTTACATGGGGCAGCAGTGGCCTAGTGGTAGGGAGTTGCCCCGGCTCAGAAGATTGTGGGTTCGATTCCACACCAGTAGGTTGCCCTGAGGTACCCTTGAGCTAGGTATCGTCCCCGTCACTGCTTTCAGTAGCTGCCCTCTGCTGCACGTGTGTGTGCCTAGTGGCGTAGTGGTTAGGGAGTTGGCCACAGAATCGGAAGATTGTGGGTTCAAACTCCTGAGGTACCCTTGAGCAAGGCACTGTCCCCATCACTGCTCCCTCGCCGCTTTCATAGCTGTCCCCCACTGGACAATGTGTTAAATGCAGAAGTCACTAAAAATAAAAAAATAAATGTTTAAAAAAAAAAAAAAAAAAAAAGAAATGTAAAAAGTGGCAGTGGTGGCCTAGTGGTTAGGGAGTTGCCCCAGATCGGAAGATTGTGGGTTTGATTCCCTCATCAGTAGGTTGCCCTGAGGTACCCTTGAGCAAGGTACCGTCCCCATCACTGCTCCCCAGGTACTTTCAATAGCTGCCCCTGCTGCACATGTATGGGTGAAACGCAGGGGTTGAATTTCATTGTGTTGTGCTGTGCTGCGTTTCACAATGACAAGGGTTGTCGTTTTCACTTTCACATTTTATGAAACTATGCCTTTAAATGAATAGCAATGTATTTACATAATAGTCACATAAACTACATGTCTGAATCATTACTCAATGCCTTTAAACGGTTTCATATGTAATTCAATTTAATGAGACTTCTTTTTGTAGTAACAAAAAGTGTTTTCCAGCAACTAGGCCCTCACATCTTTGAACCATAAAGAGAGAACACTCAAAATAGGTAATGTAAAAGGAAATGAGTCCAAATAATAATAGCAGTAACATTCCTCATCTCTTCAGGGTGCTGATTAGAGTTCAGTGCAGAACTAGGGCAAAATCCTTAGCACCAGTCTAAGAAGCAGAGAATCAGGGCAGGAGAAAGACGTCATACCAAAACAGCATTCTTAGCAGACATTGACTTTGAGAGCGAGAGTGAGAGAGAGAGAGAGAGCGCGAGTGAGAGTGAGAGTGAGAGAGCGAGAGAGAGAGAGAGAGAGAGATTCATTAGTGCTCCAGTTCTGCTCACTAATTTCTATAATGCATATTTCTGGACAGTCACTATTTGTGACTTGTTAATCAGTCAAAGATGTAGAAAGAGTGCAACAAGACTAGTCCTTCAGATTCTTCAGAAAACTATCCAAAGCAGAGGCCATTTCTGAAGGCTCTCAGACTCATGGAAACACTTTGTTCTACACCTCTGAATGCACAGTTTAATTTCCTCTCTAGCACCTGACCTGAAGGCTTTCATTTATTTAGCAGTTCAATCAGGTCTTTGTTACTACATGGATTGCTACTGAAGAAACAATCTACTGCCTCTGTGAGAGACGTATTATCAAGACCTTATTCAATGTAATCTGTAATACAATAAATGCATGACACAGCAGTCAATACCATTACATGTATCATGTAAAACTCCAGTAACACATATAATGTCCAACAGCCAGGAGTTGTTGAGAAGTACCTTATTACAATTTTTGTTAATTTTCATGAAAGACATCCAGCATGCATATTCATCAGAGTGGCAGAGTTTCATCCACTTCTGAAAACATACTCTACAAGCAGATAGTAATACATGTTTATACTGCCTGTTACTATTAGTCAGTACTGTAAATTTGTCTATTTTGTTAGCTATGCCACCTATGACTTGATGAAGAAAGTTTTGCAAGGACAAAGAGCAACAAAACTATAAAAAGACCCACCCACAGTAACCAAGGCTAAATTTATTTATTCCTGCCCAAGAAACAAGAAGCAATTTAATTATAACTGCTTAAAAATCTCACAAAACTAGATGCTTACTAGATCCTGATAGTTAAGGAATCTGCCAAGATACATTTTAACTGACTAGGTTAGGTGACCACTTCAAAAGTATATCATGCTGATTTTACCTGCAACAGTAAATCAGAAGAAAAAGGTTGTGATATGACATTAACTACACATTTGTTTAATGAAATTGATTATGGGTCAGTACACATGAACCAGGGAAGAAAACATCACATCAGCAACACAGAATGACAAAGCGAGAGAACAGACATACATGGTCCTATAAATAGATTAAAAGTTAAAAATGGCTTAATCACATGCAACGTATTGACCAACAGAAATGACATGGAAGAGCAGCCTTTATTGTCTTTTTCAGAGCTATAAGAAATTTGCCAGAGAGTGATGTGTTCAAACTTCATTCAAATATGGAAATGAGTCATTCTTTGCTGCACCAAAAAAAAACTGTTTCTTTTTTTTTTTTTCTCCTAAAAGAGAATCTCCTAAGGCATTTAACAACAATGGATCTCTTCAACAAGGAGAGAAGAGAGAGCGAGAGCATGAGAGAGAGAATCAGGTTTGGACAAAAGTAGGTAAGAAGTAAATTTACACAGTGTTTACAACTTTAGTAGCACTGTTGACTGTGATAATGATAACTAATATGACACTTTGTCCCTGATATGCTGAGAATGATCAATCACTCTAATTATATAATTTTGTCAGCTATTATTAGTACACTGCCTGCTGCATGTTTCAGATGTAAGAAAAGTAAATATCATGAATAATTGTGTATCATCAACGTTTCTTTAAGTATAATGATACTCTAGACATACTACATTGCTACCCTAATTGCAGCAGTTAAAACACCATTTGTCTAGAACAACCTGAGAATACTGGAGAACAATTTCAGCCACTAACTTAAAGAAAACACTGACCTCAGGCCATTAAAGAGCTGCTTGGACTTATCCAAAAGATAGCAGAAGTCTGTGACAGTTTTTCTCTCACCAAGTGGGATGTCATCTTCTGCTCCCATACTCGTCATGACTGCTGTGAGATAAAAAGAGGGAGAAAAGAAATTTTGATTTCAGACAGTAGCATCAGTGATTGAACAAATTATAAATATTTGATTTCAGCTGTGATTATCCCACTGCTGTACTGGCATGCTTATTTTAATAACACTAAAAAAAAACATTATTTTGTGAAAAACACCATGATCAAAATTTAAGAACAGTAAACACTGTCAGATTAGAAGACTGAAAAAATAAAAAATGTTTTTTTTAGTCTAAAGGTGCACCATGTATAGGTTGCCAGTCCCTCACAGGATAGACACACAAACACACTAAAACCACTGTCACACCTAACTTGCATGCCTCCAGACCACAATAGGAAATTGGATCACTCTGAGGAAATCCGCACAGAAAGGGGAGAACAAACAAACTCAACACAGGAATGATCCTGCTGGGAAACAAACCCAGAACCTTCTTGATGTGAAGCAACAGCACTAGTCGATTTATTATTGGCAAACAAAAATTCTGCATTGTTAATTCTTTTTTACTCATTAATGCATTGCAATAAGTGCTCCAAGTGATATTTCTGTAGTTATAATCCCCCTTCTTGCCTACTCATATTGGCTATTAAATGTTTTGTGGTGCAGTTTCAATAAGAGGCTATTTCATTGGAGTCAAGCCAAGTTTCTGTTTAAAAAAACATACATTTTTTCCCTTACATATAACATCATCAACCTGTTTAGTTTGCCAGGACATTTAAAAGAGCTGTCTTTGGATTCTGTATATGGTCTTCTGTTTTGAAACCTTTGTCTCATTGCGCACTAAGGAAAGAGCAGAACAAACTGTTCCTGATGACTTCTGTGCCAAGCCTGCTTGGGTGAATTCCATCCTTCCAGAAAAGATCTGTCAATTCCAGAATAAGCAGAATTTTTCAATAAAACAAGATTTTTTTTGAGCCTACTATTTAGACCAAGTTTTCGGCTGAAGCATCCTATTCCTCTTTTCCAAGTGGCTAATATTCCAGAACTTAAATTTCTCTCAATAGGGTTAAAAGATCTTTACAATCCTGCTTAAGCACTGAGCTGTTCCAGCTTTGAGCTTTGGTCCTGCGTCAGCCACACGTAGAATCACATTCCTGGCGAATGCATACCGGATCAGTATGCTGGAGAGTTGCTGGGCAATGTGGGACACCTTCACTTCCTAGAAGAAGCATTGAGGTACAACAGTGTAGTGTCTGTTTCTTACAACTGAATCTCAAATTAGAAGGAGGGCAAAACAGCGATGGTCCTGGTACCTGCTATGGAGTGGTGGGGAGTTAAGCATGGATCCATAGCATTAGCTGTAGCATTATCTGTGTGCATGTGAGCAGCAGGTGTTAGCAGTAGTGTTAACCTCCATTACCATGTAATGCAGTCCAGCAAACACAGCCACTAGGAATTCACAAGCCAGTGTACTTATTTGCGCCTGTCCCAAGCCAGGATAAATGGGAAGGGTTATGTCAGGAAAGGCATCCAGTGTAAAAGAAAAAGAAGAAGAAGAGCAAGGCATGTCCAAATGGAGGAGGACAGAAGGAAGGGTAGGGGAGCGGGAGTAAGGATAGGGACATTTTGTATATTTTGACATTTTGTGAGTGTAAGAGACTAGATGGAAGGGTAGTAAGGGTAGTTAGGGTAGTTATCTTCTCAGCTGTTCTCACTACCCATTGTAGGGACTTGCAGTCTAAGACGTTGCAATTCCCGTACCAGGCAGTAATGCAGCCACTCAGGATGCTCTCAACGGTTCCTCTGTAAAAGATGGTGAGGATGGAAGGTGGGAGATGGGCTTTCCTCAGTCTGCGCAGGAAGTAGAGGCGCTGCTGGGCTTTCTTTGTGATGGAGTTGGTGTTGAGGGACCACGTGAGGTTGTCAGTGATGTGAACACCAAGAAACTTGGTGCTCTGGACCATCTCCACAGTTGAGGTGTTGATAAGTGGAGTGTGGTCCCGATGTGGTCTCCTGAAGTCAACAACCGTCTCTTTAGTCTTGTTGACGTTCAGAGACAGGTTGTTGGTTCTGCACCAGTCCGTCAGCTCTTGTATCTCCTCTCTGTAAGCTGCCTCGTCTCCACCGCTGATCAGACCCACCACGGTTGTATCATCAGCGAATTTGATGATGTGGTTCGAGCTGTGCTTGGCTGGACAGTCGTGGGTCATCAGTGTGAACAGCAGTGGGCTGAGCACACAGCCCTGGGGGGCTCCTATCCTCAGTGTGATGGTGTTGGAGGTGCTGCTACTGATCCTGACTGACTGGGGTCTCCCAGTCAGGAAGTCCAGGATCCAGTTACAGAGGGAGGTGTTCAGGCCCAGCAGCCTCAGCTTCTCACTCAGGTGCTGAGGGATGATGGTGTTGAATGCTGAACTGTAGTCGATGAACAGCATTCTGACATAACTGTCCTTTCTGTCCAGATGAGAAAGGGCCAGGTGGAGGGCGGTGGAGATTGCATCATCCGTTGAGTGGTTGGGACGATACGCTAGCTGCAGGGGGGTCTAGTGAGGAGGGGATCTGAGACTTGATGTGCCTCATGACCAGCCTCTTGAAGCACTTCATGATGATGGGTGTGAGTGCGACGGGACGATAGTCGTTGAGGCAGGAGATAGATGGTTTCTTTGGCACTGGAATGATGCTGGTGGTCTTGAAGCACCTTGGAACAACAGTGGTGCTCAGAGAGGTGTTGAAGATGTCAGTGAGAACATCTGCCAGCTGTTCTGCACATCCTCTGAGCACACGACCTTGAATATTGTCTGGACCGGCAGCTTTCCGTGGGTTGACTCTGAGAAGAGATCTTCTCACCTCGGCTGTGGTCAGACAGAGAATCTGGTCGTTCGGAGGAGGGGTGGTCTTCCTCATTATCGTGTTGTTCATTGCATCAAACCGTGCATAGAAGTGGTTCAGCGCATCTGGGAGGGAGGGGTCACCGTCACAGGCAGGTGGAGATGTCCTGTAGTTGGTGAGGGCCTGGATGCCCTGCCACATGCACCGCGTGTCACCAGTGTTCTTGAAGTGGCCAATAATTCTCTTTGCGTGAGCTCGCTTTGCTGCTCTGATGGCCCGAGACAGGTTTGCCCTCGCTTTTCTTAGGGCGGCCTCGTCCCCTGATTTGAAGGCATTGTCCCGGGTTCTCAGGAGTCTGTGCAGCTCTGCAGTCATCCATGGCTTCTGGTTGGGTCATGACATGATGAACTTGGAGACAGTAACATCCTCAATGCACTTGCTGATGTAGCCAGTCACTGAAGCTGTGTACTCCTCCAGGTTGATGGATTCACCGTAGATTGCAGCTTCCCTAAACATGTCCCAGTCGGTGTGTTCGAAGCAGTCCTGAAGAGCAGAGATGGCTCCTGTGGGCCAGGTCTTTACTTGCTTCAGGCTGGGCCTCATGCACCTGATGATGGGTCTGTACACTGGGATCAGCAGCACAGAGATGTGGTCTGAGTGTCCGAGGTGGGGGCGGGGCTCCGCTCTGTACGCGCCGGCCATGTTTGTGTAAACACAGTCCAACGTGTTTTCCCCCCTCGTTGCAAAGTTCACATGTTGTTGGAATTTAGGGAGAACCGACTTGAGATTTGTATGGTTGAAATCTCCGGCAACAATAAACAGTCCGTCTGGGTGGTAGTTTTGGAGCCCGCTGATAACTCCATAAAGTTCAGCCAGCGCGCTGTTAGCGCTAGCGCTGGGTGGGATGTAGACCGCCGTAATAAACACTGTAGAGAACTCCCTGGGCAAATAAAACGGTCTGCACCTGACTGTTATCACCTCCAGCAGTGTCGAACAGTGTGTAGAGACCAGCACAGCGTTTGTACACCATTGTGTGTTTACGTAAACACACAGCCCCCCTCCGCGAGTCTTGCCGGACAGAGCAGAGTTTCTGTCCGTGCGAAACGCGGAGAGTCCGGTAAGCTGGATGGCTGTGTCCGGAACGCTGTCGCTGAGCCATGTCTCCGTAAAAACAAAAACACAGCAGTCTCTGTACTCATGCTGGGTGTTCAACTGGAGTCGTATACAGTCCACTTTATTATCCAGGGAGCGGACATTGGCGAGGAGGACGGACGGGATAGCCGGTCGGCTAGCGTTAGCCTTGAGCTGAGCCCGGACCCCAGCACACTTGCCGCATTTCTGTTTCCTCTCACACCGCTTCCGATGTCCTCTCAGTCGGCCAGGTACAGCAGGCGATCTTGGGGACTGAAGGCCTGGTCTTCTTAGCACGCCGAGCTCCCGTAGCGTTGTTCGGAGAGTCGCTGGAAGACTGAATCCTGGCTGATTCCTGAGCTCCAGCAGTGTTTGGCAGTTATATTTAAGAGCATTCATGTGCTCTTAAATGTGACGCTCATGTGCAAGTCTTATGGTGAAAAGTAGTCGGATGAAAGACTTTTTTACAGACTTTAGCACCAAAGTTTGGACCCCGGAGCAGCCGCTGCGTGTAACCGCGCCGCCATCTAGGATCTTTTGGATCCTTTATCATCTGTTCTTACCAATACAAAGATATAAGGATTCTATAAACTGCAGTGTGGAGTATAACAGGGGGATCCTGTCTCCCCCTTTTTTTTAACATATTCTTAAAACCTCTTGCAATAGGTACAGTCATGTGAAAAAATTAGGACACCCTATGAAAGTCTGTGTGTTTTGTCACATTCGTGGACATATGGATATTTAATCTCAGTTTAAACAATACTGGGAGATTCGAGTAATATAACTAAACCATTAAAACTGAAGAAAAGACTTCAAAATCTTCTCTAAAATGTTATTCTACAAAAATGCGATTTCTGGTGGGGAATAAATTAGGACACCCCCACCTTTATTCCCAATTAAAATGGCTCAAATCACACAATGGTGTAGCATATCAGGTGCACATGAATAGTGAAAGCGACAATTCTTGTCATTGTAAGTATACATGGCCATCCATGTAAGTTCACCCCGAGAGCAGACCACAAGATGCTAAAGAAAGTCTCCAAAAACCCTAAAATGTCATAACGGGACATACAGCAAGCTCTTGCTACTGTTGATGTGAAAGTGCATGCCCCTACCATTAGAAAGAGACTGCACAACTGTAACTTACATGGAAGGTGTGCAAAGAGGAAACCTTTGTTCTCTAAAAGAAACATCAAGGCCAGACTGAAGTGATGCAGTGGGGTTAAGGATTCCGCTCAGGAACCCAGTGGTGGTGGTGCTGGAGGTGGGATTCAAGCCTGCAACCTCTTGGGCCATAGGCAATTATCCTACCACTAGACTACCATCAACCATCTACAAAGACACATTTGTTCTTTCTGGGGCAATCTAGCCTGAGATAATCTAAAATCTAATTTATGGGCACACCAAGCATGATAGGACTCAAATCATTAAATCAGGTTTGAACATCTGTTCATCTCTCTTGACCATGTGTGTCAAAGCTGGGTTGGGTTCAAAGTCCTGTTCCAGTTCTCACAGCACACTTCCATTGCTGTTCTATTACTGTATGTAAATAAAGGATAATGATAATAATAATAATAATAATAATAATAATATAAAAACAGCAAAAAAATAAAATGTATATTGACTGAGCACATTTCATGCATTCAGATGCAAAATGTTTTACAATTATTTAATAATTTAATCTTCTCCTGGAAAAAGGTGGCCACAGCAAATCAACCATCTCCATTTCTTTCATTTCTTTGGCTTTCCTCTTTTCCTCTTTGTTGGCAGCTCCATCCTCAACATCTTTCTCTCAATATAATCCTCATCTCTCCTCTGGACATGTCCAAACCAACACAACTTTGCTTCTCTAATTTTGTCTCCAAAACATCCAACCTAAGATTTCTCTCTAATATATTAATTTCTAATCCTGTCCATCCTTGACACACCCAAAGAAAATCTCAACATCATTAACTCTGCCATCTCAAGCTCTGCTGCTTGTCTTTTCATCATTGCTACTATATCCAACCCATATAGCATAACTGGTCTCACTACCGTCCTGTAAACCTTTTCTTTCACTCTCTTTCTGGTATCCATCTGTCACAGATCACTCCTGTGACTCTTCTTCACTCATTTGAACCTGCCTGAACTCTCTTCTTCACCTCTCTTCCACTCTCTTCCCCATTTCTCTGAACTGCTGAAGTGTTTTAATTCCTCCACCTTCCTCATACAAAATCACAACTCCTCTCTCTCCACCCTATCATTTGCTTTCTCCAAGTCCACAAAGGCACATTGCAACTCCTTCTGACCTTCTCTATGTACATTCCATCTGTAGTGCTCTTTCTTGGCATAAAACCATACTACATTTCATTAATTGTGACCTGTTTTCTTAACCTAATTTCCTAACTTCATAATTGAATGCTTTGGCTGATAAACTTTATTACTCTATAATATCCACAGTTTTGTGCATCACCCTTGTTCTTTAAAATCAGTACTAGTTCAGTTCTCTTCCATCCTCAGGCTTCCTCTCACCTTCCAAGTTTGTGTTAAACAATTGGGATAGACACTCCACTGTCACCTCTACTAAACACCTCCATGCTCCCACAGGTATATCATCTGGACTAACAACCTTTCCATTCTTCATTCTCTTCATTGCTGCCCTTACTTCCATCTTGTTCATTCACTGCACTTCCTGGTTCACTATCTTCTCTCTCTCTCATTCTCTTCATTCATCAGCCTCAAAGGACTCTTTCAATCTGCTCAACACACTATGCTCATTTGTGAGTACATTTCTATTTCTGTCCTTTATCACCTGTCTAGCCAAGAGGTATAGATCAATTTCTCCCTACTTACTGTCTAACCTACAGTTCACCATACACCTTATCTTTATCAGTTGTAATTACTGTCTTTGGCCTGTGCTACATTTCCTCGCACTCCTGTCCACTTTCTTGATCTTCCTGACCATCACCACTTCTTTGCTAGCCTCCTCTTCTGTATACACTCCTGAAATTCTGGGTTCCACCACCAGGTTTCCTTATCTTCCTTCTTTCAAGATTTCACACCTAATACCTTTCTAGCTGTCTCCCTTACCAGTTTTGCAGTAGTTGCTCGGCAATCTGGTAACACTTCACTACCCCCTAGTGCACGTGTTAACTCCTGCCTGAATTCCACCTTGTAGTCTTCCTTCTTTAAATTCCACTATTTGATCTTTGACTCTCTCCTCACTTTCCTCCTCTTCTTGACCTCAAAGGTCATCCTACAGACCACCATCCTATGCTGTTCAGCTACGCACTCCCATGTCACTACTTTGCAATCTTCTATCTCGTTCAGACTAACTCTCCTGTAAAGGATATAATCTGCTTGTGTGCATCTTCCTCCACTCTTGTATGTTACCCTGTGCTCCTCCCTCTTCTTAAAAGAAGTATTAACTACAGCCATTTCCATCCTTTTAGTAAAATCTACAACCATCTGACCTTCTGCATTCCTCTCCTTGACACCATACCTACCCATCACCTCCTCATCATCTCTGTTCCCTTCACCAACATGTTCATTAAAGTCTGCACCAATCACGACTCTCTCTCCCCTGGCTACACTCTCTATCACCTCATCTCACTTCAGAAATCTTCTTTCTCCATTTTTTTTTATTTCTTTTTTGGGCAGCGGTGGCCTAGCGGTTAGGGCGTTAGCCGCATGATCGGAGGATCAGGGGTTCAAACCCCTTCCCAATAGGTTGCCCTGAGGTACCCTTGAGCAAGGTACCGTCCCCGTCACTGCTCCCCGGGCGCTTTCATGGGTTTGAGTGTGCATGGGTTAAATGCAGAGGTCCAATTTCGTTGTGGTTCATGTGTGCTGTGCCATGACCTCGCAATGACAAGGGTTGTCACTTTCACTTCACAACCTACTTGTGGGGCATAAGCACTAACATTCATTATCATACCTTCAACTTCCAGCTTCAAACTCCTCATGGTACGACACTCTCTTCACCTCTAAAACACTTCTTTCAGAATAACACCTACCCCAATACTCCTTCTATCCACACCATGGTAAAACAATTCAAACCAACCTGCCCTTCCATCTAGTCTCTTGCAAACACAAACTATCAACCTTTCTTCTCTCCATCATATCAGCTAACTCTCTCCCTTTACCAATCATGCTGCCAACATTCACTCTCCTACCATTCCTTCTCTCCTCCTGCTTCCAGAGATGCCTTCCTCCTTCTCTTCTTCTTCATCTTCTCCTTTGGCCATCAGTAGCCCAATTTCCACCTGCACCCTGTTGGCTAACAGTACTGGTGGTGGTCGCTGATAACCCAGGCCTTGACTGCTCCAGTTGTCCACATACTGATATGGCAAATGTTTAACACCCTTTCTTCCCTTTCTGAAGTAACCCTCCCCATTTATCCGGGCTTGAGACCAGCGCAAAGAAACACACTGCCTGGGTTCAGAAGCTGATGACATTTACATTTACATTTACAGCATTTAGCAGACGCTCTTATCCAGAGCGACTTACAGAGGGACAGTCCCCCTGGAGGAACTCAGGGTTAAGGTCTTGCTCAGGGACCCAGTGGTGGTAGTGCTGGAGGTGGGATTCGAACCGGGGACCTCTTGATCCAGAGGTCCGTAGCCTACCACTAGACCACCGCCACTGCCATTTAAATAATTATTTAGTTTAAACAATTATTGTAAAAATGAGCAGTGATTGCTTAGCAGTTAGGGAGTTGGCCCCAGGATCAGTAGATTGTGGGTTCAAATCTCAGACCAAATGAACAAGGTACTGTACCCATCAATGCTCCCTAAGTGTTTTAAATAGCTGCCCTCTGCTGCACGGTGTGTATGGGTGAAAAATAGAGGTTGAATGTTGTGTCTCACTGTGTGTTGTGTGTTGCAAAAACTACACTAGGAAAATTAAGGCCTCGTTTTATATATATGAAATCTTAAAATAAATATATAAATACTTGAAATTTAAATAAAAAGGGGCAGAATAAGTTATAATGTAAAGAAAATAAAATGTTTAACTGTAAAATATGAAGGTGCAAATCCACTACCCAAATTTAAAATCTATTAATTTTTTCCCCCTACATGTGAGTACTTTGGCTGCAGCTGAACAAGCTGTGCAGAGGAGAGTTGAGGAGTATATTGGAATTAGAATGTTGAGGATGGAGGTGCCAGGCAAGAGGAAAGGAGGAAGGCCAAAGACAAGGTTTACGGATGTGATGACAAAGGACATGCAAGCCGTTGGTGTGAAACAGGAAGATGCAGAAGACCAGAAGAAATGGACAAGGATGAACCACAATTAATCAACAGATCACAATACCATTCAGGAATAATTTTTAATTACAGAACATTAAAATTATGCTCATTACTTCATCATTCCATCAACACTTCATACTTCTCGAGGAGTACAGTTTAACAAAACACTTACTGCTACTTTAGTAAATAGTATTTACGTTTACTTTCATTTCCTAATAACAGTGACAGTCTCCGTTAACTTGGGGTTGAGAGATTTTGCTCAGGAACCCAATGGTAGTGCTGGAGGTAGTATTTAAAACTGCAACCTCTTGGTCTACAGGCAAGTATTCCACTAAACCACCACACCTCTTGTATTGTCCCTTTACTTGAGCATCTTGGAGTAAACTGTAAAAAACAGTTATGTAAACTTGCAACCCTAGTCAAGATTAGCAGTTAACATCACTTTGGCTGCCTAGACACCAAGAGATTGGTCTTTGGGGCAGCTTTAGGAAGAAAGGTAGGCTGACACTGCAAATTTACAGGGTTATAGGCCCCAAAGGGTCATCAACCAAAGATACCATGGCCAACATTTATCTCAGGTCAGTCAGTTTATCTCAGCCAATCAACATGCTACCTTTCCTCTGTTTCCTGGACTTAGTTGCCTTTCTTGAAGTTTATGTATGCAGTTTGGCTTCAGTTGGTCCAACCTGGATTTAAGGTGGCATGCTGAGAACAGCATAGCTTGTGCATGGTTAGTTTCTATATAGGTGGAATTTTGATAAGCAATCAAGAAATTGCATAGTTTTTTTAGTAAGGGCATTGTTATCATTCTGAATTGGTCTCAGTGCCTGTTGATGAGATTCTGGATGAGAACTATGATGAATAACTCATTAGCACATGCACATTACAATGTCAAATAAACATTTTCCCCAATAACCAAATTTTTCCCCCAAGAATGTTGCAAATCTACACTGTAAATTGGGGACCGTTATTACTCGTTATTACTATTACTCACAAATAATACTCAACACTCATAAAGGACATGCCACATGGACAACAGATGACCTACTGATCTGACCTGACATACAGAGGTGCATATACACATGGCTCTAATGAGGCACACATGGCACCAGGACAAAGTCCCAACTTCTGCTAGGTCGTGTTATTGTGTTGGATTTAGGTTTTTGTGGGATAGGAGTTTCAAGTGAAACAGTATTTTTGGGGATTAAATCACATTAATGTTCTAATTTCTTTCATAGCATGAAAAGATTAATTCAGCATTTTCTGTTTTAGGGTGCTCAGCTGAACAGTGCGATTAACCTAGCCTTTAACTGAACCAACCCTTAATTTAAGCCTCCCTCTAAAAAGATTGCAATCTTTTTTTGTCTTTTAAGGAAGGATAAATTTGTACATAATATAAAATACTTTCCTCTCAGTTAGAACCCATCATGAGCATTCATGGTCATGGAGCTTATTCTTTGTCTAGTATTTATTACCTCCATGATGTGGTATACTCCTCCACATCCAGTGGGTTACCAGAAGTGGTTTATTCCAGGCCCCATTTATTTGAGGTTTTAATATGCATGTTCAAATAACTTGCTCTGCAAAGTTCTTTCATTTCTATGTATTTAGTGTTGGAATGAAAATACGCTTATCCTAATTATGGTCTGATAGGTGCTGGTGCCTACCACCGCTCTCACAGGACAAAAGGTGGGGAAACGCCTTAGATAGGTTGCCAGACCATAAAAATGCAAGCATAAAGACAAACACATTCCCATACATACCTAAGGGGAAATTCAGTATCTCCAGTCTACCTGATGCGTATGTTTTTGGACAGTGGAGAACATAGAAACTTCACACAGAAAGGAACTAAGCCATACACCCTTGGAATTTTACCCAGGACTTCTCACTGTGAAGCAACAGTGCTAATTTATCATCTCATAAATCATTATCATATGACGCATCAACCTTAGCTTCAATGCTCAATTCACATATATCTAATTTTGCAAATTCAAATTTAATCTAAATAAAGCACTGAACTTTGAAGCAGTGTATTTAATTTTTTTTTTTTTTTGAGTACAACTCTCTGATGTCTGATGGACAAACCTGGATTTGGTGGATGCCAAGAGAACATTAACTTTACATTTATGGCATTTAGCAGACACTCTTATCCAGAGCGACTTCAATGTCCTAATTACAGGGACAGTCCCCCTGGAGCAATTCAGGGTTAAGGGTCTTGCTCAGGGACCCAGTGGTGGTAGTGCCAGAGGTGGGATTTGTACCTGGGACCTCTTGAGCCATAGGTCCATAGGCAAGTATCCTACCGCTAGACCACCACCACCCTAAGCAATGGCTATACTATATAACTGATTATATAGTAACAGCAGTAAAGTTTAGTGAAGTTTTATTGATTTATTTATTTTGGAGCAAAGTTTGGGCAATACACCCTAATCCCAGAGAAGGAAACATAAATGCTCCAGCATACAGGAACATTTGACAATTTCATGTTTCTAACTTCATGGCAACAGCAAAAAACATTTCCTGTTTTAGCACTACTTTAATACTGTCCACCAATTGTAGTAGGCATAGTTTAATTAACCCAGCAACTAGCGATGCACAAACCAGTATATTTTTTGGCTCTAGTCCAAGCCCGATTAAATGGGAAAGGTTATCTCAGGATGGAGAAATGGGATAGGTGTTAATCTGAAGGAAGAGTATGTAAAAAGTGCTTTGGTGAAGAGTGTCAGATTGTTTGAAGCTGGAAATTGGTAGGCAGGTGTGATAATAAATGTTGTTAGTGCTTATACCCTGCCAGATGTTTGTGAGAGGGAGGAGAAAGAAGGATTCTGGAGTGAGTATGATGAAGTGATAGAGAATGTACATGTTATAAGGGACATGTTGGTGAAGGGAACAGAGGTGATGGGTAGGTATGGTGTCAAGGAGAGGAATGCAGAAGGTCAGATGGTTGTAGATTGTGCAAAAAGGATGGAAATGGCTGTATTTAATTTTTATTTTAAGTCAAGTCAGTTTTTATCGTCATTTCAACCACATACACAGTACATAGTGAAACGAAATAATGTTCCTCCAGGACCCTGGTGCTACACATAAGATGACATAAGACACAAGAAGAGGGAGGAGCACAGGGTGACATACAAGAATGGAGGAAAATATACACAGGTGGATTATATCATTATACAGGTGGATTATATAAGGAGAGTGCAAAATAGTGACAGGGGAGAGCATAGCTAAACAGCAGCATGACCCTGGTGGTCAAGAAGAGGAGGAAATTGAGGGCAGAGTCAAAGATCAAATGGTGGACACTGAAGACTGCAAAGTGAAATTTAGGGCACTGGGAGTTAGTGAAGAGTTAGTTAACAGTTTGCTGGGCATCTACTGTAAAAGTGGTAAGAGAGACAGCCAGGTACTACATATGACATCTGGACAAATGAATGAAGATAAGGAAACCTGGTGGCAGAACCCAGAAGTCCAGGAGTGTACAGAAGAAGAGGCAGGCACAGAAGAAATCTCACGAAGAAGCCAGGGAAATAAAGAAAGTAGACAAGAGTACAAGGCGATGAAGTGCATGCCAAAGAAAGCAGTGGCGAAGGCTATAGTGAAGGTGTTTGGTGAATTGTATGAGAGGTTGGACAGTAAGGAGGGAGACAAGGACCTATACCGATTGGTTAGACAGAGAGACAGAGCTGGGAAGGATGTACAGCAGGTCATGGCGATAAAGGATAGAAATGGAAATGTACTCACAAACAAGCAGAGTGTGTTGAGCAGAAAGAGTACTTTGAGGGGTGGATGAAAGAAAAAAAATGAGAGAGAAGACTATGATGTAAGGTTATTGAACCAGGAAGTATAGCAAATTAGTAAGATGGAAGTAAGGGCAGCCAGGAAGAGGATGAAGCATGGCTAGACTGTTGGTCCAGATGACATACCTGTTGGAGCATGGAGGTGTTTAGGAGAGATGGAATTTGAATAGAATTTTGAACAAAATCTTGTAAAATGAAAGGATGTCAGAAGAGTGAAGATGTTGCACTGTGCCGTTGTGGACTTGGAGAAAGTATATGACAGGGTGCCTAGAGAGGAGTTGTGGTTTTGTTGTCTGAGTCAGGAGTAGCAGAAGTATGTCAGAGTGGCACAGAATAACTAAGAGGGCAGCATGACAGTGGTGAGGTCTACAGTAGGTGTGACAGATTAATTTAAAGAGGCTGGAATACATCAAGGATCAGCGATAGTAATAGACAGGTTGACAGATGAGGTTAGACTGGAGCCCTTACGGACTATGATGTTTGCTGATGATTTTGTGATCTGTATTAAGAGTAGGTAGCAGCTTGAGGAGACCTCTAAAGAGGAGAGGAATGAAAGTGTGTAGGACAAAGACAGAAAACAAGAGCGTGACAAAAAGGGAGAATGGTGGAATGGTTAGGATGCAGGCAGTAGAGGTGACAAAGGTAAAGGAATTTAAGTACTTGGGATCAACAGTTCAGAGTAATGGTGAGTGTGGGAGAGAAGTGAAGATGAGAGTGCAGGCAGATTGGATGCAGACGACCAGAAGAAATAGAAAAAGAAGATGCGCTGTGGTGACCCCTAAACGAGAGCAGCCGAAAGAAGGAGAAAGACAGTTTAATGAGTTCAACCTATTTAATCAGCTTTGGAAACATTGACTGACACTCTCTAAGGTCCTATGGAAAGATCTCCCAGAAAAGAAGAGGCTGTTATAAATGAAAAGATTGGGGAGTTGGGGGGGCAACTCCACATTCATTCCCATTAAGCATCAAATGTGCCTTTTACGTCTTTATTTGGCTCAAGTACTGTTCTGCTCCCATGCCTCGTATGAGTAAACAGCTGTTTTTATACTGCAATGGCAGAGTGCTGTGTTTGTGCTTACATGGTGTAAGGACAAACAATAGAATTCTTCACTACTTTCAGGTTGCAAACTATGCTAGTTTATAAAATATAAATATGTCTCCAGCTAATAAAAAAATGCCTTGTAAACATCAGTGCCAACACTAAAACCAAATAGGCCAGACATACATTCATTTTAAGTAATGGAATGGAACTCAAATGTAATGTTATAAAAATATAACAATCAATCCTACATAAGGGTAAGTGGTTTTAACTTGCCAGGTTGAGGACACCTTAAATTAGAACAAATGACAGAAGAGGTGAGGAAAAGGAATTTAAGTTTAGGAGAGATGGCAGTGGACTTTCTAATCAGATTGTTTACCCTATATTGGAAAGTGAGAGGATGCCTGAGGAGCGGTGAGGATGTGTACTGGTGCTGATTTTCAAGAATAAGGGTGATCCACAAAGCTGTAGTAACTACAGAGGGATAAAGTTGATCAGCCACAGCATGATGTTATGGGAAAAGAGGTCACAATTAGCAGCAGTATGGTTTCATGCCAAGAAAGAGCACAGATGCAATGTTTGCTCTGAGGGTGTTGATGCAGAAATTTAGATAAGGTCAAAAGAAATTGCACTGTGCATTTCTGAAACTAGAAAAAGCATATGACAGGGTGCCTAGAGTAGAGTTGTGGTATTGTATGCGGAAATAAGGAAAGGGAGAGAAGTATGTCAGATTGGTACAGCATATGCATGAGGAGTGATGGATGCTTTTAAACTAGAAGTAGGATTACATGAGCAATCAGCACTGAACACATTTTAGTTTGAAATGGTAATAGAGAGGTTTACAGACACGATTAGACAAGAGTTCCTGTGAACTTTGAGGTTTGCTGATGACAGTGTGATCTTTATCAAGAGTAAGGAGCAGTTTGAAAAGACTCTGGATAGGTGGAGATATGCAGCAGAGAGGAACAGAATGAATGAAAGGTCAGTTGAACTAGGACAGAATAAATAAGTGTGAATAAAAGTGAGAACAGCAGAATGGTTAAGATGCAGGAAATAGAGGTGGTAAATGTAGGAGTTCAAATCCATGGGGTAAACAGTTCAAAGTTAAGGAGAAAACTGGGGGAAGGGGGAAAAACAAAAAAAAACAAAACAAATAAAGGATTTTTGCAGAAATATGTGTGACAAGAGATAAAAAAAAAAACAAAACTTGTTGATAGCAAAATGCCCATTGACCAGAACAATAATACATCAACTCCACAGTTCTGAGTAATGGGGAGTGTGGTTGAGTGGTGAAGAAGAGAGTACAGGCAGATTGGAATGGGTGGAGAAGAGTGGCAGGAGTGATCTGTGAGAGATGAGTAGCAAGAGTTAAAGGCAGGGTTTACAAGGAGTTAGACCAGCTATGCTATACGAGTCGGAGACAGTGGCACCGGCAGAGTGGCAGATTTAAAGATGTTGATGTTAAAGATTTAAAGATGTTAAAGATGTTAAAGATGCATTAGGAACAAGTGTTAACAAGTATGTACTGGACATGTACAGAGGCAAGATGAGAAGCATATTGGGAGAAGAATGTTGAGGATAGAGCTGCCAGGAAAGAGGAGAAGATGAAGGCCAATGTAGAAGCAACCCTTAAATGGGAATATCCAACAGAAGAAGAAGAATCTAACATTAGAGTCATCTTCTTTATAGAGATTTTGTCTACAATCTGATTTTGGTGTTTGGTTGCACGAAACTGAAAGTGACCATTCTTGTCATTGTGAGTACACAGCACACAGTGGACCACAGAAAAATTACACCTCCGCATTTAACCCACACACAAACACGTGCAGCAGGGGGCAGCTATTGAAAGCGCCCAGGGGGCAGTGACGGGGATGGTCCATGGTCAAGGGAACCTCAGGGCAACCTACAGGTAAGGGATTCAAACCCATGACCTCCTGATCCTGGAGCCTCATCCCTAACCACTAGGCCACCGCTGCCCCATGTTGATGGCGTACACCATGTATTGCTAATTAAGCAGGCAACGAGGATACCACAAAGAGAAGCATTTAAAAAACACACTTTATTGACAAAAGGTATTTTTGACGTTTGATAAAAGCATCTTGGTTACTTAGCAGGATGGGCAACTAGTCAATTACTCATGATGAACTGCATGAGGAAAAGGTTATAATTGCATTAGCAGCACACAACAAAATACAAGCCCTCCTCTCGAAACTGCTGCATGTTAATCTTGGCACGTATCTCCACTATTCGGACCCTGAACCATCCATTATCATACCTATGAAGGCCAAGCTTCCAGTGATCCATTTAAGTCAAAGGCTCTTGAGAAACTCCATAGCTGTATGCAGGTACACAACAAATACAGTAAATGTTTATTATTCGTAAACAGGCATGCCTGCAAGGTCAGTGTTAAAATACATACATTTGCATTGCTGCAATCAGCCTCAGCAACACACAAACACATACACTCGACACTTTGCAGTCAATTAATTCATGATAATCATCCGTTGCGGTGCACTGCTACAAGAAACAGCCACAGACTGCAAATGAACAAAAAAAAAAAAAAACACGACGATTTTCCCAGAATGCATTTCTGAATGCATGTTGCTTTCCATACACTGAGCCAGGTAGCAGCAAATAGGTCTGCACGTATCGAGCAAGTAAAGGCTTTTTTTGGTCAGACTGCTCCAACGCCACGACAGTGTAGTGTATGAGGCTAAAAATAAAACCGCATTTACCTCTCGTCCAACGACGGCTGCTGTTTTGGCTTTCAAATTCGGCTGCTATTTGTCAGCTCGGTCCTGTCACAGAGGAAACATTGTTTGATTCTGGTTACAATTTGGAACGGACGAGCAAAAGACCACCAAAATGGACAAGACATGATATTCTCCCGATGCTGCCTTTTACAATCGGCTTGGACGCTGGTCGTTTGTCCCATCAGCTCCCGTGTGTCGTAGTAGGAGCCTGCGTGCTGTTTAGACTGGATCGGTAGGAATTCGAGCTTTGAGACGATGACAGCTCGTTTAACACGCTCGTCTACCGCAAACAGTCCGAGATACAAACCCAGTAGAGCAACGTTATCGAGTGACTGAGATGCTGCAAGCCAACTAAAATATACGTCGCTGAGAAATATCTTGAAATAAAAAACAGTTAAACGAGCACAATAGTTCAATTAGCCAAGTTACCCGAGTATAATCTCAGAAGGTGGAAAATAAGTCAACGGACACGTGCCATTTCTTGTTTTGGGTTTTAAAAAATGTACCTGTGTTTTGCAAGTTATCTTCTTTGTTTTGTTTTTTTTTGTTGTTTTTTTCCAACAACGCAAGCCTTTTGCAAGAAAAATGTAAGTTACGCGCAGCGTCTCTCCGTCATTTACATACAGCTGTCTACTACTGCAAAAAATAAAAAATAAAATCAAACGGGATTTTTGCAGACGTATTTATGAGCGCGGAGATGAAAGAAACTACATGTGGAAAGCAAAATGTCCATTCAACAGAATACTAAAAACTCAAACTAGCTTGATGCACAAGCTGCGCAGCAGTGACGTCAAACCGGAGCGTTTCGTTCGCTGACTGCCCTGTCAATCAAACGAAACAACGGAGGGAGGCGGGACACCCGGACTGCCGTGGGTAACTGTGAATGGCTGTGTCCCGATTGGCGCGCTTGCACTTCTACCCTTGTGTAACAGCCCTGTCAGTGTAGTGGCGCTGTTTAATGCTGCTTTCTAATTGTCTTGTTCCACAGAAAATAGAATTGATATCGGGAAAGTTTCGACACAACACGAACGAGTCCGACTCGTGACATTATGCGTTTTGCTTTTTGGGGTTTTTTTTTTTGCCCATGGCGGCAAACAATTCACCAAACTAGTCCAATAAAATTGTATGGATAAAATAAACGATAAATGGTTTAAAAAATATCCAGATTTGTCACAGCTGGGTAGCGGTGGGCTAGTGGCTAGGCACTAGGCCGCAGGATCAGAAGATCATGGGTTCGAATCCCAGATCAGTAGGTTGCCCCTGAGGTACCCTTGAGCAAGGTACTGCCCCTGTCACTGCTCCCCAGGCACTTTCAATAGCTGCTGCATGTGTGTGCATGGGTGAAACGCAGAGGTTGAATTTCATTGTTGTGCTGTGTTTCACAATAACACAAATAGTCACTTTCACTTGATCAAACAACCAGTTCATAACCTCTTAAGTAAACAACCTGATCTAGAGTGTTGAAGCAAAACATCTCGAGTGTTCACAGATGAAATGAATATTGATATTTATCTGATTACAAGAGGAAGTGACTATTTCTCATTGTGAAACACAGCACAGCACACAGTGAAACAACAAAATGCAACCTTTGCTTTTCACCCAGGGAGCAGTGATGGGGACGGTACCTTGCTCAGGGGAACATGAGGGCAACCTACTGCTCTGGGTTTCAAATCTGGGCAGGACAATCCCTCCAATTAGACAACAACTGGGTAGTTGGTTTGCAGGTAAAATAGAAAAACTTAGAACCCTGAGCACTGTTATGGCTGGATGAATGTTCAAAGAATCTCAGAAATGGCCATGCTTAAGGGATGCTCCTGATCAGTAGTGCAAAGACTATCGTGGCCAAGGTTACAGAAGTCTTTAGTGCCAATTACTGCAGGAAAGAGCCACAGAACACATGGATGGGGTTGTGTAGCTTTAGACTGGCCAGAGTGCCCACGTTGCTCCCTGTCCACCATCACTGCATTGTTTCTTTGTGCACACATTATTCACTTATGGATTAAGGAGCACATTTAAGTGTTGACGGAGCGTCTGCTGACTGTGCTGTAACAGGTCTGAACTACCGTTGTACAGTGTGGTATTTGTATCCAGGCCTTTTTGCAGTATTTTGTTGATTTTTGTAATTATAACCAGTTTTGTAAATGTGTTATCATAATTCAGTCATACACCATTTTAAAATATTGTGATTTAATTTTGTAATATATTTTTTTTTTTGCTTCCTGCAAAATTTACTTTTGAAAAAGACAAAGGTCTCAGCTTTATTTGTATTTTGCACATTTTTATGGTCATTTTTGCTCTCTGTGTAACATCATAAGGTAGTTAGGACAAAAGGAACGTAATGTAGGCTGTATGTTACAATACAAAAAAAATCCACTCTTCAGTGCTTCAAATGCATAATTTATCCCAAATGTCATGATTGTAAATAAAACTGATGGTGCCAAAAGTATTACTTTTTCAAATAATCATGAACACTTCATTTAAAAATGAAAGAAAAACAACACAAACTGGTTTTAAAATGTTTACATTATGATTTCTAAAACACTTGCAGCACCTTGTATGTGTATTAGTTTACAAGCCAGTCTTGCTTTTACAATAGCAGAGGCACAGACAGTGCAGCAAAAGGCAAAAGCAGCCAATGAGGTGTCTGCTAAATGCTGATTTCATGTGGTGAATAATCAAAAATATTTGTTTCCCACAGGGAAATTTTACATAATTTTTTATGTAATTTTACATACACTAATTCAAAAAGCTTGAAGTCAATGGAAGAGTTTCTGAGCTTGTCAGATCAGAAACATGTCATATACAACGAAATCGCTAGTTAGAAGTAATACACTTTGGATTTTTGGCTGACTTTCTTACTGTCCAGACTGACCAATATTATCTAGTAAAACTATCAGTACAGTAACCGGAGTAAACAATGCACCTGTATCACCAATGTGAAAAAGTATTTGCTCCAAAACGTATTATTTGGTTATGTCACCTTCAAATGCTTTGTCATTGGCATCACTGCAGAGAAATAATGGCCTACTCTTCTCTAGAAAATAGTTTTAATTCATTCACACTGGAGGGTTTATTTTGAAGGGCAACAAAGGTGTTTTTGGCAAATGTTGGATAAGTCTTCCTCTTGCACCATCTTCAGATCAGCACCCATGAAAATTGACACACTGTTGCTTTACTCATGCAAAGAAATGGGACTAGAAGAGGAAAATGCAAAGCCTTGAAAACAGTAAGTGTGCCCTTTTCTGGCAGCTTAGGGGTGGCCTAATACGAAACTGCTTCACTCCCATTCATGTATCTGCAAGAGTAAAATCACTCCATTTTGCAGGAGCAGCAATTTTAAATAATCTGAGGTGACCGCACACACTTTATTTTCTTGCAGTATTAAAACTGCCCCCCCACAACCCAATGTATTGCTCCATTCTTTTAAAACACATGCTGAAAAACATTTAATCCCCAAATAATTAAACAAATAAAAACTTTTTCTTCAATATTTAATTGGTATGTTGGTAGCCATTTCTACAATAATAAAATACAACAAATCTGAAAAAGAATAAATCAATACAATTATTTAAATGTACAAAATAATCACAGCCTCTTTTATCATCAGCTGATCCACCCTCATCCCATATCAATCTTTAATGGTTTTCTGTATTTCAATAAAACACAGCACATCAGTCTGCAGGAAAACAACCAGAATAAAGCACACAGATTAACATATTCGCATCAGCGTTTCTCTCTGTATGAGCCTATAACTGGCATACATGGGTTGTTGGGAGCAGGGACTACAGATGATTTAATTTCATACTCCAAACAACTCCAAGTAACAAACATGGATTAGCTACTCCTGGACTAGATTTCCCTGCTGAGTATCTTCATTAGGAATACTTTGTAGTCAGTGCTTGACCTAATTCTTGTCCAGGAAACCAACTTTTGGAGCCAATCAAAATCTTATCCTGGGGTTGGGCAGGGTAAGGAGAGGTGCTACATATTAAAGAAAAATACATATAGTTAAAAAAAAACAAAAGTGGGAACAAAGTGTGGGTGACAAATGAAAACGAGAGGAGGGTGGACACTGTCGATTCTAAAGACTGCTTTAAAGACTCAAAGGAAATAAGGTGTTGTTGTCCTGGGCGGTATGACCCTCTCCGAATCAGGAACAGCCCGGAATAGCTTGGGCTCCCGTATGTTCACATCTTTGAAGACCATGATGGAGGCAATGTTGCCACAGCGGTAGCAATAGTTAGGGGCTGACCAGACAGTCACCAGCTTCTCATCAAACATGAACTTGTAGCCCTCATGAACCAGCTGATGTGCACGGCAAATTAGCTTCAAGTTGTTGATGTGGACGAACTTAAAAAAAAAACCAAAAAAAACCAAGTCTTTAAATAAGTCTTTAAAAATTTGCAAACCTTTCATGTTTTTTTTATATTTCTGCATGAAACATCAAGGTCAGTGGCCTACAATCAAAAGGATGTAGGTAGGTTACCCAGAGGTACCCATGACCCCCAACAAATTCTTCTGATAATACATTATTAAGTTTTAATGTGTAATCTATTGGTTGGTTGCTTTCATTCATAAAATATGGCTCCACATTTCAGGATTTCACAAAAAATTGTTTCACAGAGGAACAACGTATAGATCTATCAAATAAATCTTTGCAAGTCTTTAATGAATTATGAATAATATAAAAAATTAGAATAATTGTAAAATATAAAAAAACTAAACTGACATGATTAAAATATTTTTTATCGGTACTTATTTTAAAAGAAACAAATTTAAAAGCTTCCTTAAGACATTCATCGTTTGCGAAACGAAGAGAAGAATACATGAGAGTTTAATATCTGAACCGTGGGTAGCCGACAACATTGCAACAATGCTGCAACACTGACTTGTGCAATGATTCTTAAAGTGGGGTGCACTGTGCCACTGCACAGAAATGTATGCTAAAATGTGTAGTAAACTGCTCTTTAAACAAGGAACAAGTACAGTTAGAAAAAAAAATAATAAAGATGATAATACTAATCATTGAGTCAAATAAATCAGACAAGGCGAATTATTCAAAGATGAGCTATGGTCACCTGTTCCCAAAGCAGCCCAAGGCAGAAAAAGTTTTAAAAACCTTGACCCGTGTCCTGCCTGACCCCACTGTCTCAAACTCCAACTCCTATGAGCACTTGCCAAACCAGTCTCAATTCATGTAGATTCCAATAGATCAATTACGTTTTTCTGATTCTGAACTTTTTCACCTTTGCGAATCTTAACTTCAAATGGTTGCTGAAGTTAAGAAATGGGGCTTTAAAATATGACCATCTGCATCGCAATGATGCCTGATTTGATTAGGTCACATTATGGTGTACAACTAATTGGTTAGTAAATTAGCCGGCAACTTTTTTTAAATGGTCTATTCAATTAGTTGTTGCAGACAGAATGATTTCTATTAACTGTTCATCAGTCCTCCACATCAGTTTAGTAAAAATCTAGCATATTTCTCTGCACAGAAATGTTTTGGGATTAGAGTTTCATGGGTTTCAACATATTCACTTCTCACTTTATATTCTTCTATAACATTTCTTTTGGGTTAAGGAATTTGGGAATCAGGAATCTGATTTCGCCATTCTAAAACATTACTTTAACCTACTTTAAGCATTTTATGAAAATCTGTAAAGGGTCAAATTTATGCAGAAATATACAAACTGCTAAAGATTTAGAAACGTTTAAGCAGTACCGTATTCACACATGTATTGAATTTAGTCTTTATATTGAACATTTAGTCCATTTTAAGCAACTATCCTGAAAATCCAACTGGTTCTATGCTTGTCAATCTTCAATACATCCCACTTACGCTAGAAAATTATTTTCTGTGAAGTTATAATACAGAATTAATTGAATGTACACAAATTGTTTAAAGATTGCTTTTTTTTTTTTTTTTTTAAAAAAGAGGTGTTCTAAAAGAAAAAAAACTGCAGTGCAGAATTAATTCAGTGCCAGCACATTGAAGCAACATGAATCCATGAATATTTGTACCTAAATAATTTGACAGATTGTTCATCAGCGGAGATTTCTTACCTCATTGGTGACTTTGGCACCAAAGAGCCAGCCAGCACCCCTTGGGCTGATAGCCCAGGTGTCAACATCCTCTGGATCAGACCACACAAGGTCACAAAAAGCACCCTTGTGAGGGATTTCCTGGTTACGCTCAATTGTTCGAATCTGGTCCAGTGTTTTGATGTCAGGTGAAAGCCCACCATGCACACAAAGGATTTGCTCATCTATTAACTGGGGAAAGAACAGCACATAATATCCATCAAATGGGGAACAAAGATAAACATCCCACACCTCTTTTGACTTTATATTATTAAGAACCAACATAGGCATTGCATAAGCACAAACATACATTTAAAAATAACAAAATGACAGAAAAGATCATTAGAATCCTTACTGAGGTATAGATAGATTTAAATGATAAAAATCATCATGATCTGCATCATGATCTGACAACAGCAGGAAGTATAAAGATAACTGCACCAAAATCATCTTTGTTGCTCCAATTAGTTTCTAATTATTTGCTCAGCATGAAAAATGAAATGAAAAGTGCTTAAAACCTGACAATTTGGAGTTTTAAATAAAAAAAAAACCCAACATACTTCTGGACTGGACACCTCTTGCCAGTTTAGAGGAAGATACCAAGTGCAGTTTTACCATATGGAGTAACAAATACATGGTGACCTTTTATGCTAAGTTGGATATGAAAGTGAAAGTGAAAAAGTGAAAGTGACAACCCTTGTCATTGCGAGGTCACAACACAGCACATGTAAACCACAATGAAATTGGACCTCTGCATTTAACCCATGCATTTAAATAGCGTGCAGCAGTGGGCAGCTATTGAAAGCGCCCGGGGAGCAGTGACGGGGACGGTACCTTGCTCAAGGGTACCTCAAGGCAACCTACTTGTGAGGGAATCGAACCCACAATCTTCCGATGCAGGGACAACTCCCTAACCACTAGGCCACCACTGCCCCATATGCTATAAACTATATGCAATATGCTATAATATATGCTATAAACAAAATAAACACATTTGGTATTAGGCCAATCACTACAACAGCTTTATTTTAGCTACCTAAGTATTGCCATTGCAAAGAAACAGGCATCCTGAAAAGCCTCACTAAATTTCAAGCTGGTGTAAGATTTAAGCTAGAGCTATGCAAATTGATTATTTCATTTTTGAGCATGGAATATTTGTTGAGCTGAGCTAGAATGACCCTTTTTTAACTGATCAGCCTCAACATTAAAACCATAACACAGTTGAAATGTACAACACTGAGTATTTTTTGAATAACCCTGGTGATGGGGTGTGCAATAATAAAGAGAAAAAGTGAAAGTGACGCTTCTTGTCATTGTGAAACGCAGCGCAGCACAGCACAACACAACGAAATTCAACCTCTGCGATTCACCCATACACACACATGCAGCAGGGAGCAGCTATTGAAAGTGCCCAGGGAGCAGTGATGGGGATGGCACCTTGCTCAAGGGTACCTCAGGGAAACCTACTGGTCTGGGTTTGAACCCATGACCTTCTGATCCTGGTGCCAACTCCCTAACCACTAGGCCACTAGGCCACCGCTGCCACTATGTGAGGCACCAAGTAATTTATTTCTTGAAGTTGATGTGTTTGAAGTAAGAAAACTGAATAAGCATTAATATCTGAGAGACATTGACAAGTGCCAAATTGCAATTGGTAGACAAAGCGGTTAGACCTTTACAAAACAACAAGTCTTGTGGAGCGTTTTTGGTTGCAGAGTTTACTACCTACCAAAAGTCCTCCAAGGAAAGGCAATGGTTTAACAGATTAAAGGAATAGGCACCTGAAGCTTATTAATGCCTGTCAGAAGCCGTATCTGGTCAAACCAAACAGTAGAACCTAATGTTCTACGCTGAAAGGCATTTGAGCTACTCTGACATGACAGTGTTTTTTTCCGATAAAATTTAAGTGTGTATAACTGTAGCAAAGCATAATTTCGCTTTTATCAGTTGATTACGTTACATTTACTCTGGCATCACACACTGTGCTTGTGTGTGTCATACTGTAATTGGTCAAACTACTCACAGCAAAAAGAGTAATTTGTTTTGAACTGTATGGACTGTGTGTTCATTATGCATAAAAACGCACAAATTCAGACAACCCAACTCTACTGGTGGTGGTCTAGTGGTAAGATACTCGCCTTTGGACCAAGAGGTTACAGGTTCGAATCCCACCTCCAACACCACTACCATTGGGTTCGTGAGCAAAAACACTTAACCGCAAGTTGCTCCAAGGGGGCCCGTTTCTGTATTCAGGAATCAGAAGTCGCTCTGGATAAGAGCGTCTGCTCTATGCCGTGAATGTAATCAACTTATAAAAGTGAAATTACGCTGTGCTATAATAATAAACACTAAAAAATTTTTGTAAACAAACAAACAAAAAAAACCCCTCAGGATTAGTGCAAATAACAGAGTAACAAACACTTAAACAAAACTTAACTTACGGCAGCAACAGTCAGCATGTCAAACACTTTAGTGCAGTATCGCCAAGCATTAGCATTTCCATACTTAGTTTGGCACTCATCTAAGGAAAGAAAAAAATCTTTAATATCAAGTTTAATGACATAAGAACGGGTGTTTAAATTTATGATACTCACCATAAAAGCCATACACTTGGGTGATCTGCCTGCTCTCGTGATTTCCACGCAACAATGTAATACGGTCAGGCCACTTAGCCTTAAGTGCTAGCAAGTACGTAAATGTCTCCAAACTGTAATAGCCTCTGTCCACAAAGTCACCCTGAGGAGTGAAAAATCCATAGTCAAAGAACATAAATGGGAAACAGCCTACACTACAGAAAAAAAAAACAACAAAAAAAAAAACATTCACATGATTGTACTAAACGTAAAACTACAGAAATGTCTTATAATCAGCATACATTTCTAATAGTTTCACTTTCAAGCCTCAGTGCATGCTGGCTCTATAAACTGTAATGATGGACAGTTAAGTGTTGCTGTGTTTTTCTAGGGTCCCATACCATGAATATGTAGTTTGTGTCTGGTACTTGTCCTCCAGTTCTAAAGAGTTCACATAAGTCATAAAACTAGAGAGAGGCAGAAAAACAGTGTTCAGTTAAACTGTAATGAAAGCACAATAACAATAGAAATGATTATTGCTCTAGTGGAATGTTACCTGTCCATGGATATCTCCACAAACGGTCACTGGAGTGGATACGGGCTGTACATTTGATTCCTCTAGTAGCAGGTCACATACATAGTCACACAATCTCTTTTGAGGCAAAAATGGTTAATGACAAACTACTGAATAGAAATTGTGCAAATCAACTTCTGAACAATTTATGAATTTGGAAATTAAGGCATATTTTCTTTATCTCCCATTATTCCTTTTATTTTTATTGAACATACAAATAAATTTTTAGACTACACACTGAAGGTATGGATTCACAAAATGATCATTTCAATGTTTTCTTGGTTATACATACTGGAGAATCCACATTATCAGGGAGTAAATGGGTCTTTTCCGGAATTTATATGCGTGACCGCCGCTGTTTGCAGAAGGAAGGAGGCTACGGTCAGGAATTTTGATGGTGCACGATTTTGCACTGTACACAGCCAATTTCTCACCGTTGACTCGATGAAATGAGCGCTGTCTACCTAAAATACTTCGCTTAATGTGTTTTAAGTAAGAACAATTAAACCATCACTAACCCGCTAGTGTGCAAAACAGACATCTTACAAGCTAGCGCATCCAATACGGCTTAATGTACAAGATGACATTGTCATACTTCTTTCCATAAACTCGGGATACGAAATAAATACCAACGGTTTCTGATAGGATCGTAAATATGAATAAATATAAACATTATGGAAGAATCAAAGTACTTTTGGATTGCTAAGCTAACGCTAACTCTCTTGATAAACTGCTAGTCAGTAGTGGGCAATAGCAGCAGTTTAGTTTTCAAACACGACTAAGAAAAATTGGGTTTTCACACTGATACGGTTTAGCTTAAGGCATGATAACGACGATACTCACCTTTAAATCGTTCTCTGGAAGATATTTACACTGTCTCGCAATTTCAACATATTTGTCCAAGTCTAACGGCGCCATTTTGAGAACATCAGCTTGAGTAGAACCGAGAGGAAACGCGGATACGTCACACAGCGGATAGGCAGGCCTCAGATCGGTTCAACTGCGCCTGCGCCAAAATCTATACATGACGCGTATGGTATAATCATCAATATCCTAGTTATTTTGTCATACTCAGTAGTATTTAGCATCATAGTACATAGATTAATATGTGGATATTTAACACAAGGTGTTGTTAAAATATAAATAATAATATAATATAATATAACAGGTATCAGCTAGAGTAAAAGGGAAGGTTTATAAGACAGTAGTGAGACCAGCTATGTTGCATGGGTTGGAGACAGTGGCACTGACGAAAAGACAGGAGGCAGAGCTGTTGTCACTACTGGCCTGTAAAAAGCTGATAACCCGTTAGAGTTAAAGATGCTGAGAATTTCTGCAAACTTTGCAGAATCATCAATGCAATTCTCATTTAAATGTGGTTTTAAATTCACATTTTATGCAAATTTGTATTTTTTTTATCATTAAATCTTAAAGACCTCTTTGATTGTGCAAAATTAGCTAAATTAATAACTATTTTTAAAACCTTTATAAATAACAGGAATTTTTTTTTTGTTTTTTATAAGCAATGGACAGTCAAAGCCAACTTTTTCCTCCACTATTGTCACCTCTCCTCCATGCATCCTAACCACTCCACTTCCCTCCCTTTCGTTCATCACATTATTCTGTCTTTGTCCTGCTCACTTTCATTTCTCTCCTCTCTAGAGCATATCTTCACCTTTCCAGGTTCTCCTCAAACTGCTCCCTACTCTCTCTACAGATCACAATATCATCAGCAAATGTCATCATCAACAGGGACTCCTGTCTAACCTCATCCGTCAACCTGTCCATTAAAACGGCAAACAAGAATGGGCTCAGCACTGATCCTTGATGTAATCCAACCTCTACCTTAAATGCACCCGTCACTCCTACTGCAGATCTCACCACTGTCACATTGCCCTAATACATATCCTGAATTTCTCTCACATACTTCTCTGAAAAACCTGACTTCCTCATACATATGTTAGATGTTAGATCTTGCTATCTCATTTTTAATCCCATGTCAAGTGTTAAAAACATGTTTTACCATCTGTTTTGATGTGCTTTTTAATGTGCATATTGGTAATTTTACTACAATAGCTACAATAACTACAATAATCTTTGAATAATATATGAAACACACTATTTAGAAAAATGTATGACAATACTAGTTAATGCTAGTTTTCATGCTAGCTAGAATGCTAGTATCATGGACTCCCTTTTTGAATCTTAGTTGCTTCCAAAGCTTTCTTCCTCCAGCTTTAGATGCTATTTCTTGTCTCTGTCACCTTTGGCTTGCTCACTAGGTACTCAGACACATATTTCTGCCTTGCAAAAACATCATTTGTACAAAGCACTATTTAAATAAGTTTGATTTTACCTGTCACTAAATAATTAGAAAACTAGCATGTATATATTTCTTAATATTACAGCATTCAACATCATTTAGTAATTTAAGCAATTTAAGCTTTACTGTTCCCATATTCCTGCAAAGTGTTTGTCTTAAATGCCAAGATAAACATCCCAGAACACAGGCAGAGAGTGGCGCTATTTATTTAAGAAGCATAAATATTTTTACACAACTACTTAAAAGTATGAAATCATTAGAAAGTGGCATCTCATTTTATTTTTTAATTTAATAATTAATAGATAATAATTATTAATATGACCAGACTATAGGTTTTCAACAATGTAAAGTTCATTGTAATGTAATCAATCAATTAATTAGTGTTTTGTGTATGTTAAACAAAATTGGTGACACTTTAATATTTAGACAATCTAATTTAACATAAAACTAACAGAATACTTGCATTCAAACATTTTGTCTATCCACAAATCCAATTAGTCCGATGTGCAGTCAAAGCTCTATTTCCATCGTCAGAGGTCATCAAGATTTAGCCCGAGCTGATTCCTGCATTCAAATAAATAAATGTATACTTTACTAAAGTAATTGGCACAACAACCAGACAATATTATTAGCAAATGTTGTATTGCAGTAAAGGGGAGAACAAACCCCCTCTAAACATCCTCGAAGACAATTAATTTGAGCTTGCTTCCAAAACATTTAGAAATGTACTGTATCCATTTCTTCCATCCATTTTCTGCCGCTTGTGCCAAACAGGGTCACGGGGGAGTGCTGGTGTCCAACCCAGCGCACACAGGGCGAGGACGGTCCATCTTTAATCCTGTTCTTTTTCACTATGATTTTTGCCTTGCAGTTATATTGGTGATTCAGTAATTATATCTGGTATGTATGGGACAGTTAACATAATCATTCCACACAATGCAGGTTTTTCTTAAGACAACTTAAAAGCCTTTACAATTATCTACTGTTGACAGAAACAGTGGTGACTTTTATCACCACAGAATAAAAAAGATACACGATATTGAAAGTAATGGGCATTGCATGCCAGCAGATACAGGCCACTTTAGTGCAAACATATACAGGTGGGTTAGAGCCAGACAGTTATTTTATTGTGGTGGCACTTGGCAGATCATGATAAAAGCTATCTAAAATATTTTATATATTACTAATATTACTATATATTACTTATATATGCCAATAGACAGGAACTGTATTTTCTGAATAAAAGCCACTTTTAAAATTCTATCAGTGGAACAAATAAAAACTGTCCATAAATCAAATTAACTGCTCATCCTGACAGGGGTCATGACATCATAGGACATAGAGAGTAAAAAAAGTAACAACCTGGAGAGAGACAGTCCATTGGAAGGCAAACAGACAAACCTAGGGGGCAATTTTGCATCTCTGATCCACATGATATGTATGTCTTTGGACTTTGAAGGGAAAACAGCTCCCAGAGGAATGCCACACAGATACGAGGAGAACATGCAAACTGCAAAAAGGACCAAGGCCACTCTGGAAGTTCTAAACCTAGAACTTTCTTAATGTATGACAATACTGCTACCAACTTTAAGTAACGCCATACTTAAAAATGTCATATTAATATTCCAAAAGAGTAAGCCAAATATATTAATTTTGAACACTTTTTTTTTACAAACTGACTTTCAATAGTATGCTGTTTAAAAGTTCAAAATGTAAGTTGTCATATACTGTAACACTGGGGTGTCGTGAGTAGGACATAGATGCGTAGCCGGGAGTCGGGTTCTTGACTTTATTTACCATACTGAACATAACAAGACTCAAAGAACTTAATCACCACTGTTTTCTCTTAAATGACCGACTCTGACTCACTGGGACTTATAAAGCCAGCCCCTAATGAAGAACACCTGTGCCTTCATGAGCCCAGGCTTGCTCAGTCAGAGCAGAGCGCCATCTACAGTGACAACCCTTGTCATTGCGAGGTCACAGCACAGCACAGCACACAGTGAAACGAAATTGGACCTCTGCATTTAACCCATGCAGCTAACCCATGCAAGCGCCCAGGGAGCAATGACAGGGACGATACCTTGCTCATGGGTACCTCAGGGCAACCTACTGGTGAGGGAATCGAACCCACAATTTTCCGATGCAGGAGCAACTCCCTAACCACTAGGCCACCGCTGCCCCCGTTATGTGACATTATGTATAAGTAGATATACATTTAATATATATCAAAAGTCTAAACCAATGTGTAATATATACTTACCACCATTAGGTGTCCATTTTTTGCCCTGTACACCATAGATTCATTGCTGCATTTGAAATCTATTACTCCCTCTCTGCCAGGTTGTATGTCAAATCTCACACTGCAAAATATACAAGGGTACAGTTTATAAATTTACTACCACCAATGTAAAAAAATGAATTGGTGTCAAGGTCCATTATGGGCTTTACAAGTTCATGATCCTTTCAAAATGTTTTTTTTTTCTTTTTTATGTTTTTTTGTGTGCGTGAATTAAACTGCTCACCTCCCATGAGCCACTTTGATTAGGTTGTAGTTTTTCATCACTATGCAAAGTTTCGTTAAAGCCTCAAACAGGTAGTTGCACTGAAGAACCAAGTCACCCTAAATGGCAAAAAAGGATATTTCTACTCTGTATTTTGGACAAATGTGAACAGCATCTATTTCCACATGGAAAAAAAACATAAGCAGTTTTCTTACTTTTTGCTTAATGTCTTCACATATGACATGAAGTATGAGAAAATTGTCACTCAGATTGCTGACAGACACACCTAAAATGAAAGACATTGAAGCACTAATCTTATGGTACATATTTTTGTGCTTTTCTACTCTATTTATTTATTTATTTATTTTTAATTTTTTTAGTAAAACAACATTGACTTATCTTATTTGACATCTGTATAAAATTATAATTATTGTGATAATAGTACATGGCTATAGACAAAATGTTACTTTTGAAACAACAAAACTTTTAGTAACATTCTGTGACTGATTGTGGTTGTCACAGTCTTTACGGAAAAGTATAGTTGACAGTGATCCAAGATATTATAGAGAACAAATGACACTCTCCTCCAAATGAAAAGCAAAATTTCAGTAGTGCTGGCTGTAATATATTAATCTGTATGGTCACCTTTCAGTGAGCTGTATTCCACTCGCTGTTTGATTTTGGCCTCCTCCACCAGGTAAGCTGCTATCTGTGTGAAAACTAGCTGTCTTAAATGGGGGCGAAAGCCATTCCTGTCATACTTTATTACTGGGACACTGTACTGTGTGGGGGAGAAATCAAGAAAAATTATTTTCTCAATGGCTTTGTACACTTATGGATAATTGACATAATTTGGATATATGTAATACAAGTTCTCAGCTTGAAAAAAATAGTTCTAACTAAGTTAAAAAAAAAGAAATATGACATTGTATGAAAAATCTGCAATCATTCACTAAGTAAAGGTAAGCATTGCGTTTACTCGAATGATGTAAAACCATTGAACACCTTTTCAGTGTGATGCGATTTTTTTGTGATCAAGAATTGATCAAACACGTGACTTCTTCTTCTGCTGCTTCTTCTTCTTTCGGCTGTTCCCATTTAGGGGTCACCACAGCAGATCATCGGTTTTCATTGCTTCCTGTCTTTTGCATCGTCCTCCTTCAAACCAACCACTTTCATGTCCTCTCTAACCACGTCCATAAACCTCCTCTTTGGTCTTCTTCTTTTCCTCTTTTCTGGCAGCTCCATCTTCAACATTTCCTCTCAATATAATCATCGTCTCTCCTCTGGACATGTCCAAACCAACGCAACCTTGCCTCTCTAGCTTTGTCTCCAAAACATCTAACCTGAGCTGTTCCTCTAATATACTCATTTCTAATCCTGTCCATCCTCGTCACACCCAACAAAAATCAACACAATGCTCCTGCAACTGAATGCAATCAAATCATAAAAGCAATGCTGCATTACTTTGGGTAAAGCATTCCCAAAAGTGTTCAGCAGTTAGGGGAGTGTCATGTGTTGTGGGGGAATGGGGGAATCAATATCTTCAAGTTTATGTATAAGCTGAACTATTAAAATTATCGTTTTCATAATTTTCATTTCTTTTTTTCTTTGTCTTTTTCATAGCCTAACGTAAAATAGAAGCTTTCCTAGAATACTAAGTTGCAGTACCTTGATGCCTTCAGGGCATATCACCTGCAGCACACGTATGTTTAGATCTTGCTCACCTTAAGTGAATGTGAATAATAATGTATTAGAAACAAACAAACTAATTAATTAATTAATTAATTAAATGAGATAATGAGTTCTTACTTATCCTGGTCTCAGCAAAAGGATGGCACACACTCTGAGGATAGTTTTCTTTTTTTCCTTTAAATATGTCACTTGTCAGTGCTTTGAGTTGCAGCTGGAAATAAATGAAGAATCATGTAATATTATACAGTAATTTATAAGCATTTCAGAATTTTAGGTCAATGACAGAATGCTCCACTTGCAAAAATCTGCTGAAACATTGGGTATACACATTCAGGTACACAGTTGTTTCGTGCATACTTTACTGTGCATGAATGTAGTGTCACAATGTTTGTACCTTGTAAAAAGGGTTTAGAAAAAATGAATTATCCAAGTTTTTAGAAAGTAAATCAAACTTACACAAAAACTGAGAAAAATCCAACCTTTAATTCAAATAATTATAATCACCCTCAATAATTTTTAACAAAGAGATTTTCACTTTTGAAGCACTGTCATCAAGCTGCTTAACTTGAGTACTTATGTACTTGCTGGAATACCTGTGCTTTCTGCTGTGCAGAGATTCCATGCACATACTTTTGCACCAAGTGACGTGTGTATAATTTCCGTAGGAGCACAGAAGCCTAAAAGACATCACTCACCCATTATAGCAGCTTCTTATTACAATGTTGTCAAATACTGGTCCTGGAAGTCTGCATACAGTAGTGTTTTACTAGCTTTAATGCATCCACTTCAACAATGGTTGTTAACGAGTTGAATAGTAGTATCTAATTTGTATTGAAAGCATTAAAAATTTGCAGAAAATACGGGATCAAGTTTGGGTAAAACTGCCTACTCCACTCCCTGTATCTGAAAAGTCAGCACAGATTAAGAGCAGCACATTGCAACATATTGATTTCAAATTTTGTAACAGTAATAAAGGTTTTGAAAGCTTAGAATATATTTTGCAGTATCTTACTTTGTCCATTGTTCATTAATGATCAAAATGCTAGTAATGTATAAATGCTGTACCTCTTGCATGATAGGTGGGGATGTTAGCCAGGTTTTGTCCAGCAGAGATGTAGGCAGATTCTCTTTGAGCCGCGTGAGGTAACTTTGCCGGACGAAGGCCAAATACTCAGAGTTATCCATATTAACAGGCTGATTTCTGTTCATGAAGCCTTTGATGAATCTGTCCAAATTAATAACTCAGGTGATGCATGATACCAAAAATTATTTGCAATCTAATTAAATTAATCTGATATGAGGTGAAATCAAAGATTTTTTTATTAATTGAGATATTTTCCAATGAATGTAATGGAAAATTCTAAAAGTTCAGAGTAAGGGGCGTGCTAAAGTCATCTGTGACAGACGCAAAAGTTAAAGGAAAGGTTCACAAGAGGGTAGTGATATCAGCTATGCTGTAGGGGTTGGGGACGGTAGTGGAGAGGCAGCGGAGCTGGCAGAGTTAAAGATACTAAGATTTGCATTGTGTGTTTGTGTGTGGGTTTCCTCTGGATGCTCTGGGTTCCTCAATCAGGTTGATTGGAGTTGCTAAATTACCCCCTAGGTCTGAGTGTGTTGTGTGTTTGTCTTCATGTTGGCTCTGTGATGGACAGGTGAACTTTCCCCCCCCCCCCCCCCCCTCCTCACCACCTCTGACTCTACTCAGTACAAGATGCTAAGAAAATGAATGAGAGAGAGGGAAAGAGTGAATGAGGGCCATCCTATCCACCAAAATAGGGCTATGGTGCTGCCTTGAACTCCTAACCTTGGGTGGTTGTGGCATCAGCAGAGATTGAAGACAAAATCCTTATTTAAAGTCTTTTTATAACACACTAAAGTACATTTGAAGGACATCATCCTGTTTTATGTGAGATGTTAGGTCAAAACAAACAGAATTCTGAGCTGGAGCTTCTATCCAACCCGTACCAATCACACCCAATCCCCTGCACCTGGTCCGCCAGGCATTTAAGGTTTGCCAGCCTGACCCAATATTGCCTGTACACCGTTGTGTGTCTTTTTACCTAGTTTCTTGGGACAATTGTTTTAATCAGATTAAAGAACCCTGAGGTCTTCCATGCGCTTGTGCCACTCTTTCCTTGTTAACATAACAAATATAAAATATTAGATTCTTTGTGAAGTACAAATTTGTCCATTTATCAATCAATTCAGAAGCAAAGTCAGAGAAGCAAGATGGCGTTGGTACAGAGGTGACACAAGGAGTAAGTGTAGAGATTAATTTTATAATAATAAATTTTTCATAAGATTTTCATTATAGACAATATTTGATTTTCTATAGTTAAGAGTATGCATATAATTTGCTGTTTACCAAATCTATATTTTTGCATGTTTAAAGTCTTACTTCTTGATCACTTTTACAGCCCAGGTCCTCTTCTGCCGCTCCTTTCTTGCTTGTAGACCTCGCCAACAAGCTTCAATCTTGGTTGCTAAACACAGACCAGCAGACAGAAAAACTGATGTTTCCTTATATGTGTGTGTGCGTGTGTATGTGTGTGTGTGTGTGTGTGTGTCTGTTTCTAGATAAGTATAAGCTATATATAAAGACATAAAAACACTTATGTCAATACCTGCTTCTTTCTGTCTCATATAGTCCCCTTTCTTTCTGTAGCCTTTGTATTTAGCTTGGATTTTCGTAGCTGTAGCAAAAAAAGGTTAAGATGACCACATGCATATACATATATACACATATATACATTATACAGAAACCTTACCTAGTTCATGCCTACAGATGTCAAATGCATCTTCAGTGGTAAATAGTGTTTGAGGGTGGCGAATAAAGATTTTTGTCCTTAATTGACAAGAAAAAGGCAGCAATAAGAAGCCAGCACTTGGATGTTTAGACAGATGACAAATGAAGAAAATTCAACTTAAAGTGGTTTTGCAAACTGCTGTAACCACAATATAATTGTGCTTTGACATTGATTGTAGAAGTCTCAAATCTCTTTAACTGTACTGAAGGAAACTTGCCAAAAAAAAAGAATCCCTCAGCTGTTTTAATGATGGTGCCATTGAAGACATTGTTTAACAGGTTAATCCAATCTCTCCCACAAGGCTGAGATCTGGTATAAATTGCATTACTTATCCTTTATGTCATTCCATTTTAATCAAACCATTTAAATTACAACTTGTGCCCTATTAGGGCCATCCTTTTCCACACCTGTGCACAACAGTGTCTGTTTTCGCACTATATCATTTATATGTGGATTTGTAATTTGTAATAGGTTTTAATGCACTGCAGCCCTGCAGTAACATTCCACTCTGTGTAGATGTGGACCTTTCCTTCTAACTCAGTTTGATAATATTAACATTCTGTGATTATTAATGTAGTTTTTGTGGACCTTTCTTGCTGACTCAGTTTGATAAAATTAACATTCTATGATTATTAATGTGCTTTTTAACTTCTTTACTTGTATTGTTAGAGAGAGAGGGCAATCATGTTAGGATTTTCCTTTTTATTATCACCTGTCTGTAATGTTAGATGGATGCCACAGTACCTGCCCATTTTGTACTCATCTGGCTTATAGCCCAGATGTTTAACAAGCCGTTCTACACCTTCAGCTGCTGATCCTTTCCAATTGGGCCATGTGTCTGGACACAGAGGCTTATACCTGCACAAACCACCAAAAAGAATAAAGAATGTCCATATAGTTAGGTGCTTTTACATTTCATTTACATAACATTTGGGTCTCTGTGGAAACATTTTAGTTTTCCTTCAACTGCTAAGACCTGCGTTTTCTATTTTTAGCAACTCAAACTTTGCTATTTACACTGCAAATGTTCTACATAGAAAGTTACAAAGTTCCTTGTTTTTTTATTAAAATGTTAATTCAGTTTAAAAGCAAGTTTATAAAATGTTCTATATATTCAAGCATTTTTATTTTCAACACTCCAGCAGAACATGCAGCTATTTATGTCACACCTTTTAAGGAAGAGGTCATATCTCCTGCGGTAGGCAAAGCCAGCACGCCTCACCCTTAGGTGCTCCATCAGTCCCAGGTATTTGACCTGGTGCCTTACCATGACGTCGTCAAAGTGGCCTACGGTGTGGGTAGATAAATGAGTTAGACAGTGCCACCATTTTGTAAAACATCCAGCACACCTAAATGCTGTTTAACAGGTGTTAGGTGAAAGGCTCACCTGGCTGCTTGCTATCATTGGGTTTCAGGCAGCGCACGTACCATGGATTTTTGGACATGAGGATTTCCATCAGGCCAGCCAGGCTGCTTTTATATTGGGTGGCCACCTAATTGATCCCAGACTGTTATCTCAATCAATATTTATATTCTAAATTGCTTAGGTTTTTTTCCTTTCTGTAATGTTAAGTGTCCAGCACATAAAACAGTTATTGCTAAATTATAGGGTTTATTTTTAAAACACTCAGCTTTTATCTGTCAAAATGTCCTCCTTGTTATGAAGAGCAGACTTGGCCTAAACAATGATCAGACACTTTTCTTTTGTAAGAATATACACTACCTGTCCAAAAAAAAAGTCACCACCTGTAATTAACAAATTTGATGCAGTGAGTTGCTTCTCATTACTTAAACAGCCATGTCGAAAGACACATCCTGTGGTCGTGGAAAAGATGTTAATCTGTTTCAGAAGGGTCAAATTATTGCCATGCATCAAGTTAAGAAATTTACGATTATTGGGTTAAGAACCATCCAACAAATTTTTTTAAACTGGAAGGAAAGTGGGGAACCATCATCTTCGCGGAAGGAATGATGTTGGAAAAAAATTTTGAATAACTGTGATTGGAAATCACTTAAACATTTGGTGAAATCAAATCATAAAAAAAGCAACAGCAGAACTCATGGCTATGTTCAATAGTGAAAACACAATGTGACGGGAATTCAAGGAATCGGGACAAAACAGCTGTGTAGCCTTAAGAAAACCACTGATCAGTGAGGCTAATCGCAAAAGAAAGTGATGCACCCATCATGCCTAGAGCCTACTGTAAAAGCCTGTGGGGGCATTGCTATGATCTGGGGTTCAGCAACGTTATGTGCCCAAAGAAGAGGACAGCTGACTACCTGAATATACTGAATGACCAGGTTTTTCCATCAGTGAAGTTCTTCCAAGATGTTAATGCCAGGATTCACGGGGCTCAAATTGTGAAAGAGTGGTTCAGGGAGCATAAGACATCATTTTCACACATGGATTTGCCACCACAGAGTCCAGACCTTAACCCCATTGAAAATCTTTGGGACGTGCTGGAGAAGAATTTGTGCCGCGGTACAACTCTCCCATCGTCTCTACAAGATCTTGGCAAAAAATGAATGCAACTCTGGACGGAAATAAATGTTGTGACATTGCAGAAGTTGCTACAGCAATGCGTGCCGTAATTAAAGCTAAAGGCAGTCCAATTAAATATTCGAGTGTGTGACTTTTTTTTTTTGGACGGGCACCATATATACTGTCACCTCCAAGACTATTGTAAGAATAAGGCTATATCAGTTCTTTTCTTTTTTTTGCTATTTGGGTTTGAGAAAAGATTTTTTTAAAATCTAAGTATGTTAAATTACATAGGACAAAGCGCCTTGCATATCAGATTCCAATTTTTAGAGTGAGTAAAAGTATTGAAACTAAGTTTTAAACTAAAGGAAAATAAATGACACTGAATATTTGATTACATGTCCCTTGCTTGCAATAACTGCATAATAAGCCTGCCACCCACTTACTTCACAAAGTATTTTTCTACAGCTATGGTTTCCACAGCATCTTTCAATTGTTGTTTGTTCTGGGGAGTTTCCTTGCCAGGAGACTAAAAGCATGTACAATTGGGTTACAATTGACTTGACCAACTTTCTGTTTTTCCCTGGATTAATTTCTTTGCCACTAGGGAATGTGTTTTGGATCATTGACTTACTATTGTCAACTACTATCACCAATAAAGATCACTAAGCCTGTTCCAGAAGCAGCCATCAAGGCCAGGACAATTAATCACACTTCATAAATGAGTTAGAAAGTTTTGGATCATGATCATATTATTTCTTTTTCCACACACTGGTCTTTCCATTACTTTGGTAGAGATAAATCATTGTCTCATGAGTCCAAAACACTTTTATTTGTACTTGTTTTTTTATTAATACTTCTGATAGGTGTTTTGCATTTTGTGGTATGGCCTCTATATTTCTGCTCTTGAAGTCTTACTTTTACTGCTCCTGAAGTCTTACACTTTCCCTGTCAAGGATATCTCCATATCTGTTTTTTTTTTACGACTTTTACAACAGTTGCTGTTGTCTTTAACTGACTTGTTCAATGTATGTTATTCAGTACACGAGTGTTTTCTTTCTTTTTCATGAATTTTCAAATGGCTGTACTGGCTAGCTCAGCATTTAAGAAATTTTCCCCCTTTTCTTAGCTTCATTTGACATGCTTTTCCCCTTTTGTACAGTTTAAAAAAATCTTTCAAACAGGAAAAAACCATTCTAACAACAAACACCTGTCAGCCTCTTATGTTACAATACTTTTGCTCACTAGGCTCTATGTAATTTAACATGTCCAATATAAAAACAGGAGATAAAAGCTGAACATATAAAAAGCAGGAGATAAAAGCTGAACATCTTTATATATATATGTGTGTATATATAAGTATTTGTGTGTGTGTATCTCACTGTCCTATCTAATTAAAGTTCAATCTTATGAAGAAAACTGTGAATGTTAAGGAGTCTGTAAAAGTTTTTTACCGTTTCAGGTCTTTTCTTGTTGTCAGACTCTCTGCGTGAAAAACACTGCTGTATAATAGGGTTCTTAGACTGCTGCACAACCTGAATAAAATACATCAGTAGTATTCAGATCCAAACGATGCAGTTACATAAGATCTTTATTAATCAAAAGGAAAATTCCTGTGCTTTTTAATTACTCAATGAAATAAAACACAAATCAATATACACACTTAAATATAAATTATTGACAAAAATTCTATCAATTAACTGTGAAACCTCTACAGCTTGGGAACGTACATCCTTGATGTTCCTGTACAGAAGATCATTATTCTTGTCAAGAAATCCTGACAAAGGAAAGCACCTGTTATTAAAGAGGTTCAAGCACAACAACACTTCTGTTTAATAATATTCAATACAAACATAAAAACCAAGCAATAACCAAGTAATAATTCTGTTTAGTCAGTCTTCAAACACGCATGCTGGCTAGATTCACGCTGAGAGAGATTGGTGATGTGGGATGGGAGGAGTCTTATCTATTCAAATTATGATAGGGCCAACAATTATTAAGGTGCACTACTGAATCCTTACTTCATAATATTTACATTTGTTCTTAGCAATTGCAAATAACATAAATACAATAAAAACAATAAATACTTTCAAAACTGAACGAATGTGGCTGTTAATCATATTCACACAGCTATAAAGAAAAGGGAAAAAAATGTTCTTACCTTTTGCATTATACGTAACTTCTCCAGCATAGTGTATCAGGCGGAAGTCTTCTCGGCCAAGGGTTTTACGTGTCTTTTGGTCAGCTAGCTTGTGCCTGAAGATTAGAAAGATTTGGATATGACAGAGTCTTAGGAGGCCATTAAGATGTAAGGAAAAAGTCAGGGCAGGTTTTTGGTAAATAATATAAAGTAGATGCTTTTCAATTTTTTCTTGATAGAAGCACATTGAATTCAGATGACTCACAAGATGAGATGTGGATGTCCAGCCAGAGTCTTCTCTAGCTTCTCTAGAAAAGTGAGGTCAGTGGCTTCACCTGGACGCAAACACTCTTCATCCTGCATGGAATGGAAATGGAGCAAGACAGAGATATATTAAGGCAAATAATGAGTGCCCCTCAAATCATCAGCTATAGAAAAACTGACACTTGACAGAAAATCCACAGAATTTTCAGTTCTCATTTTGCTCCTCCTACCAGCACTGAAATGATCCCTCTGTGTTTCTCCTCCACTAGGTCACAGATGATCTTGTTATTGAAGAATGATATTGACTCCCACTGTTTCAAAACCATATGAGAAAAAAAAATGAGAAAGTAAAACAAAACAGAAAGGATCAATGCATCAAACTAAATCTCTGCTTATCACACTATAGTACCAGAAATTCAAAGAAATAAATATAAATGCAAATTTAATCTGAACATTTTATTTAAAGTTCAGGTAAATATTAATCACCTCTATTCCCTCCATTTTGTACTCTTCCTGCTCTGATTTGATGGTGAGCTGAATGAAAAGCTGTTGGAGTTTCTCATTGCAGTAGTTTATGCAGAACTGTTCAAAACTGAAAAGAAACATGTAAAAGGATTAAGCAAATTAGACCAAATAATTAGTAGTAATCTGCAAGACTTAAAGGTCTGCGAATAACTTACTAATAAAACTTTTGAAAATGAAGGAATTAAACTCAAGACTTTTATTAAATGAGACTTAATTGCAGGCAGGCAGGCTACCGCTTGTCCCAAGCAGGGTCGGGGGGGGGGGGGGGGGGGTGCTGGAGTCCATCCCAGCTCACACAGGGTGAAGGAGAGACTTAATATTTTAATATGTCTTAATTTAATATGTTTTATATGTTTTAATACTTAAAATGTCTGCCATCTAAAACTGCAAGCATTTTAAAACTGAGAAGCACACAAATTAGAAATGATGATGCTCTTGAACTATTAAATTATTTAAAAACTATTTAAACTTTTTAGTTTGTCATGCCACCCTGATTCTCCATGTGTCTATGTCTGCAATGTGCATTTAATTATTTTGGTCCTTGCCCTGCCCTAGTCCATGTTCTGCTCACCTGGTATCTATTCATTTCACCTCCCTGTGTCAGGTGCTCCTCTTTACCTGTGGTTATAAGAACCCTTGTGTATCTTGTATGGGCTAGTTATATGGGCTATTTCTCTGTGTTTATTTGTTCATAATTTAATTATGTGTTATTTACTTTCATTTTCACTTTCACTTTCACTTCATTCATTTTTCATTTTCATTTAATAAAATTCAAGCCAGTTCATACTTATGCCTACATCCTGCTATCGCAAAACTTGAAAATGTGTTTCAACTTCAGGAGGCAGGATGTGGCTGTGAGTAGAAACAATGACAGGGCTATAAATAGGTTACGTACCTGTGAAAACTGTAAGTTACTGACAGATTACAGGAATAAAGAAGAGATGTGGACTACAAAGCCCTAATGTATGTGGATAAGATACTACTAAATGTCAAAAACGTAAATGCAAACAGAACTGTATTAAAGACTATAAACATACACACAAAGAACTATAAAAAACAAACCAAACAGAAATAAGCAAGACAACTGTATAGACAACACCACAAGAATGGGAAAAATAAGCAAACACTATGGCAAGAACACAAGGGTATATAAAACAAGACCATACACACAACACCTGGGTCAAAGGAGGAGACATAAACAGGAATCAAGTGTGAAGGGGAAGAACTAGGGTGGGACAAAAAAACAAAAAAAAAACAAAATAAAAGCACGTGACAAATGCTAAAAAAAAACAACAACACACATTGAGAAGGAAAACAGACATCCACCAGAGAAGCCTGCTAAGATAAACAGTATATAAACGCAGATGTGTTTTAAATATATTGTCACAGATGTGGCCAAAGAGTTTGAATATTTAAATGTAGTGAAATTTGGAGTAGCTTTGATTATTCTTTCTCCATGAACTTATTTTTCACATCTTTCAACAAATTAACCTTGACTTTGAGATGAAAAATACCTGTTTACGTCAAACACTTCAAATCCATAGATGTCAAGAAGGCCAATTACAGTCTTCCGGGTTGAGTCCTACAAACATACATTTGGAAAGCATTTATAATGATTTAATGATTCTTTCAGATAGGGAAATAAAATTACTTTGTTCAGACAATAGATCAAAGAGGTTCATTAGTGTATACAGAAGAAGGGTCTGGGGAAGATGAATAGTCAAAGAGAAGAAAGTAGACAGGAGTACAAGGAGATTAGGTGCTGGGCAAAGAAAAAGTGGTGAAGGCTAAAGATAAGATGTATGGTGAATTGAATAAGAGTTTGGACAGTCAGGAGGGAGAAAAGGACCTATGCCGATTGGCTCAACAGAGACAGAGCTCTGAAAGATGTGCAGCAGGTTAGGGCAATAAAGGATAGCAATGGATTCATAATCACAAGAAAGCACAGCAAGTCAAACAGACAGAAGGAATACTTTGAAGGTAGTGAACCCATACATTTACACTTACGGCATTTAGCAGACGCTCTTATCCAGAGCGACTTACATGTCCTAATTACAGGGACAATCCCCCTGGAGCAATTTAGGGTTAAGGGTCTTGCTCAGGGACCCAGTGGTGGTAGTGCCAGAGGTGGGATTTGAACCGGGGACCTCTTGATCTAGAGGTCCGTAGGCAAGTATCCTACCACTAGACCACCCATACCACTCTGATATACAGTGTGAGTGGTGAGGTCTGCGGTAGGAGTGACAGGGATTGTCAAGGAACCCATTATTCTTTGCAATGATAATGAACAGGTTGACAGCATGGAAATGAGTTGAAGAAGAGAGTGCAAGCAGGTTGAAATAGGTGGAGAAGAATGGCAAGAGTGATTAAAAAAGCATATATTAAAGGTTATACAATTTAATATGCTCAGGTTGTACAATTTGAGACAAATGGAGAGAAGCAAGAATGCATTGGTTTGGACATGTACAGAAGACAATCAAGGACTGTAACTGTCAGAAGCATGTTGAGAAAGGAGCTACCAAGCAAGAGGAGAAGAGGAAAGTCAAAGCGGAGTTTTATGGATGTAGTAAGAGAGGACATGTAGGCAGTTGGAGGGAAAGAGGAAGATGCTGGAAGAAATGGGAATGGATAATTGGCTGTGGTGACCCCTGAACAGAAACAGCCGAAAGAAGAAAAAGAAGAAAACAATAGATCAAAAGAAAGAAACTTGCCTTGTTTGATAATGACTCATTGGTCTTGTTAATGAGCCATGTGAAGGTACGGCCATAGATGGCTTTAGCTAGTGCATCCCTGGCATATTTTGCTTGTTCAACAGTGAAGGGGCTAAGAACCTGATCATTTTTAAAGAAACAATTAAGAACAGGGAAAGAAATGCAGAAAATTAAAAAAATAACACAATTTATAAAAATAAGAAAATATATGTAGAATCACAGTACTGAAGCTTTGTGCATTGCAGTTTTGCTTCCCCTGCTATAATGATTCTTGCTTGATATAGCTTCTTGGCTCCATAATGAGCTGTTGATTTCAATTAGAGATGTTTAAACTGTGCAGAGCATAGAACTTTGTAAGCTCCTGGTGTTATCAAACTATTTTTTTAATCTCTTTTTTTAAGTGCAACTTTGCAAAAGTTTTTGCAGAAATAAAGTGAAAATAATTATTTTATCATTGTAACACCCCATAGCATTAATTGATTTCTAATTAAATCCTCTGCTGGAAAAAAAAATTATTATTGTTAATAATAGATTCATTAAATGTAAAAATTTCTTAGTTTCTAACAATTTTCTTAGCACAGTATCATGGCACAAAAATTTAAAAACACAAACTAAAAATGTAAATTTTGAATTCAATGTTCTACTTTTTTTTTTGTAGTTCTATACCCACAAATTTAAATTCTTAATCTCTCTTTGTTTAATACAGGGCTTGGCTAAATAACAAAAATGCCTGAAGCACAGATGCTTCAGAAAATTAATGCTGGTTATGATTAAAAGAATATACAATGCAAGTTTGTACTTGCTAAGTACAGGATATGTAGCTACCGACTGGTCAAAGCTTGCATTACTGAAAGTGATTACAGTGGGCATGTGAGCATCAGAACTGGAGCATGAAACAATAGAAGAAGCTGGTCTGATCTGATAAATGACGGATATGGATGATTGGGTGCCTGTGTATCACTTACTACCAGAGTCCTCTATAGAAAGAAGGCAAACCAGCAGAGCCAGTGTGATGACCCATCTAAAACTTTACACTTGGAAACTGGCATTGGGATGTTTGTGGATTTTTTTTTACATGCACCGCCTTCCTAAACATTGTAGCAGACCAGCTACATCCCCCCTTATTATAGCAAGTTAATGCAGATTGCATATATTGTTCAGGGATGGTTTGAGGAACACTGCATAGGCATCAAACTCAGGCCAAATTTTGCCCGAAGTGAAATTATATTTGGCCCGCAAGATCAGCACATGCACCGCTAATACTGCAGACTACCCGATTGCTCTGCTGGTGCATTGGCATGCCAGTCAGGACCCACAAGCCCCCCCTCCTATATTGACATTCATTAGTGACCTCATGCTACTACCAGTCACATCGGGCCACCCCTTCCAAAAATGGCCAAACGTAAGGTGGAAAACAGAAGCTTTCTAGACAGGTGGGAAGCAGAATATCTGTTCACAAAGGTAAAGGACAGACCTGTTTGTCTTGTGTGCGAAGCCAACGTAGCTGTAACCAAAGAGTAGAACATAAGAAGACACTATGAATTGAAAACCCTCTAAAAGTGCAAGGACCTGAACAAAACCCTGTTTGCAGTCAAAGTATGACACAGTGGGTGCTGCACAGTTTCCACATTACATCCCTGACACAATGCCCCAGCTCATCAATCAAGCTTCTCAAATGCTCTCTATGTTCGGCAGTACATATCTGTGTAAGCAACTATTCTCCTCGAGAAAGATGAACAAAACATCACACAGAAGTCATCTCACTGATGAACACCTTCACTCAATCCTAAGGATTTCCTCAGCTCAGAGCCTGACCCCAAACATTGATGAACCAGCACCCAAGAAGAGATGCCAAGTATCTGGCTTGGACCAGTGTGAATCAGAGTGGAACAGAATGTGTCAAACTGAGCTTTAAGAGATGTTTTATTTATAAACTTTTCCTTTCTACTCCAAGGAATGGACTTGGATGGTTGAATTTTCATTGAAGGAAATTATTATTAATTATTATTATTAATAATTATTATTATTGTTAGCCTGTGAAAAAAGTTTACCATTTAAATTTTACTTCTCTATTTGAAGGTTACAAATAGAGAAGGAGAAAGAAATTTTAAAAATTGTATTTAATAAATAAATGCCACAGATAGGTCTTTCATTTGACATTTATATTTTGTTTGAGATTTGATTTCACACATTCTTATAGTTTTAAGCTTTGTTAGTTGCAGATTCAATGTTTAAGCAAATGTATGTTTGTTTCCATATGAAATGGTTTATCCTTATATCTGAGGAGAAGGAAAAACGTCTTCAATTGTAGACATTTTTTTCGATAAATATCAAGGCTGGCCCATGACTTTGTCCAAATTTTGGCCCACTGTTTATTTGAGTTTGACACCCTTAAACTTTAGTGGGTTTACATATTGGTGCCAGGTACCATAGTGCACTTTCAGAGGTCTTGTGGAGTCCATGCAGAGTCTTGCAGAGTGGTACAAGGGGAATCACCATAGCTTTTTGATTAAGGATGAATAACTGGTGTATTATGAACTCTAATAACAAATGAACAATAACATAATAGTTGTAAAAATTAAGGCTAATTAAGGTCATTTTGAAGATGAATATTCAGCTACTTTTTCAAAAATGCCAAAAGGAATTTGAAGTCTATTAAATGGTTTTTGGGCAAGCCCTAATATATATGTTTTTGTGCTGTACTGTTAAAAAGAAATTGTTTTAAGAATTAAATGAGACAATGAAAAGTTTATCATACCTCTTCTGCTTTAGCCTCAATCTTTCTGTGAGTTAAACCCTCTTGCAACATTTGGGTGGGAATCCCCAACAGCTGTGAAAGACAAAAATTAAAAATAGGATAAAAAAACAGTAGTCTTGCCATTTAAAACTCTAAATTAAAAGCAAATTAAACATTCACAGCTGCACTGGTGCACATAGCACACTGATTATCTTTCATTGTCTAAAGCTGTTTATTAATCATTGATAATTGTAGAATTAATTATGGACAAAGCAAGTATAGTCAGCATTAGCAGTTTGCCCCTTTAACTGAAGGGCAAACCAGTCTTTAACCAGTCTCCAGTGTCTACTCTACTCTGAGGCTATACACTAGATGTTGGAACACTGCTATGAGAATATGATTACATTTGGCTCCAGAGCAGTAAAGAAGTCCAGTGCTGAACATCATGAGAGATATAAAAACACTTAATGAATAATAAATCCTAAAAATAGGTAACAACAACACGAAATCCTAAAGATATGGAGCTCCATCACTCTAGACAAGATAATATTATTTCTCAACAGCCCAGCTCCCAACTACTTGGAAGCTTTATGCCCCTCTTTCCATGTGCAGCAGTTTCATAGCATCCCATTCTACTGGTAATGCATTTCTTTGGATATTATACAAAATTGTGTGTTCAATTATATGATTGCATCAGCAACCAGTGTACATTAAAGTACTTGGATACTCTGGATATATTTGGTTTTAGTTGGAGGAAGTTTATTGTACCTTAGAAAGCCAATTTATCTCCTTACTACTGTTGAGAGTGCCATAACCTTGGGCATCCTCAAAGTGGAGATTTCCCAGATGGAGGACACTGGCAATGACCGCAAACAGATGCTGCACAAGAAATCAGTGAAAAAAAAAAAAGATTTAATGTTTTTGTTGTCTATGACTCATTTATAATGAAAATGCCAGGGTACCTCTGTGTCCTTTTCACTGAAGTCAATTACTGAAAGAGCTTTCTGGACTGTTTTCCAGTCATTCTTGTCATTAATGGAGCTCACTTTGGCACACATTCCCTTGAGACAGAGAAAAAGTTTAGACATGATCTTAGGATTCAATGGATCTAGGGTCTAGCTGAAACGCTGGGGTGGTGTGAGTAGGAGGTAAACGCTGAGCTGGGATTCTCACACTTTACTTTATTAACCAAACTGAATGTAACAAAAGATACAGGCACAAAATGAAGGCACCTATGGAGATTGCCCATGTGAACGACTGATGCTCTGCTCTGAGTTATTGGGGCTTAAATAGCCAGCCCTCAATGAAGCACACCTGTCCCTCATGGGATGGTAGCGGTCTAGTGGTAGGGTACTTTAGGGTACCTGAGGACCTCTGGATCAAGAGGTCCCAGGTTCGAATCCCACATCTAGCACTACCACCACTGGGTCCCTGAGCAAGACCCTTAACCCTGAGTTGCTCCAGGGGGACTGTCCTTGCAATTAGGATGTGGAAGTTTCTCTGGATAAGAGCGTCTGCTAAATGCCGTAAATGTAAACGTAATTGTAAATGAGCCCAGGTGTGCTCAGTCAGAACAGAGCGCCATCTGCCATGACACTAGCAAACAAAAAGTTAAGCTTTTTCATTAACCATTTTATCATATCACACATTTAGTGTTAATGCTAAATAGGGATGTAAAATTACAAATATTTTAGATAAGTGTGATACTGATTTTGATTCTTAGGTAAAGGTTTAATTCAGTTTTTAATATTTTATGTGTTGAAGTAAGAGCCATGGTAAAGAGAATGAAGAATGGAAAGGCTGTTGGTCCAGATGATATACCTGAGGAAGCATGGGGATGTTTAGGGGAGATGGCAGTGGAGTTTCTGAACAGATTTTCTGACAAGTTGATCAGCCACAGCATGAAGTTATTGGAAAGAGAAGTGGAAGCTAGGTTAAGAAAAGAGGTGAGGATTAGTGAAAAGCAGGATGGTTTCATGCTGGAAAAGAGCTTTAGAGATGTAATGTTTGCTCTGACGGTGTTGATGGAGAAGTACAAGGATGGTCAGAAGAAGTTGCATTGTGCCTTTGTGGACCTGGAGAAAGCATATGACAGGGTGCCTAGTAAGGAGTTGTGGTTATGTATGAGGACGTCAGCTGTTACAGAGAAGTATGTGAGCGTAGTTCAGGATATGAGGGCAGTGTGACAATAATAAGATCTGCAGCGGGAGTGATGGATGCATTTAAGGCAGAGGTTGGATTACATCAAGGATCAATGTTGAGCCCATTCTTGTTTGCAATAGTAATGGACAGGTTGACAGACAAGGTTAGACAGGAGTCCCCTTAGACAGGAGGACAATGTTTGCTGATGATATTGTGATCTGTAGGGAAAGTAGGGAGCAGCTTGAGGAGAACCAGGAGAGATGGAGATATGCTCTAGAGAAGAGAGGAAGGAAAGTGAGTAGAAAAGTAATAGAGTAATGGTGAGTGTGGAAGAGAGGTGAAGAAGACAATGCTGGCAGATTAGAATGGGTGGAGAAGAGTGGCTGGAGTGATTTGTGACAGACAGGTACCAGCGAGAGTAAAAGGGAAGGTTTACAAGACAGTAGTGAGACCAGTTAATTTGTACGGGTTGGAGACGGTGGCACAGACAAAAAGACAGGAGGCAGAGCTGGAGGTGTCAGAGTTAAAGATGCTGAGATTTTTGTTGGGTGTGACGATGATGGACAGGATTAGAAATTAGTTTATTAGTAGGACAGCTCAGGTTAGAAGTTTTGGAGACAAAGTTAGAGTTGGTTGGTTTGGACATATCCAGAGGAGAGATGAGGATTATATTGGGAGGAGGATGTTGAGGATGGAGCTGCCAGGAAAGAGGAAAAGAAGAAGACCAAAGAGGAGGTTTATGGATGTGGTGAGAGAGGACATGCAGGAGGTCGATTTGAAGGAGGAAGATGCAGATTACCGGAAGAAATGGAAACGGATGATCCACTGGGGTGACCCCTAAACAGGAGCAGCCGAAAGAAAAAGAAGATGTGTTGCTTTCATTCTACAGAGCTCTAATATACTACTGTGACCTGATAGACACAGACTGGTTTGGCAGCACCACCCTGCTTTAAGCCTCCAAGAGATCCTCTTAAAAAGGCAGAAAGTCTATACAGTGATAACAGAACTGATTTTTGATACACTGTTTCAAGACCCTGTTTTGATAGACTTTAGATTTTGGTACTGACACTTTTTCACATTTATGTTTCACATTTAGTATTGAAACTATACTGGAAATTTTGAATATAATTGAACACTCTATGGTTTTTGTCCAACACCTACCTTGACTAGGTATTTATAATTTTGAGAGTTTCTTTCAAGACCAAGCCAGTGAAGAAGATCCTCTTCCCCACCTTCAACTAACTGATAAAAAATATGAAAGTTTCTCTCGCCATGGTTTTGGTGGATCACCCTGGACTTTTCCAATAGATAGCTGAGGATGTGTCCACCAACAGCAGCTCCCTGCAATAAAACCTAAATAAGTTCTACAACTAAATAGTAGAGTAAATGCTTTAATACAACTTGATTACAATTAATTAGTAAGTCATTCAGTGTTTCATGACATATCCAATTTCAGCAAGATTTGAATGAATTATTGTATAATAATGATTTATAATAAACAAAGCAAATTTAAAAAGTTATTTCAACATTCCCAGAGAGCTTTTGAAAAACAAATTGTTTGCTTTATTGAAAATTATTGTTCCGTGCATTGTATGGAATTAAATTAATTACACAATGCATTGGTGGTAAACTATCTTAATATAAAAATATACCTGATGATTAAATTGAATGTCCATGTACTTTCCAAAGCGGCTTGAGTTGTCATTTTTCAGTGTTTTGGCATTTCCAAAAGCCTTTAATGAAACAGTGTTTAAAATGTTATGACAACAAATATTTAGATGAAATATTTAATACTAATCAGTTCATTTCTAAATTGAATAAAATTTGAGAAAAAATAGCTTGTAAGATATTGTTTTCACACTAAGAGGCCAAGCCATGTCAAACTACAAGAATATACAGAATACACTACAGTTTATACATCATGTGATACATTTAGATAAATCAAAAAGAGTAATGAGACAGCAGAAAGTTCTGACCTCCAGCACAGGATTGGAGAGAAGGAGACGATCCCTCACATTGTCCAGCAGTCTAGTACAGGGGCAACTGACTGCATAGAACTGCAAAATTTTTTTAGAAGCCTCTGTTTTGCCTGCACCACTCTCTCCAGAGATTAGAATGAAGTGGTTGTTTGTTTCGCTGATCATGGTGCGGTAAACATTGTCAGCAAGAGCAAAGCTGAAGAGGTAGGAAATAAGCTAAACTTGGTTAAATGTGCACAATAAAAATGTTAAATTGAAAAGTACAAGTTAAAAGTAGCCAGCTACTTTTGATACAGAACTGTTAGGATACAACTTTTAATCACTTGTTCCCAACTTTAGCACCTGCTAAGCACCAGTGCAATGGAAAAGAAGTACACTCATTTGGATGAATGGGCAAACACTCCCATAGACACATTCCAAAATTTTGTGAAAGCGTTGCCATAAGAGTAGAAGATGTTTTAGCTGAACAGTAGGAAACTAAATTCGTATTGATGCTTGGATATAGAATAATAGTTTATTTCCTTTTTTGTGTGCTCCTTCAATCAGTATAGGCCTACAGTACCAAGCAGCTCATTAGTGCTCCAAGGTAAGGTCATCATGCAGGACATGTGCTGGCTCTGTCAGTCATTTTGGAAGTAGTTACAAAATATTTTACATTAGCTCAAACCTTTATTTAAGTTAAAATGACTGCAATTCCCTGCTATCATCATGTCCAAAAGAAACAACACCCAGATAGTTTATAAAGTCCCTGGGAATTTTTTGGGAAGTAAAATGTAAACATTTATTAAATGTTAAAATTTTTTATTAAAGGCTTATGTAAAATATTCTGTAAGACATGTTTAACTAATTCTTCAGTCAAAGTTATTTGAAATGACTTTGTAAGCATGCTGTATAATTAAGACTTCTGTTTTGTTTTAATTTGTGCTTTATTGTGAGTTTTTACAGGCTCTTTTTTTGATGTGTGAACCTGGTGTTCAATATCACCTCAGTAAAGAACATATTTGTTAAGATGTCTGTCTCATGCCTGTGCAACCTTTTTTGATGGAGTGTAACTGTTGTATTATACAATTATTTCTTCAAATATTTTACATTAATTTCATCTGAACAGTATGAAGTTACATATAGATACAGGGAAACTGTCAAATTTCTCAACCTCTGTTAAAAGGAATGACAGAAAAAAAAAGTTGCAAAATGAATTTGCATAAAAGCAAGCTTACATATGAGGTGGCAGCTCAAAAAAGTTGACTCCCATGTATACATCCATTTGTTTTTCGGTATATATGCCCAAATCCTTGTATGGGTTAACAGAGACCAGAAGAGTCCCAATGTAAGTCTAATGGAAAGAAGGAAGGACAATAATGTAACTTTTCTACATTAACTGAAAATAAAGGTTTGTTTACAAGTGATACATTGAACTCTCCAATCATTACATTTTAAATATGTAATAAACTACAGTACTGTGCAAAGGTTTTAGGTGTGAAAAAATGCTGTAAACAAAGAATGCTTTCAGAAATATAAATAATGATTGTTCATTTTTATCAATTTACAAAATGCAAATTGAGCGAACAAAAGAAAAATCTAAATCAAATCAATGTTTGGTGTTACTACATTTTGCCCTCAAACCAGCATCAGTTCTTCTAGGTACACTTGCACAAAGTCAGGGATTCTGTAGGATTATAGTCGGTGTATGATCAACCAGTTTTACCAAACAGGTGCTGATGATCATCAATGTCACACGGAGGTTGAAACACAGTCATATTTGGAACAACCTACCAGCCGAGTTCCTTCAAAAACTGTGCAAGTGTACCTAGAAGAATTGATGCTGTTTTGAAGGCAAAGGGTGGTCACACCAAATATTGATTTGATTTAGATTTCTCTTTTGTTCATTCACTGCATTTTGTTGATTGATGAAAATAAATGATTAACACTTCCATTTCTGAAAGCATTCTTTGTTTACAGCATTTTCACACCTGCCTAAAACCTTTGCACAGTACTGTAAATATGTAACTTTTTCAACATTCCTGTGATTCTTTGCTCTGCAGTATTGATTCAGGAAAATATCCTGAACTTTTTCATTTAAACAATTACAACATGTCTGCTTTCTTCCCACAGTATTTCAGGCAGGTTTATTACTCTGTAGTTTCCATTTTATTTAAGGTGATGTTCAACACATTTAACAGAAAATTAGGTTAAATAAACTGTATATGACATCAAGAAAAGTGATATAAAAACCATTCTGTAAAACGACAACTGTCTCAGGATAATATGTATTTTAATGCAAATTAACAGTATACCAGCAAAAGTACTAAATTGAGCCAAATATACCACAGACATTCCCCACCTCTGGCATTACATCTTTCTCATTTGTAGGCCTTAAATTACTTTTCAGAAACCAAAAACGTAAGTATATCATGTGTATGTGTTCCATATTTAAATTGAATAAAAACCCCTTTCCATAATCCTGACTCTGCAATTATATCCAAGCAAACCACCAAAACATGACAAAATGATTGATCTTTTGTCCAACAAGTAAATCCTCATCTTTTTGCAGTATTAGCTAAGGGTGTACATCAGTTTTGAGTATTCATAATTGTAAACTTACTTAAGTTAATGAGTTAAATGCATGTTTAGTTCTAGGTAATGACAGCTAGAGTAGCTACACTGTCTCTGTCTTTTCAGCTTTCAAGACATGACATCAAGAATGTGTCTCATTTTAAGGCACTTTGTCTTACAGCAACAAATCTAAGAAGAGTGATTTCAGTGTTTGCATACTGAGAATAGGGAACATGATTAAGAAATGCATTTATTATACCACTGATGTTGTAACAACCCTTTTCCCATTTTGTTTTTTTTTTTTTACGTAAAACTCCAAGAGCAGTGGTATGGCTATGTTATTTACTCCTACTTCATATTTATAGAAGATCTACGTGGGAACCGGAGTCATTTGACAACCTCAGGGGTTCAGCTAATATATATAACTATATATAACCACTATACATTGTATCAGTTTCTGCATTTTGACTTCAGACTTTGAGTTCCTATGGTTTAGGAAGTAGACTGGCATGGTATGGTTTAGGAAGTAGATTGACATGAAATTTTATGAGGTTTTTCCTTTATTCATGCCTGCCATGTTCAGATACCTGTATCTTTGCAACTGTAACACTAAAGCATCTGAAAGAAATTGCGGAAATACAAATATGTAGCATGTACCCAATTTCAAATTTAAAACATGTGCCCATATAAGATATATTTGGAACTAATAACAGAATGTATATACTTTCTTTATATTTATTTATATACGATCTTTTTTTGTTGATATTTCTTTATATGTATTTAGTAACCACTAAGGAACAAATACTTGTTTTGCCAAATATATAGATTAGGGGCAAAATTAAGGGTTCATTTCAATAAATATTTTGCTCAGTTAAAATGTTGTATACATCCATATTTCAAATGAATTCCTCAAGCATCCTAACGGAATGCATTTAAATAAGAACAAAATGTATAACATCTTCAGTGGATAAATCTGAGATTGGTTTATGGAACTTACATAAATAAGATTTTCTTTAAAGCGCTTCTTCAGGTTGTCCAGAAAGGCTGTCTCACTGGTATAGGCATCTAGTAGCACGAAGTCCTGGATGCCAACTTTGTCCCGCGCCATCAGTGAGCCCTCCATCTCCTGAAGTATCCAATTACAGCGCTCCTCCAAACTCTATGGCACAATAAATCATTCATAATTTTGTTCTTCAAAGTTCAAACTGTTGTGTCCACTGGACATCCGCATGTGTAAATTCATAATTCAGGATTTTACCGCCACTAGTTAAACTTTACACTGGGAATACATTTAACTAAATGTATATAATTAAACAATATTCAACACAATATAGGTACAATGTACACTACATTGTAAAGAAAATCAGTTCTTCAAGCTTTTCAAGAGCCTTAAGACAACAGTTTACAGTCTTAAGCCAACAGTTACCTGAAAACCTGCAGCCATACTGGCACTTTGTAGATAATATGGGCACAGTGGAGGATCAAACACATTGAAACTGTACGTGAGTAATAGTACATATCCATACAGAACTAGAGAAACAGAAGTTTCTCAGGACATGATGGCTGCCTTACCAACAGCCCAAGATGGAGCTCTTGACATCCTTATCTGCTTCCATGTTTTTTTTCTCAATCTGTCAAGTAGGTCGATCAGTTCCCTCTAAAAATTAAATGTTATGCACTTTTAGAAAACAGGAAGGATATGTGTGGGCGAATACTGATTACATTGTTTTTTATGTTTGTTCTCATGGAGGTCAAATAAATGACAGAATATGACTACTTTTGAATATCCACACCACCCCAGCTTTACAACTACCAGCTTCAAACTCACAGTGAGATATTTCTTGTAGCATCTATCAGTCTTTGACATCGGTCTGAGGAAAGTTTGCTCCACTCCTCAATGCAGAATTAAGCTGTGGAATAAAGCTTTAAACTGTGAGATATTTGAGGGTTTTCTTGCATGTACAGCCCATTGCAAGTCACCCCACAGCATCTCAGTGGGATTAAGATATGGGCTTTGACCCCTTTCGGCTTTCAGCCAGTCCTTGGTGGATTTACTGGTATGTTTTGGGTCATTGTTGTGTTGCAGGGTCCAGTTCTGCATCAGTTTTAATGTTCTTAAAGATGTTCCTCAAGCACCCTCTGATACATGGTAGAATTCATGGTGGATTCTATGATGGTTAGCTGGCTGCAACAAAGCATTTCCAAACCATGGCACTTCCACCTCCATGCTTTATAGTTGGTATGAGGTTTATTCCTGGAATTATGTATTTGCTTTACTTTAGACATGTCCTCTGTTCTGGTGTCCAAAAAGTTTTATTTTAGACTCATCTATCCAAAAAACATTATTCCAGAATTCCTGGTCCTTGTCTACGTTCTCTCTGGCAAACTTTAGTCTGGCCTTGATGTTTTTCTTAGAGAGCAAATTTTTCCTCCTTGTACACTTCCCATGCAAGTTCAGGTTTTACAGTCTCGTTCTGATTGTTGAAGCATGCACTTTCACATCAACAGTAGCAGACCTGACCTGGACATGTTGGCAGTTGTTTTGGAAGTCCTCCACTTGTAGACTTTTTTACACACAGTGGAATGACTAATTGCAAATTCTTTTGAGATCTTTTTAAATGCCTAGATGTATAAGCTGCTGCAATCTTCTTTTTGAAGGCCTCAAAGAGGTCTTTGGATCTCACCATGGTATTCACTCTCACCTCAACAGTCAGGAGCACACCAAACTAAATGTCTGAGGTTTAAATCCTTCAAAATGCAGAGTAACAATATTCTAATCATATGCACCTGATGTACTACACTTGTGTGTGATCTAGGAATAATTGGGAATAAAGGTGTGGTTGTCCTTTTATTCCTCACCAGAAATCACATTTTTGTAGAATTACATTTTACAGAAGATTTTGAAAAGTCTTTTCTTCAGTTTTAATGTTTTAGTTATATTATTTTAATCTCCCAGTATTATTAAAATTGAGATTAAATATCTGTATGTCCAAGAATGTTACAAAAACATGCAGGCTTTCATATTTTAATTCCTAATTTTTTTACATGACTGTATTTAGTGCTTTTCCTCCACTTATAATGATTCAGGAACCCCCAAAAGTTGTAGAGTAGTGGCTTTCAGGGGATTTCTGTCAAGGTAGATGGCGCTCTGCTTTGACTGAGCACACCGGGGCTCATGAGGGCACAGGTCTGCTTCATTGAGGTCTGGCTATTTAAGCAACAATGAGCAGAATGTTGCTCATTTAACAGGCTTAGCCATTGTGGTGATGCTGGCATTTAAGTTCTTTATGTTTTGTTATGTTCATTATGGTTAATAAAGTAAAAAATCTGACTCCTGGTTACGTGATTATGTCTGACCCTCAACACCCTGGTGTTTCAATTTCTAGACATCTGATACTTTCAGATGGTCCATGGTCTGCACTGGCACCCCCAAAAATTTTTTTAGGGGATCTCAAAAGACATTTGAACCCTTTAGGTATTTCATGATGATTGGCACCAACCCTGAAGAACACATGGTATTATACAGCTAGAATTCTTGTACTGATAATAGATTAAACAGACATCTGGTATGGATTCACATGTATAGTAAGGCATCTGTTAATTTTTATTTGGGGGTAGCTGAGGAAGGTGGCCCTAAAAATTTGTCAAGGGGAGGGGTGTTTTGGGTAATTTTTTTGATTAATGGGGAGGGTGAGGATATTAAAATGCATTGAAGTGAAAGTCAACCCTTGTCATTGCGAGGTCATCGCAAGACAGCACAGCACACAGTGAACCACAACAAAATTGGACCTCTGCATTTAACCCATGCAAACACTGTGCAGAAGTGGGCAGCTATTGAAAGCGCCCAAGGAGCAGTGACAGGAACGGTACCTTGCTCAAGGGACCTCAGGGCAACCTACTGGTGAGGGAATCGAACCCACAATCTTCCAATGCGGGGGCAACTCCCTAACCACTAAGCCACCGCTACCCTTTCAGCTGAACATTTTCTGATCTGTCAATAAGTAAGTAGAGGGACCGGTGGCACTGTAAATTGGGTCTTCAGCTGGTTGAAAGTTCACAGTGGAAGAAAGTGCTGTGGTTGCATGTTGTTGTGGTTCACTGTGTGCTGTGCTGCGTTTCACAATGAAAGAGCCTGAGATCCCACTGAGATTTTTTAATAGCTAAGTCTGCATAGTGAAATTCATAAATACTATCTCTTTAAAATATGTGCACTTTGAAACTTTGATGTAATTACATTTATTACATGATAGAATAAATTTCTCCTAACTGACAGCAATAATCAACTTCATTATTAATATCACTTTTCTTGTATTTATATCTAAACCTTGGAGCTCAACAGTTTAATTGCTCCCAGATTCTTTAGACTGGTTTAGTAGACTGGAAAACCGAGTATTAGTATTGTCTGCTGATCCCCTAATAGCTCTGTTTAGTATAATTTCCTGATAACTATTTTGTTTTGGACAACTATATCCCTATAAAAAGATTTAATGCAGTCGTTTCCTTGTGAATAAGCCAAGATGTATTCTGCAATAATCATGCACATTAAACTGCTAAACTGAGTGAACAAAATTAATTGCTTTTATTCTGTTAACCAAGTTATCTGTTGAGCTGTCAGCCTATTCAAAATACAAAGGTCATTTTGCTGTTACTATTAACAAATGTTATGTGTATGACAGTTAACGTGAGCTACAGATAAATGTATAGAATTTTGTTGTGCATGCAATTTTGGATACATTTCAGCCTTTTTTCCTACCCAGAAAAGGGTAAACAATAACCCTTACCAAAGAGTGGTATACACAGCATGCAGATAAGGTGATAAATAATTGCTCCAGGACCACAAGCAACACAAAGAAAACCAGATGTGCACTAATGCAATATGACACCAACTTCCGACTCACTTAGTGTGGTGTCATTCAGTTGGCAAAGGGCACTCATTGCACTTTAAATATTGATTTAGATATCATAATTTTGTAACTTATATATCACAATGCTTGTGTACAAAAATGATAAAATCTGACATGCACATATGACATGCACACAGATTTTGCGTTATCATGCTTTAAATAGAACACTGGAGTAAAGAAGGGCTGTGTTTTTTTCATCATTAAGTATCAAAAAATTTACTTCAAAGATATGATTATGATTATGATTAAGATCAGTAATTGTGGTGTCAGCATATTTGTGTCCTAAAACCTGATTGATAGTAGCCTGCTGACCTTCTACTACTACAAGTCACAAAAAAGCAAGGCAGTCAGGATGGCCATTTCAGGTCCAGGCCAGTGAAAAAAAAAAAGACAATAACAGTTAAACCTCTGCAGAATAACTTTTTCATTTTGGTTTTAGCCTTAATGAGCAAGGCCTGTGATTGGAATCAGACAGCAATGAGACATCCTAGATTTGATTAAGAGAATAGGAGTTTATCAGTTAGACAGGCCACCATTTGAGAGGCCAATCTATTGTCCCAAACATCCGCTGTGCCATAGTATCACTTTACTTTAGCCCCAAAGTGGCTTTTGAAACAGATATTAAATAGGTTATTTTGAATACTTACCTTAATTCTGTTCTGACAAAAAAGACAGGTTAAGTTTTTTTTTAAGGATATTCTGGCCAAAATAAAAAAATGTAACCATCAAAACATTTTAAATACAATACTATTCATGCCTACTTGAATGAAACAGTAGTCCTACATTTAAATAATGGCTGCACACATATAAATACATACATTTTGTGGAACATAATTAAATTTTTCACATGGATGGATGGATGGATGACATTTTTCAAATGTTTTACAGGGCAACAGGGATTTCAGATATTATTTAACAAAAAAAAACCTCTTGTCCTGTGACCAGTGGGACTGAGGTAGCCACCATACATCACTATACAAAATGTTCTTATAGTGATGAATAACAATTTTAATTCTCTAAAGGACTATTTTTATAAATGAGATGTATGAGTGCAAAGAACCTTTTTCGCTGTTTGTCACATTAGTCATAAATGCAATTTCAACCAGTTTTGAAAAGAGTCTTGTCTGCCTCATAAATGTTTGTATTTATAAAATTACTGTAAAACATTTGTATTAAATTAAACTGAAGATTTTATTTGATTATATTATACTAGAACATTAAATGTTAATCATTTTAATGCAAACTTATTTATTTATAAGTTTCATGCAAACCTTTTTTATTTATGATTACAGATGTATTTGTTTACATTAGAAATGTAGTCATACTGATTAATTTGATGTTTGGTTATTTAGGTGCTTGTTGCACACTCAAATAATTAACAAATGACAGTTTTCCTAAAAGCTGTTTAAAACATTGTTTTTATGTCTGTTTTTCAACTATAAACATGTTTTATATGATCACGTAAAAATCAGGTACAGCATCTTTGCAGTTTGCTTAAACAAAGACACACATTCTAACTAAAATAAAGTTGTGTCTGTTTCCTCATTTACCTCCATTGCTAGATCCTTCACTGCTGAGTACTGCAACCACTTGTCAACGACTCACTATTTTGTTCCTGCAGTCATGCTGGATACTTCAGTGGACAGCTCCTCTCAAAGCTTGTCTTCTTGCTAGTTTTTCCTTTTCCTTTTGCCTTCTCCCTGTTTCTCTCTGTCTGACTCTCTAACATTCCACTGGAGCTCATTTAGAGGTGGTATTCTTGGAAAAACTCTTGAGAAGCTCTTCCTGCACAATGAATAAGCTCCAGGCTGCTCTATATTACTGAATCATTCATGGATGGGCCGCAGGAAAGACGGCATTCAGTACCTCACCACTGCCCAACTGTGTGTAACAGAAGGCTCTGGAAACTCGAGACTGACCCCACCACACATTACCACCCTCCCACTCATCTCCTTATGCCTATGTGCAAAATTACAAAGCCAGGGTCCTGTTACTGACCTTTGATTAGATGGATCCTCTTTCAGATAATTACAAACCAGTAACCAGGATAGGTCTGTTTGGTGCAAAAACAACTGTTTTGTAAACTGATGGACACAAAACTTTGTCCATAGACCAGAGAGAAAGCAGAGGATGTTCAGCTGCTTCTCTACTAATCTGGTCACATTTAATTAGTATTTCTACTTATGGTAGTTTTCATTTTCTTTTTTACAGAATCTGTGCTATTGCTTTAATGAAGAATGTATGTACTATACACAGATTTAGCCAACCAAGCTAGGTACAATAGGTGGCATGTTAAATTTTTGCTAAACCATTAAAATATTTTAACCACACTGTCTGTGCTTCTAAGAGTTTATTGAGTATAGAGTATAGAGTGGTTGTGTCTATGGTGTGAAAATGGTATGACAATTTACACATTAGATAACAAGCTTCAACATTTTTAAAAAGTTTTTAAGCACCTACAAAATATAACAAAGGAGAGGAAACCCACAGTCAGCGGTAAACCTCTGTGTTACAGTAACGCTTCACAACAGAGGATGGAGTCAAGAATGAATCCAAGATCGAATTTTTCAAATGCTGGGTCAACAGCAACAGGAACTAGACAACCATCGTCAGCAGTTGACTTAGATTGCACTCCAACAAGTGAATGAAAGCTTGGCAGAAATGCGGATTGATATGGCCCCAGTCCGTCTTCCCTCTACTGCTGTCACCGATGTTCCAGTAGGATTAAACTTTAGTTCCTCATCTACCAACTCCGCCTCAACACCAGATCCAGACCTTCAAGTTGCTTATCCTCAACCTTCTTCGAGTAAAAAGTAAAAAAAAATGTCGGGAAAATGTTTTCCATTTCTAATGCAGTTATTGAACTATTTTGATACTAAACCACATAAGTTTAACAAAGATAGCACAAAGGTGGCTTTTCTTTTTTCCCTCCTGACCGGGAGAGCTCTCGACTGGCCTTTGCTGTTGGGGTTGCATCAGTCCCCAATTGTGGCTTCCTGGCTTTCCTTTTCTACTGAACTGCGCCAGGTGTTTGACCACGCCACACTGGGGGGAGGCGCCACCACTCAGCTCCTTCAAATCCGTCAGGGCTCCCGGTCAGCTGCAGAATACTCTGTGGAGTTCAGAACTTTTGCCACTGAAAGTGACTGGAATGCGGAGACACTATGAGGGGCCTTCCTTAATGGTCTGAACTCTGCTGTTATGGACAAATTGGTAGCATGGGATACATCGGCAGATCTGGAGGAGATAATCAGTCTGGCTATTAGAGTTGACTTCAGGGTCAGAGAGCGATGCTGGGAAAGATCCTGCGAGGATACACGGTTGATCCTACAATGCCACTGACCTGGTTCAACCACCCATCCCCAGACCTGAGCCAAATGCAGTTTGGACAAAGGGAGGCTTGCCCCAGACTTTCGGAAAAAGACAAGTGCCCTCAGGTGACGGGGAAATACTGAGGGTCCATGCGACCACTAGAACCCCTCAGGATCAATTTCTGCTGCCTATCATCATCCACTGAACAGATGGTGAAAGGACATTCAAAGAACTAGTAGACTCAGGAGCAGCCGGAAATTTCATGGACATTATGGACATTAAGCTCATTCTCTTAAATTCCCACTCCAAAAGAGAGACTCACCTTGGTTGATTATAGATTCGTACTCTGGATGGGCAACCCCTTCAGCTCTAGGGCCATATCAGCCAAGACCCAGAAGATCAGCGTAACCATTTCTCCTAACCATCAAGAACAACCAAAACATGCCCAAAACAAAAAGCCATGGATTCTTACCTCCAGAAGGCCCTTTCTAATGGTTTTATCCATTCCCTCTACCTCTCCTGCTAGGGCAGGGTTCTTCTTTGTGGGTAAGAAAGATGGGTCACTCATACCATGTATTGACTAACAGGCGCTTAATAAAATCTCCATCAGAGACTGGTACCCACTGCCTCTTATGAACATGGCTTTTGATTTATTAAGGGGAGCCTCTGTTTTTACTAAACTGGATCTTCGATTGGCATATAACCTGGTCCGAATAAAATAAGGTGATAAATGGAAAACGGCTTTTAAACCCAAAGATCATTATAAATGCCTGGTTATGCTATTTGGTTGATATTCTCATTTTCTCCAAATCTCAACAAGAACATATCCAGCATGTCCAGTTGGTTCTCCAAAAACTCCTCCAAAACCAACTCTTTATTCATTTGAAGAAATGTGAGTTCCACGCATTCTTAGTCATCTTAGTCAGCTGTTCTGGGATGGGAGCAACCCCGATCTCTCAAACAGCTACAAAGATTCCTGGGCTTTGCTAACTTTTATTGCTGATTCATAAGAGGCTTTGGTCAACTGGTGACCCCCCTCACTCGGCTCAAAAAGAAACTAGGAATGATGCAGCACAGAGGGCTTTTGAGTCCCTCAAGAAAATATTAATGCCGGCACCCATTCTCACCCACCCAGACCCTGAAAAACAATTAATTGTGGAGGTGGATGCCTCAAACGTGGGTGCAGGGGGAGTATTGTCACAGAAGGCAGAGGACGACACACTGCAGCCTTGTGCCTTCTTGTCTCAACAATTTTCTGCATCAGAGGCCAATTACGACACTGGGGACTGAGAAGTGTGGAGACAGTGGCTGAAGGGAGCTAAGAGTCAAATTCTGGTATGGACAGATCACAAGAATCTACTGTACCTTCATGAAGCAAAGTGGCTTAACACTCATCAAGCCTTATGGGTTCTTCACCCACTTTGACTTTCTTTTAACTTACCGGCCTGGTATTAAGAACATTAAAGCTGATTTTAGGATGCAAACCAGCTGGATCTCATAGTTACTATCATTAGTCTCACCAGGATGGTGGTCCCAGTTAAAATCTCCCTTCATGAAAAGATCACACAACTTCATAATTTAGAAACTCCACCTCCCAACACTCCTACCAACCTACTCTTTGTGCAGTCCACTCGCCACCAGGAGGTGCTTATCTGGGCACATTCCTCACATCTGGCAGGCAATCCGGGGATCTGTTGCTCACTGGAGCGATTATGCCATTATTACTAGTGGTCCTCTTGGAGAAATGATGCAGAGGAGTTTGTGTAGGCCTGCTTCATTTGCACCCATAGCAAATCAAGTAGGTCCAAACCTGAAGGCAAACTGATCCCGCTAGAGATTGTAAATAAATGGCGCCTAGCAATGTGAACAATACGGCTGTTTTCTGCATTGAAATTCTTTCATGAGAGCTTGTGGTGGAGAGTCATAACACTCTGGACTTCGCATGTTATGTTTATGTTATGCTCTTTACAAATTCCTGCACCTATAGCTCTGGATTTTGACTTATACTTTCATTGATTACTACTTGTTTGGAAAAGCCATATAAATATTTAGAGGCCTAATTTTCTCCCTGAAGCTAAGTTTTAGTTAATTCCTCAATTTATAGTAGTAAAAGGACTGTGCACACATAGGAATGAAATTATTAAACACTGTTGGTACTATCAGCATGACAAGACTAAATACAACAGGTAACATAACGTACAGCTCGTAAAATTGTATCATTTTGCAATTTTACAGCCCACAAAAAAGCATAAAACGATTATTAATGTCAACTGTCAACTAAGAAAAATTAAACATAATGCAATTAATAATTAGATAATTGCATTTATGTGATTTTTACAAACCCTGCATATTGATCTGAATGTTTAACCTACACCTCTCAGCAATATTAAAAAATCCATATAAAAAATAATTCTAAAATTTGCAGTAGATTTGGGAGTTGATCTTACTGTTTTGTTAAGGGTTCTGTTTTCGGTTGAGAGTATGTTGTGTGCATTTTGGCTGCTGATTCTCACCATTGTTATGTTGTGTGAATGAAATGTATTAACAAGGATTGTCGATTTCTTACAAATAAGAAGAAAACTGAGAGTACTGAAACACCAGAACCCATACCATGTATTTTGCTCAGACTCCCCAGTGTGCGCCCCTATTTTTCCTGTCAAGAAAGAAACAGCACTTTGTTCAAGACTTGCAGCTGTTAAAAAACGGGCTCTGGATGTCCCCAATCCATACACCATCCCTATTCAGGTCCCAGCAAACAGAACCTGATTCTCTGTTGTTGATTTGGCCAATGCATTCTTCAGTGTCCCAATAGATAACGACAGCCAATTTTGGTTCACTTTCCAATTTGATGGTAAGCCTACACATTCATGTGTCTGTGTCAGGGTTATTTTGAATCTCCCACTATCTACAACCAATACTTGTGTGACAGTCTAACCTCACTAACACTGACTCCTGGTTCTGCACTATTGTAGTATGTAGATGACCTGATGATCTGTTCTCCATTAGCTGAACAACGTGAAAGCGACACCCTGGCGCTGTTGCAACACTTTGCTAAAAGAGGGCCACAAGAATAGCCTGAATAAATTGCAATTTGCACAGTGAGAGGCTCATTTCCTGGGTCATGACATTAGTAGGGAGTGAAAGAAACTTTTCGCTGATCGTTTCTGCCATTCAAATTATCCCAAAACCCATGACGAATAAAAAGGTTCTGTCCTTCCTAGGCATATGTTCCTATTGCAGGTGTTTCATTCTCAACTACTCTCTCCTAGTGCAGCATCTGTGAGACAGCTCTCATGCTGTGGGCTTGACATCATCATCATCCCGCATCGCGTGGACTCCAGAGGCTGAGCAAGCTTTTTCTGATCTGAAGCTAGCTCTCCAAACAACACTTACATTTGGATCCAAATAAACCTTTCACTCAAACTGTTGATGAGAAAAATAGGTACATGATCTCTGTTCTCTTGCAGAAGCATGGAGACAGGCTGAATCCAGTTGCCTATTTCTCAAGTAAATTGGATCATGAGGTGGATGGACTTCTGCTCTGCTTTTGGGCTGAAGCTGCAGAAACAGCTGTAGTGGCATCTCGTGACATTGTGGGGTATTCAGACCTCACCCTCCTGGTCCCACGTGCTGTCTCCCTGCTCTGCTGGAACAGAGAACTTCACATCTGTCGAAATAACGGTGGCATAAGACATGCCTAATATCACTGTTAAAAGTTGCACAGGTCTTAATCCTGCCACTGTTTCTCACAGCGGATGATGACGACCCACATGACTGCGTGGCATTAACTTGTACCCCCAGGATTGATCTGCACAATGTACCACTGGATAATTCTGATCTGATCTATTATGTTGTTGGATCAGCATCACGAGATCCTGATATGGGTAACAACAAAGTAGGTTATGCTTTTGTCTCAGACCATGAGGTGGTCAAAGCAGATGTACTAACATCCTATTTGTCTGCCCAAGCTGATGAGTTATATGTATCTCCCCAAAGCATACCTCTGGTATGCATGCCAATTGTCCTCTGGGAGATCTGTTACCATTTATACAGACAGCAGATATGCATTTGGGGTTGTTCATGATTTTGGAGCAATTTGGAAACACAGGAATTTCCTTACCAGTGCTGGCAAATTAATTGCACATCACCAGCTCATTTCAGACCTTCTTGATGATATCCAGCTCCCTAAGGCTATTGCTGTGTGCAAATCTTCTGCTCACACTAACCAATATGACCCAGTTTCCCAAGGTAATGCAAAAGCTGATGTGGTGGCCAAGTGGGCAGCACAACATGAACCGAATGATAATCTTTGCTGCTTGCAAACCACTCCTACCCTTTGCTTACAGGTTTCTGAACTCCAACAGTGTGCCATGACAGAAGAAAAGGCCATGTGGCGCAAAACTGGCTGCACCTTAACTGACGGCATGTGGAGGTGCCCTAAAGGCAACCCTACCCATATGTATGTTTCCTTCTATGGTTCCATTCTAAGTTGACACATGGGAAAACACATGTATCGGAAAGGGGGATGCTGACAGAAGTAAACAAACACTGGTTAACAAAAGGCTTCTCAAGCTACTATCAAAATTTCTGTAAAAGTTGTCTCATCTGTGCACAGCACAATGTGGGCAAAACAACACATGTTGATCAAGTAGCGCATCCAAAACCAGATAAACCATTTGATCATCTCCAAATGGACTTAATTGAGCTGACACCTAGCGAAGGTACTGCCTAGTGATTGTAGACATGTTCTCAAAATGGACAGAGGTTTTCCCAACTGCAAATCAAGATGCACAAGCAGAGAATTGGCCCCAGGATCAGAAAGTTGTGGGTTCAAATCCCAGACCAGTAGGTTGCCTGATGTACCATCCCCATCACTGCTCCCTGGGTGCTTTAAATAGCTGCACATTTCCATTACATTTGCGACCTACAGGGACAGTCCCTCCTGGAGCAACTCAGGGTTAAGGGTCAAGGGTTGAGGGTCTTGCTGTGGTGGTAGTGCTAGAGGTGGGATTCAAACCTGGGATTCTTGATTCAGAGATCCGTAGGCAAGTACCCTACCACTAGACCACCACCACTCCCGTTTTGCACATGTTTGTATGGGTAAAATGCAGAGGTTGAATTTTGTTGTGCTGTGCTGCATTTCACAATGACAAGAATAGTAACTTTCTCTTTTATTAATCCTAAAGTGGGGAATCCCAAATAAAATCTTCAGTGGAACAATGGAACCCCATTCATTAGCGCAGCCCTGAAATAGGCAAACAAGTACATAGGTACCCTACCAGTGGGGGTGCGGTAGAGAGAGAAAACAGCACGTTAAAAAACAAACAACAAAAATGAGAATGCAGGTAAGACCAAAGCACAACTTAAACCCATTTGAAATTCTTTTTGAGCAATCCCAAAACAAAGGAATTGGACCAATGGAGGGTTAGGCTTAGGGTTAGGGTTAGGGTTAGGGTTAGATGAGTACATTATCAATTAATGATAAAAAGGGGGAAATATGAATGAAATGTATTAACAAGGATTGTTGATTTCTTACAAATGACTTTATTCACTGTTTGCATGTGCTTGAACCAGTAAGTTTCCACTCAGATTTCTGTTCTGCAACAATCAAGGATGAGGTTCATCTTGGAAAACTATCCGCTCCAAATATGTACTTGTTTTTCTTTCACATAATAAAGGTCCTCTGTTCCTCTTACCCTGTTGTACTGGATGGAGTGCAGTTTAACGATTTGTTCTTCTTGCAGTTTAGTGTTTTGAGCTTTGGATTTGGCTAATGTGTCTGTGATTGCATGGGCCAATTGCTCTTGCCTACTCATCTGGCCAACTGCGGTGCCTGAACTCCAACTCACGTCTGGACTCGACTGTGTATCTGTGGTGTAAATCACTGGGTGTCGCATAGTGTCAATACACACATTGCTCACCTAAGCGGTTCTGACGCTCTGAGACTGTGGAGCACAAGCAGTAGCAAATACGGTCATACTGGCATGCAGTCACTGGAAATACCCTGCCATGAACTGAGGTGTTGACTTCAGCCTGTTGAGACCACTGTGCCCTGTGCCTGAACCAGCTGACCCTTCTTCCAACTCACTATCCATTTGTGTTGCCCTGCTCAGCACTCACTCCATGCTGGAAAGGCAACATTCCTCATGGACATGATGACCAATAATAACCTGAATATGCGAATGCTCACCAAAACCTGACAAAAGCATAATGACTAAGCCGAACTTAACCTGCTGAAACCTATGGACTATGGCTACCTGTCACTGCCTCGATCTTGGGGGCTGGCTTTCGTCTATCTATGTTGTTTTAATATCACTGCCATAGACCTCAATGATGTTACATCTCTGGGGTACTTAAGTACAGCAGAGCAGCAGTGGCCTAGTGGTTAGGGAGTTGGTACCAGGATTGGCAGGTCATGCGTTTGAATCCCAGATCAGTGTACTGCTCTGCAGTACACTTGAGCAAGGTACCATCCCCATCACTGCTCCCTTTTTTTACCTCAAAATTCCATACACAATACTTCATAATGACAAAGTGAAAAAAGTTTGCGTGAAATTTTTTCTTATTTATAAAATATAAAAAACAAAAATAAAACATTATACATAAGTATTCACAGCTTTTGTCGTTTGAACACAGGTGGCTCCTGATCTTCCTTTAGAAGTTTCTTCAACTTGATTGGAGTCCATCTGAGGTAAATTCAGTTGATTGGACATGATTTGGAAAGGCACACACCTTTCTCTATAAGGTCCCATAGTTGACAGTGAATGTCAGAGCACAAACCAAATCCATGAAGGAATTGTCTGTAGCCCTCAGAGACAGGACTGTATTGAGGCACAGATCTGGGGAAGGCTACAGAAAAATTGCTGCAGCATTGAAAAATCCAAAGAGTAAACTCCATCATCCGTTAATGGATAAAGTTTGGAATCACCAGGACTCTTCCTAGAGCTGGCTGCCTGGCCAGCATGAGTGGACAGGCCTTAGTCAGGGAGGTGATCAAGTGCCCAATGGTCCCTCTGACAGAGCTCCAGCATCACTCTGTGGAGAGAGGAGAACCTTCAAGAAGAACAACTATTTCTGCAGCACTCCACCAATCAGGCCTGAATGGTAGAGTGGCCAGAGGAAGGCACTTCTCAGTAAAAGGCACATGACAGCCTGCCTGTGAGTGGCCTTGAGTGGCCCAACCTGACTTGAAACCAATTGAACGTCTGAAAATGGCTGTGCACTATTGTTCCTCATCCAGCCTAATGGAGCTTGAGAGGTTCTGCAAAGCGCAATGGGAGAAACGGCACAAAAATAGTTGTGCCTAGCTTGTAGTATAAAAATAGTATCTTGTAGTCAAAAAGACTCAAGGTTGTAATCGCTGCCAAAGATGCTTCAACAAAGTATGGAGCAAAGGCTGTGAATACAATTATTTATTTGTTTTATTTTTGTTTTTCACTTTTAATACATTTGCAGAAGTTTCAAGCAAACCTTTTTTCACTTTGTCATTATGTTGTATTGTGTGTAAAATTTTGATAAAAATGTAATTTAATCCATTTTGGAATAAGGCTGTAACATAGCAAAAATGTGGAGAAAGTGGAGCGATGTGAATACTTTCCAGATGCACTGTAAGTGAGATGCTCACTTTAACCTTTAACTTTAGCAATGTCATCATCTGTTATACTGCTTGGAGATTTCAGTATGCATGTTCATGTAGAATTTACAGTGACCACTGAGCTTATGTCTGTATTTAATTATTTTGATCTGTTCCAGCAGGTCATTATTAACAGCTCAAATAGCAATGTTAAAATGCTTTTTGAGACTGTTAATAAACTGCCTTTGGAGGGTTATGACACTCTCACTGCATCAACAGACCTCTGTGATTCTTTTCTGACCCTTCAGAACAAAATTGAACACATTTATACTCAGTTTCCGACTAACTTTGTATCTAGTGAACTAACAACTCCCCAAATAGCTTCTAACCTTTCTACTGTCAACCTTTACGTCAGTTTTTCCATCTGACACTGAGAACCTGATTAGTACAATTAACCCTGTAACTTTAAAATTGATCCAGCCTCCACATCTCTGTTGAAGAGCTGCCTTGTTGCTATTGCAGATCCCGTTTCTCATTTAATCAATCATGAGATACTGGCATAGTACTATCCGCCCTGAAAATGTATGCCAAAACCCCTATATTAAAGCAACCATGCCTTGATCCTTATGAGCTTTGTAATTATCAGTCTATCTGCAAGCTCCCTCTGGTTGCTAGAGTTCTGGAAAAGGTAATTGTTTCTCAGCTGCTTAAACACTTTGTTCCAAATTGTCTTTTTGAGACATTTCAGTCTGGCTTCCATCCAGCTCACAGCAAAGAGATATCACTTCATTGTGTGGTAAATGACTGGGCATGTTAGCCTGCTATTTCTGTTTGACAGTTTGTCATGGCCCCTTACTTAAATGCTTGTCAGTAGTTGAGATTACAGGCACTGCCTTCGATTCATTTGCTTCCTACCTTACCGATAGACAGATAAATATGTGTCCTTAAATGGCTTCTGCTCCTCTTTAGCTCCACTCATCCAAGGTGCCCCTCAGGAATCTGTTCTTGGACCCTAACTCTTTTTGATTTACATCTATCCCCTAGGTCAGGCAAATTAGGCAACATCGGCTACAGTTTCATTGCTATGCAGATGATACTTGGATTTATGTGATTACCACTGCTACTGCTATCTCACCTTCCTCTCTAGTCTCTTGTATAAAAGATCTTAAAGTATGGATGAGGGACAACTTTTTGATGTTGAACTAAGATAAAACTGAGTTACTGATTGTTGACAAGAAAGCTGTTGTGTCTGATCTAGGCAGTGTTACAATCAACATCAATGGCACTTTAGTGAGCTCCTCTCCAATGGTACGCAACCTGGGGATTATATTTGATTGCAGCTTATCTTTCATTGCTCATGTTAATGCTGTTGTCAAAACTACTTTTTTCACTTAAAGAACCTTGCACACTTTTGCCCTTTGCTCTGTCTCAAGGATGCTGAGATGCTGGTTCATGTTTTCATCACTTCTAGATTATTGCAATTAATTGCTATATGGCCTCTCCTCTAAAACCTTGGCCAGATAACAGTATGTACAAAACTTTGTAGCCAGAGTGCTCAAACATGTGAAGAAGTCTACTCATATTTTTCCAATACTGCATGATCTACACTGGCTCCTAGTCACTCACTGGATTGAGAACAAAATACTGTTGATCACTTTTAAAGCTCTGCATGGCATTGCTCCTCATTATGTGTGTGAACTAATTTCCCCATATATACCAAATATGCTTAAATTAATTTATCATTAAAGTTTATACAGCTTGGAAATGAAATATATGTTTAAAAGTGATAATATGGTCAAAATACTCACTTGCCTAATGCACTGCCCATCCAAAAAAAAAGTCACACACTAATATTTTGTTGCACCACCTTTAGCTTTGATTACAGCATACATTCACTTGCCATCATTTTGTTACGTTTACGGCATTTAGGTGATGCTCTTATCCTGAGCGACTTACATTTCTTAACTACAGGGACAGTCCCTCTGGAGCAACTTGGGGTTAAGGGTCTTGCTCAGAAACCCAATGGTGGTAGTGCTGGAGGTGGGATTTGAATCTGTGATCTCGGTCTGTAAGTGGTATCCTACCACTAGACCACCAACATGCCCGTTACACTACTTTTTTGTCAAGATCTTGTAGAGATGATGGGAGAGTCGAACCACTACTCAAATTCTTCTCCAGCACATCCCAAATATTCTCAATGGGGTTAAGGTCTGGACTGTGTGGTGGCCAGTCTATGTGTGAAAATAATGTCTCATACTCCCTGAACCACTCTTTCGCAATTTGAGCTGTTGGATCCTAGTATTGTCATCTTGGAATATGCTCGTGCCATCAGGAAAGAATAACTTCACTGATGGAATAACCTGGTCATTCAGTATATTCAGGTAGTCAGCTGACCTCATTCTTTGGGCACATAACATTGCTGAACCTAGACTTGACCAACTGCAGCAACCCCAGATCATCACACTGCCCCTACAGGCTTGTACGGTAGGCACTAGCAATCATGGGTACATCACTTCATGTGCTATCTTCTTACCCTGATGCGCCCATCACTCTGGAACAGGGTAAATCTTCCATTGCTGCAGTCTTTATGTTCCCTAGCAAATTGAAGCCTTTTTTTTGTGATTAGCCTCACTGATCAGTTGTTTTCGTAAGGCTACGTCATGGTTGTTTAAGTAATAAGAAGCAACTCACTGCATCAGTTAGGGTTAAATAAATTGTTGCCAGCTGTCATCCATGCAGTAATTATCCAATAAAAATAGAAACATTGCTAAATTGCATGCCTTTATCACCTCAAGACTAGATTATTGCAATGCCCTGCTGCCAGGATGTTCTAGTAAAAACCTTTATAAACTACAGTTAGTCCAGAATGTAACCACTAGAATCTTTACTAGATCTGATTACATTAGTCCAATATTATCTGAAATTCCGCATCGACTATAAAATACTATGATAGCTCTGCCCGAGTCAAGGTACTGCTCTCTATTAATTCATAGTTTAGTGTGATTACAAAACAGTACAAATTTCTTTCTCTGTTTGAGATTTACGATTGTCTACCACCAGTACAGCGGGCAGCTTATGTGTTTCCTGAAAGCAAAGGACTCCCAGCCAAGTCCATCAATTACCATGAGGGTTTCCTGAACTCCAGCTAGTCCATCGTCTGTGTCTTCTAGATCTAGAATCATCAGGTTCCTCTTCCCACCTCAATTCCAGCTACATCATACTGGATTATCTGCAGGAGCTACTGCCACAAACCAAGATGATCAAAGCCTCCGCTGACTTAAAAGAACTAATTAGCTAATTGAACTCCCAGTTATAGACACTAATGGACCACTTCAATGCTAACTTAAACTTTACTGGAACTGAAATCTATTAACTTATTAAAGGCACTTTCTCTTTTATTCTATCTTCATTATTCAGTTTTGACCATAGGAGTTACTCTTTTGCATCATGGTCCCTCCCTAGGGGTCTTCCTCGAGTTTTAGGGAGTTTCTCATTGCCTCTTTTGCTCTTGGCTTACTCACTTGGTGCTCACAAATGGATTCTGTAAAGCTGCTTTGTGACAACAACAGTTGTAAAAAGTGACAGAACCCAGGTCTGAGCCCCAATTGGATTCAAAAGGGGAACCCATCCTACACTGGTCAACACCGGAAATAAAGAAGTAAAGAAGAAGAGAAAGTCTTCTTCTTCTTTTTCTTTCGGCTGCTCTCGTTTAGGGGTCGTCACAGCGGATCAACTGTCTCCATTTCTTCCTGTCCTCTGCATCTTCCTGCTTCAAACCAACCACCTGCATGTCCTTTCTCACCACGTCAATAAACCTCCTCTTTGGTCTTCCTCTTCTCCTCTTTCCTGGAAGCTCCATCTTCAACATCCTCCTTCCAATATAATATCATATATCATCTCTTCTCTGGACATGTCCAAACCAACGCAACCTTGCTTCTCTAACCTTGTCTCCAAGATGTCTAACCTGAGACAGTCCCTCTAAAATACGTATTTCTAATCCTGTCCATCCTCGTCACGCCCAACGAAAATCTCAGCATCTTTAACTCTGACACCTCCAACTCCGCCTCCTGCCTTTTCGTCAGTGCCACCGTCTCCAACCCAATACAACATAGCAATACAACTCTTCTCCACCCATTCCAACCTGCCTGCACACTCTTCTTCACCTCTCTTCCACACTCGCCATTACACTGAAATGTTGATCCCAAGTATTTAAACTCCTCCACCTTTGTTACCTCCACTCCCTGCATCTTAACCACTCCACTTTCCACATTCACACTCATGTATTCTGTCTTTGCCCTACTCACTTTCATTCCTCTCCTCTCCAGAGCATATCTCCATCTCTCCAGATTCTCCTCAAGCTGCTCCCTACTGTCACTACAGATCACAATATCATTGTTGGATTCTCCGATTGAGAACCGAGGTTCGAGGAGTCAGTGATGAGGAGAAGAGGTTTTAAGCTATATCCAAGTTTATTAACAGAAGAGTAACAGAGTTCTTGCAAGATGTCAAAAGACTGGTCAGTGTTCCTCTCTATGTTGAATCCTTTCTCTCTCTAACTTGCACAGTTCAGAGTGTGCCTTTTTATCTGTCTCCGGGAGCTCCAAGGCCTCCGGTGGAGACACCTAATCTAAGACTATGACCTTGTTTGGGTGTTTTTAACGTGCAAAGAAAGTGTTACTCAGAAGAGAACAGAGAACAGAGAAAAATAGAGAATATATGCGTATATATAAAATAAGTAAGTAAGTAAAATCAAGCTTCAATCCGTCATCATCAACAAACATCATCATCCACAGAGACTCCTGTCTAACCTCGTCCGTCAACCTGTCCATTACTATTGCAAACAAGAATGGGTTCAGTGCTGATCTTTTTCTTCTTTTTCTTTCGGCTGCTCCCGTTTAGGGGTCGCCACAGCGGATCAACTGTCTCCATTTCTTCCTGTCTTTTGCATCTTCCTGCTTCAAACTGACCACCTGCATGTCCTCTCTCACCACATCCATAAACCTCCTCTTTGGTCTTCCTCTTCTCCTCTTTCCTGGCAGCTCCATCTTCAACATCCTCCTTCCAATATAATACTCGTCTCTCCTCTGCACATGTCCAAACCAACGCAACCTTGCTTCTCTAATTTTGTCTCCAAGCTGAGCTGTCCCTCTAATATACTCATTTCTAATCCTGTCCATCCTCGTCACACCCAATGAAAATCTCAGCATCTTTAACTCTGACACCTCCAGCTCCGCCTCCTGCCTTTTCGTCAGTGCCACCGTCTCCAACCCATACAACATAGCTGGTCTCACTACTGTCCTGTAAACCTTCCCTTTTACTCTAGCTGGTACACGTCTGTCACAAATCACTCCAGCCACTCTTCTCCACCCATTCCAACCAGCCTGCACTCTCTTCTTCACCTCTCTTCCACACTCGCCATTACACTGAACTGTTGATCCCAAGTATTCAAACTCCTCCACCTTTGTTACCTCCACTCCCTGCATTCTAACCACGCCACGTTCCTCCCTTTCATTCACACTCATGTATTCTGTCTTTGCCCTACTCACTTTCATTCCTCTCCTCTCAAGAGCATATCTCCATTTCTCCAGGTTCTCCTCAAGCTGCTCCCTACTCTCACTACAGATCACAATATCATCAGCAAACATCATCGTCCACGGAGACTCCTGTCTAACCTTGTCCATCAACCTGTCCATTACTATTGCAAACAAGAATGGGCTCAGTGCTGATCCTTGATGTAATCCAACATCTACCTTAAATGCATCCGTCACTCCCACTGCAGATCTCACCACTGTTACACTGTCATCATACATATCCTGAACTACTCTCACATACTTCTCTGTAACACCAGACTTCCTCATGCAAAACCACAACTCCTCTCTAGGCACCCTGTCATATGCTTTCTCCAAATCCACAAAGGCACAATGCAGCTCCTTCTGACCTTCTCTGTACTTCTCCATTAACACCCTCAGAGCAAACACTGCATCTGTGGTGCACTTTCTCGGCATAAAACCATACTGCTGTTCACTGATCCTCACCTCTTTTCTTAACCGAGCTTCCGCTACTCTTTCCCATAACTTCATGGTGTGGCTGATCAACTTTATCCCTCTATAGTTACTACAGCTCTGTGCATCACCCTTATTCTTGAAGATTGGTACCAGTACACTTCGTCTCCACTCCTCAGGCATCTTCTCACTTGCCAAGATTGTGTTAGACAATCTGGTCAGAAACTCAACTGCCATCTCCCCTAAACATCTCCATGCTTCCACTGGTATGTCATCCGGTCCAACCGCCTTTCCATTCTTCATCCTCTTCATCGCTGCCCTTACTTCCATCTTGTTTATTTGCTGCACTTCCTGGTTAACTCTTCTCACATCATCCAGTCTTCTCTCTCTCTTCATTTTCTTCATTCATCAGCTCCTCAAAGTATTCCTTCCATCTGCTCAACACACTCTGTTCACCTGTGAGTACGTTACCATTTCTATCTTTAATCGCCCTGACCTGTAGCACATCTTTTCCAGATCTGTCTCTCTGTCTAGCCAATCGGTAAAGGTCCTTTTCTCACTCTTTACTGTCCAACCTCTCATACAATTCACCAAACACCTTATCTTTGGCCTTCAGCACTGCTTTCTTCGCCCTGCGGTTCATCTCCTTGTACACCTGTCTACTTTCTTCATCTCTCTGACTGTCCCATGTTTTCTTTGCCTCCCTCTTCTTTTGAATACACTCCTGGACTTCTTGGTTCCACCACCAGGTTTCCTTATCCTCTTTCTTCCTTCCAGATGTCACACCAAGTACATTTCTAGCCGTCTGCCTTATCACTTCTGCAGTAGTTTCCCAGCAATCTGGTAGCTCTTCAACACCTCCAAGTGCCCGTGTTAACTCCTGCCTGAATTCCACCTTACAGTCCTCCTCCTTCAGCTTCCACCACTTGATCCTCAACTCTGCCCTCACTTTCCTCCTCTTCTTGACCTCCAAGGTCATCCTACAGACCACCATCCTATGCTGTTTAGCTACACTCTCCCCTGTCACTACTTTGCAGTCTCTGATCTCTTTCAAACTGACCCTCCTGCAAAGAATATAATCCACCTGTGAGCATCTTCCTCCACTCTTATACGTCACCCTGTGCTCCTCCCTCTTCTTAAAAAGTATTAACTACAGCCATTTCCATCCTTTTTGCAAAATCTACAACCATCTGACCTTCAGCATTCCTCTCCTTGACACCATGCCTACCCATCACCTCCTCATCACCTCTGTTCCCTTCACCAACATGACCATTAAAATCTGCACCAATCATCACTCTCTCTCCCCTGGGTACACTCTCTATCACTTCATCTAACTCACTCCAGAATTTTTCCTTCTCTTTCATCTTACGACCAACTTGTGGAGCATAAGCACTAACAACATTCATTATCACACCTTCAACTTCCAGCTTCAAACTCATCACCCTCCCTGACACCCTCTTCACTTCCAAAACACTCTCCACATACTCTTCCTTCAGGATAACACCTACTCCATTCCTCCTTCTATCCACACCATGGTAGAACAGTTTAAACCCCCCTCCAATACACCTGGCCTTACTACCCTTCCATCTAGTCTCTTGCACACACAAAATGTCAACCTTCCTTCTCTCCATCATATCAGGTAATTCTCTACCTTTACCAGTCATGCTGCCAACATTCAAAGTCCCTACCCTCACTTCCACTCTCCTCTCCTTCTTTCTCTCCTTCTCCCTCTGGACATGCCTTCCTCCTCTTCTTCTTCTTCTTTGGCCAACAGTAGTCCAATTTCCACCAGCACCCTGTAGGCTAACAGCACTGATGGCGGTCGTTTTTAACCCGGGCCTCGACCGATCCGGTATGGAATTCTGTATCGTTGTCCGCATATTGACTTGGCAAAGTTTTACACCGGATGCCCTTCCTGACGTAACCCTCCCCATTTACCCGGGCTTGGGACCGGCACAAAGAAATACACTGGCTTGTGCATCCCTAGTGGCTGGGTTGGGTTCAGTGCTGATCCTTGATGTAATCCAACCTCTACCTTAAATGCATCCGTCACTCCCACTGCAGATCTCATCACTTTTACACTGCCATCATACATATCCTGAACTACTCTCACATACTTCTCTGTAACTCCAGACTTCCTCATACAAAACCACAACTCCTCTCTAGGCACCCTGTCATATGCTTTCTCCAAGTCCACAAAGGCACAATGCAGCTCCTTCTGACCTTCTCTGTACTTCTCCATCAACACCCTCAGAGCAAACATTGCATCTGGAGTGCTCTTTCTCGGCATAAAACCTTACTGCTGTTCACTAATCCTCACCTGTTTTCTTAACCTAGCTTCCACTACTCTTTCCCATAACTTCATGGTGTGGCTGATCAACTTTATCCCTTTATAGTTACTACAGCTCTGTGCATCACCCTTACTCTTGAAGATCGGTACCAGTACATTTCATCGCCACTCCTCAGGCATCTTCTCATTTGCCAAGATTGTGTTAGACAATCTGGTCAGAAACTCAAATGCCATCTCCCCTAAACATTTCCATGCTTCCACTGGTATGTCATCTAGTCCAACAGCCTTTAAATTCTTCATCCTCTTCATTGCTGCCCTTACTTCCATCCTGTTTATTTGCTGTACTTCCTGGTTAACTCTTCTCATATCATCCAGTCTTCTCTCTCTCTCATTTTCTTCATTCATCAGCCCCTCAAAGTATTCCTTCCATCTGCTCAACACGCTCTGTTCACCTGTGAGTATGTTTCCATTTCTATCTTTAACCGCCCTGACCTGTTGCACATCTTTCCCAGATCTGTCTCTCTGTCTAGCCAATCGGTAAAGGTCCTTTTCTCACTCTTTACTGTCCAACCTCTCATACAATTCCCCAAACACCTTATCTTTGGCCTTCACCACTGCTTTCTTCACCCTGTGGTTCATCTCCTTGTACACCTGTCTACTTTCTTCATCTCTCTGGCTGTCCCATGTTTTCTTTGCCTCCCTCTTCTTTTGAATACACTCCTGGACTTCTTGGTTCCACCACCAAGTTTCATTATCCTCCTTCTTCCTTCCAGATGTCACACCAAGTACATTTCTAGCCATCTGCCTTATCACTTCTGCAGTAGTTTCCCAGCAATCCGGTAGCTCTTCAACACCTCCAAGTGCCCGTGTTAACTCCTGCCTGAATTCCACCTTGCAGTCCTCCTCATTCAGCTTCCACCACTTGATCCTCGACTCTGCCCTCACTTTCCTCCTCTTCTTGACCTCCAAGGTCATCCTACAGACCACCATCCTATGCTGTTTAGCTACACTCTCCCCTGTCACTACTTTGCAGTCTCCAATGTCTTTCAGATTGATCCTCCTGCAAAGAATATAATCCACCTGTGAGCATCTTCCTCCACTCTTATACATCACCCTGTGCTCCTCCCTCTTCTTAAAATAAGTTTTAACTACAGCCATTTCCATCCTTTTTGCAAAATCTACAATCATCTGACCTTCAGCATTCCTCTTCTTGACACCATGCCTACCCATCACCTCCTCATCACCTCTGTTCCCTTCACCCACATGACCATTAAAATTTGCACCAATCATCACTCTCTCTCCCCTGGGTACACTCTCTATCACTTCATCTAACTCACTCCAGAATTTTTCTTTCTCTTCCATCTCAAAACCAACTTGTGGAGCATAAGCACTAACAACATTCATTATCACACCTTCAGCTTCCAGCTTCAAACTCATCACCCTCCCTGACACCCTCTTCACTTCCAACATTTACATTTACATTTATGGCATTTAGCAGACGCTCTTATCCAGAGTGACTTCCATATCCTAATTACAGGGACAGTCCCCCTGGAGCAACTCAGGGTTAAGGGTCTTGCTCAGGGACCCAGTGGTGGGATTCAAACCTGGGACCTCTTGAGCCATAGGTCCATAGGCAAGTATCCTACCACTGGACCACCGCCACCCTAGAAGGAGGAATGGGGTAGGTGTTATCCTGAAGGAAGAGTATGTGGAGAGTGTTTTGCACTCTGAAAGGAACAGGTGAAAGGAATGATCTCCTTAGTCAAGATGCACATGAGCAAAGCTGCTGCCCATTGGAAACCGTCAACGAAATATGAACACCATACTTGGTCAAGAAAATGAATCAAATCCTGAAAAGGAAAAGCCTGCTCTTAACGACAAAACTCAGTCAGAATTGACGGAGGATGAATGTTCTACCACTCTAGCTGCTGAGCAGAGCAGTTTTGGATCCAAAATTGCTGTGCATGAACCTCTTTCATCGAGTGGGTTGGATTATACAACATTAAATCAACAGGAGACAAATACTTCATGTGAGGCAATGAGTGATCCAATGGAAGTGTGTTACAGAATTGTTGTGGAAGCTAACAGTGATGAAAATCCCACAGCCCAATCTGGTGTGCCAGTGGAGGTCCCACAGATACCAGAGGCTGAAGAGCTAGTCAAACCACCTCCTGCGCAGAAGAAAGGAGTAACCCATGTTGCAGAGTGTGAGGTCAGTAAGGGCAAAGCACAGGTTATCCAGTTACCAAGGCCTACCAGAAGCCAGCAGTGCCAGAAGAGAGAAACGATGCGTACAGCAGCAGTGAAAGGATGCCATTCCTTTGTTGCAGCCAGTGCACCCAAAGGAGTCTTTACACCAGCTGTTATCCCCCCAGACCCCATACAAAATGCCTATGTGAATATCATCCCAGTTCGCACAACACTACGACTAGACTCCAATCTACAGCTAATTGTTCCAGAACGGAATTGCACTCTGCTAGTCACGCTTATTCCAGCTACTATGCCCATAACACATCCACGTCATCAGCCTTCCCAGAACTTGTGGCCTGAACAACATATATGTGAAAGGAACGATAAATTCTGCACCTCCGATTATGATACGGTAGTCACGGAGAGCGAGGAGAACAGGGATCTGAGGTGGAGCACACACTAGGTAAAGAACTCTTCCTCTTCTAACCATAAAGAATCTTATGTTCTTTAACAGACTATGACAGGACAAGGCTTTCCAGCCGATCGGATGATTCCTCCAGGGACCCCAATACTGAGTCGGGGAATCAGGTGACGGAGGAGACACAGGAATACAAGAAGGACTTGTTTGAGAGAATATGGACTGAAGCTCTGGGGTACCCCTCACCACCGCCAGCAGCCCTAGATGTGACTGTGGCTGGTCCGGGTCCCCCACCCTGTTTATTTGATGGTAGAGTCCTGAACATGTGCCCCACTGAAGGGGGCTGTGGTTTGTTTTATGGACCTGACCAAGTGCCCCATTGAAGAGGTTGTGTTTCTGTTTTTGTAAACCTGACCCTGTGCCCTGTTGAAGGGGCTATGTTTTCCTCTGTTTTGGTTGACCTCCTCTCCAGGTTCCGGCACTGGGGAGCGCCCTGGGAGTTGCGCCCTTGGGAGGGGGTGATGTAAGGGTTTGACTGTTTTGTTTTGTTCATGGGAGAGGGCGCTCTGTTCTGACGGAGCACACCTGAGCTCATAATGCACAGGTGTGCTACATTGAGGCTGACTACTTAAGCCTCAGTGAGTCAGAACAGAGCGCAGTTCATTCATTTAGCTAAGGTTGAAGCTAGCGGTTGTTCTGTTAGGTTCTGTCCATGTCCTTCTAGCACCCCACCACCATGACAAGGAGAGATGACAATGGAGTTTCTAGCCAGATTTTTTAGAAGAAGAAGAAGTGTTACCGGCACCAATTTTTCAATAGTGTGATGTGATTCGAAAGTTTTGTCTGTGTGTATGCAATGCAATAGACTGCCAAATTGTCTACGGTGTTTCTGCCTTTCACTCTGGGATAGGCCCCACCACCGCCCACAAACCTAATCAGGACATGCAGTTAGGATAGTGAGTGAGTGAGTGAGTGCACTCTAAGAGAGGGGTTAATGAACATTTGGCTGCACTGAATAGTATTAGAGTTTTTTTTTTAATGTTTGAAACCGTTACGAGTTAATATCTTTAAATACCATAAACTAGTCATAAAAGTCACAGACATGTTGTAAAAGAATAAGCAATTAAAGATAGTAAATGTATAAAAAGTGATAAAATGCTATAAGAAATTTCTTTGTTATGGACAACAGAGTACATAATAAGCGGGTAATACACAACTTACTAGACATTACCTTATCAAATATATGTTAGTATTCATATTGTAAACACATACAAATATAGAATGGATGGGTTCACAGTATATTTAATGGAACACAATAGCAAGATCTAAATCTTCTGTAGTCAGAGTTTTTTCCAATCAATTGGTGTCTTTCCAGATGCCCTGAGAAAATAGTTGGTTTTTGAGAAGTGCCTACACCCAAAAAATCCCAGGTGAGCAGAGAATGGGGAAGGATGTGATGTCTCAAGGATGTGATGCCGTGCCTAGAAAAGTGTTACATTATAATAATTACTATTAAAAACACCAACACAAATTTATAAACTTTTAAAATTAGTTTCTTGAAACTTACTCTGTCAATGACTGCCCCTTTTCTACGAGCATAGGATCCCCACAACAGAAACACTAGGCCTTTCAAATTCCTGCTAAGGGCCATAACCACTGCATCAGTGAAACGCTCCCAGCCCTTCTCTTGATGGGAGGTTGGCTTGCGTCCTCTAACAGTTAACACTGAATTTAAAAGCAAAACACCTGGCAGGAAATGAGGACATGTTTCAGTGAGGCATATACATCTAAAAGCAAAAATGATGCTTTGGAAGCAATTTGAGGTTAAGGGTCTTGTTCAGGATTCATTGGTGTAGTCTTATAGGCAGGATTCAAACCTTTACCCTCTTGATCCATAGGTGTGTATCCTCCCACTAGGCTAACACCACTTCTAGTGATTAAGAAATCTAATGAATAGTGTTTAATAAATCTGTAACGGTGGTATGGTGCAGGAAGGACGTCTGCACAGAGCCAGTGACCCAGGACATGACTTTATTAACAACAGTAACTTAAACAAGACACAAGGACACTAAAAACCACCCATGATGTACAGCTTTGCCTAGTGAATGAACTGCACTCTGTTCTGACTCATTGGGTCTTAAATAGTCAGCCCCAATGAAGCCCACCTGTGCCTTCGTGAGCTCAGGTGTGCTCAGTCAGAACAGAGCACCCTCTACCATGAACAAAACATAACCAAACCGTGACATCACCCCCCTCCCAAAGGTGCCACTCCCGGGGCGCTAGAAGGTTTCCACCGGCCTGAGTGTTCTAGGTGAAGGTGTGGGAATAGGAGATCATGGTGATGGCAGTAACACTGAGGTCATCTCCTCAAACCCATCACTGTGTGTCCGAACCGGAACCAATCCTTCAATAAGGAATTGTACCCAGAAGCCCAATGTTCACGCTGGGCATGGTGTGGAGGTTTGTTACTGTCCTTCTCCTCCGAGTGCTCATGGCAGTCTGTTGAGACATCATTGCTCATTGAGATGTCTCTCTTGGAGCACAGCCAATTTCATCTGTGCTATCCAAGCAGTCCTCTTTACCATCCCATACCATGTTCCTGGGAGGGCACCAGCTTCTGCAGTCACTACCGTGCTGGTCGCAATCCTCTGACAGACAAAAGCAGTTTGTTACATCGGAGCAAACTTGAACATAAGGGATTTTGTCACCCACCTTCCTCTGGCTAATACACTTCTCACCTTGGGTATACAGAAGACATTCCTTGTTGCACTGGCTTTCACAGGCATCTTCATTGGCACCATTCTTGCAGTCCTCAGAATTTCCAATCTCCGAGATCAGTGCATAATTCTGAACATGAGTGCCGCTAACCATCTCGGGCGCATAATCCATACCACAAACCTGCGAGGTCTCCAAGGTGAATACATCCTCCAGAACAGGAGCCTCGCTGTTGGTTTCTGAAAGATGCTTCATGCTGACTGCTCTGGGCATGCAGTGCAACATTCCGCACCCAGTTGCTCCGTGCCGAGTCCACTGAAATGTCCGGGGAAAACTGAAGATACAGTGTTCATGACCTCTTTGTGGAAGGAGGTTGGCTTGCATTCTTTTGGGCTTTGTGCCTCCTTCTGATTGCTGTCGATGATCTCCAGAGTGGCACCAAATTCCTGAAATTTCTTGACAAACCGTTTCAACATAGGCATACACTTACTCAGTTCATACTCTTGTCCTGTCCCCTTGTCTGCAATGTGAGACCTATCCTTTGCCCGCTTGGATGTCAGACAAATGGTCTTGTCTTCCTCTGCTCTATGGCTTTCTACAACATGTATATGCAGGAATAATCCAGGTTCTCATAAAAATAGCGACTTCTTGGCTTCTGTTCCATGCAAAACTGCACAAACTGCCCTCCTCAAACATTCTTCTTGGGAGGGTCCACGGTAACCTTTTTTAGCACTTCTTTAGTGTTGCCCTGTCATGTCCCATATCGCACACTGCTACCATCGATCATGATTAAGCTTAACTTGCTGTTAAACAACAATGTTCTAGGAGACTCGGTGTGTAGGCATTAATTAAAGTTATATTATTTAATGTAATTGTTTGTAGTAGGTCTCACAAAGCTCGGTTAACAGCATACTGCATCTACAGACATCATACTGGAGTGGTGGTGGCCTAGTGGCTCACCAATGGCCCAAAAGGTTGCAGGTTTGAATCCCACCTCTAGCACTGGTTTCTTGAGCAAAACCCTTAACCCCTAAGTTGCTCCAGGGGGACTGTTCCTGTAGTTAGGAATTGTAAATTGCTCTGAATAAGAGTGTCTGCTAAATGGCATAGATGTAATTGAACACTTTCACTTTATATCAGGTTGCTTACCCTGTTCAGCCCATCCTGTTAAGTCCCCATGACCAGGGTGCTGGAATTCTTCAATATCTATTGCAAGTTCAGTAAAAATATTTTCCAAGCTAAAACAAATGAAGTAAAGAGAAACAGTACTCCATGTGGTAGAACATAAAAAGAATATAAAAATCAATGCAATGTTTGCAAACTAGTTTGCTTTGCTATACTGTGAAACATTAGAAAACAAATCAAATGCATGTTTCAGTAATATAAGATAGTCTTTTGTAAAACTCTTTAAATGGCAATAGCCTATATAGACCTATATAGACCCACACTCAAGTTTTCCCTCAAATAAATCTATATCAGTAAAAAGGTAATTGAATAATTGAATAGTAATAATTAAAGCAGTTAAAGAACCCATTCACTAGGCATGTCCAAGCCAGTGTATTTCTTTTTGCCGGTCCCAAGCCAAGAACGATGGGGAGGGTTATATCAGGAAGTCCATCTAATGTAAAACTTTTTCCAAATCAGTTTGTGGACAATTAGACAGATTTCCATACTAGAATGCCACCAGTACTTTTAGCCAACAGGCTGCAGGTGGAAATTGGGCTGCTGTTGGCCCAAGGAAAAGAAGAAGAAGAGGAAGAAGGCATGTCTGGAGGGAGGAGGAGAGAAGGAAGGGAAGGAGAGTGAAAGTGAAGGTCAGAACTTTGGATGTTGGCAGCATGGGAGTTAGCTGATATGATGGAGAGAAGGAAGGTTGATATTGTGTACAAGAGACTAGATGGAAGCCAGGTGTATTGGAGGTGGGTTTTAATAATTTTACCATGGTGTGGATGGAAGGAGAAATGGGGTAGGTGTTCTAAAAGAAGAGTATGTCAAGAGTCCTTTTGGAGGCAAAGAAAGTGTCAGATAGCTGGAAGTTGAAGGCATGATAAGGAGCGTTGTTAGTGCTTATGCCCCAGGTGATGCACAAAGCTTCAAGAAAAGAGAAAAGAGGTGATTAGTGGGCAGCAGGATAGTTTCATGTTGAGAAAGAGCACTGCAGGTGCAATGTTTGCTGAAGTATGTCAGAGTAGTACAGGATATGTATTAAGTCAGTGTGACAGTGGTGTGGTCTGCAACAAGAGCAAGAGATGCATTTAAAGTAGAGGATTACATAACACCATTCTTGTTTGCAGTGGTAATGGGCAGGTCGATGGATGAGGTTAGCCAGGATTTCCCATGGACTATGATGTTTGCTGATGATATTGTGATCTGTAGCGAGAGTAGTGAGAGTAGGGAGCAACTTTAGGAGACCCTGGAGAGGTGGAAATATGCTCATTGCCATTTCTGGTGACTTTAATCATTTCACACAGGACTCGATTTTGACCTCCTTTTCTCAGAACGCTCATTGTCCTACCAGGAAGAACAGGACAATTGACCCTCTGTATGCAGATGTGAAGGATGCTTACCAAGCCACTTCTCTGCCCAGTCTGGATAAATCAGACGATGTTTACAACATCAATGATCAATGTTTACTTGCAGCCTTAATACAAGCCTGTTGTTCAAATACATCCCACAACTACACACTCCTTTAGAAAGTGGGCTTAGGGACAGTTTAGAATCTACTGACTGGAGTGTTCTGCAGGAACCTCATTGAAAGGATATTGAGGGGATCACAAACTGTTTGACTACCAGACAACCTGAACTTCTGTATGAACACTATTGTTCCTGTTAAAACTGTACACTGCTTTGTTAATAATAAACCCTGGATTACCACCAATGTTAAGGGTCTTCTTAATGAAAAGAAGAGGGTTTTCAACAACAAGGACCAGGCAGAACTGATGAGAGTTCACAAAGTACTTAAGGTACTTACCTCTAATATGTCAGCCTAAGAGGGGCGATTGAGTCCTACAGGAGGAAGGTTGAGTACAAGCTGGAGCAAAATAAAATCATAGAGGTATGGGATAGCATGAAGATCATCACAGGCTTTAAATAAAGGGGCAGCTACAACAACAATGCAGCAGGGGGCCATGTGGAGCGTGAATGAGGTCAGTATTTTCTACAACCAGTTTGACTGCCTGGCTCCCACCTCAACAGACACAAACTTAACAGCCACCACCCACTACCTCACAGATACCCATCTGCCCCATCTTCAAACAGCAAAGGTCACCCTTGCCCTATAACATAAAACACCAGATGGGGCTGACATTTACATTTACGGCATTTAGCAGACGCTCTTATCCAGAGCAACTTACAAGTCCTAATTACAGGGACAGTCCCCCTGGAGCAACTCAGGGTTAAGGGTCTTGCTCAGGGACCCAGTGGTGGTAGTGCTAGAGGTGGGATTTGCACCGGGGACCTCTTGATCCAGGGGCAAGTACCCTACCACTAGACCACCGCCACCCATTCAGACGACCACCACCCATTCAACTGACAGCCCCCCTATCTCCCCACCCCTTGTTGCTCTATTCATCAGTACTGACCAGTTGAGAAGACAACATTGGGTGTGTCCAAGAATCTTAAGGACCTGTGTTGCTTAGCTTGCAGAACCCCTTAAACACGACTTGAGCTTGCGACTGGAGAGTGTCCCCACACTGTGAAAAACCTTATGTCTTATCCTGGTACCAAAGAATGTCAGATCTAGTGAACTCAATGATTTTAAGCCAGTAGCCTTAACCTCCTTTATCATGAAGGTCCTGGAGTGAATATTTCTGTATTAGAATCTTTCTGTACAGTCATGTGAAAAATTAGAACGCCCCATTAAATATTCACTTCCTTATTAAGAAATGGTCACATTTCGATGATTAATCTTGTTTTAATTTATCTCTGGAAAAGAAACTGATTTAATTGCAGGTAAACAACAAAAATTAATCTTGATTTTTGAGATATAAAAAATATAAACATAAATATGAATTCTAACTGAGGAAAAAGTTAGGACACCCTATCCCCTAACAGCTACTTTTACTGCCTTTGGCTGAAATAACCACATTGAGACGCTTTATGTAGCCATCTACCAGTCTCTGACATTGGTCTGAGGAGGGTTTGCTCCACTCCTCAATGCATAATTCTTTAAGATGTGGGATGTTTGAGGGGTAACTTGCATGTACACCCCATACCATCTCAATGAAATTAAAATTTGGGCTTTGACTCGGCCACTCCAGGACTCTCCATTTCTTAGTTTTCAGGCAGTCCTTGGTGGATTTTCTGGTATGTTTTGTGTCATTGTAGTGTTGCAGGTTCCAGTTCCACTTCAGCTTTAATGATCTTACAGATGGTCTCACATGTTCCTCATACATTTTAGAATTCATGGTGGATTCACCAATGGTGAACTGGTCAGGTCCTGCTGCAGCAAAGCATCTCCAAACCATGACACTTCCATCTCCATGCTTCACAGCTGGTATTTTCCTTGAACGCTGTATTTTGTTTATGCCAGACATGTCCTCTGTTTTGATGTTCAAATAATTAAATTTTAGATTCATTTGTCCAAAAGAAAATTTTTCCAGAAGTCCTGGTCTTTGTCTATGTTCTCTCTGGCAAACTTCAGTCTGGCCTTGATGTTTCTATTAGAGAACAAAGGTTTCCTCCTTGCACATCTTCTATGCAATTTAAAGTTAAGCAGTCTTTTACTGATAGTAGGGGCATGCACTTTCACAGTTGCAATAGCCTGCTGTAGGTCCGGTGATGACATTTTAGGGTTTTTGGAGACTTCTTTTAGCCTCTTGCGGTCTGCTCTAGGGGTGAACTTGCTTGGACAGCCAGACCTGGGCATGTTGGTAGTTGTTTTTTCAAAAGTCCTCCACTTGTAGACTATTTTCCAAACAGCGAATGCAAATTCTTTTGATATCTATTTAAATCCCTTACCAGACTTATAATCTGCTGCAATCTTCTTTCTGAAGGCCTCAGACAGCTCTTTTGATCTCACCATGGTGTTCACTCTCACCTCAACAGTCAAGATCACACCAAACTAAATGTTTAAATAGAGCAACCCTCCTTCAAAATGCTGAGTAATGATATTCTAATCATGTGCACCTGATGTGCTAAACCTGTGTGTGATTTGAGTCATTTAATTGGGAATAAAGTTGGGGGTATCCTAATTTATTCCTCACCAGAAATCACATTCTTGTAGAATAACATTTTACAGAAGATTTTCAAAAGTATTTTCTTTAGTTTTAAATGTTTAGTTATATTACTTGAATCTAGTAGTTTAACCAGTATTGTTAAAATTGAGATTAAATATCCATATATCCAAGAATGTTACAAAAACACACAGGCTTTCATAGGGTGTCCTAATTTTTTTCACATAACTATATTTCTATATACAAATATTTAATATCTCCTCAGACCACATTTGAACCACTCACTCTACCCTCTGCAGTTTGCCTATCAAGTGAAGGAGGGGGCTGATGATGCCATTCTTTACCTTCTCCACTGGACCCACTCACATTTGGACCAAGGAAGCATTTCTGTAAGGATCATGTTCTTTGATTTTTCCAGCACCTTCAACACCATTCAGGCCATCCTACTAAGGCACAAGCTTTAGAGATTTGAAGTGGACTTGCAATTTTTAAACTGGATTACAGACTGCCTTAATGGTAGACCCTAGTTTGTCAGTTTGGGAACTGCACATTTTAGACTGTAATCAAGTCTAAAATCTTTTCTCCTTTCCTGATCACGTTGTACACATCAGACTTTAGTTACAACTCAGGGAATTGCCAGAGTTGCAGAAGTGAAAACACTGCTATTGTGGAGTGTATCAGGAGTGAACAGGAGGAGTACAGGGATCTGGTAACGTTGTGGGCTGGTGTCAGTCATAACAATTGCTGCTAAACATTTCTAAAACCAAGAAGATGGTTGTAGATTACGTAGGTATAGACCATCATTAAGACCTGTCTCCATAAAAGGGGTTGATTTGGAATGGATAAAGACATACCAATACATCAGTGTGCAGTTAAATGACAAGCTGGACTGGTCAGAGAATACAAAGGCAAAGCTGGCCTTTACTGAAGAGGCAGAATCTGTGGTTAGTGGTTCCAAGCACTCTCTTATATTTTGTGTTGTGCTGGGGTGATCACTTAAAGAGGAAAGATGCTGAGATCACTGGCAAGCTGATCAGGCAGACAGGATCTGTGATTCCCACAGATTTGGACTGTCTATGCAAGCTGTTTTCTATTATGCACAATTAACATCACCCATTATACACCACTAAAACTAAGCAGATTAGTGTGTTCAGTGGTCAGCTACTGTTGTTTTTTTTTTGTGTTGTTTTGTTTTGTTTATCTATTTATCTAGAGAGGAGAGGAATTCAAAGTCAAAATGCAGGTAGTAGAGGTAGCGGGATCATTAGTTCAGAGTAATGGGGAGTGTGGAAGAGAGGAAAAAAAAAGAATGCAGGTTGGAATAGGTGGAGAATAGTGTCAGGAGTAATCTGTGACAGATAGATATTAGCAAGAGTGAAAGGGAAGGTTTACAGGACAGTAGTGAGATCAGTTATGCTATAAGAGTAGGGGATGGTGGCACTGATGAAAAGCCAGGCGGTGGAGCTTCAAGTGGCGGAATTATAGTTGTTACGTTTTTCATTGGGTGTGACAAGGTTGAACAGGATTAGAAATGAGTATATTAGAGAGATAGACCAGGTTGGAAATTTTTTAATTTATAATACATACTTAGAGATCCCTGCGATGGGCTGGCGACCTGTCCAGGGTGTGTCCCCTGTCCTTCACCCTGTGTGAGCTGGGATGGACTCCAACACCCCCCCGCGACCCCATTTGGGACAAGCGGCAGAAAAAGGACTGACTGACTGACTGACATACTTAGAGAAGAACAAGAATTATACTGGGAGATACTCCCAGGATGGAGGATGGAGCTGCCAGGGAAGAGAAGAAGCAGAAGGCCAAAGTGAAGGTTTATGGATGTGGTGAAGAAGAAAAAGCAGGCAGTTGGTTTGAAGAATGAAGATGCAGAGGACTGGGAGACATGGAGACAGTTGATCCACTGTGGTGACCCCTAAATGGGAGCAGCACATGTTCCACATAGAATATTGCGCATTTTGTTTGTGGCTACTAATCATTATGTTTTTAATAAGCAAAAGTCTAACATTTTCATTAATTAGTAATAATAATTTGAATATGTTTTTACTACTAATTAGTCAAATTTAATGACATTAAACTTTAAATTTGATTGCATGGGTTTTGCTTGCAAAACTGCAACAAGCCTGTGACCCAATGACTTCATAAATCTTTTGCTTTCTTCTTTGGTAATGGTTTTGTGGGGTTTACCACAGCACTCTTCAGTTGTTTTTCATGTTGGAGGGTTTCCCCTGTTCAGGAGATATGGCAGTCAAAAACTTTATAAATGATAAATGATCTAGTGTGGAAACAAAGCTCTGTTGTAAGTCGCTCTGGATAAGAGCATCGGCTAAATGCCGTAAATGTAAATGTAAATAAATTCATTTGTTAACTCTGAAGTGTTAATGTCCTATACAGTTTAACAAATCTTGATGTAGGTACCAAGAAATTAATGCTCAAGATCTGATTTTTCAATTTCTCAAATCCCAAAATCAATTCTTTTTACCCATATATACAGTACACAGTACCGTGGTGATAAACTTCACTTTGAAGGCAAAATAGATATTAATACATATTTGAGATATTAATTTTTTAAATCTTCCTATGCTTTAAAAATCCTTAACTTCAGCTTATAAAGTGACACTTTTAAGATAGCATTGGGCATTTCCCCAAATTGGAGATAGTGAGGCTAAATTAAATGTTCTGAAATCTAAATTTAAGTGTGATATACAGTGTCAAATTAAAATTTCCAGAAGTATACCTTGGCGGTGGTGGAGTAGGCCTCGGTACACTGAAGCACAAGCCATGGGCCTGGCCTTGCCTGACATAAGGGTCTTGGCCAAGGATAACCACTTTTGTCTGAAAGCAACACAAATTATTAACTTTTTAGAACTTTCAACCAGCACTAACCTTTAAAGAATGTAATTATGCATTTGAACATTTACATTCTCAAATGTGCACACATTTGTCCAAAGGAACACTTGCTGTGGGCTTGGGTAGACAGTAAAGAGTTTCCTCTCTTCCATGACAAAAGACATGAGCTAAAGAAAAACAAGACACATGTTCAAATTTAAACACATTTCAAGATGTTAAAATTTACTTTAAAAAATTAACATGTTGAAAACTTTAAATTTTTAATGAATTTTTCAGTTTGTGAGTATTTTCAGTCTGGGGTTTCATTCTCACTAAAGCCATGCACGTTTACCTTTGATTTGTTGAGCTCTGTTCTGTGGATTCAACAACTAAACTGCATTACAGTCATTGTTCTCACAATAACTCTCGCTTTCACACTTTAGTAATTATCTAACACAAAAGGTATGGGGGTATAGAAAGTGTCTAAGCATTGTGCTATTGTGCCATTTGTACCACTGGAAATTAACTTGCTGCCATTTGATGTTTTCCATAAAGTAAACTTTTTATCTAATTATGGGCTTTTGCTATTTTACCCAGCCCTGCTCATGATTCATGGCTGTACAGTGACTTTTTTCAGTATGAAAAGGCAATATTGTAGACCTTGGTGAAGTAAGGTTTGGTGAACTCTTCCCCAATATGCTTTCGCCAGCTTTCTCCAATGGGCACAGGAACATTGCGTGCTGATAGCCTGTTCAGAGCAACCTGTCTGTTCTGCTCAATTTGCTTCAGTTGCTCAGCACTGAGCCACAGACCATTGCTAGAGACTCCCTCTATTGTTAGAGGTTCCATTCACACAAACAAAAAAAACAAAAGAAAATTATTAAATGTGTCATATGCTGACTTGGCACAAAAACATTTAGGAACAGCAATATAAAGTGCATTTGCAATCCATATTATATACACTACCGGTCAAAAGTTTTAGAACACTTCACTTTTTTATTGAATTTTAAGCAGTTCAATGTTTCATTGTACTCTGAAATGAAAGCATAGAACAAATAAACAACTGATATTAAAAAATAAATAGTGGAATTCAAGTATAAACCAAAATGTATTTTAAACTTTTGGCTCATCAACATAGTCACTCATATAAAGTTCTTCCCAATTCTATTGCAGAAGTTCCCATAAATGTGTGGCATTAGGTTGCTTTGCTTTCACTCTATGTCCAGTTCATCCCAAACCAGTTTTTACACTGAAGACTGTGCTGGTCATTCCATGTTTTCAGGCTTACCATCTTGTTCTTTTTCTTTAGTTATTGCTTACAGTTAGGTCCAAATATATTTGGACACTGACACAAGTTTTGCTTTTGTACCTGTTTACTGAAACATATTCAAATTATAGTTATATAATGGACATGGACATATTGTGCAGACTCCCAGATTTCATTTGAGGGTATCCATATTCAGATTGGATGAAAGGTTCAGGAGTTCCAGATTAGGGACCAAAAGTAATTGGACAATTGACTCAGACTATTTCATGGGTAGGTGTGGGCAAGTCCTTTGTCATTTCATAATCAATTAAGCAGATAAAAGGCCTGGAGTTGATTTTAGGTGTGGTGCTTGCATGTGGAAGATTTTGCTGTGAACAGACAACATGCAGTAAAGGAGTTCTCCATGCAGGTGAAACAAGCCATCCTTAAGCTGCAAAAACAGAAAAAACACCCATCTGAGAAATTGCTACAATATTAGGAGTTGCAAAAGCTACAGTTTGGTACATCCTGAGAAATCGCTGGTGAACTCAGCAACGCAAAAAGACCTGGACGTCCACAGAAGACAACAGTGGTGGATGATCGCAGAATCATTTCCATGGTGAAGAGAAACCCCTTCACATCAGCCAACCAAGTGAACAACACTCTCCAGGAGGTACAGTTGAGGCCAAAATTATTAGCCCCCCAGGAATTATGGAACATTTTTCTAAACTTCTTCCCAATGTTTGCAGCATTGATGAAACTTGATATAAGCAGACTTTCACCAGTAGCTTTTGGTACATTTTGTAATATAAAATACATTTTTAGGCTTGCTTTATATCAAATATAGATAAAATAAAAAATAAAAAAATGGGGTGGTCAAAAATATTAGCACCATGTGAATGTTTGCTTTCAAAACACACCTACAGTAATTAACCAATCAGCTTTGAAACCACACCTGTGCAGTCAATTGGCTTCCTAACAATATTCAATCAGCATAAAAAGACTCCAAGGAACAGGGCACTTGAACACATGAGAGGGACTACTGTTACCATGCCAAAGACAAAGGAAATCAGTCTGGAGCTCAGAAAGAAGATAGTAGAGGCTCATGATAAGGGGGAAGGCTACACTGCCATTTCCAAGTGATTCACAGTGTCTAGAATTGCTGTACACTGCATCATTGCCAAGTACAAGGAGACAAATTCTGTAAGAAACAAACCTGGCCGTGGCCATAAGCACAAGATTTCAAGAACTCTGGAGAGGTAAATAGTCAGAGATGTCAGCAAGGAGCCCCGGACATCTGCCAAGATGATTGTTGCTGACCTGGCCTCTTCTGGAGTTGATGTTTCAAGGAACATAGTTGTGAGGGCTCTTCATCATGGGGGGGTTCAGGGCCATCGTCCCAGAAGAACCCCTTTACTCAAAGAGCGGCACTTCACAGCCCAACTGAGGTTTGCCCGTGAACATTTGAAAGGTAAAGATGAGTTTTGGAAGTCATTTGGGCACATAGATGTTGCTTATGTTTGACGAAGAAAGGAAGAGGCCTTCAACCCTAGGAACACAGTTCCCACAGTTAATCATGGTGGTGGGAGCATCATGCTGTGGGGCTGTTTTGCAGCCTCAGGCACAGGGAGCCTTGTTTGGGTGCATGGCATCAAGAAAAAAGAAAATTATTATGACATTTTGAGGGAGAATATGCAGGAAATCTGCTTGTAGTCTAGGCTTAGGTCATCGCTGGGTCTTCCAACAAGACAATGACCCAAAGCATACATCGAAATTAGTCCAACAGTTCCTCAAGGATACTAAATTGAGTATTGAGAATCAGTGGCAGGTGCTCAAAGTGAAAGTCCATGCTCGGAAACCATGCAATTTGGACCAGCTAGAACAATTTACAATGAAAGAATGGGCCAAAATTCCTCAGGAGACCTGTGCCAACCTAGTAAAGAACTACTCTAAGAGATTGTTGTCAGTTGTGGCTTAGAAAGGGTACACTATTGACTATTAATGGCCAGGGGGCTAATAATTTTGGATGTCTCATTTTTGCCCTTTCTTTTTTCAACTCAGACACCTAAAAAAGCAGCCGAATTAATTCTGAGGTGTTCAAAGACATACTGTCAACTCCAGCTAAATGCAGATGCAAATTGATTGGGCGGCATTTCATAATACAGATGGACAATGACCCAAAACATATAGCCAAAGCAACCCAGGAGTTTATTAAGCAAAGAAGAGGAATATTCTTGAATGGCCAAGTCAGTCTCTTGATCTGAACCCAACTGAGCATGCATTTCACTTGTTGAAGACTAAACTTTGGACAGAAAGGCCCACAAACAAACAGCAACTGAAAGCCAGTGCAGTAATGGCCTGGCAGAGCATTAAAAAGGAGGAAAACCAGCATCTGGTGATGTCCATGAGTTCAAGACTTCAGGCTGTCATTGCCAGCAAAGGGTTTTCAACCAAGTATTAGAAATGAACATTTTATTTTCAGTTATTTAATTTGTCCAATTACTTTTGAGCCTCTGAAATGAAGTGATTGTGTTCAAAAATGCTTTAGTTCCTAACATTCCTAACAATGCTTTAGTTCCTAACATCTTTTTGTTCATCCTACTGAATTAAAGCTTAAAGTCGGCACTTCAACTGAATCTGAGTTGTTTAATTAAAAATTCATTGTGGTAATGTACAGAACCAAAATTAGAAAAAAAATGTCTCTGTCCAAATATTTATGAACCTAACTGTAGCTTGGACTTATATTCTGTGTCATTATCTAGGGTCATTTGTAACAGTTTGGTGGGTTGGACCGCACATAAGCACCGTTTTGGTTCAAGTCACCAACCCTGGATCAAACAGTCCCAGACCATCCCGCTTCCTCCATGTTGAACAGTTGATGTCCCACACTGAGGAACCATCCTTTCATCTACTCAACGGCGTACAAAAATCCTGCATTATTAACCAAAGATTTTGAGTTAACTTCTACAAGATCCTGACCAGGGCATCACTGAGCTCCTGGAAAGTCTGAGGTGCAACCTGGTAGCGTGGGATGGACCTAAACATGATGTCCCAGAGATGCTCTATTGGATTAAGTCAGGTGAGCATGGAGGCCAGTCAATGGTATCAATTCCTTCATCTTCCAGCAACTGCCTACATACTCTTGCTACATGAGCCCAGGCATTATCATGCAACAGGAGAAACCCAGGACCCACTGTACCAGTGAAGGATCTAACAAAGTCTAAGGATTTTATCCCGATACCTATTGGCAGTCAAGGTGCCATCGTTTACCCTGTACAGGTCTGTGCATCCCTCCATGGATATGCTTCCCCAGACCAACACTGACCCACCACCAAGCCAATCATGCTGAACAATGTTGCAGGCAGCATAATGTTCACTGCGACTTCTCCAGACCTTTCACGTCTGTCACATGAGCTCAAAGTGAACCTGTTCTCATCTGTGAAAAGCACAGGGCGCCAGTGCCGGACCTGCCAATTCTTGTGTTCCCTGGCAAATGCCAGTCGAGTTTCACGGTGCCTAGCAGTGAGCACAGGGCCTACTAGAGGATGTCAGGCCCTCCGGCCACCTTCATGAAGTTTGTTTCTAATGGTTTGATCAGAGAAATTTATGCCAGTGGCCCACTGGAGGTCATTTTGTAGGGCTTTGGCAGTACTCATCTTGTTCCTCCTCGCACAAAGGAGCAGATACTGGTCTTTATGATGGGTTAAAGACCTCCGATGGCCCTGTCCAGCCTTCCTAGAGTAACTAACTGTCTCCAGGAATCTCCTCCATGCTCTTGAGACTGCCCCTTTAGTGCACCTGTTGTTAATTTCATTAACACCAAAACATCTGACACTGATTAACAGCCCCCTCTGCTACTTAACTGACTAGGTCAATATCCCAGAGAAAAAACACCAAATGACATAAAAGCAATTTACAAAAGTAAAATAAAAATATTTCAAACTATACATAAGATTCAGCCAGTGTAAATCATAAATATGATCAATGCAGTTTGTAAATACCTCGTGACATCAGTGGTTTAGTAGGTGAGACTTGAAGTTTTGTCAGCAGAATGCATTTGTCATGTGAGCTTCTTGTGCTCAGCATCTGCTTCAAATTCACAAGTCATGCAAATCTGTTTGCTCTGCAAGATGCAAATTTGATTGGTGCAAATGAGTGAAAGTGAAACTTTCTGAAGTTCTTAAATAACTTTGAGGTTTAGGCCTGTGGCTGTAACTGTAACCCTCTTTGCTTAGTCAGTCATGGTGTAAGCTTTAAATGTTTAAAATTACTACAGCATTACTAAGCATCTAGAACATCTAAACCTAAATCTAAATCTAAAAAAACAGTGAAAGCAGAAATTAGAAGTGATACCATCATCAGCAGTAAAAATCAGAAAACTAGTAACCGGAAACCAGAAAACCCAGGACCTTCTTGCTGTGAAGCGACAGCGATACCCACTGCACCACTGTGCCACCCCATTAACAGAACTTCTCAACCTAATTTTTTCCAACAACATTCATAATATGAAATGAAAGGTGCTATGTGTGTGTTCATTGTGGAATGACCTGTTGTTGTGGAATGACCTGTCTCTATGAAAAATATTGAATTGTTCCTCAGGGATGTTAAACCAGTGATGTGTTGCAACACTGCTTCCTGTTTTTAAAACAAAGACTATTTTGAGCAGGAAAATGGTGCTGCACATAAGGCGACATCCAACACGACATAAAACACAAGGCAAAACAAGTGCAGACAAGACTAACAGTACAGACAGGTTACGGGGAACAGCAACAACCAGGGCAGCCTAGTGGTTAGGGAGTTGGCCACAGGATTGGAAGATTGTGGCTTACCAGTAGGTTGCCCTGAGGTACCCTTGAGCAAGGGTACCTCAAGAGTGGTAAAGAGTGGTAAGGTGGCTATGTGCATAAATGGTGATCAGTGCATGAACAGGAGAATTGCAGAAGTGGCAGGTTATTGAAGAGTCATTTATGGTTCAAAGGTCTGATGGCCAGGGGGAAGAAATTGTTTCCCAACCTGGTAGTGAAGGCTTGTATGCTACAGAACCTTTTCCCAGATGGAGGGAGAAGAGTGTGTGGGACAGGTGTGAGGGATCATCCACAATGCTGCTTTGCAGATGCAGCGAATGGAGAAAATGTCCTGAACAGAAGGCAGAGAGCCACTGATGTTGAATGCTGAACTGAAGTTGATGAACAGCATTCTGACATAACTGTCCTTTCTGTCCAGATGATAAAGGGCCAGATGGATGGGTGATGGAGATTGCATCGTCCATTAAGCGATTAGAATGATATGCAAACTTCAGGGGGTCCAGTGAGGGAGGGATTTGGGTCTTTATGTGCCTCATGACTGGCCTCTCGCAGCACTTAATGATGAAAGGTGTGAGTGTGACGGAACAATAGTCATTTAGGCAGGAGACAGATGATTTCTTTGGTACTGAGACAACAGTGGTGTTCAGAGAGATGTTGAAGATGTCGGTGAGAACATCTGCTAGCTGTTCTGCGCATCCTCTGAGCACACCACCAGGTATGTTGTCTGGACCAGCAGCTTTTCGTTGGTTGACTCTCAGTAGAGATCTTCTCACCTCCGCCATGGTCAGACAAGGAACTTGGTTGTTAGGAGGCGGGATGGTCTTCCTCATTGCCGTGTTGTTTGCAGCATCAAACCATGCATAGAAGCGGTGTTCTTGAAGTGGCCATGATTTCTTTGTGTGTGAGCTCGCTTGGCTGCTCTGATGGCCCGAGACAGGTTTGCCCTCGCTGTTCTTAGAGTGGCCTCGTCCCCTGACTTGAATGCCTTGTCCTGAGATCTCAGGAGTCTGTGCACTTCCGCAGTCATCCATGGCTAAAGTTCTCTTGCTAAGCATTATTTAAAAAGCACACACACATTATACAATGTCTATTTTGGGTAGCAAAGTTTTGAGTTTATTGCTAAGAAATCATGAATAATGAATAATGAAAACCTGTTATGTAAGTGAATACAACAGAATTACAGCTTAGTGATCATAGTGATATTTCACTCATACAGACAGATCTGGGGATGACATAACACAGCAGAAATCTGCTATCATTTTGTTCCTGGCCCTTCAGAAAAAAAAACAATTTACATAGTTTTGTATGCTGAATCCTTTGTAAAGATGGCAGACATCTTTAGAACATGTCCATACATTGCACATTAATATGAGTAGAACAACCTACAAATCAATAGGTACTGCCATGGTTAAGACAAAAACTCACACCTTATGGTAAGTATATAATACACTGGACTTACATACAAACCTTTCTAAGTCCATTATCTTTTTCAGCAGAGTACAGGTGCAAGGGTTGTTGCTCCTTTCCTCAGAAAATTACCTTTTCCCTATAACCTTTGTCTGTGCAACCTTTGTGTTGATTAAAATGAAACAGATACAAACAAAGATACAGAGAACCCATTTAAACAAGACAAAATATCCTTGCTCATTTTTTATTGATAAATTATCCCATGTTTAATGCATATATTTGACTAAATTAAAACTGTATGCCTAACTGCTCAATTTGAATACATTGTCTAATCTAATTGTTATTTATTCTTAAATGTGGCTAATATTAGATTCCAGTGTGAACTGGTGACATTTCTGAACTGACCTGCTTTAGCAAATAAATACAGGCTTGTACATAAGTGTCACTCAAAATATGATCTTAATTTGACAGTCTCCCCACTGACCCCATCACTGCATTTGACAGGGATGAACAGAAATATGTCGGAGTTTGAAGCTTGTGAGTTCCCAAAGCTGAAGTTGCACTGAAATAGCGATAGGTGCTAATAGGACCAGGCAAACGTGCAATTTAAAGTGGCTAGAACACCTCTGTGAGTAAATGGCTTTTCCCTATTGGTGACACAAGCTTTCACAAAATGTAAACGTGTCATTTTGGAGGTTCCAGATCAATCCAAGGCTTCACAGTAGTGATGATCTCTATACACTAAAATCTTAGATATTTTGAAAAATCAGCTGAGAAACATGCATACATTACTGATAAGCTGGTTGATGCAGTTTTATGAAGTTTGATGTTGGAGCAGGTTTGATGTTGGAGATCATGCCTAGTGTAGTCTTGAGCAGATTGACAGTTTCAACTACAGAGTGTAAAAAGCTGAGGCCTTTATCAACATGTCTGGACATAACCAAACAAACACAACCTTGCTTTTGAGTTTTGTTTTCCACCCATTTTAAGGGTTTGGTTGTTTTTATCTTGAGTTTAACTGAATATTTCGGGTGCTGGCAGCTTCAGGCGCTGCTCTTGGGTCCTTACCCAGTGTTGCTCTCTGTGTTAGGAGCGGGTCACACCGTAACATCTTTCTCAGCATGAAACCATACTGCTGTTCACTAATCCTCACCTCTTTTTTTAATGTAGCTTCCACTACTCTTTCCCATAAATTCATGCTATGGCTGATTAACTTTATGAAAAAAGTGAAAGTGACTACCTTTGTCATTGTGAAATGCAGCACAGCACAACACAACAAAATTCAACCTCTGCGTTTCACCCATACATACATAATCCGGGGCCAACTCCCTAACCACTAGGTCACCGCTGCCATCATTTTTTATCCCCCTGTAGTTACTGCATCACCATTATTCTTGAAAATTGGTACCAGTACACTTCATCTCCACTCCTCAGGCATCCTCTCACTTTCCAAGGTTGTGTTAAACAATCTGTTCAGAAACTCAACTGCCATCTCACAGGATTATCATCTGGACTGACAGCCTTTCCATTCTTTGTCCTCTTCCTCTCTGCCCTTTCATCCTGTTTTTTGCTGCACTTCCTGTTGCACTATCCTCACATCATCCAAACATCAGCTATCCTCCATCATCTCTCTCTCTCTCATTCTCTTCATTCACAAGCCACTCAAAGTACTCCTTCAGTCTGCTAAACATGCCCTGTTCACTTGTGAGTTTGTTTCCATTTCTATCCTTTATTGCCTTGACCTGCTGCACATCTTTCCCAGCTTTGTCTCTCTGTCATGCCAATTTGTAAAGGTCCTTTTCTCCCTCCACATTGTCCAACCTCTCAGGCAATTCACCAAACACCTTATCTTTAGCCTTTGCCCACCAAACACCTTATCTTTAGCCTTTGCCCAGTCTATCCCAGTGCCCATGTTAACTCCAGCCTGAATTCCACCTTGCAGTCCTCTTTCTTCAGCTTCCACCACTTTATCCTCAACTCTGCCCTCAATTTCTTCCTCTTCTTGATCGCAAAGGTCATTCTACAGACCGCTATTCTATGCTGTTTAGCTACATTCTTCCCTGTTACTACATTGCAGTCTCACCTGTGTGCATCTTCCTCCACTCTTATAAGTCTCACTGTGCTCCTTGACACAAAATATCAGCCTTCCTTCTCTCCTTTATATCAGCTAATTCTCTTCCTTTACCAGTAATGCTGCCAACATTCAAAGTTCCTAGCATCACTTCCACTCTCCCCCACTTCCTTCTGTCCTTCTGCCTCCGAACATGCCTTCCTCCTCTTCCTCTTCTTCTTCTCCTTAGGTCAACAGCAGCTCAATTTCTACCAGCACCTTGTAGGCTAACAGCACTGATGGTGGTCATTGTTTTGTTGTCTGCATATTCATTTGGCAAAAGTTTTACACCGGATGCCTTCCTGACATAACCCTCGCCATTTATCCCCAACCCATTTATTTAGTTAATTGATGGAACAATTAATTTATAAATTATACCACCAAATGATAAATAAAACATCAAGGCATATGCCCAAGAACTGAATGCCCAAGAAAGATGCTCACACAGCATGAAAACAAACCCACAAGTCATTCTACCAAAGAAAGGTTAAAGAAGGATTATTTAAATGTCTGCAATAGCAATGTCAAAGGCCTGACACTAATTGAAAAAAAATAGTAATAAATTTGTGAGTTCAAGCCCATATGCACAACTGATCAACAGTTAAAACCAACACTTACAGTTGTTGCAGAAAAGGGGTTCTGAAAGTAAATGTTCTTATATTTTTGCAATAAAAGCAGACATATACTAAAGGACAAAAACAAATTTACTATTCAATGAGCTGGCATTCTTGTGCATAGTATTTGGATCTATGTTGGCTGTCTGGATACCTGGCAGCCTTGTTTTTTAATGAAGGCCCTAATATAGTGGTGGTCTTGAAGCACCTTAGAATGACAGTGATACTCAGAGAGATGTTTAAGATGTCTGTGAGGACATCTGCCAGCTGTTCTGCACATCTTCCTTGCACAGAGCCAGATATATTTTCTGGACCAGTTGCTTTTCAAGAGTTGAATCGCCGCAGAAATCTTCTCAGCTCAGTTGTGGTCAGGCAGAGAACCTGATTGTTGGGAGGAGGACTTCCTCATCTTTGTGTTGATCTGAACATCAAACTGTGTGTAGTACTGGTTCAGTGAATCTGGAAGGGAGTGAATCTGGAGATTCCCTATAGTTGGTGCGGGCCTGGGTGCCCTGTGCTGCATATCCCTGGTGTTCTTGAAGTGGCCATGGATTCTCTGGGTGTGGGCACGCTTTGCTACTCTGATGGCCTGAATCAGGTCTGCCTTTGCTGTTCTTAGGACGGCCTCATCACCTAACTTGAAGCCCGTGTCACAGCTTCTCAGGCTCTTGGCTCATCTACAATGTTAGCTAGAGGGAGAGAGAAGGCCATAACTGGAGGGGGTTAGGATCCCATAGCTGGAGGGGTCTGCAAGGGGAGAGGGGTCTTTTTTCATTTTCACCTGAAGATGTTCTAAGACTTTGGACAGGTAGTATGCTTCACACCCACGCATCAGATAAAATGGTGCATTCAAGGCTCTCTATCAATGCCTTGGTCTAAGGATTGTATGAGGTATGAGGTACAGAGACTTCCATTTTTGCCTCGTACTTTGCAGACCTCTGTAATTCATCCACTAGGGATCCACAAGCTAGTGTATTTCCAAACCAGGATAAATGGGGAGTGTTACATCAAGTTGTAAAACTTTTGGCAAATCAAATATGCAGACAACAAAAGAGATTTCCATACCGTATTGGTCATGGCCTGGGTTAACAACTACCACCATCAGTACTGTTAGCCAACATGATGTGGGTGGAAATTGGGCTGCTGTTTACTAAAGGAGAAGAAGAATTTGGCAGCATGACTGGTAAAGGGAGAGAGTTAGTTGATATGATGGAGAGAAGGAAGGCTGATATTTTGTATGTACAAGAGTCTAGATGAAAGGGCAGCAAAGCCAGGTGTATTGGAGTTGGCTTTAAATTGTTTTACCATGTGTTATGGTGTGACACACTCCTAACACAGAGACTCACACTGGGTTAGGACCCAAGAGCAGTGCCCAAAGCTGCCAGCACCAGAAATATTCAGTTAAACTCAAGATAAAAATAACCAAACCCTAAAACAGGTGGGAAACATAACTCTCAAAATGGGTGGTTTCTAATTGCACATGTATGATTGTGCTAGTGACTTTGTGTCCCTTTTTTCTTTTCTAATTGCATGTGTGTGATTGTGCTTCATTCTTCATGCTTTTTTTTTTGAGTGTTTGAATGATATGCTCGTAAAGAAGAGACTCAGAGGAGGGTGTAGCGTTAGTCAACACAATGAGCGGAAGCTCGAGGGTTTCAGTCTGACACAAACACTAAGAGAGAGAGAAAGGGGAACCCGAGAGTAAACCCAAGGATCTTTACCAAAACTACTGGTAGTCCCGTTAAAACGATCCAGCAAGAACATGCTGGTTTGTTGTCTTTATATAGGGGAAGTGACAGCTGTAAGGGATTACTCCTGATTCCATGCTTGGCTCACTGGTCTCCCAACAGTGGTCTGACTCCCCCTGGTGCCCAGGCGGGAACAGGCTCTTACACCATGGTGTGTATTAAAGGAGAAATTGGGTAGGTTTTGTCCTGAAAGAGGAGTGTGTCAAAAGTGTTTTGCAGTTGCTGAGAGTGCCAGATAGGGTGATGAGTTTGAAGCTGGAAGTTGAAGGTAATAATATGATAATGAATGATAAGGATTCTGTAAGGAGATTCTGTAAGGGGATAGAGATAAAGATATCAGACTGACATGTCATGCTCATGTGCTAACTGAACATGAAGTGAACTCTTTTCAAATTTTTTGATCAAATGAGTTGTAGAAAGCAGAAAGAGCAAGCAAACAAAGAAGAGGTTTGGTTCATGCTAGCTGAATAGGATCACAGCACCAGAGAATCTCCCAGGCCTAGCTACCTCAAAACCGCTAAGAAATATATTCAAATATACTCCCTCATTGTTGGAGAGCACTGCTAAGGAAACAGTAGGATCTCATATTGAAGAAAACAGTTAGCACTTTAATAATTTAATAATGAGTGAGAAGTGGACATAGACCAAGACAACTGGAATGTTTCTGGAGTCCCTGCAAAGTAGATCAACGATCTCCGACAATCAGAATCATTGTCATGGGATATTATTACTCTAAGGAGTCTCACAGCAACAAGTTCACAATGCAAAGCAAGGACCAACACCCCAGGCTGTCCGTGGCACCGCCTCATTGACCCAGGAGCTCCGCGAGCAGCTTGCGAAGAAGGATCGGGCCAGCCGTGAACTAATGGTCACAACAACTGAGCTCAGTTCCTGTTCGTTGCCAGCTCCCATGACTGCCTAGGGGGGTGGTTCCTATTTGTTGTCGGCTCCCACGACTGCCCAGGGGGCGGTTTCTGTTTGTTGTCGGCTCCCACGACTGCCCAGAGAGGTGGTTCCAGATTGTCTTTGGCACCCCAGATTGTCTTTGCTGCCGGCACATGGACCCTCATTGCTGATGAACTCATGCACTGGGGTACAGCTCCCCGTCAGCTGCCGTGCTGGACATGGTCACTGCTGGACCTAGGACCCCTTTTAGCGATGTGTCAGCCTTGGTAAAGGGTCAAGTTATGTGCCCCTAATAGGGGGGCTGTTAATAGTTTGGTTGATTTTGGGTTTTGTTTTGCTTTGGGCAAAGCAGGACTGACTGGGCACACCTGGCGCCTCATTAGGACATCAGGTGTACTTCATTGGCTCAAGGGTATAAAGACCCCAGTCAGAGCAGAGTGTAAATCATTCTGGATTCCACGCTGGGTGACGGTTTGTATGGAATACGCTGAGTTCAGTTTGTGTGAGTCCATGCATATATTCATGTTTAATGAAGCTCCATTGCATACTCCAGCTCCACATTTATGTCAAACCCACCAAACCATTACAATCAATAATTTCTGATTAAGATAATACACATCTCATGGACAGAGTGAAAATGTAACGGAAGGTGAAAGAAAGATAGACAGCATGGATATCATTGGGGGAAATAAAACATTTTCTTACTGCAACAAGCATGACTGGACCAAAGAACTAAAAAAATAGGCAAAGGTAAGGCCCAAACTCAGAGCACTGTTGGTTACTCATTTAAGATAGATCAGAAATATGTCTCAAGGAAATACAGCTATTCAAAGGAAAAGACATCTCCAGCTTTTGATTTGATTTGTCTGACACAGAGCCAAATGAAAATTAGACACTCCAATAAGATTTTGACAATAATAATTTTCTCACTTGTCCCGTCTCAGCACAGCACTTTTACTTTGTGCAGAAAGAGAATGTGAACCTGTCTATATAACAGCTGTGCCTTCTCCTTTTGATGGATGAGACCAAACCTGGTAAAACTTGGTCCCGAACATACAGAGCAACTGCAGTGGAAAGTTACAGCCAGCCAAATTTTAAGCACAAATTTTTTAAAATGGCTGTATGTGAAAAATTATTTTGTAAGTTACTGTTAAATAAAATATAATTTTATGTGCATGTGTTAATGCAAGCTTCCAACCTGACATACAAACAGTTCATACTGACAATAACAATGTGCCACAGTCATTAGTGTAAATGATTTGTAAACAGTGTGTTCAAAGGCCAAAGCCAAGAAATTACCCAAAAAATAAATTGAAAATTAAATTCAAATCTTCTTCCACTTCTTTCAGCTACTCTGTCTTCAACATCCTCCTTCCAATATAACCCTTATCTCTTTTCTGTACATGCCCAAAACAACCTTGCTTCTCTAACTCTGTCTCCAAAACATACAACCTGAGCTGTCACTCTAATGTACCAATTTCTTATCCTGTACATCCTTGTCACATCCGACAAAAATCTTAGCACCTTTAACTCTGACACCTCCAGCTCTACTGCCAGTCTTTTCATCAGCACCACTGTCTCCAACCCTTATAGCATAGCTGGTCTCACTACTCTCCTGTAAACCTTTCCTTTCACTCATGCTGGTGCCATCTGTCAAAGATCACTCCTGCCGTCCGTCTCCACCCATTCCAACCTGAACTCTCTTCTTCATCGCTCTTGAACTCAAGTATTAAATTCTTCCACCTTTGCTCTCTACATCCTAACCACTCCACTTTCCTCCCTTTTGTTCAGACTCATGTATTATTTCTTTGTCCTACTCACTTTCATTCCTCTCCTCATATCTCCATCTCGCCAGGTTCTACCCTCACTATAGATCACAATATCATCAGCAAATATTACAGTCCTCAAAGACTCCTGTCTAACCTCATCCATCACCATGGCAAACAAGAATGGGCTCAGTGCTGATTTTTGATGTAATCCTACTTTAAATGTATCATTTACATTTACAGCATTTAGCAGACACTCTTATCCAGAGCAACTTCCATATCCTAATTACAGGGACAGTCCCCCCTGGAGCAACTCAGGGATAAGGGTCTTGCTCAGGGACCCAGTGCCAGAGGTGGGATTTGAACCTGGGACCACTTGATTCAGAGGCAAGTACCCTACCACCAAACCACCATCGACTGGTATCACTTGTACTGCAGAGCTTACCACTGTCACACTCCCCACACCACAACACACCAACCATCCCAAAGAAATGTTGTGTCTAGGTACAGACCTAGACTCAGAAACTCAATAGAGAAACCAAGCACATGCATGGAAACGAAACACCAAGGCAGAAATTTACATTTGGCTGACGTCTTGGCTATTGCTGGAATTCACACTATAGAAGTGCCACGAATGTACACCTTTGATTTAAAAAAAAAACTTCTTCATCTAAAGTTGAAAGTACAGCATATCAGGACCACGTTCAGGAATTAGTATGTGAAAAGTGACAATTCATTGTGAAACGCAGCATAACACAACACAACGAAATCAACCTCTGTGTTTCACCGACACATACAGCAGCTATCAAAAGCACCTGAGGAGCAGTGACAGGTACAGCACCTTGCTCAACGATACCTCAGCGCAACCTACCGATCTGGGCTATGAACCCACAACCTTCTGACCCTGGGCCAACACCCTAACCACTAGGCCACTGCTGCCCCATGCTTTCATAGCTAAAGATGAACTAATTAATAAACTATGTCCTGTGTGTATGGCTGACTGATTTAACTGAATCAGACTTTATAATAAGACTTTCCTTCAGTTGGTTTTCCTGCATTTATCTCAACAGCGTTACTGGGGACTGTTTTCAAAATAAGATGATTGGATGAAATTGTCTTTGTGAACTAAAGGTGTTGGCTGGACTCTGGCAGAGAACATTTCACACAGACATTCGTAGCAAAAGGAAAACAAACGGCATAAGGGAGTTGGCCAAGCGGCTCTGACAGAATCTGAACTGATCTGCTCTGAGATGATCTCTGGGCTGGAGTGAGGATCATTTAGGAAGAGGGGAGGGGAGAGCAAAAAGAAAGGGCGTTGCAGCTCCGGTTCATTCACATAAAGAAAAGGAGGCGTTGCGGATAACGGCCATCGATTAGGGGTAATTTGCGTGTGCAAATATTAATGTTTTGCAGTTAACATTTTGGAACAAGGACATTGCTCTTAAAGGTAAGAAACCGCGTGTTTGTTATTTGCGTCCTCCTGTTCAGCACCGAGGTTCCCGGAGGCATCGCTAGCTCGTTTTTAGCATCAGTAATTCTCAACAGAAAACGAGCAGCATCCTCTACAGTTCAAATACATACTCTTTTCTACAGTGATTTTGCACATTTTTTTTTGTTTTTTTTTTGGCATTGTTGCATTTATGTCCACAAATTCCCTCAGATAAGTTTCTTTTTTATTTTAAACACTTGTCCCGGTGTGGGGAATGGGCATCGCTAGCTGACTAGTTAGCAGCATCGTGTTAAATCCAAGAAAAGATTGCAAAAATGATTTGGCGTCAGCTATTGGACACGGAGCACTACGAGGCGGTAAGCTGAAGATGCTGGTGAGCGGTTTCATGTTCATTCATCTGTTATTATAAAGCACAAATCTGGTACATTAACGCGTGCATCCATTCATTTTCGTTTATAGGCTACTGCTAGTACAGCTAGTCGGCTAACGTGGCTCTGATTGACTCCCACCAACGAAAGGGACGCGACCGTTTAACGGATCATTTAAGGATTTGTTTCTAGTTTGCCGCTATTTAACATGTACTTGATGTCTTGGATGTTTTCCTTTATAACACGTAATCATGTTTTCGTTGTGGCTAAAGGGCTTTTTATTTGTTGCGCATCACCATGTCGGAGCATCATGAATACCAGCTGCAAACATCTGCTGGTCAGCACTAAAGCAAGAAATGGCCCGTTCCCATCTGTAATCATCAATATTCAACCTGCTGATAGTGTGGGCATATTTGATTTGAACTAGTACTCCAACGGAATGTCTGGGGTAATCAGGAGGCCACGTCCATGGTTCTGTAATGTAACATCATTTTAATAAATAGGGGTGGAGGTGGGCTAGTAGGGTACTTGCCTATGGACCTATGGCTCAAGAGGTCCCAGGTTCGAATCCCACCTCCAGCACTACCACCACCACCACCACCACCGGGTCCTTGAGCAAGACCCTTAACCCCAGTTGCTGCAGGGTGACATGTAAATGTAAATAGGTTTAGAACATAATTGCCATCCACAGTACTGCAGTCTCTTCAGAGAGACAGTAGCTGCATGTCCTACACACGTATGTGTTTGAGTTACTGCTGTGGAATGACACGATATCTGGTTGGACCAAAGTTGGGTTTTGGAACTTTTTTTTTTTTTTTAAATCGAGTTCAAAGAAATGAAGGAAATATGCAAAGCAAGACAGTAATTATTTGTGTCATTCCTAAATCAGATCTGTTTGGTATAATAGCTAGCAATGTACCCCTCGTGGTCAATTTATGAATGAATGCAAGTTTTCGAATTTTGAAACAAGGTAAAAATCTCTGTATATAAATATTAACCCATGATATTCTGACCCTAACACAACAAAAAGCTTAATTCGATACATATGCCTTAGTTTACAATGCTGTGTAGGGGAGAACAAATCATGAAGTCATATACAGTGTATGAGCATGTATTTAACAGTGTTTTATGCAGTTGAATAAATTTTTATGTAAACTTTAATCGTCTTTTCAGATCCCCATAGCAACAAGATATACTTTTAAGTGAAATGCAATGGTAAATTTAGCCATTTCACTTACAACTACTTTTGACATCTCGTTATAAATCAATACAGAGTTGGTCCTCCCTTTTCAGATAGAACAGCTTCCACTTTTGAAAGGCTTCACTAGATTTTGGAGCAGATTTGTGGGGATTTTTGCTGATATATCCAGAAGACCTTTTTTGAGGTCAGACACTATTGTTGAATGAGCTTGCCATCTTACATTTACAGCATTTAGCAGACGCTCTTTTCCAGAGCGACTTACATGTCCTAATTACAGGGACAGTCCCCCTGGAGCAACTCAGGGTCTTGCTCAGGGACCCAGTAGTGATAGTGCTAGAGGTGGGATCGAACCAGGGACCTCTGAAGCTATAGGTCCGTAGGCAAGTGCCCTACCACTAGACCACCACCATCTTCAGTGGATTTGATGCAGTTGAGATCAGGACATTTCGTGGCCTAGTCAACGTCTTCCACACCAAACTCATCCAGTCTTGACTTTAAGAACATTGCTTTTTGCACTGAGGTGATGCCATGCTAAAACAGAAAAGGGCCTTCCTCAAACTGTTCGCACAAAGTCCACTGCTAAGGAGTCCAATGGCAGCTTGCTATACAACACCCCTTCTGACACTTGGTATTGCACTCGGTGATATGAGGCTTCCATGTGGCTGCTCTACCATGGCAATCCATTCCGTTAAGCTCCCGGTGCACAGTTTTTATGCTGAAATTCTTGCCAGAGCAAGTTTGGACTCAAATTATTAATTCAACAGAGCACTGATAACTTATATCTAAACGATTTCCAGGCAGGGCAGCCTGGGTTCTTTCTATGAGGAGTTTGCATTTTCTCCCCCAAGTATCTGTGTGGGTATCCTCCTGGTGCTTTGACTTCCTCCTATAGTCTAAAGACATGCACATCAGGTGGGCTGGAGAGGCTGAATTGCCCCCAAAGGTGTGTGTGTGAGTTTGTTTATCTGTTTGCACTGCAGTCTTAGCTGGTGAGAGCTTAAATACGCTCCAGCACCGCCTGCACCTAGGACAAGCGGCTAAGAAAATGAGTGATGGAGTGATTTGAAAATCGCATTGTGATGCTCATCAGTCTGCTATTGGAGTTTTTTTTTTCTTGAGTATAAACCTGAATATGAAAGTGTACATATCAGAGTTTTTCTCATTAGGTGTTTCTTAGAGCTGTTTACCTGTATTAACCAATAGTTAATTTCCACGATGATGAATGATAATTTACTATAGCTTCCATTAGTCAGCATTTAAAAAGCATTTTTCTTTGTAGAATTTAAAATGTATGCTTACTCTATGAGATCCACTGACATTGCTTTCTTAACACTGCTTCCATAGAAATGATCAGACGAGTGGTTCGGCAGAGCAAGTTCCGTCATGTGTTTGGCCAGGCGGTGAAGAACGATCAGTGCTATGATGACATCAGGGTCTCACGGGTCACCTGGGACAGTGCATTCTGTGCAGTTAACCCTAAATTCCTCGCAATCATTGTTGAGGCCAGCGGGGGTGGAGCCTTTCTCGTTCTTCCTCTGCAAAAGGTAGATCTCACCAAACATGCTAACAGGTCTGACCCAAAATAACTGCAGAACTTAACATGTTGACATAAGCAAACTTAAAGTTAAATTAACATCTCTAAACAACAAATACATATGAAAGAAAAATAGTCATTGTTAGGGATTTTTGATTTCCCTCTTCTTTGCTAGATTATTATGCATGACATTAAATACTGAAACATCTTGTAATTAATAAGCCAGAATTTAAATGAGCATGTTCAGAGGAGACCTATATTTAATATAAGTGAATATTTTATCTTATCTGATTAATATGGTCAAAATTTTATAATTGTATGTGAGCAGCTCTTACTTTGATATAATTGGCAGTCCAGGGGTGCTCATTAATAATCTTACAAACTGCTTAATAAACATTAAAATTATCATTTCAATATGTGGGGTGGTTGTTTTGCACTAGGCTTTTGTAATGTACATGCTAGCAAATCATTATTTCTTACTGATTTACATGCAAGATTAAATTTGAACACAGTTCAATCAAACTTTCAGTGTACAACAATCAGCCACAACAAAATCACTGACAGGTAATATTATTGAAATTTTTAAAGATTCAAGTGAAGAACAAGGATTTGTACCATCTTTTAGACCTCAGAAGGGTAGATGTATGTACAAAAATAAGTCGTTAATAAAATTTTTAAATATAGGGTGGTGATCAAAATTAGAGAACAATTTATAAATACTTGATTCATTCTGAAATATTGTTAATCTTTGTTGTTCAAAATTTGATGGAATATCAGCTGTGGTTATCCTACTGATGTACTGGCTTTTTTTTAAAATGTAATTATAAAGGCACTTAAACAAAAACCTTTATTTCATGAACAGTACTATGATCAAAACTAGCGAACACATTTTTAAAACAAAGATACCTCTCAGTTATCGGTATTGAGCTGGCTTTTGACAGTTCACTTAATTGGTTGATAAGCCCTATTTATCTGGCAGCTCTCCTAGTTACTTTGCAAGATGCAAGCTGCACTAAGGTAACAGCAGGTTGTCCAGATAAAAGGCCAAAGGGATGACCCTTTCAGCCATTGCATGAGAGGTTGGGCGTTCCAAGTCTGTGATTTCAAGAATATTAAAGGACACAAATTCATTCAAGTGCCCGAAAAAAGCTGGTTACCCATGTTAAACTCCTCAGAGGGGTGTCGGTGAAACACTGCAGATGGAATTGCTCACTGGTTCAATTTTGAACAGGGCGAGGATCTGTTCGGCACATAGTGTATCACCTTTTAAGACAGTTTGGACTGAAAGCCCACCCTGCAGTCACCAAACTTCTCATAAGAATGAATAAAAAGGCTAGACTAACCTTTTCTGAGGAGCATGTTGTGTGGACAGAACCGGTCCAGAGTGCACTTCATACAATACTGTGCAAAAGTTTTAGGCAGGTGTGAAATGCTGTAAACAAAGAATGCTTTCAAAAATGGAAGTGTTAATCATTTATTTTCATCAATCAACAAAATGCAGTGAATGAACAAAAGAGAAATCTAAATCAAATCAATATTTGGTGTGACCACCCTTTGCCTTCAAAACAGCATCAATTCTTCTAGGTACACTTGCACACAGTTTTTGAAGGAACTCGGCTGGTAGGTTGTTCCAAACATGACTGTGTTTCAACCTACGTGTGACATCGATGATCATCAGCACCTGTTTGAATTTGGTTTTGGTAAAATTGGTTGATCAGACACCGACTATAATCCAACAAAATCCATGACTTTGTGCAAGTGTACCTAGAAGAACTGATGCTGGTTTGAAGGCAAAAGGTAGTAACACCAAATATTGATTTGATTTAGATTTTTCTTTTGTTCGCTCACTTTGCATTTTGTAAATTGATAAAAATAAACAATCATTATTTATATTTCTGAAAGCATTCTTTGTTTACAGCATTTTTTCACACCTGCCTAAAACTTTTACACAGTACTGTATATATACATATATGTATATCAATATATGAATTTCAGAATAAATTAAATATTCATATTCAAGTTGTTCTCTAATTTAGATTGGCACTTTCTTAAATAAATATTGAAACTTGGCACCGCTGTGTTGAGAAAAGTATTGTGATGGAAAGATTACCAGCCAAAATTGATCTAGAGAAGGACAACTGGTAAAATGGCAACTGGGTGGCCAACACTCATTAAAACACATAGGGAGCAAAAGCTAGACTGTCTGGTCTGATTCCCCAGAAATGCAACAGCTGCATTTACAGAAAAGAGTAAGAACACAGTGCTTCACAGCTTGCTGCATATGTGGCTGCATAAAAAAAAAAAAAACCTTGTGTCCTGGCATTCATGTGGATGTTGCTTTGACACAACACTTACATTGTTAGAGAATAAGTACAGTTCACCGCTTCATGGCAACATTTTTGCTACTGGTTTTGGTCTCTTTCTGCAGGATCAGTCTGGCTCAACTCAACAAATATGTGGTGTATGTAGTTTTGTTTGCCCTGGGCCAAAATCACTATTGTACTAGATTGAAATGTAAGGTTTTTTCCTTAATTCACAAAAATGCTTCATTGGCCATTTTCACATTTGTTTCTTTGCACCTAGGCAACACTCAGGCCTCAAAATGTTATTGTGCAAATAATCATTGGCTTAATTCTAAAATATATTTATTGATCGTGTAGCATGTACCCAAATTACGATACATTTTAACCAGTATTGCAAATGCTGCATCTAATTATTTTCACATTTTTGGATCAACTTTTCACATTTATTCATTAGTCCACACCCTCCAACTGTGCTTGGCATCTGTCTTTAATATGTATAAGTTGTGCAATACAAACATCAGTTTCTGTACTGATGGAACTGCTATAGGAATCTTAAGGTGTAGTAAAAATATTTAAATTTCATTTGACAGTTGTAGGTTACCTTTACGACATTAAAAACAGAATTATGTTTTGTTTTATGAGTTTATTGAGCTTCAAGTTAAGTCTTTAGTGGCCTGAAATATTATTTAACCCATGAAAGTGATCACTCATGAACTTCCTTTGTGTTAGATAATATGCTTGTGGATAATAAATTTGTGCCTGAGGAAAAACATATGTAACTCAAAAACCTTTGTGTTCTGATCGTAACTTTTAGAAATAAGTAAAAATTGTTCAATTGAATAAATCTCCATTATTCTAAAGAAGTGGGTAAACTATACAATGATTACTTACAGTGTACTAATGAGTGTACAGTGTACTAATATTTAAATAAATGGCATGAAGCCATTCTACAACAAAAAATGTATTTATTTAATATTTCTAATGATACTAATAACTTTAAATTATTAGTACAAAATTATATACATTTTCAAGTACATGCATTGCAAAGGGAATATAGAACTTGAAATTACACGTTTCCAATCAGATCTGAAAGAATGACCAATATGTAAATTCAGTTGCCTGTAGTGCATGCCTCATGAGAGATTAAAGAAACATGCCCAGGGCAGTTGCAGAGTATGGAGTAATGAATAAATGTAAAAAGTTTGAGGATTGTAATTACAATACTGACAAATGTAGCTTTTGGAATACTGCTTAAAATTGAACAATGACACAATAAGCCAGTGGTGGCCTAGTGGTTAAGGACTAGCCCCCAGGATTGAAAAATGTGTGTGTGCATTCGAATCCTAGACCAGTAGGCTGCCATGAGTAAGGTACCCTTCCCAACACTGATCCCCGGGCTCTGGTTATTACTGCCCATTGCTGCATGGTGTGTGTATGGGTTCAATGCAGAGGATGCATATTGTTGTTCACTGTGTGCTGTGCTGTGTGCTCACCTTGACAATTAGTTGCTTACTTCACTAAGATGGATAAATGCTACATGCTTAATAATTAAATAAACTCTTAAAAATAATTAAATAAACCATTTTTTCAGGTGGCTAGGTGTTACAGCTGCAAAGATACTGTTGCAACCATCTGAAAATGGCAGAGGAAGCATATTTGCAAATGAGGAAAAAGAAAGGTAAAATCCCAATATAACTTCTAAACTCTATGAGCTTGGCCAGAGAAATTTTGGATTTTTCATATTGTTCTAGAGGCAAATAAAATACCACAAAAGGTTTAAAATCAAAGATGGCTGACTGTGGACCATTTTGGGATCCATAGGATCATACTGTTTCGGCAGGAATGAGGAACATGATACAAACTTAAAAGTGGTCTTTGAAGGCTGATGTAGGGAGACTGCAACTTCTCATAATCTGAATTTAAAAAAAGAAACAGATTTTTTTTTTTTTTTTTTTTTAATTGTCTTAGGACTAAACACAACACCATCCATGCTACTTAAATAATTTTCAATAATCTTAATTGATTTATTTAATTTGCCTTTTTCTCTAGGCTAGTTCATCATTGTGTGTGATCTGGATTACAATGGCGATATCGTCAGAAAAATAGGAAAAAACTCAACAAACAAATTAAAAAACAAATGGGTGATTGGTGATTCTGAAAGAACTATACAAAAAGGGTGATTGATAAGAGATTTACATATAGAAAAGCCACATGAAATCAGAATCAGAATACCAAAAAAAAAGTTACAGTTAGCTTAAGAAAAGCAGTCATGGAGTGTGAATGAAACTGATTGACAAGTGATGTTGAGACATTGTGATTAACTGGCAACCAGGGTGTTTCTCCATCTTTCAACCTAGTGCTGAGGTAGACTATTGCACAGCCTGTAACCCTAGTTACTATAAGTGGTTACATAGTTGGATATTCAATGATATATCTCAAATCTGTATTTTGTGTGTGAGATTGTGTTTGTCTGTGTGTCTGCCCTGTGATGGACTGATGACTTGTTCAGGGTTTATTCTCCATGTGAAAGTTGGGATAGACTCCAGCACTGCCAGCGACCCTGATCAGGACTAGTGGCTAACAAAATGAGTGAGATGAGTAATCAATGAATCCTGAGGTTTATAAACTAAAAGTACTTTTTTAAAATAATTTCATCATTTTCAAACTGCATTAAGAAATTTAAGATTTTTCCTCTATTTGACATGGAAAAATTATTTGAGACGTTTGAGGTATGTTTCACAAAGCCACAATATGCAGCTATGAAATAAAATAGTTTTGTACGTGTGCAAAACGTAAAAAATAAAAGCATTCATTCATTTTCAAAACTGCTTATCCGGGACCAGGTCTCAGTGGTAGCTGGCTGAGGAGGTCAGCCCAGACGACCCTTTCCCTGGCCATTTCCACTAGCTTCTCCTGGGGGATCCCAAGGCGCTCCCAGGCCAGCAAAAATAATATCTTCCCTGTGTGTCCAGCCACCCTGCAGTGGAATCTCATTTCCACTGCTTGTATTTGTGATCTTATTCTTCTGTATTTGTCATCTTATTCCAGTCTCTAACCCAAGTAACCCTCCAAGAGAGGGCAAGTCACCTTTTTCCGTTGGCGCACCATGGCCAAAGATTTGGAGGTGCTGATCTTGATCCCTTCAGTTTCGTACTCAGTAAACAAAAAGCAAAGATGCAACTCTGAGGCCCACATACTGGAAACCCCCTCACTGCGCCTTGAAATCCTTTCCATAAAAAGCACGAACAGGACTGGGAACAAGGGGTAGCCCATGTCGGAGTCCAACACCCACTGAGAAAGGGCTCGACTTAATGCCAAGAATACGCACACTCTGACTGCGTTTATATAGAGACAAAAGAATAGCAGAAGCTTTCACGTTACCCCATATTTCCTCCTCACCTCCCATAGAACCTCACGGGGTACACGTCATAAGCCTTATCCAGATCAGCAAAGCTTCCTGCGATGGGCTGGCGACCTGTCCAGGGTGTGTCCCCGTCCTTCGTGCTGGATGGACTCCAGCACCCCCCCCCCCGTGACCCTAATTAGGACAAGTGGCCCAGAAAATGACTGACTGACAGATCAACAAAGCACATGTAGACCAGTTAACAAACTCCCATGACCATTCCATCATCTGTGCACCCAAAACTGACAAACTCCAACACTGCATTGCTCATTTGGGGGCTAAAAAGTAACCCCCCCACCTTGTGCCTCCTCTCACGCTGCACTTCTTTGGACCCCAAAGAAGTGATGCTTCTGTACTGAAGGTCCAGTATGCAAGAACCTATGCCCCAACCAACCACCCATGTGGCATCCTACCCAGTCCCTGTTTCTCATCTCGCACACCACAAGAGGGCAGCTCCACATCTGTTTTTGGGCTGAGCCTGCTAGCTCCCCTCCCAGACCTGGCTCTACATTAAGCACTAAAATAAATAGTAATCTAAAATGCTTAAATTTGGAATTTGAACAAATTCTGTTTAAATATCTCAGCATGTATGTCTAACTTGAAAATATTTTTTTTTTCACAGACTGGTCGTATTGATAAGGCCTACCCTATGGTTTGTGGGCACACAGGCCCTGTGCTAGACATTGATTGGTGCCCACACAACGATCATGTCATTGCCAGTGGGTCAGAAGATTGCACTGTAATGGTATGAACAGCCAATATTTGGGCCTTATTTATGTTAAGTGCATCGATAGCCACAGATATTTTTTGGCATTATTGAGAGACTGGTTTTCAAAACTTAAGCTGAAGTGCTGTTTTTTTTCTTGGTTTGTCTCAGGTCTGGCAAATTCCAGAGAATGGACTCTCCTCTTCTCTCTCAGAGCCAGTTGTGGTATTGGAGGGTCATTCTAAGCGGGTAGGCATTGTAACATGGCACCCAACAGCCCGTAATGTCCTACTTAGCGCAGGTAAGTACAACATTCTACATTCACTCTATCATAAGAAATATGATCACACTTTATTTCCGTGCTTGCCAATAACATATTTACAATAATGACAAACTGATATCTGGTGAAACTTAACTCTGTTTTGGCTTTTGTAAAGGTGAATTTGATTAAGGTTAGAGGATTGTCACATTTAAGGTTAAGGAAAAGGTAAGTTGAGTAGATCTACTCAGCTTTTTAGATCATGAAGTTAATGACAAGATGAACTAATAAGCATCTATAGTGGATTTATTAATATAGGATTTTACTTCCAACCAAATCTCAATCTGCTGCATTTGTAATATACATTTTAAAATTGATGATAATTTCCCAGCACTCCCCCCCCCCCCCTTTGCCCTTCATGAAAGTGAAAAAAGTGATTTCTTCTTTGTTAAATTTATTACAATTACTTTACTGAATTTAATGACAAATTATCTAAAATTGCTAATACAAAGTACAAATTGAGAAAATACAGCACAAAGTTGTTGCTTAGAACCAATGTAAAAGTATTTTTCCATACTTCACTTACTCAACAATTAATCAAATTTGATTGATAAGGGGTAAAATAAGGCAACCAAGATTGATAACCGCCAGCCCTGTTAAATCTATGCATCACTGAAATAAAATATTTCCAGCTAAATGAGGTTCTCCAAAAAGGTCTCAATAAACAGCATACTATGCTTCAATCTAAAGAAATTCCTGAAGAATTATGAAAGTAAGTTTATGAAATTTATGTTGTGAAATGATGACAAGTCAATTTTAACTCTGGGACCTCAGTGTACCACTATCTACAACAGTAGAAAACATTTGATCAAAGGTGGAAAACATCCAAAAAGGCTAGTCAAGCAAAATTACCATAGAAAACACCCAGAAGAACATCTGAAGAGCTGCATGGCTCTGTCTACTCTGTTGATATGTGTTCAAGATTCCACTATTAGAAAGACCATGGCCAAAAAAAAGCTCCATAGGAAAGTTGAAAGGCATGAATACAAAGGCTTCTTTAACATTTCCAAATAGCACTTTGAATATGGCCATCTGGATAATGTTCTATGGTCTGATGAGTCGAAAGACAACTTTGTTTGCAGTGGTTGCTGCTGAATATATCACAAGGTTTAGGAGGCAATTTTTCAAATGTGTGGTTTAATTGTTGGTGACTTTTACAGTAAATCAGTATATTGTTTGAAACTGTGTTTTGTTAATTCAGGTTGTCTTTATCACACTGCATAATACATGGAATTATACTACATATATTTAAAGTCATTTTGTTTGTTTTTTTGTTACGCATGGGTTGCTTTGCCATGGTCTCTCCTTTTTGTTCAGGATGTGATAATTTGATCATGATCTGGAATGTGGGTACTGGTGAGCCACTGATCACTCTGGATGACATGCACCCAGATGTCATCTTCAGCATCTGCTGGAACCGCAACGGTAGCCTCATCTGCACTGCCTGCAAGGACAAGAAAGTGCGTGTTATTGACCCACGTAAGGGCATGATCATCACAGTGAGTACTACTAATTTATAGGCTTGGCTAAAATTATGATTTTTCAAATCCGCTGGTAAACCAAATGATGAACAGAAAAGAAAATTTAAGTAGTTTTTTGAACCTCAACAAGGATCTTTCTGGCTGCCATGTTCAGGAAAAAGATAAAGCTCATGAAGGTGCACGGCCCATGAGAGCTATCTTCCTTGCTGATGGAAACATCTTTACCACTGGCTTTAGCAGAATGAGTGAGCGACAACTGGCCTTATGGAACCCGGTGAGGCATGACAAATTTTTGTTGTTTCTAAATGTATAATTTCATATTAAGTTCATATATGGATACAAAGGAATTTTTTATTTATTTATTTATTTTTACTGACACCAGAAACGGCCATAAACTAGCCTTTTCATTCAGGTATGCAAAATAACAACCTGCTTTGAATTGGCTATTATTTTTCCATTGTTTAGAGTTAGGCTGGTAACAGCATTTTGCAGCACTACATCCTGTCTTCCTGAGTTTGTGGAGCTTTTCCACTTGACATCAGGAACCACACCCAGCATCCAAACCCCAAAGAATGCCAATCGCAGCTAATTCATTATGGTTGTGAAATTATGTTACTGGCAAGATAATTAAACATTGTTCCTGCCTTTTTGGAAGTGATGTAGGCTTATCATTGCGGCCTTCAAAAAGAGACGGGACTGGCTGCAGTGCACTGGGTGACCTGCACTTGGAGGACCTGATCTGTGGAGCCTACCAGTCAGATAACCACCACACATAGACCGGAAGTGCAGAACTGTGTGATCTCAGAGGACTGTGTCAGTGCCCAATTTGTTACACACCTGGGATACACTTTGAATTGTTGGAATGCTTGATAGCAGTCAGTGTAAAGAATGGACAGTTCACACAGAGAGCCTGTTTAAAGACTCTGACAAGATTAGTACAAATTTACCAAAGTGTGCTTAATGGATCAAGTATCACAAGTTATTAACAAAAAAGTTTAAGGATTTTATGGCATAAACAGTTATATAGCATAAATCAACCTCCTAACCCTTTAAAGTCTAGCCAGCATGGTTCTCTGTCTCCCTGATGCACACAAGTCTACTTGCCTCAAGGCTTCATATCATGCCTTGAGAGGCAGGTATTAAGCATAGACATGAACCCACAAAGCAGCTCAATTAAATGTATACTAATATGTAAATAGATCCTGATAGGCTTTTACAGTGCTGCAGAGAAAAGTGACACAAACATACAGATGTGGACTTTTGCAGATGCCCAAAATTAATTGGGCAATCGGTACAGATCTGGCACTGAAAAGGAGGTTGCACACTTTCACTGCCATCCGGTCAGTGTGTGGAAGTAATATGATTTCTGGCCCCACAGAAGTGGAGGTCACCACATCAGTCCAATTATGAGAGGTTATTTGTTATCAATCAGGGATAAAGGGATTCAGAAAATTAGTATGCAAAAAATGTATAATTACTGCTAGTACATAAAACAAAAATGTTATTACCACATTTATTTTAAGTGCATGCTGGGGTAAGTAATCCAGGAAAAGATTAGAAAATTACCTTTTCAAAGCAGTGAAAGCACATTATTAATGCTGCAACAATGTCAGTTTAAGTATAATTTCTCCTCTCTCAAAGTTTTCAGAAATGTATGTGTTTAATTTACAGAAAAACATGGACGAGCCGATCTCTGTGCATGAAATGGACACCAGTAATGGAGTGCTGCTTCCCTTCTATGACCCTGACACTAATGTTGTCTACCTGTGTGGAAAGGTTGGCATAATAGTAGATACTTAGTAGTTCAGCATAAAGGCATTACTTGGCTCTGACTGCCATGTTGATTTTGTACACATGTATGTTTAGATTGCTCTTTTCTTTTGAGGGAAAAATCCTAAGGAGCATACTTATTGTCTGTGTGTGGGTGAATTTGCCTCAGTCCAGTTTACTGAGGTCAGTGCTCTCACAATGCGTAAACAACTTTCTGGCCACTAGTCAGTTCTTTTTCTACGTAGGGTTATCCCATTGGCATATCTAGAATGCACATGATGTTTTTTTCAGTGCCCCAAAGGTATATATGACCTTATTTGCCTCTAGAAAAAATTAAGATGAGATACAATAAAACTCTACTCAGTTTATCTTATGCTTTTTAATTATCTGCTGTCTACATTACTACATTTTAGTATATTTTCATAGAATGTTTAAGTTGAATTGTAATAAGACAATTGTTTATTCACTTAAATTATTTTTGAATTTATTTTTATTCCAAGACCTTGCTCTTTTTGCAGTTATTCATTTCATTATTATTTTCATTATTTATATATAAATTTTTCATTTAGTTTTCCTATAAACTTCTGTTTCTTAAAAGTAAAGTCTGTTAAATGTGAGGGGTTCTCTTAAAGAGAATCTGTGTATGGACAAATCTGAGAGTGGACCAATTTTACAAATACATTCCTCCGTTTCTTTCAAAAACTCAAATCTTGGTTAATGTAATAGTACACTTATATGCAACATGAAAAAAGCACTTACACTTAACTAAGTATCAAGCCAAAATCAATCCTGGTCTGATATGAAATTTCATTAGGCTTGTTTTTGCTTTTACTTTTAGGGGGACAGCAGTATCCGGTACTTTGAGATCACAGATGAAGCTCCATACGTTCATTATCTTAATACTTTTTCCAGCAAAGAGCCACAGAGGGGTATGGGCTACATGCCCAAACGTGGTCTAGATGTCAATAAATGTGAGATAGCAAGGTAAGTGTGTCCATTTTGCTGCAGCTTGTCAAAATTCTGAGTAGAAATTTGACCTGTAATTCTAAACTAATCCTCTTGAGCAGGGCAGATGGAATAGCCTCATACTTATCAGGCAGTTCTGCAAATGGCTAAAATCTGGGTCAGCTTGCTTGAAGAGAGTTGTGTTTATAATGAGAACAGTTGTTGGTTTCAAAAATACTCCTGAAATCAAAGGGTTAGTTCAATGTCTTTGGTGGTGAACAAATAACTGTGTGGCCTTTTACAATGTTACTTTTTTGTGCACCTGTATTATTGGTACTATGTTAACAAAGTCATCCTTAGAGCATGGACAAATTACAAACATAAAACAAAAATGCTAAAACCTTTTTTAGCAATGTTCAGTCAGTAAAAATCAAAATGTGGTATCACCCATTTTTAAGCATACAATACACATGTTAATTTTTGTCTTTTTATACATACCATGGTTGGGATTGAAGTCTTTGTATTCACAGGTTTTATAAACTTCATGAGCGGAAGTGTGAGCCAATTATCATGACTGTCCCAAGAAAGGTACTTAGGATATTTTTTTTACAAATTATAGTATGTTCAATTACTATTGTATATTGTGTTGTTTTGTATCATTGTTACAATAAAAAAGAAGAATAAAGAAATTTATTTGGCTAATTTGAGCTGCCTTGTTATAAAACCCCATTCTTTGACGCAAAAATTTGAATGTTTTTTTATTTTGTTGGTGTTTTTTCTTTTTTTTTTTTATCAAAGACTACATTCCCTTTGGTCACCATAAGAAATATTACTGATTTATAAGCTTTAACTTTTAAGTAGAAACGTTAAAACTTGTAATACTTATTAAGATATACATTAATTAAAAGGACATACTACATTTTTTACTACATAGTTTACAGCTATGATCTGCTCTTTCAATCCTGTAGTCAGACCTGTTCCAGGATGACCTTTATCCTGATACAGCAGGCCCGGACTATGCCTTGGAAGCAGAAGAGTGGTGTGAGGGCAAGAACGGTGATCCAATCCTGATTTCCCTCAAACACGGCTATGTCCCAGGCAAAAACCGTGACCTCAAAGTGGTCAAAAAGAATGTTCTGGACAACAAGTCTCCTAAGAAGGTGGAGGAGACATCACCTCCTCAAAAGCCTGCCTCTCCTCAGCTGACTAGGGTAAGAATTAAGGCTCAATGGCACATAAAATCACCTGTTTGTTGTGTATCCCTACCTTCAGCATCTGTTTTGAAGTTATATCATAAATGTACTGAATTCATTCTACCCTTTAAGTTTTGGATGAACGACAGGCTTAATACTGCTAAAACTAATCTCCTATTACTTGGTTCAAAATCAATAACCTCATCTTATAGAAACTTTAACCTGCTTATCAACAGCACTGTTATTAAACCATCACCCTCTAAGCGACCTTGGTGTTACTTTTAATTCTATACCTACCTTTGAAGATAACATTAACTCTGTATCTAAGCTAGCATTTTTTTTCATCGCCGTAATATTGCACATCTCCACCCTGCCCTCGGTATAAAGGATGCAGAAATGCCTATCAATGCATTTATTTCTTCAAGGCTCAATTATTGCAACACTTTTGTTGGTTGGTCTCCCAGCTAAATGTATAAATGATCTCCAGTATATCCAAAATTCATTTGCTAGAGTTCTGACCCACACTAAACGTTTTAAACACTCCTCTTTACATTTAAAGCCCTTCAAGGCCTTGTTCCTCAGCATCTCATAAAATTACTTTGTAATATTACAGAATATTCACCCATCCGCAACCTCAGATCTTACTCGTCCATCCTGCTGTCTTTCCCTAAATTCAGGCTGTCCCCTATGGGCTCCAGGGCATTTAGGGATGCAGCCCCCAAGCTGTGGAACTCTCTTCCACAGAACCTTTGAAAAATTACCACACCCTCTTTCAAAGTCCAATGCTACTCCTCACACCAACCACTTGCATGTCTTCTCTCACCACCTCCATAAACTTCGTCTTTGGCAAGAGGAAAAAAGGAAGACCTGCAGCTCCATCCTCAGCATTATTCTTCCAGTATAATCCTCACCTCACACGTCCAGATCTTTTACGTTTTACTATACAGCTATGTGCATCACCTTGAAAATCGTTACCCATACACTTTGTCTCCACTCTTCTTGTGTTCTCTCCCTTTCCAACATCTTGTTAAACAATCTAGTTAGAAACTCCACTGCCATTTCTCCTAAACACCTCCCTGCTTCCATCGGTTTGTCATCTGAACAAACAGGCTTTCCATTCTTTATCCTCTTCATTGCTGCCCTTACCTCTACCTTGCTAATGTGCTGCTGTTTCACTTTCCTCCTCTTCTTGACCTCCAAGGTCATCCTACCCCATTACTACAGCCATTTCCATCCTTTTAGCAAGATCTGACCTTCTGCATTCCTCTCCTTGAGACCATACCTACCCATCACCTCCTCATCACCTCTATTCCCTTCACATACATGTTCATTAAAGTCCACACCAAGCACCACTCTCACTCCCCTGGGTACACACTCTACCACTTCATCTAACTCATTCCAGATTTCTCTCTCCTCCATCTCACAACCAACTTCTGGAGCATAAGCACTAACAACATTCATTATCACACCTTCAACTTCCAGCTACAAACTCATCACCCTGTCTATTTACCTTGTTTACTATGGTAAAACAATTTAAAACCACCTCCAACACACCTCCACATACGAAATATCAACCTTCCTTCTCTCCATCATATCAATTAACTCTCTTCCTTTATAAGTCATACTGCCAACAGTCAAAGTTCTTACCCTCACTTCCACTCTCCTCCACTTCCTTCTCTACACCTGCCTCCGAACATGCCGTTCTCTTCTTCTTCTCCTTTGGCTAACAGTAGCCCAGTTTCCACACTGTTGCTAACTGTACTTTTGGTGGTGGTCGTTGTTAACACGAATGATCCAGTATGGAAATGTTTTGTTGTCTGCATATTTGATTTGACAAAAGTTTTACACCGGATACTAGAAGAGTGATCTTAATGCTAGTACAGAGTTCTTCAATTTTCCATCGTAAGGTGGAGCAAGGGTAACTCAAGATGTCACAGAGTTCAAAAAGTACAGGTTGTGCCATCACTGAAGCGTCAGATGCAAAGGAGAAAAATTCTCCTTTCTTCTTTCCAAATTAAATTCATCCCGTTTGAGGCTATTTTGAGAGTTGCTGCATTGCACACAGTTTTCAAGTACAAAAACCTATGTTACACTCTACACAGTAATACGTCCCCTTTAGTGTGTTTATTTGTTGTAAGACATTTTTTTTTAATTTCTTTTCCTTTGCAGAAGAATGAAGTCAAATTGGATGAGCTGCTCCGAGAAGTCAAATCGCTCAGAGACCTGGTGACACTTCAGGATAGGCGAATCGCCAAACTGGAGGAGCAGATTGCCAAAGTAGCAATCTGAGATGCCATGTCAGTGTAGAGGGAAATTTTCAACTTCGCAGGGGCCAGTCACTGCCAGAATCTTGCAGTTCGACTTGACCAACCATTTTTGGCAAAGATGACATCAGACAACATTCCAAGATGAACTCCCAGCATACCCCTTGAAGAAAAACGAAGGAAAAAAAATATGTAGTTTCTGACCTGTGTTTTAACTTTTGATGGCTTGAACATATTTTTTTTGTTGGCTGTTTTAATTTTTTGTTATTTTGTTTCCTTTCTGTTTATTGTTGTATAACTGTGACCATTTTGAATTCACATTGACTGCCAAGTTATGTAGTGTATTTATATATGTATGCATCAGTATTGCTCTACATTTCTTTGTGATGCCAAATGTGAGGTGACATCCACCTTGCTGTATATCCTTTAAGCTTATTATTATATTATTATTATTATTATTATTATTATTATTATTGGTTTTTTTCTGTCTGTAGATAGAACAGTTTCTGGACATTTAGACTCGATGTGATATTTTGAGTGTGCCAAGGCTTTGGATTTGACTAGAGTTTCCCCGACAAAGAAACCAATCACCAATAAAAAAAAGCACATAGTTTAGAAAGTAGCATGAACTGAGGGTAAAAAGTAGGTACCTAAAACAAACAGCCACATTTTTAAAAAAAATCCTACTTGACATCATTTTTTTTGTGGAGATACAAACTGGAGGTGGCTTTTAAAATCAGTACCACTAATTCCCAGAAGAGAACTGCAGTGATCTAATTAAAACCAGTTCCTCATGTCACTGAGAAATACATACATTTCAAGGATTTACACATTTGTGACAGCGTTTACTTAATATAAGCAATGCAGTACAGTATGGTATCTTCAAAAAGATTCTTCCAAGAGCAGTGGGTCTTCAGGGAGACTTTTTAACTTTGATTAATGCTGATTCTTTATTGCTAATATAAAATCCTCAGCTGCTCAACAGTCATAAATGAAAATATTGAAGGTTTGACTTGTGAGGAAATAAATGCTGGATATAATGTCAATTATTGCTATTGGTTTTACCCCAGACAGAGACACCTCATTTGTTTTGACTATGCACTGAAGACATTTGAGATTGAGATCCAACTCTTAGTTGAAGCTTTGAATCTTTGTATTATATGCCCTCATCAAACAGCTCTGTTTATGTAATTACCAGTTTTAGCCTGGCATCTTAAGCACATTTTGGCTGGAGCTTGGCTAATAAGAAAACGCCTATCTGTGTCATAAAATGTCTTGTGCATGCATTCCAGTTTTCGATTAAAAAGTTTACCCCACAATAAATCCTGTTGTTCATATTTTGTTATGATGCAGTTATTAATTAATCTGACACATATAATATACTGAACTTTAACTGTTTTTCCTCTTTTACTAATAAACTGGGTAAAGCAAGTTTATAATACCAAGAAGACTAAAGTTATGTAAAAATAAATTTCGTATGAGAGATTCCATACTAAAGATGGAGAAAACGACTTTTGCCAATTGGATGGACAGCTCAGAAAGATGTGCAGCAGGTTAGACTTAAAGAATAGCAATGGAAACGTACTCACAAATTAACAGAGCATGTTGAGCAGATGGAAAGAATACTTTATGTGGCTGATGAATGAAGAGAAAGAGAAGGTTGGATGATGTGAGGACAGTGAACCAGGAAGTGCAGAGAATTAGCAAGGTGGAAGTAGGGACAGCAATGAAGAGGATGAAGAATAGAAAGGGTGTTGGTCTAGATGACATATTTATGGAGGCATTTAGAAGTGTTCAAGAGAGATGGCAGGTGAGTTTTGTTTAACCAAATCTGGGAAAGTGAGAGGATGTCTGAAGAGTGGAGAGTGAAGTGTACTGTTACCAGTTTTCAAGAATTAAGGTCCAGAGCTGTAGTAACTATATAGAGGGATAAAGTTCCACACTATGAAGTTATGAAAAAGAGTAGTGGAAGCTATGTTAAAGAAAACCATGAGAGTACTTCAGATGCAATGTTTGGTCTGAGGGTGTTGATGGAAAAGAATAAAGAATGTCAGAAGGAGTTGCATTATGCCTTTGTGAAAGTGTAGAGAAAGTATATGACAAGGTGCCTAGAGAGCAGTTGTCGTTTTGTATGAGAAAGTCAGGAGTAACAGAGAATGTATGTATGTCAGAGTAGTTTAGGATATGTTTGAGTACAGTGCGACAGTAGTGAGGTCTGCAGTAGGAGTGACGGAGGCATTTAAAGTAGAGCTCGGATTAAATCAAGGATCAGCATGGACCCTTTCTTGTTTGAAACTTAATGTAAGCCATCTTTTGAAAACAGGTGCCTTGTTGGTGGAAGGATCACTTAATACATTGTTGCTTCTTCTGCTGGTTTATTGTTCTGCCATGGAATGCAACTATATTTGTCACCCCTCTTCCCCAACCTGTCCACTGAAAGTTGTGCGTACAGGGTAGATGGTAAATCTGAGTCTCCTGGAGCCCACAGAGTGATTTTCTTTATGGGAGTAAGCCTCCTGTTCATTAACTCCATGGTTGTAGTCATTTTCTTCATTGCCTGCTTTGCTGTGGTACTGAACAACAGATGGAAGGTGAACATCTACTAGCGTTTAAGAGACGAGATGGATGAGAAACCTGCTGAAGAGGAAAGCAATTTGCAAGCTAATGGGGAGAAAGCTTCTGCATGAGAGAATATCATAATGCTCTGATGACCTCATCTTGCATTGTTCTCTTCTTTCTGAATTTGCTTCTGATCTAACCTCCGCCAAGTCAACTTTCTATAAAACCAACCTGGAGGAATCTGTAATTAACCGTTGTAAACCTTTTTCTTAAGTCACCTTCTCCTGTATTTTTAGCTCTCTGCCCATAAGACTTTGCTTAAAGTTCCAAGATGGCGGCATGGGAAGACGCAGCGGCAGCTCTGGGTCCAAACTTTGGTGCTTTACAAGTCTTGTAAAAGTCTTTAATCCATTGTTCTTTCCACATAAGACTTGCACATCAGCATCCCAACTGTGGATGCTCTTACAAACAACCACCAATCACTGCTGGAACTCAGGAATCAGCCAGGATACAGTCTTCCAGTGACACTTCTAACAACACTACAAGAGCTTGACGTGCTGCAAAGACCAGGCCTTCAGTCCTCAAGATCACCTGATGTACCTGGCCAACTGAGAGGACATCGAAAGCGATGCGAGAGGAACCGGAAATGCGGCAAGCATGCTGAGGTCCAGGCCCAACTAAAGGCTAATGCAAGACGGCCTGCTATCCCATCCATCCTCCTCGCCAGTGTCCACTCCTTGGACAGTAAACTTGACTACATCCGACTTCAGCTGATCACCAAGCGTGAGTACAGAGATTGCTGTGTTTTTGTTTTTACTGAAATTTGGCTTAGCGACAGCATGCCGGACTCTCAGCATTTCGCTTGGACAGAAACACCGCTCTGTCCAGCAAGACTCGTGGAAGGGGTGTGTGTTTACATCAACACACAGTGGTGTACGAACACTGTGCTGGTCTTGACTCTGTCACGGATCAGGTGTTTTGTGCACGATAGAGGGCGCTCTGTTCTGACTGAACACACCTGAGCTAATGAAGGCACAGGTGTGTTTCATTGGGGCTGACTATTTAAGCCCCGATGAGTCAGAACAGAGCGCGGCTCATTTGTTAGGCTTAGCCTACACTCTGTGGTGGTTTTGATAATCTGGTGTTCTTGGTTTAGGCTGCAGTTCCTTGATTTTAGTTAGGACTGCAGTCCTTGGTTTTGTTTTGTTTTGTTATGTTAATATAGTTAATAAATTTATGTTACGAACTCCTGGCTCTGCATTGGCGTCCTCCCTGCACCCCGCCACCGTTACAGACTCACTGTTGGAGGTCATCACAGTCAGATGTAGACCTTTTTATCTGCCCAGGGAGTTCACTGCATTACAGGAGTTTACATCCCACCCAGCGCTAATGCTAACAGCGCGCTGGCTGAACTGTATGGAGCTACCAGCAAGCTCCAAAATGCACAACTGGACAGACTGTTCATTGTTGCCAGAGATTTCATCCATGCAAATATCAAGTCAGTTTTCCCTAAATTCCATCAACATGTGGATTTTGCAACGAGGGGGGAAAACGTGCTGAACTGTGTTACACAAACATTGATGATGTTTGTGTAACACAGAGTGGAGCCCTACCCCCACCTCGGATACTCAGATCACATCTCTGTTCTGCTGATCCCAGCATACCCATTGTCAGGCGTGCCAAGCCCATCCTGAAGTAGGTTAACACCTGGCCCACAGGGGCCATCTTTGCACTTCAGGACTGCTTTGAGCACACCGACTGGGACATGTTTAGGGAGGCTGTGACCTACGGCAGCTCTACCAACCAAGTGCATTGTGGATGCCATTATCTCCAAGTCCATCATCTCATGACCCAACCAGAAGCCATGGATGACTGCTTAAATGACTCCTAAGAACCCAGGACAAGGCCTTTAAGTCAGGGGATGATGTTGCCCTAAGAACAAGGCCAAACCTCTCTTGGGCCTCAAACCTATTAGGCCTCAAAAGAGCATTTCCATTGCTTAGAAAACATACTAGACAGAGTATCACTTGTCTTCAGTCTGACCACCCAGAATCTTGAATTCTCTACAATGGAATTCTGCATCATGTATGTCAATCGGTGTAGTAGCCATATGGTGACTTGCATTCTCTATAATGAATTCCATAACTTCAGTATGACTAGTTTCAGACACATTAACATCATAGTATACCTTCACTTCACCATTAGGATTTTCACTCTTCATCATTAGGATTTTCAAAACAACTCATCTAAACTAGTCAAGTCAAGTCAAGTAGGATTTTATTGTCATTTCAGCCATATACACAGTACATAGTGAAACGAAATAATGTTCCTCCAGGACCCTGGTGCTACACATAGGACAACATCAGACACAACATAGTACATAGGACAACGTAAGACAAGACAAGACAACAAGTGCAGACAACAGACAGAACAAACAGTAGAAACTATCATTACTGATTACATGTGATTGTACACCAGATTGTACACCATTGTATCTAACATGTCTTTCAGTTCTAATAAGAACTCAGAAAGGGCTTACTGCACCTGAAATTGTTGATGTACTCCAAACAACTCTCCTCATCTCTTGATACTTACTACTAACTTTTGTTGTACAGATTCAAAATCACTAGATCAATTTCCAACCATACGGCCAAAGTGATCCTGGTGATCCAGCTACAGCACCCATAGGCAGTTATATGTATCCTGAATTACAATAAAAAGTAATTATGAGACAGGGAGATGTGGCTTTCCTTTGCTCAGCACTCCACCTTTTTTTATTAATACTCATTCATGTAACTTATTCACTTACTGCATATTTTGTCCAAAGTCCCTTTTCAGTATTATTAGGGCACATTTTTTTGCATCTCAGTGCACATTAGACATCTTCAAAAAAGATATTAAACCCAAATGTTTTGGTCATAAATGCATTCTTCATGCACTAATGCCAAGATACTACCCAGTACCACGTGAACATGTACATAATATGAGTAAACAATCCCCAAAACATAGATTAAATAGATAAGAATTCACACTTTTCGATCTAATGTTGAGCATGAATTTAAAAAGACATGCGGCCCAATCACATACTCCTCTCTCTACATTAATCACTCATTTAACAAATACCAAATGTTTTATAGGGCCTTTGACATTGCTAACTTGAAATACAAAAAGAAATGATAAGATATGGCTTTCCTTTGCAAAGTTCTCTGCCATTGTTGGGCAACAATGAGACAACCTCAAAAACAGGAATAGTTTGTAGATGGAGGCCACAGACATTTTTTCCCTCCTCATCTTTTTTTGACTGCTTTTCAGTAATTTTGTATTAGACTAGGGTCAGTGTCACTACTGGTAGCATGAGGCAATACCTGGACCCTACAGAGGTTGCACAGGCAGTCCAACTCCACCGGGATGGCACATCAATATCAATAGATATCCCTACATCAGTAGTGCCGGACTTACCACTATGCTTGAAAAGTGCTTCTGGTGTTATTAAGCCTCAAAAGAACATTTCCAGAGCTTAGACAAAACTGTACATTTGTTTTAAGTGTTGCAATCATTTTTTATTTCTTAATGTCCCTGAATTCATTAAATATTAACAATGTTAACAATATTAAATATTCATTGACACAGAAATTGACATGTTTTCTTCTTGTTCATCTTCTTCCTCTTCTTTTGGCTGCTCCCTTTTAGGGGTCACCATAGTGGATCATCTATTTCCATTTCTTCCTGTCATCTGTATCTTCCTCCTTCAAGCAGATCACCTGCATGTTCTCTCTCACCACATCTAAAAATCACCTCTTTGGTCTTCCTATTTTCCTCTTTCCTGGCATCTCCATCTTCATCACCTTCCTCCCAATATTATCCTCGTCTCTCCTCTGGACATGTCCAAACCAGTGCAACCTTGCTTCTCTCACTTTGTGTCCAGAACATCCAACTTGAGTTGTCCCTCTAATATACTCATTCCTAATCCTGTCCATCCTCATCACACCCAACGAAAATCTCAGTATCTTTAACCCTTACACTTCCAGCTCCACCTCCTGTCTTTTCTTCAGTGCCACCATCTCTAACCCATAGAACACAGCTGGTCTAAAGCAGATAATAGCAGTTAACTTGCTGTATAAATACAAGAAACTTATATTGACTTATTAATGATCACTGAGTGTGATAAATAAAAATTTTTATCTAAATGTGATTTTGAGTCACAAATGATATTTCTAAGATGTTTCCATCATTGTAAAAGTTATGTGAAATTTTGTTATTCAGCCTTCATTCAATGTGACTGTAAAGTGCCTTTAGCACTATTTGGTCTCAAAAGAGCATTTTAAGTTCCTATAGAAAGTGCCTACAAGCTGTCAAATTGCATTTAAAAAAGTTCCTTTTGCTTCTTAACATTCACTAAATGTTTACATGTAATTTTAAGTCAGAAATTACATTTCTGACAAGTTTCATCATTATAAAAATTTAAAGAAAGTTTTCTTAACCTTCATTCACTATACCTGACCGGTGATTTTTGGTACTATTTCTCCTCAAAGGAGCGTTTCCAGCCCCTTGAAGCTGTCAACAAGAATTTTAGTAACTTTTTTCACTTCTTATTTTTAAATGAATTTAGTTTTGACTAAAAAATATATAAATATAAATTTTAAGAAAGTCTGTTCATTAGCAGCATTTCGAACACAATTTACTTTAAATGTGTCAATTCTTTTAATTTCTTAATGATCCTAGGGTTAGAGTTAGGGTAAAATGGTTAGGGTTAGATGTGTTAAGTGTTAAGATGTGACTGAGTGAGAAATTATATTTTTAACATGTTTTTTATTATAAAAGTTTGTTTGTATGTTAAGCTTCTTTCACTATGCATTATAAGTGCTTCTTGGTGCTATTTGGCCTCAATATAGCATTTCCAGTAATTATACAGCTTTTTGAAGCTGTAAACAACTGCAAATTTCAGTAATTTCTTTTCCCTTCTTAATGTTAAATTAGTTTTTTCATTTTTTCTCAAAACAATATTTCTATAAAGTTTTTGTGTAAAAGAAAGCTAAAGAATGTTTGTTCTTTAATTTTTTCTGAGAGCTTACATTTACATTATGGCATTTAGCAGATGCTCTTCTCCAGAGCAACTTCCAGTTCTTAATTACAGGGACAGTCCCCTTGGGGTGAAAGGTTTCTGCAGGAACCCAATGGTGGTGGTGCTGGAGGTCGGAATCAAACCAGTGACTTCTTGGTCTGTAGACAAGTATCATACCACTAGACTCACCACCACTGAGAAGTACTTTCAGTGCTATTTGTCCCCAAAAGAGCATTTCCTACCCTTAGAAAATGCCTAGAAGTTTTAAACTTGCTGTGAGAGTTTGAGTAACATCTGTTAACATTTTACTGTTAACTGAGTGTTTTCATTTCATTTTGACTCCGACATAAGTTCTTTTTGAGTTAAGTTCTTTTTGGTGTTATTTGGCCACTGTTGGATTCTCCGATTGAGAACCGAGGTTCGAGGAGTCAGTGATGAGGCAAAGAGGTTTTTAAGCTATAGCAAAGTTTATTAACAGAAGAGTGACAAAGTTCTTACAAGATGTTCAAAGGACCGGTCAGTGTTCCTCTCGGTGTTGAATCCTCTCTCTCTTGCACAGTTGTGCCTTTTTATCTGTCTCCGGGCCTCCGGTGGAGACACCTAATCTAAGACTATGACCTTGTTTGGGTGTTTTTGACGTGCAAAGAAAGTGTTACTCAGAAGAGAACAGAGAAAAATAGAGATGCAGTTAATATAGGTTTATATAGGTTAAAGGTGACAGGGACCTGAATGGTACCTGGGAAGGGATTTAGGGTGACAGGGGTGAAAGGACTAGCGGAGTTCAGGGCATGGAAGGGCAACTATTGTGGGAAGAAGGGAAAAGGACGTAGATGAAAAAGGACATAGGAATAGAGAATTGTGATATATGACTGATATATAAGTAAAATAACAGAAATCAATTAATAAAATCAACCTACAATCTGTCACCACAAAAGAGTATTTAAAGCACATACAAACCTGCTGTAAATATTGAAAATAAATACTTTTCACCTCCTCAACTCATGTGAATATTTTGTTATTATGCATGGAAAGTGCTTTTTGGTTTCATTTGGCCTTAAACAAGTGCTTTGCAGTTATTAGAAAGTGCCAAGAAGGTGTTAATGTGCTGTTAGGATAGCTTCTTTTCACTTCTTAATATTAACTGTTTTCTAATGATTTTGAGTTGGGACAAGGATTAGGAGCTGCTCACACTGGACAACAACTGCTGGAACTTGTCATTAAAGTGGTTTTGCCGCATTTCTTTGACTTCATTTGGTTTCTGACTTCAGAAGAGGTTTCAGACTTAGGCTTAAACTTCAATTCTCCATGACAGGCTCAGCCGAGAAGCTGTTTTAAAACTGTTTTAAGCACAAGACTGACTCCTTTACACTTCCTAACCTTAACTCTCTTTTTCCTGTGATGTTGCTGCAGATATTAAATCTCTGACATGCTTTCATGCATAAGAATGATAAAGAAAAACCCTTCCAGAGTTTGAGTACTTTGCTTTTTCACATTATTTGGCATTGTCACATTACTTTTGCTTCAAAACAGCTTATAAATTTGCCAGATCATTTTCATTTCTTAATGTTTACTGGTTATTTTCATCATGTATTTTAGTATACTATTTTAGTATAGTATAGTTTAGTATAGTATAGTTTTACTGCACTTTATTTTGGTACTTTTGCAATTGTTCCAACTGTTATAATATTCTACCTGCAACCTTTTTAATAATATTCTTTAGGCTGCTCCCATTAGGGGTTCCAACAGTGAATCATCAGTTTCCAGTACTTCCTGTCCTCTCCATGCCATGTTGCCTGGCAGCTCCATCCTTAACATTCTAATAATTGTAAATAAGATTAAGAATTGTATTATTTGCAAATATGTGCTTAGTTTTACTCAATCTAACAGTCAGTGAAGCATAACAGAAAATAGCACAGCACTGTTTTGGCATTGGGCTGAGAGCATGGTAAAGGTACTGTAGTTAAATTCAAACACTGGCCACTCTTGGATTTAACTTTTAGAACTTTTTGAATTTTTCTCATTTTTGTTTTGGTTCCTGGAATAGGCATGGGCTCAACAGAGCAGATCTTCAGGCAGCTAAAAAAAAAACCTGCCAATGGTCATGAAGATGTGGCTGAAAATCCAACTGAACCTGTTGATGCTCTCTCACCCATTTTCTTAGCTGCTTGTCCTGAGTAGGCTTGCGGGCAGTACTGGAACCTTTGTATTGTATTGTATTTGTCCATTGGGTGGTGGTCTAGTGGTAGAATACTTGCCTATGGGTCTATGGACCAAGCAATCACTGGTTCAAATCCTACCTCCAGCACTACCACCACTGGGCCCCTGAGCAAGACCCTTATCCCTGATATATCCCGATATATCCCTGACTTGCTCCAGGAGGACTGTCCTTGTAATTAGAACATGGAAGGTGTTCTGGATAAGAGTGTCTGCTAAATGCCATAAATGTAATGCAATGTAAGAGAAAATTAATTAATTGGTGGTATTGCCTGTTGCAATGATTCTTGAAGAATTTTCCAATGTAAAACCTGCCAGATGGTTGGAGACATTAAACCACACGCAGTCTAGGAGGGTTAGTTCATATAAATTAGGGTGGTGGTGGTCTAGTGGTAGGGTACTTGCCTATGGATCCAGAGGTCCCCGGTTCAAATCCCACCTCTGGCACTACCACCATTGGGTCCCTGAGCAAGACCCTTAACCCTAGGTTGCTCCAGGGGGACTGTCCCTGTAAGTTGCTCTGGATAAGAGTGTCTGCTAAATGCTGTAAATGTAAATTAAAGTAATGTTATTTGAGGAATAATGGTTGGACTAAACACAGAACTACTGTGTTAATACTAATATTTCATCATTAATTAACAGTATTTTTCCCTCTTTAGAGGGAAAGTTGTATCCTGTTTTACTGTGATAGAATTTACAATCCTTTGTAAAGTTTTTTTTTTTCTACAAAGCTCTTGCATTTTTAAATTATCCTAAATGTTATGAAAATCCTCATGTTTTCCATTCCTAATGTTTCTGAATAATGATATAAAATATAGTTCAGTCAGTGAAACTGTCTTGCACATATTGTGACAAATGTTAATTAAGCCCTTCACAAAGTATTGACACAGGAACAGAAATAATATTAATTCAGGGCCAAGGCAGGGCCAAGGCCTTTATTTTCAGTAACAGATGGACAAAAAAATGGCAGTCAATAACTTTTGCTTTCTGTTTTCTTAGCAGGCATTTAAGCAAATGCAGTTGCAATGGAAGGACTTGGTCAATCTCCTTCAGCTGCTGCCAGCTGTAGCCGGTGGGGCAGGAGGAAGAGGTGTTGGGTTAGGATTAGGAATGGGGTTTGGGTTGGGTTCAGGAGCAGTGAAGCATCCCCGTTTGTGCCATTGCATGTCTCGCACACGCCGCACAGACTGCACCTGTGGCACTGTAGCTCCCCAGTCATTCCAGTGCTTGTAGTCACCATGTTCAAATACATACTGTTGACCTCTGTAACCAGGGTACATATATCCCACCCACCTTAACAGGAATAAGGGAAAATGTGTCATGAAAGTATGAATTTGCAACATAAGCTCAAAAAAAAAATCATGTCAGCATGAAATAAAAAAAACAGGCAACTACAAACTAAAAATATATATGCAGTAAAAAGTAAAAAGAATTCTAATTATATATATATATATATATATATATATATATATATATATATATATACAGCTGTGCAAAAGTTTGAAAAAAATGCTGTAAACAAAGAATGCTTTCAGAAATATAAATAATGATGAATTTTTTATCAATTTACAAAATGCAAAGTGAGCGAACAAAAGAAAAATCGAAATCAAATCAATATTTGGTGTTACTACCTTTTTGCCTTCAAACCAGCATAAATTCTTATCGGTACACTTGCACAAAGTCAGGGATTTTGTAGGATTATAGTCGGTGTATGATCAAGCAATTTTACCAAACAGGTGCTGATGATCATCAGTGTCATGCATGTTGAAAACACAGTCATGTTTGGAACAAACTACCAGCCGAGTTCCTTCAAAAACTGTGTGCAAGTGTGCCTAGAAGAATTGATGCTGTTTTGAAGGCAAAGTGTGGTCACACCAAATATTGATTTAATTTTCTCTTTTGTTCATTCACTGCATTTTGTTGATTGATGAAAATAAATGATTAACACTTCCATTTTTGAAAGCATTTTTGTTCAAGTAGCATTTTTCATGATGTGTATAAGAGACTATATATATATATATATATAGTTCTAGGACATCTGGGACATCACAAAAAACATTACAATTAATTTTTATTGACATTACTAGCTTACTTACGTTCCATTCAGTGCTTTCACACTGGCTACACGATCCTGAAAACCATGAGCCCACAGACTGGGAACATCATCATCCACAATTTCCATCTTTCTTCCAGTAAAACCTCCATTCTCAAACAGATGTAGTTTGTGATCTGCCCCATCCTAGTTGACAGAAACACATAGGTCTTTAAATCACTATTTAGTTGAGGTATGTGTGGCATATGCATTTCATGTGTCTGTAATCACCAACCACTCTTAGTGGCCTGAGAGATAAGAGACAGTAGCTGTTCTGGCTGTTGGTCCAAGTGGTCCAACAAGGATATGCTCCCTTCTCCAAAACAAATTGTTCACCAGCAAAGCCACGCTGTTCATATGCCACCCATCTGTGCACATACATTCACACACAAAATGAGTCACACTAAGGTTCCTCAAAAGAAACATGTTTTATGTGTGTATGTGAAATAGAGATAAAACAGAAGTAAGAATATCAGAGCTCACGGCCCAGAGTCCACCACGACTGAGCCGACTTTTTCCAGATTCTTCTCGTTCACATCTTTACACTCTGCTGACAGCTCTACTTTCTTTCCCCGGAAGTTCTCGTACTCATACAAAACAATCTATTGTAAGAATGTAGGACCATATTTAAATGTATATTTTAAACAAAAATATATATTTGTGTGATATCTTTTGCTAGCGTATGTGTCTAAATAATTTAATGTAGCAACAGTTGAAAATTCACAGCAAAGCAATTATTATCTTATATTAACAGTACAGAGTATTTACTCTGTACTGGTATTTGACAGTTTGTATTCTTGTACCTTGTAGGTTGCCCCAACTCCTCCCTGGCTTTTTCCTGCTGCCAGCTGTTCTGGGGCACTTTGTTGCTCTGACATGCTTCCAGTGCTAATGAAATCCGTCAAACAAACTGAGGAAAAAAAGAATCAGCTATAAACTGATTGTGAAATGTGAAAAGACACTTAATACAAAAATAAGATTTTTAATCTTAACTCTTACAAGTATCCACAAACAATTAGTGAACAAATTGATTAAATGTCAAACACATCAAGTAGAAAACATGAACTCAACATGAGCTATAAGGATTGTAATAACTAAGAAAAATGCAAGTGTTTCATAGAAGGCAATGAAGGAAATTACTCAGTACCTGTAAGTTACTTGTCCTTCACCTTGATCTGTGTCTCTCACCAGCACCTTTTCTCTTTATTTTAATGTGTGGATGTGTGAGAGCATGTGTATGTGTAATTAGGGTGAGCAAGCAGTGAGCCCTAGGGGGTATTTATGTTTTATTTCTGTCCACAGCAGCAAAACTGTCTGGGCGCAGGATGCTGTTGATGCAGCAAGTCTGTCGCTCGCATTTGTATCCATCAGACTGCCTCTCAATAGGCTTGTTGGGTGGGCATGGGCTGCCCGTAGCCTCTAGCTTACTCTGCTGCAAATACGGGTATAGCTGGCACCCACAGTATGTGTGAGCCAAGAGGATTCAGACAAGCTGCTCTCAGCACAACTCTGCTCATCTTAATTTCTCTTTGGCAACACCCATTCAGTGTGTCAGCCAACACCTCTTCATCTTTTTTATCAGCTTCGTTAAACAATGATCCAGAATCTTTTTTCTTTGTTAATCCAGTCCATCTCTTCTGTCTATGCAGATTTGTCACTCTTTATGATAAACTGCAACACTGCCTAGGGCTGCCTAGTCTTAGCATCAGACCTTGAGTTTTGCAAAAGGATATTTTAACTTTTGAATTTAATAGATTGGTATTTGAGCAAGAAAGTAAAAGTGCACAGTGTGAAAATTAATTTGAAGTTATGCCTTCAGATTTGATTGGCTTATCAATCTAGTCCTTCAGAAACAACTGTCTCTGATAGGCTGAATTTTGGAACAAGAAATTAGCTGTTAACAAGCAAGCTGTTGACCAGGAATTGAAGGGGTTGATCACCTGTGTTTTGCTACCCACTAAGCAATGGCCCTGGATTCTGTCAGAATTGTCTGTAAGTTTTGGCTTGCAGATAAAAAGACTTGATTGTTTGGTTCCATTTACAACTGCTGTGGACAATGCTGACTAAGTTTCTATGCACCTTTTTGCAAACTCCCATAATACCCTGTATAACGTATGGATGCAACTTCCAATTTGTTAAACCAAATTACAAGAACTGGCTGTTTTGAGTAATAGCAAAATATCAAACGCAAAAATGTTGTCATACCCCTGCTTTCAGAGGTCTTTGGGAGGTTGATTTTAAAAAGTGGCCCTGGATAAATGGAGTAATATATTTAGCTTCTTTATCAAGTCATTTTGCAACAGATGATGAAAAATCTTAACACCTCCAAGATGTTTTAGTGGCTCAATAGCAACAAGATCAGATGCATTTTGCTAAGAGAGGTGGGAAACACCTTGTTTACTATCAGTAGCTGATACTGAATAAAGTCAGAGTTGTTCAATTCTACATCACCAGTCCAGGTCTGATTTCCAAACCAGAAGAAATACAAACAGCTGAATGCTGCTGTGTAGCAGCACCAGGGCAGTCTTGAATCCTGTAATGCTGTACTAACTGCTGTACTATAAAAAAGTAAGTAGCAAACCTAAATGGTTCTTTTAAACCTGTTTGTAATTGCGGTTGTATTAATCACAAAGTGTAGTTTATAATAAACATTTTTTTAATGTAGGTTCAGAATGCAGACAGACAGGGTACATCGTGGCTTTCATGCTCTGCTGAGAAATTAGAGTGTAGGCACTAGGAAGGACATGGCACAATAAAAATACAAAACAAATATAACAGTCAAGTCCAGCCAAGTAGGCGTTATTGTCATTTCAGCCATATACACTGTACACAGTGAAATAAAATGATGTTTCTCCAGGAAAGTAGTGCTACCCAAAGAAGACCACAAAGAAAATTACATAAGACTAGAAGTGCAGGCAGCACAACAGTACAACCTACAGATAAATACAACATGTAAAAAGACTTTGAACCAACTTGGAAAAAGACTTTGGCACAATACAGCACAACAAAGTACATTCATCCGACACAGAGCAGAGACAGTATTGTATATGAATGTGAGAAAAAATATGATAAAAAAAAAAATATATGCAATAATTAACATATTAACTATATAATTTAGTTCCACTAAAAGACTTCTGTTACTAGCTAGCTTCTCAGAAGCATCTGTATGTCACCATACAGCCCAATTCCTTTTCATGCCTTGATAGCACTTAGCATACTCCATTTTGTTCATTCACATTAACTTGTAGTTTAATGTGCACTCCTGTCACTGCCCAGCCTGACCACGAGATGTCCCAGACACCCTGTTTACTCCACCAGATGCTAGTCATTGTCTGCCTACATGCTTTCTATCATCAGCACCAATGGTATATAGGAGTGCTTCAAGTAACAACAGAGCATGAAGTACTACTACATTTTCCCCTACTCAGTGTTGGATCTATCCTTTTTAGTCTGTGTTTTGCAAAATCTGTTAAATTTCCTGCACAATGGTGCTTCAAACATGCCCGAGCCCCTTCCTTTACATAATACAGGTTTGCAAAATTCCTCAGCAGTAGTAATGGAACAAGAAGCTATTGAGAACTCATGAGCAGTTTTTGCATCAAAAATTAAGGGTACTGGAGGGATTTTCCAAACTCTCCATGGGATGAATCCTGCCCCCTAACTGCCCCTGCTGTTTCAAACCCATACTGGTTAAACAAAATTAAACACTCATTTTCTCAGTTATAATAGTTACATCAGATTAAAACTTTACTATTCATAGTAATCTGATGGATTATTGGGCTTGCTGGTTGAATTTTGGTTGATTACCATCTGTTTTTCACATAGACAATGCCAAAGGAGCATTTGTTATAGAATCCTTAACAGGTAAAGTGGGTGGGATGTGAAGGCACTAAAACTGTATACCCTCAAGAATTAATAGAGGACTTTAAGACTGAACCAACATGCAAAAATGCTTTTTTGTGACTCTCACATAAGCAGATTCAAATGTTTATCTGCTTTTTAAAGTGGCCTGAAGTTGCTAAAAATTGAGGAATCTAAATGTTTTTTCTGCAGTAATAGTCTTATAACAGCTACCTAAAGTGCATTAGGAAAAAAACCTAGGATCTAGGTTTCTAGGATCTAAAATTTTATAAATTCTAAAGACTCTAAAACATGTTTAAAGAACACAGTTGGAATCCAAGATACTGAGTGAAGAGCTAAGATAGTAAATTTTCTGTTTCTTTTTATAACATGCATTGTGAAATTGGATTTAGAGAGCAGTTGCACTTTTAGTGTTTCTACATGCTGGGTTTGAGTATATTCTGTTAACTCAAACATCAGCCATTTAATCATTGAAAGAGTCACATTTTAATGTGTATGCTTCTACTAACCTTTTACTAACCTAATAATATTTTATTTGAGCTTAATTAAATAGGTTGTCAATAGTCAAGTCAAGTCAAGTAGGATTTTATTGTCATTTCAGCCACATAAACAGTACACAGTGAAACAAAATAACGTTCCTCCAGGACCCTGGTGCTACACATAGGACAACATCAGACACAACACAGGACATAGGACAACATAAGACACAACATAAGACACAACAGAAGACACAACAGAAGACACAAGACAGGGCAACAAGTGCAGACAACACACAACAACTGACTGCACAACAGACAGTACTTTCATCCGGAACAGAGTGTTATAGAACAAAGCAGCCCAGGTTGTTAAGCAGTTGGGCAATAGTTTTGTTCATATTATTTTGTTATGGTCTTCAATGCAACACTGAAGAATTTCATAGTGATTTCATAATTTCATAGTATATATTATTTCATATTCAGATTTTAGCATTTTCACATTAGTTTATTATTTCATATTGGTTTATTTTTCTTACATGTTCTTTCAGATTTCATTCATTTTCTTTTGAGTTGCTGCACCTTTTCATTTTTCCATGCCATCTTTTCGTTTATGATTTAGAAGATTCTTTTTCCTTTGTTGGTGTTACTGTTTCTAGAGCTGATCTTATCCTGAAATTAAATGTGTCAACTTTTTAATGGACTGCTAATCCTAACCCTTACATTAATAAAATCAAAAGGTTTTTTCCAATATATTTCACACACAAACATGGTTCCCATAAACAAAGACGAATATCTGGAAGCCAAATACTCAACATGAGATCTCTGTCCACAAAATAGAATTATTTCCCAGACCCATCAGAGGGCTGTGATGAATTGTCTTATTCATAGGAAACCACACCCTCTACGCAAATGCTGTGCTTTCAGAGAAAAACCGTATGGAAGATCATGGAAGATCCAATTGTTAGAGTTAGGGATAGGATTTAGGATTAGGTTTAGGGTTAGGGTTAGGGTTTGGGTTAGGTGTTAGGGTTATGATTTAGGATTAGGGTTTAAGGTAAGGGTTAGGTTGGGGTTGGGGTTGAATTTATTGAGGTTGAATTTCAAAAAGAGGCATTTTTAAAGGAAAATAATTTTTTCTTTAAATGCTGCTTTTTGTCACACATTGCCAGGGACTGCACAATTAAAGAACAATGTTCAGAATGTGAAGGTGAAAAATAGCCCTTCATCCAGGACCTGCACCTTGGGTAAGACAGACAGGCACTGTTCTTGAGCACACTACACTCTTTGAAACTTGTCCCAATATATTTTGTGTTAGAGAACAATGCCGTGACTTAGAGGTCATCAGGTACCCTCCAAAGTATGCAGAGGAAAAATCTACATGTGATTCTTACCATCTGTGTGTTAGCGGACAGACAACGACCACCAGTTGGTAGCACCACTACCTTTCAGGTGTCTGCACCAACAACTTCCTGATAATAGGCCTCAAGCATCTTATGTTTCTCTGGTGCAACTTTGAGAAGAAAGTCCAATGAAACTTCTTCAGCTTCATGGGTAAAATGTTTAAATATGGACATGAAGAGTAAGCCCCTTTTCTCGCTGATGCAGAGGAACAATGGTATTTTGCCACATTTGTTGTGTACCATCCATGAAAATCTCAATAAATTTACGTGGTATTTAATTTCGATACAATGTTATACAACTCAACGCTGTTCTGCCTTTTACTGTGTCACTTCAGGAAGGAAGCCTTTTACTGTGTCACTTCAGGAATGTTGCCTTTACTGTGTCATGGAAAATTGAAGAGTGAGTTTAAGTCCAAAACGTTTTCTAAGTCAGAAATCAAAAGAATTCAAAGAAATCAAATCACAAAGCAAGCAACCTTAAAGACTTAGACCTTGATGCAGACACATTACCGATGCAACAGAGTCTCAGACTAAATTGGAACATCCAAAAAGATTGTTTTCTCTTCAGAGTCTCAAATAAGATAAAACCATACATCTGCAAAGGGATCTTATCCAAAATCAATAGTGTTAATTATCCTCTTGGGTTTGCAGCCCCAGTCACTATCCACGCAAGTCTATTCTGTGGGAGCTTACTAAAGAGAATAGTGACTGGGATGCTCCATTGCCTCAGGTGTTGGAAGATGTCTGGACATCATGGAGATCCTCTCTATTAGAGCTGTCTAATCTCCAGACCCTATACTAAAACTTCAGCTTCAGCAGCCTTTAGAAGAGAACCGAGTGTCCTTTGTGATGCATCAGTCACCTGAAAGTTACAGAAACAGTAAGGGAAGATTCATGTTGGGTTTGTAATGGGCAAAGCCAACCTGGCCCCATGTCCAGAGCACACAATCCCAAAGGTTAGAACTTTGTGCAGCAGTTCTTGCTGTCAAGTACTACGGTACTAAAGGTGCTATGCATCCGAAGATCCTCCCATCCAAATCAGTGGTACTGTGTGTCAACAGACCAGAACCCTGTTGATCTGACAACACATTCTGATGCTACGGGCTACTTAAAAGACACCTACTGGCTGAGTGGACCAAAATTTCTTTCCATGGTGGAGCAAAGTATCCCTAATAGTACCTAAGATCTTCTTGAGTTCAGACCCAGATATCTAACTTCTACTTTCTACTTTGAGTCCTACCACATCAACCAAAAAAAAGTGGGTTCTTGAAAAAGTTTCTCCTCCTGGAAGTCACTAATGCATGCTATCACACATGGAATAGAATGGCCTTACACAGACTGGAGGGTTCCTGTGTTTCTTTACCTTGTTCTCTTTGTATGGGCAAGACATGATAAGGTTTACTACAAATATTGAACATTGTTTTCTTTGTATTTGATAGAATAGAATTAGGGAGATTGTTTTTGTTCTATTATATATGTAAAATAAGATATAATGTTCTTGTGTCTTTGTTCTCCAGAGCCTTATGTTACCGGTGCGCTCAGGACAAGAGTGGGGGATGTAGATCTTTCCGTCCTTGTACTTAAGCATTTTCCACATCATCTTGGTACATGGCAATTGAAGTGTCCAAACATTCTTAAAATCAGCCAGCAAATTCATAAGTGACAGCCCTAATGACTACTGCTCTATTGGACTCATCTCTGTTGTCTTGAAGTGCTACAAGAAAGCAATTCATCATGACTGGACTATCCGTTATATACATACAGTCAAAACCACTCAGCTGAGGACTCCACAAGCACAGTTGTCTACCTGGTCTGTTTATTGCAATCAACTCTATCAACCTAGAAGTTCATCAACATACTCTACTCACCTGGTCCAACTATACCTCCTGAGTAACAGGATCCAGCTATGGATCCAGCTAAGAGCATCTATGATCAATGGAACAACATAGGTCAGTTTGTCATGTTGTGCCAAGTGCATTATAATGCCTGGCCTGATTTGGAAAGAGCATGCAGGCAGTTCCTGCAGGATAAAGGAATCAATACTGGCCTCCATGCTCGCCTAACCTAAATCCAATAGAGCATCTCTAGGACATCATGTTTAGGTCCATCTGTCATCTCATAAGGAGCATGTCCCGATGTTGTCAGGCATGCATACAAGCACGTGGGGGCCATACAAACTACTGAGTACCATTTTGAGTTGCTGCAATGAATTAAGCCCTCTGTAGGTTGATACTTTTCATTTTCATCAAATGATGTGGCATCATTTTGTTCCTGAGAAATTTCCCATCCATATTAGTATGGATATCCAGCATGATTTTATTTTTCCAATTGAGATCTGATGTGTTTTCAAAGTGTTCCTTTAAGTGATATTGGAAATATCACTAAAATAGTCTTCCTCCACCTTAGAAACATTGCTAGACTAGAAGTGCACTCACACTACATGATGCAGAAATACTGATACATGCATTTATCACCTCAAGATTAGATTATTGTAATGCCCTGCTGTCAGGATGTTCTAGTAAAAGTCTTCATAAACTCCAGTTAGTCCAGAACACAGCAGCTAGAGTCCTCACTAGAGTCCTCACTTTTTGCCGGAGTCACATTACTGCATTATTTAAACTTGGTCTATACAATGAGTTCTAAACAGATCTAATTTCTTTCTCTTTGTTTGAGATGGGCGGCTGTCCACCAACCGTGTGATTGACAGTTTAGGATTTCCGGAAAGCAAGTCCATCAATCTCCATGAGGGTCTCCTGAATTCCATACCAGCTACTACACCATATCAGCAAAACTACTATTATCTTATTTTTCTCCCAACCTGAACTTCAGATCAGCTACATCAGACTGGCTCTTCTGCAGGAGCTGCTGCCATGAACATTAATAGCTTCCACCACTCAAACAGAGCTCCCACCATTAACTCATGAACCTTCATTTACAGTCACCAATGGACTCTTTTACTGTAACTCATGCTTGCTGGAAATGATCATTATACAGGGTTTTTCTCTTTCTTTCTTTTCTTTTTATTTCTAGTGTCGACCAAAGGAGGATGGGTTCCCCTTTTGGGTTTTGGTTTCTCCCAAGGTTTCTTTCTCATGTCTGTGGAAATTTTCCTTGCCTCTGTTGGCCTCAGCTTACCCAGTTGGGGCTCTGACCTGGATTCTGTAAAGCTGCTTTGTGACAACAGCTATAAAAAACGCTATATAAATAATATTGACATATTGACTTTCATTGAATATTTAATATTGACTTTCATATATATATATATATATATATATATATATATATATATATATATATATATATATATATATTATATATATATAATATATATATATATATACAGTACTGTGCAAAAGTTTTAGGCAGGTGTGGAAAAAATGCTGTAAACCAGTACGCATACTGCCCACCAGTACGCATACTGACCGCTGGAGCAAGCACCTAATGCTCCTTATGCTCCTTACCTAATGGCATGGCCAAAAGCATGGATGGCAGGTTTTGTCATGTACAACAAATCATGCATCACTGCCTCCCACCATGCCCAACTGCATGTCCGACTGTCGAGCCAGCCTATCATCACCATGCTGGACATTGGAGCTGTGATCATCCGTGTCTGGCAGCCAGGTGAGCGAGTACTGTTTCTGATTGACACCTCCACCTGAAAATTCCTTGTCACCTGCAAAGGCCATATATTTTGTGGAAGAGAAGGTAGGACCTTAATTAATTATGCCTGCCAGCCAGCCAGGCCAGCACCAGGACTCCCAGATCTACTACATCAACCACTGGTGTTGGTCTGGGGTGCCGTGAAACCAGAGAGACCTGCACAATTGGACATCCATTTTGGGGGAACATCTGAACCCTTTAGCCTGCCTAGAGGAACTTCTTAAAAATGTCAGATCTCTCCTGACACTGACCTAATTTTTGCATGGATGATTATGCATTACTGCATGGATGATTATGGCCAGATTTACCCTGTTCCAGAGTGATGGGTGCATCAGGGTAAGAAGAGAGGTGCATAAAGTGATGAACCCATCATGGCTAGTGCAAACGTACAAGCCTGACTTTCTTCTTCCCTGATAATATGGGCATATCAAGTAGGTCAAGTAGGTTTTTATTGTCATTTTAGCCATATACAAAGTACATAGTGAAACGAAATAACGTTCCTCCAGGACCCTGGTGCTACACATAGGGTGGCGGTGGGACATATGACATATGTGACATAGGACATATATTCCAATATGCCAGGATTCATCAGCTCAAATTGTGAAAGATTGGTTCAGGGTGCATGAGACATCATTTTCACACATGGATTGGCCACAACAGAGTCCAGACCTTAATCTCATTGAGAATCTTTGGGACATGCTGGAGAAAAATGTGCGGAGGGATCTGACTCTCTCATCATCTCTACAGCATCTTGGCAAAAAATTAATGCAGCTCTGGACAGAAATAAATGTTGTGACATTGCAGAAGCTTATCGAAACGATGCCACAGCAAATGTGTGCCATAATCAAAGCTAAAGGCAGTCCAATTATATATTAGGGTGTGTTACTTTTTTTTGGAAGGGCAGTGTACAATTTTCTGTTTCTCAATTAATTAGAATGAAGCAAACCACTTGCTGTGAATGTTTTTATAACTTATCATATGGTTTCACTAACTTAGAATAAAAAATTCTATGCCATTGTAAGTACCCATGTCGTCCAACAGGTAGCAGCACCACCAGAAATGCAAATTCCAAAAGATGGAGACAGAGCCTGCCCAAGGTAGGTGTGGAATCTCCTTCAGGGAAAAGAAACGCAGAGAACTACAGCCATCTTTTTCTCTCAGCACTTGCCAGCAAAACAGATGTGTTTAAGAAAAGCTCCATCTGTACTTCTATCACACATGCCATGTGGCCAGAAGAACAAAGAAACTACAATCAGGCCTAAGTTTTAGCAACTGAGGTAATGTTGGCTTAGACATCGGAACACGCCAACATCGAAGGCCAGGCTTACAAGAAACAGTGTGTAGCCTAAAGAAACAGAGGTGATCAAGTCCTTCTTTTGAAACAGAAGAAAAGCTAATTCCTGGATTTCATTGGATACAGAAGGATCCATCTCCTTTATGAGAACAATGTTTTGTAGATTTTTGCAAAAGGTTGAATTCTCTACATCTGTGCAAAATAGAATAGCTTAGCATAGCTTGTGTAAAGAACAGTGGAGATCTTTAAAGTTAAGCATTGTGAATGTGTTTTGTTTTAAAGGTTTTTTTTTTGGTTTTTTTTTAAATCAGGGATTTACATGAAAGATCTTTGTCCTTGCATTCAAACTCTCCTACTAACCTTTTTTCATAATCTCAGCTTTACGACACACATCAGTATTTAGCTCCATCATCAGTGCAAAGCTCATCTTTTATTCTAGCACAGACTAGAACAGTGTCAGCTGATTTTATTACTACACTGCTACCTTTTGCATCCCTTCTCCCTCCTAGGTTGTCACCCCCACACCTTCTCACACACACACCCAGCTGTGAATAAAAAATACCTGTAAATATACTGATGTTCATGTTGATTGCTTTACTCGTGTATTAGGATAGCTTTTGCTGACAAACCCTTGTCATTGTGTGGTCACAGCACAGCAAACAGTGAACCACAACAAAATTGGACCTCTGCATTTAACTCATGCAAACGCCATGCAGCTATTGAAAGCACCCAGGGAGCAGTGACGGGGATGGTACCTTGCTCAAGGGTACCTCAGGGCAACCTGCTGGTGAGGGAATCAAACCCACAATCTTCTGATGCAGGGGCAACTCCCTAACCACTAGGCCACCGCTGCCCCGGAGTTAAGGGGTTGAGGAGTTAACTTCATAAAATGGATATACTTTCCAAAGTTCTTTATCTCTTTCAATTGCTTCCGTTAGCCTCTTTGCAGCCGTCTGCAGTGCTGATTTCGCCATTAACAGTGTGACCGTTTGTCATTGACAGTGAAGAACTCCAGCAGCATCAGGAGATAATCTACTGTAGAGGGCAGGGTTGGCAGCATATCTGTCAAAACGCAGTTTGTCAAGAGGCAAAATATCTTACCTGCGTTACTACAACCGATTAGCATAATATGCTTACAAGATTGAGACTGCTAGGTCATGCCTGACATCTATGCCTTAAAAGATTAAAAGAAGACTAATTAGATGGTATTCCCGTTTTTTTACCCAACCGCATTTCACCTGCACATGTCACAGAAAAGTACAATGAGCCATATGCTGCAAAAAAAACCCATGTCCTTTCTGTACAAAAAAAAAAAGGTCAGCAAGATCGGTGTATTTATTCATTTATTTTTACACAACGGCTAACTTTTATAATAAAAAACAAAAGTTATTGCAAAAATAGAGAACTTTTTTTATTGTGGGCACTTCCCATGTGTCTGCACAATTTTGCACTTCAGATACATGGAAGAAACATGGGAAGTGCCCACAATATATATTTTTTTAAACTTGATTTTGCAGTAATTTGTAAAATATTGGCATTAATATTTAACTCGTCTATTAAAAAAGACTTTAATAGACTTCACTTGTGTGTATCCAGCAAAGGACTGGTGACCAGTCCAGGTTGTTTTTGTTTCTTTTGCTCCTGCAGCACGCATGACCCTACTCAGGATAAGCAGTTTGCATAGTGAGTGATTTTGAAAAAAAAAAGTCTTAAAAGGAAAAAAAAACAACAAATAAGATGAGAATAGATAGCATGTCAAATACCCAAATATTTTCATATTTTATTTGAAACCGGAAGATTTAATGCATTTTTACATATTACATATAAGAAATCTAATAATGATTTATTAATAAAGTAATTAATTATTTTGAAAATAAGGACGGAATGTAAAAGAAACTTTTTAGGTTCATCTTCTTTGTCTTTCGGCTGCTCCCGTTTAGGGGTCACCACAGCAGATCACTTGTCTCCATTTCTTCCTGTCTTCCGCTTCTTCTCCCTTCAAACCAACCACCTGCATGTCCTCTCGCACCACGTCCATAAACCTCCTCTTTGTTCTTCCTCTTTTCCTCTTTCCTGGTAGCTCGAACGTCAACATCCTCCTTCTAATATAATCCTCGTCTCTCCTCTGGACATGTCCAAACCAACACAACCTTGCTTCTTTGTCTCCAAAACGTCTAACCTGAGCTGTCCTTCTAATACACTCATTTCTAATCCTGTCACTCCTTGTCACACCCAATGAAAATCTCACCATCTTTAACTCTGACACTTCCAGCTCTGCCTCCTGCCTTTTAGTCAGTGCCACCCATACAACTCACTACTGTTCTGTAAACCTTCCCTTTCACTCTTGCTGTTACCTGTCTTTCACTAATCACTCCAGCCACTCTTCTCCACTCATTCCAACCTGCCTGCACTCGCTTCTTCACCTTTCTTCCACACTCACCGTTACTCTGAACTGCTGATTCCAAGTATTTAAACTCCTCCACCTTTGTCACCTCTACTCCCTCCATCCTAACCACTCCACTTTCCTACCTTTTGTTCACACTCATGTATTCTGTATTTGTCCTACTCACTTTCATTCCTCTCCTCTCTAGAGCCTATCTCCATCTCTCCAAGTTCTCCTCAAGCTGCTCCCTACTCTCACTGCAGATCACAATATCATCAGCAAATGTCACCATCCAAAGGGTCTCATGTTTAACCTCATCTGTCAACCTGTCCATTACTATTGCACAACTTTATAGTTTAATACTGTTTACTTTTTTAATTCTAACACACTGTAGAGATAGGGTCCTCTTTGTGTTACTGGTGGGCTTATGTTGATATGGCCTTGGTATGGATATGGATATGGTATGAATTTTCTTTTTTTTAGGCACAACTGTAGCTCGTGAGCAGCGGGGCAGAGGTGGGCTAGTGGTTAGGGAGTTGGTCCTGGATCAAAAGATTGTGAGTTTGATTCCCTCACAAGTAGGTTGCCCTGAGGTACCCTTGAGCAAGGTACTGTCCCCGTCACTGCTCCCTGGGCGCTTTCAATAGCTGACCCCTTCAGCACGTATGAGTGAAATGCAGAGGTTGAATTTTGTTGTGTTGTGCTGTGTTTCATAATGACAAGGGTTGTCACTTTCATGATAAAATTATTTCTCATGAAATATAATTCCAAAACGATGAAAATGATGTCCACTAGAACTTCATGAGACTAAATTTGCAAGGTTGCTTAAACATGGTTTATGTAGGTACACAATTAATAAATTGAAAAAAAAAATTAAATGTATGTAGTGGTGCCCTTTATCAATAACTGCGCATCTGTTTACTTCTTTTGCCTACAATAAGTGTTTGATTTGTTTATTAGTTCCAACATTACATAAGTTTAAGCTTTTAATTCCCTTATATTGTCATGAAATAACAGACCATTTCATGAAAACTCCTCATGTCTCTTAATGAAAATTTAAGAAAACAATCAAATGAAAGAAAAAAAAAAAAAAGTATAAATGCAACACAACCTGACTGTAGGGCCAAAGGTGTTTCTCTACCTACAGTGAGAAAAGATCCGGCACAACCTGCAACCTTAGTCAGGATAACTGGTTATGAATATATGTTTGTATATATGTATGTGAGTAACTGAGCGAGTAAACCACTAAGAATTACTTTTAACTTTTAAATCAACTGATTGCCAGCTAAAGTTTATAGCAGGTTGTAATTGTAAATAAGAAATTTTGCATGTCTTATCTGGTTAAGTAAACATTAAATGTCAAATCTATGTTTACTTCTTAAAATACCATCCCTTTCTCAAAATAGTTTTGTCTCCTACCGTATTTACTTGTGTATAAGTTGCACCCCTGATTTGGCATTGAAATTTGGTCCAAAATTTATTTTAGAGTGATATCTTGACATTAGATTTTGGATTACATGCTAATACGTGTATATATGCATATCACATAACTCAGAAAAACTGGGATTTATGCCAAAATGGCAGCATGTTAATTTCCTGGATTGAAATTTGTGAAATGAAAGTGATTTTTTGTGGTTTATGTTGAATGACACTTTCAGATTTTTACAGGTAAACGTAGTACTATGTATATTACTTGATAGGAAAGCACCAAAAACGTGTATTCGGTAATAGAGTATCATTGCCTGGAAATGTGAACATTCACTGATCTCTATGTGGAAGCGTCCATCACTGACAAAATTCCCGTGTATAAATCGCACATTAATTCCACCTGTAAAGGTCGCACCCCCATTTTTATAGTGGATTTTGGTACAAATTTGTGCAACTTATACACGAGAAAATACGGTAATTTCTCTTTACAGGATAATCATTCTTTCTATAGACTTTTGTTAAAACACTCGCTTGTAAGCATAACCATTAAATTATATCAAAATCATGTACTATGACCATTTTATTATTATAAACCACCAGATTTACTATATAAGACAAGTTCTATCATTTTTGAAAATTCCTGGCATTTCTTGCTATTTGTAACACTCATCATTTTATCATCAAAAAAAGTAATATTTACTTGAATTGTAAGAAGGAGAGAAGCATTTTTGCCACATGTTCTTTTCACAGTTTTACCATTTATTTATTTCCCGTGGCTTACATATCACAGCACAGTTGTTCTGTTCTTATTCAATGTTTTTCAGGGAACAATAAGATCAGGGTTGGGATCAGTCTCTTATGGATTAGCCCTTAAAACACAAAGATAACCAGCTCTATAATAGGGACTTCTAGTTGTGAATCCATTTTGAGCTTATGACTTGGTGTTATATATATGACTGTAAAACTGAATAATTAATATGCTTGGACAGGCGGTAAATGAGCTGGCATGAAAATTAGGATGAACCTTAGGGTTTGCCACATAAAGTGTGTTTAATTGATTGCTTAGAAAATTTGTTTTAAAAGATTTCTTTTTTTTTTTTTAACTCATAACTGAATTGATAAAAATACTATTAGTGTACAACATCTTAAAGAACACCTACTACATTCTAGACAAGTTCACAGTTTGTGAAGTACAAAATAAGGCATAATTCAGGGTAAATCATAGGGGAAGCACACAAATGCTCAGACAAAAGGCTAAACAATAACAACATCCCTTCTGCTCTTGTTGTCTTTATAAAAGTCAATTTCAGGAATGATTACACAATGACTTAGCCTCCCTGCTGGGAAAACAGCTATTTTTCTCAAGGGATGTCTGACATTTTTATGTAGCAAAGTGCAGAAAAAAAGAATGAAAAACAAGATCCAAAACTAGTATTCAACTGCATGTTGTGTCGTTTACTCTGTGGTTTGCAAACTGGATGAAAACAGCATGTTCTCAATAGCATGTTCTTAAAGGATGACTTCACATTCTTTTCTCTTTAGCTTCCATTTTATATCAGAATCACATATCTCTAAAGCCAATGCTGGCTACAATGTTTTTTTTTCAAGAACTCAGTGTTTTTACATACATGAAAAATGTAGAAGACCTTTCAAATAAAATCTCACAGTATATTTCTCTGAAATAAAGCAATTCACAGCAGCTTGTATATAGGATATATGGAGTTCAATAATTATAAACAAAAATTCTGTATAACAATATATATTTTCTTCCCAACATGGCAAAAAAGCATATCATTTTGAAAAAAGATTTATCTGACTTCTCTAAAAATACTGTAAAAAGGGGCCTGGAACAGGATTTTACGTGCAATAAAAATTAATGTCAAGCAGACTGATGGATCTACAAGATGAGCAGATGGATTTTGTAAGCAAAGCATGGCAAAGATTTTTTTTTTTTCTGTATGAATCTGTCATTATCAACATGAAAGTGGAAAACTCATTTTTAGGCAGATCCCTTTTTTTTTCTTCTAATTATTTATTTCCCTGATAGTCAATGCAGTGTTGTAACAGTGTACTTTCAAGTTTATCACAATAAAGGCTTTTCTATCCCATTAATAATAAATTACGCCACCATAATTTTGTTAAAGTTGTCATTTTAACATTACTTGGTCTCATTACATATATGTATTTTCTGAGTCTAACCATTTTGATGGATTAATAAGTGTGGAGCAAGTGAAACAGAGCTTTACAGTCCAAGTATAAAACCATGGCTATTCATGGTTTTGTCTGCATATGTATGAAATAGTCCCTTGAATAAGTGGAAAATAACTGGAGGGCATTTACAACACCACTACAAAGAGCAATTTTCACTAATAAAGAAATCATTATCTCTTATCAGTAATATAGACTGCACAGGTTTTTGGCATTGAAAAGAAAAAAGAAAAGAAATATATAGAACCTGTCACCTGAAACACTCCTTAAATGTTTACTCAAATTTCCCAAGCACCATATCATTATTTACCATGCTCCTGAGTACTGAGCAGATTTTTGGCTGCTAGCTATAATGGTATTATAGCCATTTAAGACTGAAGTTTGACTGAAGTTTAATTTCTCAACTGAAAGCATGTTTAAAATATATTACAAAAAACATGGGCTTTCAATCTCTATATCATTCTAGCCATGGCTCATATAAGTTTGATGCGATATGTACAGATTTCCATTGGTTTTAGGCTGATCTCCTGGTTCACTGGATCACTTGTAGATTCATGCATCAAAGACAGCGAGACAGGGGTAAGGCTACTAACATTTAGGTTTGTCAGCAGTTCTTTTAAGTAGAGCTAAATAAAAAGAGAAATTGGTAAGAATGCAGAATAAAAACAATTTGGTATTCAGTTGTGTACAATTTTACACAGGATAATTAAAGTGGCCTTTATTCATGTAAGTTGCATTTGAACAAATCTCCTAATAAAATGAGTGAAAAAATTCACAATACTCTACTCATCAGTGCAATATCTGGCATATATGGTCAATCAATAGCTAGGGCAGCAACTCTGCAGTGGTAACATGCTGACTACAGAAGTGCGCACACCATAAAAATATTTTATGTATTGAATTTGTATTGAATTTCTTTAAAATTCCCTGTTTTTAGCAAAAGAATACCATTAAAGTTTGATAAAATACTGACATTCATGCTATAAATTTGTAAATAATTAGACCAAATCTACCAATCTCTCTGCAAGAAATGTAAATTTGCAAAGTTTTCTTCCCCTAAGGACCTTTCTTTGCCTCACTAGGTTGGATTTGTGCTTGAGATCAACAAGAGTTGTCTTCCTAAGGAATTTTCCTGACACTGCAGTCTCACGGTCATTAAAAGTAGACATGGTTAAAATGTAGCGTTCATGTGAAAAATTAAATGTTGTTTTTTTTTTAATGCATCATGTGTATTTGTATTTGTATGCTTTTCTAGGCAACATTACCTTGCCTTGTGTGGTGCGGCACAGTAGGCCAGTGTTCTTAGTGGAAATGCCACAGTCAAAGCCCTTTCTGTGCAGTATTATAGCAGCTTGCTCAGAAGGGCCTCCTGCTTCCACCTGTGAAACATAGAGAACCACACACGGAGATGATTATGGAATCTTCTGTTTTAATTAGGTTCCACTGCATCTCATCATCTGTCATCTTTCAATTCATAGAAATATTACTTTCATGTGGAACATCAAGAAAAATATTCAGAAGACATATTATGATCATAGATAAAAATGGGGACAACTAGTCTAGTATTTATATACCAAACATGAAAAATTATTTAAGTGTAATGTCTCATATATTGCTGCTTACAGGATGCAACAAAGGCACGCAACTTCTGTAAGACACTAACTTGGACAAACCGTCTGTTACCGTCCTTTCTAATATTGAAGCATCTAAGACACTTAATAATTTGTTTTGTCTAGAAAGCTTTGTTAACACTGGGAGAGGAGTAAATTCATATCAAGGATTTCATAGATCTTATTCAAGGCTTGATTCTTTATACTCAGCAGTTATACCCAGCATTCTTACCCAACATTCATAAAGTCTGCTTAGAGAAAATCTCTGTAGAGGTTTAACTCCTCATCTGTGTGGAAACTGTGAGGAATTTCCTTTGCCCGTCAGAGAGAAAATTGCTCAGAATTGTCAAGAAGATATACATGCTTGGGTCTCATATGCCATTAACTTGGATGTAGCAATGGTTGGCTTGCACTGGCATCTTAATTCTTTCTTGTCTTTTATAGAAAAGAACTTAGGGACTTAAAATCGAAAAAAAAAAAAAAAAAAAGATAAAAGTCACATTCTTAGAAGAAAGACACAAGCATGTGCAGATGCTTTGATCAGGTCAATCTGGCTAAAGCTAAACCCAAGCTCAAACATAACATGGAACATTCAGATCACATTTCTAAATAAATTTTTTTCTCTATGCAAAACAATAGCAAATTTGTGGATAAACCTAGCTGCTCATTACTAGTTTAAAAGGCAGAAAATGAGAGATACATGAAGTTGATAAACTTGTAAGATTCTGTAACCTACCTACCTAAGCTCAATTCGAAAAGAACCCACCTGAGAAGGTATAGTGCGCAGGTTTACCAGGTGGATGTCACAAGGGAAAGGGGAGCTTAGAGGGCTGTAGGGGGCCAGGGACAGAACAGCTGACTCCAAACTTGTTGCCATAGGAATGAGGGGGTGGTTGAGGTACATGTAGGAGATGTGGCCCAGTAGAGATGGATAGCTTAATGGAGCAGTTTTCTCTCTTTGGTCCTAAAATACCAGAGTATTCATTAGGAAAGGTACATTCAATATTTTAGCTGAAATATTACAAAAAAAAGGATACTATAATTTCAGCAAGGCAAAGTGGGTCAGGGCAGCTACAAGAGAAAATTGTAAGCACATTAGCACTGAAATAACTCTGGAAAACATTGCTGTGATCACCTCTTGGGCAGAGTTCCTCAGCTCAAGCAGCAGGCGAAATGAGTTAACAGTAATCTTATTGTCTAACACTCCCTGGCCCAAGCCACGATTGTCATCCTGGTTTAACCGTCGGTCCATGATTACTTCCAGCTGACCTGTAGAATGCGTACATATATTATGAAAGTGAAAAGTGAAAGTGACAACCCTTGTCATTGCGAGGTCAGAGCACAGCAAGCGTGAACCACAACGAAATTGGACCTCTGCTTTTAACCCATGCCCATTAACACCGTGCAGCAGTGGGCAGCTATTGAAAGCGCCCGGGGAGTAGTGACAGGGACGGTACCTTGCTCAGGGGTACCTCAGGGCAACCTATTTGTGAGGGAATCGAACCCACAATCTTCCAATGCGGGGCAACTCCCTAACCACTAGGCCACCACTGCCCCATTACATATATTCTGATTTAAATAATTCAAAACTACCACACTGAAATTTCAAGCTACTAGTTTCCACAGACAATAAACATCCTAAAGTCTTTGTGACATAATGTGACATAAACCGGTGGGACATGTTTGCTGTTAGGCCATTAGGTAACATTATTGGCTAATATGAAAGTGAAACCCCTTGTCATTGCGAGGTCACGGCACAGCACACATGAACCACAACGAAATTGGACCTCTGCATTTTACCCATGCACACTCAAACCGTGCAGCAGTGGGCAGCTATTGAAAGCGCCCGGGGAGCAGTGATGGGGACAGTACCTTGCTCAAGGGTACCTCAGGGCAACCTATTGGGAAGGGGTTTGAACCCCTGATCCTCCGATCATGCGGCTGACGCCCTAACCGCTAGGCCACCGCTGCCCCAGTAGAAATATAAACTAGTATATAATATAAACCTCAAATAAAGGCCATATCAAATATCTGTTACTAGTATTAGGCTGTTGGTACATACTATATGTCTGTTAAACTGTCCTGTATTTGGTTTATTATAGTAGTGCCTAAAGTTGCAAGGTGCCCATATAAAGGGAATCTAACCACTTGGCAGTCAGCATCACGAGTTTATTCACTGACTCCTGCCTGAAATTAGAGGGCTTTGTTATGTTTTAAATTTTTGTACAACACTTTATGGCTAAACATAAAAGAAATCTATCTTCTGAAACTGGTCAGAGACAAAAATCAAATCTGGCTCTTTGAAAACAAAAAAGGAAGAAATTAAGGGCTGCTCAGAAATTTTACAAAGTACTGTATGTGCAAACATCAGTGAAAACTCTGTATCTTCCTGCTCTAATAATCCTTCAAACCCTTTACTCGCTAATGCAAATTAGATAACTATTATAATGTCAAGTATGAGTGCTTATGTGTGTGTAATCACTCAAAGTCTCACCACTTTTAAGACTAGAAGCCCCTAAAGACTGTGCCGTGAGAAGGCTAAGTCGTCTAGCTGAGTCCTCTAGGTAGGCAAAACTGGTCATGGGGTAGAAGTTAGCCTGCAGCGGCAACTTGGCCATGGATCTTCTGGGCTGTACCTAGGAAAACCAACCAATACACTATTAAACCATCTATGTATCTCCATGTCAGTGTGTTTGCATGGTGTGACATAGTAGGCTACTAGTTGACTGTAAACTGACTGGGGAAAGGTCCATTGATTTAGTCTGTGCTCTTCACTAGATGGTGCTCTTCCCTTTAATTGGGAGTCTAATAAATTGGAAACTTAAAAGTTAAGGTGTAGTGTGATGAGTTTTTTTCATGCTTGCCAAGCATGTTTAAAGAACAATTTCCTCTGGGGGAGGATGATAAACCAAGATGGGATCAAGCACAGTACGAAATACCCCGGTTCTTGTTTTTAAATTTGACCTCTTAAAGTACTACTTGTAGCCAGGGAAACCTCTGGTCTTTTCCAAAAGACATTGAGAATGTTTCAGGATTTGACTGGCTGAAGAGGAAAACAAAAAAAATTCCACTCTTGTACAAATACTATGTTTGATCCTCTCTTCAGAAATACAGTGCTCTGTATTTCCTTCAGTGTGAGGCTGAAGATTCTAATCTTGCATTGAAATTTGTCAGGAAGAATCTTTTTCAAAAAGTATCAATTCCAGACTGCATTCAATAAAATTGTAGGCTTAGCTATATTTTGCCTGTCACAATACATTGACAAGAGATATGATGAGAAATACGACAATGACATCAGTAAATTAACTACTTAAGCAATCTTATTGCTTAGCTTTTAACAGGATGAATGGGGTCCTGCAATCTGCTTTTCTAAAGCTGTTTTCCAAATCTCTGTGTCAACATTTTGTGGTCTTTTCACATTTCTTTGTCAAGTCAACAATGCCATATACACAGTATATAGTGAAACAAATCAATGTTCCTCCAGGACCATGGTGCTACACATAAGACAGCATAGGACATGACAGAACATAGCAAAGGACAGATCACAAATGTAGACAATAGTAACAGAGAACATGCATGCAATTCAAAGCAGAGGTAGTAAAATATGAGTATGGTGAATGATGCCATGTGAGGGACAGCCATAGTGAGTCCAGAGCTGGGTGTTTAATACATTATAATGACTAACACTGTATAGAGCAGCATCAACAATAAATTGCAGTGCAAAAATTAAATACTGAAATAATGATAATAATAATAATAATAATAATAATAATAAATGTGCACCATGAACAGCACCATGAGCTATTTAAATATGTAGATGTGTGCAGAGCATGTGGATGTGTGTCAGTTCCAGTTCAGGAGTCTGATGACCAGGGGGAAGAAACGGTTTCCCATCGTGGCTGGGGAGGCCCATATGTTCCGGAACCTTTTCACAATGCACACTTTTCACAATTTTTTTTTTTTTGCGGATGCAGTGAGGGAACAGAAAGCAGAGAGACCCCAATGATCTTCTCAGCTGTCCTTACTACCCGTTGTAGGGAGTTGCGATCAGAGATACAGCTTCCACACCATGCAGGGATGCAGCTTCTCAGGATGTTCTCTATGGTTCCTCTGTAGCACATGGTGAGGATGGGTGGAGGAAGATGCGCTCCTTTCAGCATGCGCAGGAAGTAGAGATGCTGCTGGGCTTTATTTTATTGATGAAGCTGGTGTTGAGGGTCCACTAAGGTTCTCTTTGGACCATTTCCACACGGGAGCTGCTGTAACTGCATTCTGTATGCTGCGTTATCATCACCACTGATCAGACCCACCTCCATTTTATCATCAGCAAAGTTGATGATGTGGTTTGAGCTGTATTTAGCTAGACTGTTGTGGGTCATTAATGTGAATAGCAGTGGGCTGAGCACACATCCTTGAGGGGCTCCTGTGCTCAGCGTGATGGTACTGGAGGTGCTGCTCCTGGTCCTGACAGACTGGGGTCTCCCAGTCAGGAAGTCTAGGATCCAGTTACAGAGGTAGGTGTTCAGGCCAAACAGTGTCAGCTTCTCTCTCAAACACTGGGGGATGATGGTGTTGAATGCTGAACAGAAGTCTATGAACAGCATTCTTACATAACTGTCCTTTCTGTCTAGATGAGAGAGGGCCAAATTGAGGGCAGTGGTGATGGCATCCTCCATTGAGTGGTTAGGGTAAAGTGCAAGGGATCCAGTGAAGGTGGAAGGTGGGTCTTTGTGCCTCATAACCAGCCTTTCAAAGCATTTCATGATGACAATTGTGAGTGTGGTAGTCATCAGTAGTCATTGAGGCAGGACAGATTATTTAATCTGCATTTGGATGATGGGGGTGGACTTGAAGCACCTTGAAACAACAGTGGTGCTCAGAGAGATGTTGAGGATGTCTGTGAGAATGTCTGCAAGCTGTTCTGCACATCCTCTGAGCACCTGGTCAGGTATGTTGTCTAGACCAGCAGCTTTTCATCGTCTGACTCTCAGTAGAGATTTTCTCACCTCAGCCATGGTCAGGCAGAAAACCTGGCCGTTAGGAGGAGGGTTTTTAGATCTTTTTGTCAGGTGTTTCTATGTTGTGCTGAAGTATACTTACAAGCATTTCATAAGTTTCAAAGGCTTTTACTGACAATTGCTAAGTTTCTGCAAAGAGTCAATATTTGCAGCTTTGGCCCTTTTTTCCAAGACCTTTGCAATTTGCCTTGGCATGTTGTCAACCAACTCCTGGGCCAAATCCTGAGTGATGGCAGGCCATTCTTGCATAGTCAATGCTTGGAGTTTGTCCAAATTTGTTGTTTTTTGTTTGTCCTTCCACCTCTTGGTCTTTGCAGCACACCAAGCTCTTGTAGCATCGAGAGTAGAGTCACTGGAAGACTGTGTACTGGCTGATTTCCCAGCATTGATTGACGTAGACAAGATCATCAGTACATACAATTCCCATACAAAAGACACATGGTGAAAAGACATCGAATGACAAGACCAAAGGAGCAAAGTTTTGGACTGGGAGTGAACTGAGAAAGTGACTGGTGGGCCTTCTTGATTTTGGATAAGTTTGCATTGTTCAAACAATGTTCACCACACCAACAGAAAGCTGCCGAAACTCTCCACAGCATCTCATCTGGTCAAAATTCTTAAGCATGTCTGTGAAAGTTAAGGACCGGCTCCTTAGTTTTGCAGACTATAAGTGAGGTGTTGTTGTCATGACACCAGTTTGCCAGGAGATTGAACTTCCAATCTTTAGGCCTTTTCATCATTGTTGGTGAACAGATCTAAAACAGGAGTGTTGACAGCATATTTGATGATGGAATTAAAGCTTAGCACACAGTCATGTGCAAACAGGAAGTAGATCATTGGACTCTGAACAATTCCTGGAAATTCTGCGGTAATGGGCAAATTGCAAGGGGCCTAAGCTCCACCAGTATAATGGTTCTAATATGTGCCATCACCAGTCCTCCAAAGTGCTTCATTGCAAAATAAGTGTTACTGAATAGATGTCATGGTAAGGAATGGTGGCATTGTTGAAGGAGGTGTGAACTGTTTATATAAATATTAAAATATTAAAATATTAAATTCACTAAAAAAAAAAACTCCAGCTGGAAACAAAGCAAAGTTTTTCAAACACAACAAGTAAACCTGGCATACCTGATGTGTGCTTATTGTGCGGTTAAATATATGCTCCAACTTGGTGCTGCACTTGTGTTTTGCACCAATAGCAGATTTCTATAGATCATATATAGATTTCTCAAAAAACAATAGTGAGCCTGCAAAAGTGAGCCTTCCTGAGGTCTGCAGTGAACTACAGTTCTGACTGGAGAACAACAGGCTTACTTGGGGGTACACACTTAAGTCCCCTGAGAAAAGGCTCTAAGGTAGCTGATTTTACATTTTGTGATAAGGCTATACAGTTTGTTCAGTGCACTGCCTTTGTTTGCTGGCAGTGAGCTATAAACCATAGCCATGAACACATCAGTAAACTCACGGGGCATATGTAAGTGTCAGCACTAGAAAATGTATTCTTCATATATGGATTACAGTTCTGTAAAATTATTTCTATGCGTTGTTCACAGAACACACACATCACAACCTTGTTTATAACTGGATGATTGAGCTTAGTCAACTCAGCAGATGTGATTGGACATCATATTTGTTTGAAGCAATTCTATAGCTTCCTTTGAAATGTAAGTCTTCCTCTGAGATTGTCTACTCTGTTGTACAGAGACTGAATATTGGACAGAAAAATGCTAAGCATCATAAGGCATAGCTTGCAGGATCTCAGCCTCATTTCCTTAGGTGTGAGAAACTTATTTCCTGAGTTTCAGCCTTGTTTGCTAGTGTAACGCTGGGGTGGTGTGGGTAGGACGTAAACGCAGAGCTGGGATTCTCATGCTGGACTTTATTAATCATCGTGAACAAAACAAAACTCAAAGAACTCAAACACCAGCATTGCAACGGAACTAACCCGTGTGAATGGAGTCGGAGCAGAACGCCATCTACCATGACAGCTAGTATGTCCAAAGTACACAACTGGGAAAAAAAAAAAGAAAAAGAAAAAAAAAAAAAGAAAAAAAACTTTTTTGCAGTTAATTGAGATACATGCTACATTTTTACTATTAAATTACACACCATTGATTGTTTCTTTTTTTTTGTTCTCCTTTTTTTCCCAGTACTTACTTTGCCTCAGCGTTCTCCCTGTTTATAACAATTTGCCACGTCTGTGTCAGGACATGGCAGTAATACACTTGTCATTTTAAGATTTAAGTACTTTAATCCCATTAATCTTGCCAAAGTTTTACGGAGTCTCTTATACTGTATTTGCAAGAGACTCACTTTAAAGATGCTCAGCATTCTAAGTTTGGTTGGTTGGTTTTTGTTTTTTCAAATACTTCTTTCAGGCAAAACTGAGTGTCATGTTTTCCCTCACACTGCCCTGACTGGGAACACCTGGCACCTCGTAATGTTGCCAGGTATGCCTCATTAGTCTCTTAATCTTGTCTACACTGGGAGTCCTGTCTGCACAAGGGTCCTGGAGGAACGTTGTTCCGTTTCACTATGTACTGTGTAAATGGTTGAATAAAAATCTACTTGACTTCACTTGAACTTGATTTGACTCCATCAAACTGCTTGTTAACAATGTCTTTTGTAAAAAGTGCTACATAATTAATTGGACCTGAATTTCTGCATGATACAAAGCCCAGAGCAATTAATGCATGTTATAAAGGCCAAAGAACAGGATAGGTATTTTTGATAAACTTGCCTACCTGAAAACCATTGAGGTCTGTAAAAAAACGGTCCTTGCTGTCAAGATCCGATGTTATCCTCATTGCAATTTCATGATTAAACTCCCCCCTGATATCTACGGAGTTACAGATCTCAACAGCCTGTCCATCCACTCCTGAGATGGGGGGGAGAAAACATGTGTCTGAGAGGTGAACAACTCTATTACTGTACAAAAATTTCATTACATTAGATTGTAAGTCCAGATGCGGAACACAGGAAAGATTAAAACAAATGTGTCATTCTCTTTCTAAACATGAAATATTGTTAGTTTAGAGAGATTTTTTTTGTTTGAGGTTGCTTTCAGATAAGCATTTTGCACATGTCCATTGTGCCTCTGCTCATCGCTTTAAATGCTGGTATATACACATGCATTCACTGTGAAGTGGCAAGCTTAAAGGGGGCCCGTTATGCTTTTCTGAGTGTCTTCATTTGTACAGTGTGTTACATTACATCATGGTGAAAAGTTGCAACCCTCAAAAGCACCTTCAAAAGGGAGAAACATATTTAGAAAAGCAACTTTCTCCTTTGCCTGAGACACTACCTCAATGGCAGTGTGGCCAATGCTATTTGAAATCCGTTACCCATGCCTTGGCCCAGCACGCTGACCATCCCCCCCTCCTTTGCTGTAAAGTTTAAACAGGATTTCCACAATGCTTTCTGTTTTAGTATGGATCAACAAGAGATGCTTGGTCACAAACGTTAAGTTGACATTACTATTTGTAGAAATTACAATGCATAATTTGTGCTGTATAAAAGAAACTGTGGAGCAGCTTTAAGTGTTTTTTTTCTGTGGAGTTGCTTGTAGTTAAGCTGTGTAGGCTAACATCCCAGTCTTTTGTAAAAGTGTTTGTGTGTTTATTTGATTATTAATATGGAACTTTCTAATTGACTATATATGGATTCATATGCAAATTTGCTTATTGCAGCATGCAGGTAGAGAAAAGGTAGAGCATAGGTGCCAGCAAACTGGCCAAAAAGAGCATGCTTGATTGTGACTGACCAGCTTCAGAGGAGGAGGGAGGCCTTAAAGACACAGGAGCTCAAACAGACCATTGTATATTGAGGATAAAAACAGAACAGAAAAAGATGTAGTTAAAGAAAATTAAGGGATTTTTGGAAGTAATCGATCTCCTTTAAAGAACATTCACCTGAAACAGTTAACAGTTAACTCAAACTCAAATACAAAAAAACAAACAAACAAAAAAAAAAAAACAGCATAATATGATAAAGATATGAGCCTCTCACCCTTAATGTTGTAAAGCCTGAGAGTGTGTGTCACATGGGGAAATGTTGTTGTGACTTCAGAAAACACAGGCCCTTTGGTTACTCGAATCACAGGAGACTGGGACGGAATGTACTTCTGCCCAAATGAAAGAGAGAAATCAATGGATATTGAACACATGGAATTATCCAAGAGTACAGTGTAACAATAGTCAGTTACCACTTAAGGTAGAAATATCAGCTCTGTTTTTCTTTTGAACTTTTCTAGTAAAACCATTTCATTGCATGAATAAAATAAATGAGTATTAAAATGAGACTGTGACTAATCAATTTCAAGTAACTATAGCACCCACTACTGCATGTAGGTGATAAAAATAATCTCAAGGCATAACAGAAAGCAGAGGGCTTGTGTTTTTTTTTTTTTTTGGAAGTAATATTTTTACTTCCAAAAAAAAAAAAAAAAAAAAAAAAATGGAACTAGTAAAAGGTAAAAATGGAACTAGTAAACTGAAAGAACCTTACCTGGACCAATAATTTGCAGTTACTGAGTGCTGAATTTCTGAGCCATTAATAAGTAACTAAATTTAAAACTACTAAAAATACTTCACATGAAACAATTAATTGAAAGAAATCACTAATAATGCTGTAAAAGATATATTACTGTAGCTTCTCCATCAGGAAGGAACAAGTAGGCTCCACTCTTGTCCCTTTTGCTGGTCGTGCCATACCAGAAAAACTCCACTCTGATGGAGTGCTTTGACCCATCTTCCTTTAATTTCAGCGTCTGCAAAGAAATACATACAACATATCCACAAGACAGAATGAAAGGGGAAAACCATTCATTTAATGTTATTTATCATTGTTGCATTTTGGATCTACAAAAATTGTCATTTTAAATTGTTTCCATGTTTTTGGTTTCAGAAACTTGCTCTGAAATATTCATAACAGCATGCAGAGTTCAAAAACCCTTCTGAAAAATTTCCTCTCATACATTCGAATCACTGCATGACAGTGTGAACAAATAAAGACGGCAAATCAGATTACAACTGACAAAATCCTGATAATTTTAGACAGTATAGCACTAAACTTTTGATAAGAGGAAGTACGTTTACAGCAGATACAGTGATGGTTACATTTGGTGTCTCTTTTAGGGGCATGTACATTTGAGGAAAGTAAGGTGAATTTTTCTGACCTCCAGTAATCCTGTTTTGGAAGAAATGGTGAGCTCAATGTGGGGGTTCTCCACAAACAGAGGAACATTTTCCTTGGGGATAGCCACTCTGAAATGTTCTGTTCCAGTAACAGACACATCTTCACCATCCTTCAAAAACATGTAATGGGCTGACTCTGTTTGTAGCTCTGCCCCTTCACTCAAGTGGTACACAGCCAGGCCCAGTGGTGGCACATTGGCTACAAAGGATAACTGTCACACACACACACACATACAAACATACAAACACACACACACACAGTCAGTGAGTGTAGAAGGTTCTGTTCCACCTTTGGCATCAGAAACAACTGGGCAAAAGCCTATGTTCTGATGTGCCAATAAGTTTATTAGGTCAACAATGCTATAGCAACATCAGTCTCACCTGGAAAGCTTCTGTAGAAGCATGTGTGACTTCTTCCCACACAGCACTGATTTGAGCTGCAACCAGGTGGCCATTTGCAGTGAGTACACGAACATGTGGAGTGGTCACATAGATATTTATCACTGAGCTCCTCGTCTGTTCAGTAGGGTTATATACCACCAGTGACCTGAGAACAGACCCACAAAACATAATGTCATTAATGGCAAAATAAAGCAGCAATCTAAGATGCCTTGGTTTCATAATAATTAATTACCAGACCTTTACCAACTGTCATATTTTGAGACTCCCTAATTATAGACTGGTCAGCCATAATATTAAACAACTTGCTTAATATTTTGTAGGTCCCCCTCACCCTACACAAATACCTCTGACCTGTTGAGGCATGGGAGATGTGCCTCCATAGATTCGACAAGTTTATATAACCTATGCCACAAACAACTGACTGGATTGAGATTTGAAGAAATTTGAAGTCAGGTTAACTACATGTTAACTACAAGTCTTTCTCTGTGTATGAATTGACAACCTACACACCATATACTTACTACTTTGTGTTTCAGCCATTTTGTAATATTGTATTTTTGTAATTTGTAATATTGTAATATAAATTCTCATAAATTCTATCTATCTATAATGCATTATATTGCTAACCACAGTGCACCCTAAAGAAGAAGGCTAAAATCCCTAAAAACCAAGTATAACTCCCATCTTGGAAAATGGGTGAGTACAAAACAATAATGAATCTCAATCTCAGATTGAAGTCTTTGTGTTGTCATAAAGTGAACAACAACAAAATGCATCCTCTGCATTTAATCCATACATACACTGTGCAGCAGGGGGCAGCACGACATCTACCCATCACAATTTGGCCCTTACCAAAGTCACTTAGTTGCATGTTCTATATAATTTTCTTATATAAAACTGAATTCTCATTTACTGCTTAATATATCCCACTCCTCGACAGGGAGCATTGTAACAATCCCAACAAATCCAATATTATTCTCTACATCAGTGGTTTTAGTTTTATGGCTGATCAATGTATTTTCATATTGTACAACTTTTATTATATTGTAAAATTTGACAAACAGGTATGAAGAAACCACCCAAAGACCCCTTCAGCTCCGAGTTCCAACTGTTTACCTCGGTGTTGTGCTAATCTTAAGGACAGTTTTGTGGGGTAAGACATCTTGGGCTGGCTGGACCTCATCCTACACAATGAAATATAGGTTAAGGTTAACTTAATATGAATTTAATATGAACATTGTTCCAAGAACAAATGAAAGAATATTTAGAAATTGTGGCACTCACTATCTCAAGCAGTGGGTTTGCAGGGTCATGTGTGTATGTTTGCTTGTCATCAAGCACCAGCCAGTGAGCAGAACTCACAATCACTTGCTTCACATTCAAAATAGAGTGAAACAATCTATAATACAGAAAAAATGACACTCTAGCAAAAACTGGATGACAACAACTTCTGTACCAGACTAAAAGGGTGATGAGTACTGTGCAGCCATTATAAAGTAGTTCATAGCATAACTTTTAAAAATCATAATTATTTAACCATTAAATAAGACACCATTCTGGGAAATTATATGACTGGTTTTACATCCCACAAAACAAAAAATTCACACGTGCTTAAGAATCAATATGTAGGCATGTCAAAATATCAAAATATCTAAAAATCTTTTTAAAATATCTGCAAAAAGTCTTTCTATATATTAGGATAACCATCATACCACCCAATCCTAGTCCTTACCATTAATGAATGTAGTAAAGAGGGCAAACAAATCATAGATGGATTATAGTATATAACTGTAAACTATAAAATGAAACACTATAGGGTAAATGGAGCTAATAAATGGACAATGATATATGAAATCAAGTGGTTTGTCAGGGTATAATAGAATATTTTCTAGAGAGCAGTGTTTCCAGTAGCTAAACCATATTTTTGCATTTACTAATTAGCTCTACATTTACCATTTAGCTATGCTCATTTTTATAGTTTATTAATCAACCTCGGCTAGGGTTAATTCTTTTGCTGTTAATGTTTCCTCTTCAGTTTAAGACTAACCCTAGTTTAAGGCAAAAAATTAGACTAGAGTTATAGAAATACTGTTTTAAACAAGCTTTGATAACGTTAATATTTTACATCTGTTTTGAAATCTGACGCAAAGTAATTTGAAAGCAGACAAATATTTCTCAGAACACCTGATAGTCTTCATTAGTCTTCCATCAATGTCCCAGCTCGCTGTAATCAGGTTTGTTCATTTGAAGATCATTATCAAACATATACTAAAATCTAGAATAAAAACTTATATAGAACTATTCCACTAAAACAGTCATTACATTTTTTTTTTTTTTTCCCCCCAAAAGTTTGCTTACTGGGCAAGAAAATTGATCAAAATCACTGTGTCACCAACAGAATTCTGATATTTTATCCATTTCTTTACACTACACTCACACTATAATTAGCACTTTAACACTATGAAGATGAGCACGTTATTTGAGAAGAATTAGCTACAGTGCATATTGGAAGCTTTCACACCCATTCAAGTTTTCAACTTTTATGTTTCACACTTATCTGAAATAAGATTCACTTTCCAAATACATGGAAATTTCTATAGTGACAAAAGGTTTTTGTAAATTTCTGGAAAAAAAAAAACTAACTAAACTAACTAACAAGTATAAACACCCTTCATTTAGAACTTGGTTAAAGCACCACTGGCATCAACCACAGGCTCAAGTCTTTTTGGCAATTATACACCATGCCTCACCTTTCTTTTGGCAACACTGCACAGGCTTCAGCTATCTCTTGAGATGTGTTACTGTGTTTATTGTGGGTTTGACCCTGGCTGGGTCTGTCCAGAACTTTCACAGGGTTTTCTCAAATTATGTCCAGGAAATTCAGTAAGGGGTATGCACAGATGGAGTCTAAGTCATTTCTAGAAGCATCTCAAAGTTATCTAACCCTTACTGATGTAATTGATATATTACAAATTTAATTGTGGAGTATTGTTTGTAGATTAAACAGAAAGAGATTAACGGAATCCATTTTAAGAGAAGTTTGAAACATATGTGGAAAGTTTGAAAGGGTTTTAAAATGTTCCTTGTAAACTGTATATACCTTGTTCCATAATCTACCACAACCCAGTCTTTGCCTGTGCCTGTAATAGCATCATGGTGCTGGAACAAGCCCAGATTGCGTCTTGCTGCTGTTAAGAACTTATAATTCTCTCCTGCAGGGTAGTTGCTGGGCTTCCCAAACTTCAGAGTACTGGCCATGGCTAGAGAATAAAGAATCTCAGCTGCCCTGAAAAGAAAAATAAAAAGATTCGCGTATGACCATTTGATTACAAAAAACACTATATGCAAATATAATATACAGTATCTCACAAAAGTGAGTACACCCCTCACATTCTTGTGAATATTTTATTATATCTTTTCATGGGACAACACTGAGGATATGACAGTTTGATACAATGTAAAGTAGTCGGTGCACGGCTTGTATTACAGTGAAATTTGTTGTCCCCTGACCAGTATGAGAGAGTGTGAGAGCAACAACACCAAATTTAACACATCCTGCTCCCCATTCACACCTGAGACCTTTAACACTAACGAGTCACATGACACCAGGGAGGGAAAATGGCTAATTGGGCACAGTGTGGACATTTTTCACTTAGGGGTGTACTCACTTTTGTTGCCAGAGGTTAAGACATTAATGGCTGTGTGTTGATTTATTTTTAGGGGACAACTCATTTTCACTGTAATACAAGCCGTGCACCGACTACTTTACATTGTATGAAAGTGTCATATCTTCAATGTTGTCCCATGAAAAGATATAATAAAATATTTACAATAATGTGAGGGGTGTACTCACTTTTCGGAGATACTGTACATATAATGTATTCAAACTTGTGAAATTATGTTGTTTCCAAAAAAATTGATAGGACAAATCCTCCTCAACATAACACAGAACAGCCTTAGTGTTAATTAAAGGAAAAATGCTCATTACACAAAGGCATGAAAACTTGCTATGTCAACATTCAGCAGCTAAAGGACTTCCCAGAATTCATTAATATGAATGGCATTGTGAATCCACTTTATTTTAGAACATTTGTGCTTCTGGGCTTCTTATTGCCACAGATAATGTAGACTCCATGCTGCACTTCCGTTTAGTCCTACCACTCTGCTGTATACCCAAAGTTGACCACCTGCTGCCACTGTTGCACACACACACACACACTTTTTTTGAATTAGTCAGTCTAACTCATATATAGAGTCACAAGTTACTTCATTCAGTTTGTCATAGTTTACAATTTACAATTACCTTTTTACATGCTTGTGACTTGTTAACACTGTCTGTTCACGAATAACAGATAATTATCTAGTATATCCTTTTAATATAACAATGGCTTAAACCAATCAGAAAAGACATGCTTAACAATTAGAAAATACAATGCCTGTCCAATAAAAAACAAAAGGCACCACCAGATTAAACAAAGCAAATAGGTATGAGCTGCCCATTGGATAATTACTGCATGGGTGACTTCAGCAACAAGTTATTTAACCCTAATTGATGCAGTTAGTAACTTCTCCATACTCCATCTGTTTCAGAAGGGTAAAATTATTGGCGAAGAAAGTGAAGAAAACATCTAATTAAAATGGTTTAAACTACGAAAATTGGGTTAAGAACTGTCCAGGGCATTATTAAAAACTGGAAGGATTGTGGGGAATCATCATATTCACAAAAGAAATGTGGTCAGAAAAAAAAAATCCTGAATGACCATGATCAGTGATCACTTAAACGAGTGGTGAAATCAAATACTTAAAAGACAACAGCAGAACTTGCGGCTATGTTCAATATTGAAAGTAAGAGCATTTCCACATGCAAAATGTGAAGGGAACTCAAGGGATTGGGACTAAACAGCTGTATAGCCTTAAGAAAACCACTTATCTGTGAGGCTAACCACAAAAAAAGGCTTAAATTTCCTAGGGAGCATAAAGATTGGACTCTAGAGCAATGGAAAAAGGCCATGTGGTCTGATGAGTCCAGATATATCCTGTTCCAGAGTGATGGGCACATCAGGGTAAAGAAGAGAGGCACATGAATTGATACACTCAACATGCTTAGCCTACTGCACAAGCAGTGCTATGATCTGGGGTTGCTGCAGTTGGTCAGGTCTAAGTTAAGCAACATTATGTGCCCAGGGAATGAGGTCAGCTGACTACCTGAATATACTGAATGACCAGGTTTTTTCATCAGTGAAGTTCTTCTTCCCTGATGGCACAGGCATATTCCAATGTGACAAAGCCAGGATTCATCAGCTCAAATTTTGAAAGAGTGCTTCAGAGAACATGAGACATTAATTTCACACATGGATTTGCTACCACAAAGTTCAGACCTTAACCCCATTGAGAATCTTTGGGATGTGCTGCAGAAGAATTTTTGCAGCGGTCCAACTCTCCCATCAATTCTACAAGATCCTGATGAAAAATTAATGCAACTCTGGATGGAAATAAATATAAATATTGCAACATATATTTATAAATATAAATATTGCAACATTGCAGAAGCTTAACGAAACGATGCCACAGCGAATGTGTGCCATAATCAAAGCTAAAGGCAGTCCAATGAAATATTTGTGTCTCATGATCATTACAGGTCTAGTCTCATCATGATGAGCCAAATAACCATTCTATTTTTAATCCCTAAACTCATGTCAAGTCAAGTCAGTTTTATTATATAGCGCTTGTCACAAAGCAGCTTTAACAAATCCACGTCCAAGCCCCAAGTGAGTAAGCCAAGGATGAGTACTGTGCAGCTATTATAAAGTAGTTCATAGCATAACTTTTAAAAATCATATTTAACCATTAAATAAGACAAAATTCTGGGAAATTATATCACTGGTTTTACATCCCACAAAACAAAAACTTCACACGCGCTTACATAGCGCTTGTCACAAAGCAGCTTTAAAGAATCCGAGTCTGAGCCCCAAGTGAGTAAGCCAAGGATGACAGAGGCAAGGAAAAACTCCATAAAACAGGAGGAAGAAACCTTGGAAGGAACCAAAACTCAAAAGGGGAAAAACATCCTCCTATGGCTGACAACAGAAATAAAGAAGGAAAAAGAAAGAGAAAGTGCTTTTCATAAATTAATCAATTTAGCGATGAGTTCTCGTAAAGTATGAGTTACAATAAGAGTCCATTACAGTCTGTAATTGGAAGTTCAATGAGCTAATAGTGGTGGTTCTGTTTGAGTGGGTGAAGCCTTTGTTAATCTTAGTGGCAGCAGCTCCTGCAGATGATCTGAAGTTCAGGTGGGGAGAGAAATCTGATGAAAGTTGTTCTGTCAACTCGGTGGACTAGCTGGTATGGAGTTCAGAAAACTCACACCGTAATTGATGGACTTGGCTGGGAGGCATTTGCTTTATGGAAATGCATTATGTGCATCAAATGCCATCCATCTCAAGCAGAGAGAGAGAGAGAAATTAGTTCTATTTTGAACACATATTGTGCATGAATGAATTTACCATGAATTTATAGGGTGCAGTACTGTGACTCAGGCAAAGTTGCTATTACAGCCTGACTAGAAAGGACAGATCCAAGGGTTTTACAAACACGAGAGCACCCTGAGACACTGGTGTCCCCCCACACCACCATCAACAAACCTGAGTGATCACGTGAGAGTGGTGGGCCAGCTGCACCAACATCCCAGTTTACTGTAATTCTCTGTAAATCCCTGTTCCCCTTCGTGAACCCCTGGATCTGTACCTTTAAATAACAGGACGATTCATTACTAAAAACCTGACAAAACAAGTAGGATTTTAGCCTGGACTTAAATACTGAGAGTGTATCTGAGTAAAGGACAGTAGCTGGAAGGTTGTTCCAGAGATGGGGGGATTTGAATGAAAAGGCTCTTCCCTGTTGTTGTTTTGAAAATTCTGGGAACTGTTAGAAAGCCAGCACCCTGGGAGATAGTCAGGAGTGAGTCTGTTTAAGGCTTTGTAAGCCCGTAGTAAAATGTTATAGTCGATGCAGAATTACACAGGAAGCCAGTGAAGTCTAGATAATATAGGACTAATGTGATCAAATTTTCTAGATCTAGTGAGGACTCTAGCTGCTGTATTCTGGACGAAGCCATTACTAGAACACACTGACAGCAGTGCATTACAATAATCTAGTCTTGAGGTGATCTTCACATGAAGATCAAATAAACAGGGAAAGTCCCAGCAACTTGGGGTTAAGGGATTTGCTCAGGAACCCAATGGTGGTTGTGCTGGAGGCTGGATTCAAACATTTGAGCTCTTGGTCCATAAGCGAGTTTCCTACCACTAGACCGCCATCACCCACAGTAGTGAGATCTACAGTAGGCGTGATGGATACATTTAAGGTAGAGGTTGGATTACATCAAGGATCAGCGCTGATTAACCCTTTAAAATGAGTTTAGCGCTGATCCTTGATGTAATCCAGCCTCTACCTTAAATGCATCCATCATGAAGTTGATCATAAGGGTGGCGGTGGTCTAGAGGTGGTCTAGTGGTAGGGTAGGGTACTTGCCTACGGACCTCTGGATCAAGAGGTCCCCGGTTCGAATCCCACCTCTGGCGCTACCACCACTGGGTCCCTAAGCAAGACCCTTAACCCTGAGTTGCTCCAGGGGGACTGTCCCTGTAATTAGGACATGTAAGTCGCTCTGGATAAGAGCGTCTGCTAAATGCCGTAAATGTAAATGTAAATGTAAATGTAAGTTGCTCTGGATAAGAGTGTATGCTAAATGCCAGAAATGTAAATATGTCAAAAATCTTTAGAATTGTTTCACAGAAGTATCATCTTCATGTGCTAATTAACTGTCTCTGGATCCAGGCAGTATTGGATTACACTCCTTCACTGCAGTCAAGGATGGCTATCATGATGGAAATAAGAAACAGGCAAACAATGCTGGCTTTTGAAGAGAAAAATTCAGACTCTCCTCACGTCCTAAAAATACGAGGTACAGCCAAAGTCATTTTAAACGGTCATTGACACAAGCACAAATGTGCACTCTCTGTGTCTGTTTTCTCTCTTTCTCTCTCTCTGTCTCACACATACACACACACACACACATATATATATATATATATATATACACACACACACACATACATACATATATATATATATATATATATGAACAGCCATGACATTAAACACACCTTCCTAATTTTGTGTTAGTGCTCCAGCTCACAAGATTATCTGAAGGTAAGCCATAACATCGAACAACAAATGTTAGCAGCAGAACTTGATTGGCCTATGCAGAGCCCTGACCTCAACCCCATCTCACACCTTAGAGATGAACTAGAACAATCCGGCATCAAGAAAAAAAAAAAAAGAAAAAAAAAGAAAAAAAATAAATAAATCAGTAAAGGAGATTGATGAAACTTTAAAATCATCATTAAAACCTGGAAGCACAGTGGTGACACACCATCTTCGAGAAAGAAATGTGATGGGGGAAAAAATCTTGAATGAACATGATAATGATCGGAGATGATACAAGTCAACAGTAGAGTTCTTGGCTATGTATAAAAAATAAGTAAGCCACTTATTAGTGAGGCTAATTGTTAAAAAGGCCTCAGTTTACTAAATAGCATAAAGATTTGAGTGATGCATAACCAAGTCAAGACCTTAACCTCTTTGAAAATTTTGGTTGTGCTGGAGAACACTTTAGGCAGTCAACTGATTCGTGGCAAAAAATGAATGTAGCTCTGAACAAAAATAAATGTTGAGAAATGTTACCACAGCAAATCCTTATCATGGTCAAAACTAAATTAGGTCCAAGAAAGATAGAAAGTAACATTTTTGGCATGGCAGAATAGATGTTGTCTAGAAATACAGTACTGTGCAAAAGTTTTAGGCAGGTGTGGAAAAAATGCTATAAACAAAGAATGCTTTCAGAAATATAAATAACGATTGTTTATTTTTAGCAATTTACAAAATGCAAAGTGAGCGAACAAAAGAAAAATCGAAATCAGATCAATATTTAGTGTTACTACCTTTTGCCTTCAAACCAGCATCAGTTCTTCTGGCCCCCACAGAGCCCTGATCTCAACATCATCTAGTGTGTCTGGATTACATGAAGAGACAGAAGGATGTGAGGAAGCCTACATCCACAGAAGATCTGTGCTTAGTTCTCCAAGATGTTTGGAACAACCTACCAGCCGAGTTCCTTCAAAAACTGTGTGCAAGTGTACCTAGAAGAATTGATGCTGTTTTGAAGGCAAAGGGTGGTCACACCAAATATTGATTTGATTTAGATTTCTCTTTTGTTCATTCACTACATTTTGTTGATTGATGAAAATAAATGATTAACACTTCCATTTTTGAAAGCATTGTTTTCAACATTTTTTTTCCCCCACACCTACCTAAAGTTTTTTGCACAGTACTGTAGCTAACGTACCTGAGGTGAGATTCCAGCATGCGGTCCAGACGCTTGTAAAATGGTCTAGAAGTGAAGTATCCACTCCAGTAGTGGTCATCTCTGTCTGCATATGTGAAGAAATCACCACTGAGTACAGGAAGAGATGACGACCCACCACTCATGGCAGTCTTTTTACGCAGAATTTCAAAGTAATCTGATATGGTTCCAAACTGCGCCTAAAATGAAAAGGTTTAAAATGTAAAAAAAGGTTTAAAAAAGACAGAAACACATGCAAACCCAATGCAATAGGTATGTATCTTGATAAACTGAAATACAATACAATGAGCTGTTAGGTATAATACGTTACTTACAATAATTTTTAAATAATTCGTTCATTTTAGGAGGGCACTAATGAAATTTTAAAATGGTGGAGACCAAGACCTGGACATGCAGCTCAGGATGAGAGTTCATGTAGTCAAAGAGCTTCTGGTAGTTACTGAACTGCTGATCCCATTCCTGAGCCTCTGTGTAGCGGAAGTCATCACCCAGTGGTGCCAGCACCACCTTGCTCCTGAAGAGCTTGGACTTCTTCCTGTATTGATCTAACAGCATTTGAGCCCTAAAAAAGAAAGATGAAGGAGATCAAGATTCATAAAAGAGTTTATTCTGTAAAAGTGGTTTGTTCTGAATATTACTGTGCAAAAGTACAACCCAAGCAAACAGTAACAAACAGGAACTTAACATTTGTTCTGAAGTTCTAAGTGACAGAACTAACCTCATACAGAATGTGTGCAAACCTCAAAAGCATGGGGGGGGGGTGATTAACTTTTTTTTTTTTTTTTTTAATCTGAATTACTTTGGATCTATAAAGGATCTAGATCATTACGTCTAGATTTTCATTAAGTGGGTCACCACCATCAAAAGACATGCACTGGAGATGGTAAATTGCCTCTTAGGTGCTACTATGTGTGTGCATTTGTTTGTGTGTCTTCCCTGCGATGGACTGGCAACATGTCCTGGGTGTTTCCCTGCCTTTTGCCCTGTGAGAGCTGGGATATGCTCCAGCACCCCCAAGGACCCTAAGCATGACAACTGGCTATGTAAATGGCCTGTGTGAGTTTTTGAATAATCCATTATTTTTGTAGAATCACCAGGGTTGGAAACCACAACTGTAGGATTTGGAAATCTGAGTTGATATATTATGCTTATTAAATTCATCCTTGGTTTGCAGTTTTAAGTAGTTGTTTATAGCTAATTTGCAATGTTCTTAAGAGTAAAAGAGAACAGAATATGTCAGATCAGTACATTTATCTTATTAATGCTTCACTTTTAGTTAGTTCTAAAAGGTTGTCCAGGCCATTTTATTTAAATCCTCTGAACCTGGCAGGCTTTAAGTGATACAGGCTGGATCTGTCTAGTTTAAGCCATGAGAAACAAGGCATGAGACATGGCAAAGGGAGCTTGGGTATCATCATGTGAACCTGCCTCTCTCCTGATGTGCACAACAGAATAAACTTGAGCATTAATGTGGACATGCCTGTTTCCTGTGCACAATGAACTGTTTCCTGAACACCAGCTTCCTGACTGGATATGCTATTTCTGTGGTACAAAATATAATAATTCAAATCCCAATAATAGGGCTAATGTTTAGAACCAGTTTGAGGCCCAACAACAAAAAAAATCATATAGAAACATATTGTTGAAACTGAACTTTTGTATGATATTGTATGATTTTGTATGAGGGTTTAGGTACAAAATACTGTAAAAGCTCTATTACTTAATGAGAGCCAATGTTAATGAGGTGAGGGCATTTTGGTATGGGAGTTAGTCTTAATTTACAGTAAAAAAAAAACTATATTTAAATAAATCTCTTGGAGTTTTGGAACATAATGGTCACCTTTGCTGCACATTATCACTGGTGATAGCCTGTGGGGGTATCCTCCAGGGACAGCTGATGCGTCCCCCTGGTAGCCTCTTGAAGTCAAACTGGCAGCAAATCTTTGGGTCAGGACCACAAGTGTGAGGGATGTCATAACTGTAGAATGGCATCATGTGACACAAGATATCTGTGCTGGAGTCTTGGTCTACAGAAAATATAATAATGTATAAATAAATAGCGTTCAAAGAGCTTGCTTATTTATAGTCTCTCAACAAAGATCAGTAATAAAGAAATACAGTCACTCATTCAGCATAACAGAAATAAAGCTTATATGAGAGGTTTTGTATTTCATAACAGATTGTTTCAGTAATAAAAAGCCAAATGGCTTTGTTTTTAGATCAAAAGCTGCCAAAGACGTGTGTGAAGAACACTTAAAACAATTTTGCACTAAAATAATGTTGTTTTTTTTTACTGCAAATACTGCAGTTTCCACTGCATATCTACAGTCTAAATTATTTTGAAGTGTGTCACTATATTGTAGACAAGCAAAATGACATCACATTCTCTGCCATGGTCAAACTTTCAGTTGACTGACATATTCAGTCCCCTCCAAAATGACTGGAACAGCAAAGCCAATTAAATAGTTTTTTAGGTTTGAGATCAAGTTATAAATGTGAGGTAAGAAAGATCAGAGTTAAGTAAGGTGGGGAGTTATAGCAGGTTGAAATGAGCCTCTTAACATTTGGAGATTATGGCTGTCAATGTGGTTTGCTGGAGTGCCAGACTTTGAGAGATTTTTAATCCTTTCTTTACTGATATTTTTTCCCCCTCACATTTTTATGTATTTTGGAATTTCCTTTTATCAAAACATAGCATGTCATTGTTATGAATTTTTAGAGAGCTTCACACTGCTGGAAAGGTTGTATGTAAGTTATGTCTAGACCAAGCAAGGCTGATAGCAATCCATTTTTTAAGCTAGTCTAATTTAACTGTAAAAGGGTAACATTTCATTTATTAGTTAATTAAGTAACTAAAGGGTAATTGTTTTATATAGTGTAGTCGCTGGGGAGTTTTTTTTTTAAAGATCATAGACAATTTAGTTTTATTAATTATTAATGAACAAAAAGAATAAAGGCTAAAAAGGAGCAAATTTACAGCATATTCACGTCACTCACATATACACATACAAACACATACACATTTCCATATAATCTACATAATATTCATATATACATAAACATATGCCAAAGGTTCCATCAAACATCCTAAATTTGGTTACATTTTTCAATTAATTTTTATCAATCTACAAATTACAGTCCATAACAATATAACAGCAAAGCAGAAACATGTTTTTTTCTAACTCTTTTGTAAATTCCTTTAAAACAATGCATCCCATTTATGAAATCAGAATATTTATGTACTTTGTTGAAGCACATTTGGCCATTGAAAGCCTCTTGCCTTCTTGGTAATGATACTGCAAGTTTGGCACACCTTTCTTTTGAAAAAATTTCTATTTTTGGACTAAAATCTACTAGGTAGATTTTGGTACACAATCATCTTTAGTTCTCTCCAGAGAAGCTGGACTACAATCCAGAACATGACTGGTACAATCAAGGCCTTTCACAGAATTTTCCACAAGCCACTTGATTTTTTTTTTTTTTTTTTGGGGGGGGGGGTCTTATTGAAATGTACATTTTTACCCAAGACAGAGAATTTTGCAGCGGTGGCCTAGTGGTTAGGGCGTTAGCTGCATGATCGGAGGATTGGGAGTTCGAACCCCTTCGAACCCACAGCAGTGCATGGGTTAAATGCAGAGGTCGGCCTAGTGGTTAGGGAGCTGCCCCCGCCTCGGAAGATAGTGGGTTCGATTCCCTCACCAGTAGGTTGCCCTGAGGTATCCTTCAGCAAGGTACCGTCCCCATCACTGCTCCCCGGGCGCTTTCAATAGCTGCCCACTGCACTGCTGCACGTGTTTGCATGGGTTAAATGCAGAGGTCCGGGGCAGCGGTGGCCTAGTGATTAGAGCGTTAGCAGCATGATCGGAGGATCGGGGGTTCTAACCCCTTCCCAATAGGTTGCCCTGAGGTACCCTTGAGCAAGGTGCCGTCCCTGTCATTGCTCCCCGGGCGCTTTCAATAACTGCCCACTGCTGCACTGTGTTTGAGTGTGCATGGGTTAAATGCAGAGGTCCAATTTCGTTGTGGTTCACTGTCTGCTGTGCTGTGACCTCACAATCACAAGGGTTGTCACTTTCGCTTTCACATTGCTCTGTATTTTTCATTCACCTCCTGGACTTTCACAAAATTCCAAAAAATATCACTCTTGTGTTTTCTTGGCAGTTTATTTCTAATTAGTGTCATGGTTTGGATGCTGTAAAATGTAATTCTACAAAAATGCGATTTCTGTTAAGGAATAATTTAGGACACCCACAACTTTTTCCCCCCAATTAAAATGGCTCAAATCATACACAAGTGTAACATATCAGGTGCACATGATTAGAACATCATTACTCAGCATTTTGAGGGAGGTTTGTTCTATTTAAACCTCAGACATTTAGTTTGATGTATTACTGATTGCTGAGGTGAGATCATGGTGAGATCAACAGTGCTTTCTGAGGCATTCGGAAAGAAGATTGTAGCAGCTTATAAATCTGGTAAGGGATTTAAAAAGATCTCAAATAAATTTGCAATTCTGTCCAGAAAATAGTCTACAGGTGGAGGATTTCCAAAACAACTGCCAACATCCCCAGGTCTGGAAGTCCAAGCAAGTTCACCCCAAGAGCAGGCCACAAGATGCTAAAAGAAATCTCAAAAAACACTAAAATGTCGTCATGGGACATACAGCAGGCTCTTGCTACTGTTGATGTGAAAGTGCCTCTACAATCAGAAAGAAACTGCACAACTTTAACTTGCATGGGAGGTGGAAACCTTTGCTCTCTAAGAGAAGCATCAAGGCCAGACTGAAGTTTGCCAGAGAGAATGTAGACAAAGACCAGGAGTTCAGGAATAATGTTCTTTGGATTTTGAATTATTTGGACACCAGAACAGAGGACATGTCTGGCATGAACGAAATAAAGCATTTGAGGAAAAAAAGCTCATACCAACTGTGAAGCAAGAGGTGGAAGTGTCATGGTTTGGATGCTTTGCTGCAGCAGGACCTGGCCAGCTCACCATCATAGAATCCACCATAAATTCTACCATGTATCAGAGGGTGCTTAAGGAACATGTGAGATGGAACTGGACTCTGCAACATGACAACGACCCAAAATATACCAGTAAACCCACCAAGGACTGGCTGAAATGGAGAGTCCTGGAGTGGCCAAGTTAAAAAGCCCAGATCTTAATCCCACTGAGATACTGGGGGGTGATTTGAAACAGGCTGTACCTGCAAAAACCCCTCAAACATCTCACAGCTTAAAGAATTCTGCATTGAGGAGAGGGGCAAACCTTCTTCAGACCAATGGCAGAGACTGGTAGATGACTACAAGAAGCATCTCACTGCAGTTATTTCAGTCAAAGGGAGAGGACTGCTAGCTATTACGGGGTAGTGTGTCCTAAATTTTTCCTCAGTATACACATTTTTGTTAATATTTTTTGTTTTACGAATAACTCAAAGTTCATTTTTGTTGTTTACTGGCAATTAAATCACTTTCTTTTCTTGGAAAGGTACAGGAACTATGCATACTTTTCATATAGCCTATATTTCTGGATAGATTATTTTATCACCTCTTAGAGCTATGTAGGGTAGTGAATATAAGAATACTACCCATTACCTTCGAACATTTACCCATTCACAGACCTTATTAACTATCTAAATACTATTGTTTCACCAAGAATAGAAAATCTCACATTTTGGTTCATTGCTAAAGTGTACCTTATAGATTGCATCATTTTATTCACATGTTCACATGTTCTAAGAAAATAATAAAGGATACCAAACAGCAGTTGGAGGATAAAATAAAGGCTTAAGAAGGCCTTAAAACAAGAGAACAGCTTGTTGCGAGAAAGGTTTTAGGTTCACTAATGAACAATATAATGAATATGGTAACAGAGCAAGTTGAATATATATCAAATAATTATATGCTTAACTATTTAAGAATGACAGAATCCTGCAGAGTTTCACATTTCTATACAAAACGCAAACACCTACCCTATGTGTGTTTTTCTGAAAGGTATACGATTGACAAAAATGACAGAACTAGAGACTAGATGAACTAAATAATACGTTTTACAAAACCATTAAAGGCAAGTTATCTACTCCGCAGAAAAGCAGAATTAAATAAGGCAAAAAAAATTTTATGTTGCTGCTCACTGTTAAGTGAGTGACTGCCAGCACAGGAATTTCATTAATTTGTTCATGGAATAGTACATATCTCTGCTGGCTTAACATTTTAAAAACATGTGCCCAGAGCCCTAGCACATACAACTATTTCTGGAAACCCCTGTAAAAGAAACTTGTTAATAGACTTAACTTACTTTTAAAATACGTATACAGTATTTAAGTGTTGTGTACACTCTTTATCAAAGTTGTGTTGGACTCACCCCAGTTCTGTCTCCAGAAGAACTCTAGGGTTTTCTGGGAGGCAAAGTGTTTCTTGATAGAGTAGTGCACTCTCTGGATGAGCATATTGGATAGGCCAGCCTGTTTCAAGAGGTAGGCCTGAGTTGGCGAGTGGCCAAATGGGTCCACAGCCCAACCAGTCTTGGGCTTCACTCCTAGCACGAAAGCAGAGAAGGGGGCATATTTAGATTAAGAGCTAAAATGTGGAAGAACGTTATTGACACTAGATGAAGTGATAAAAACGAAATAAATAAAAGCAGGTTATGACTTAATGCACTCTAGGGAATTCTGCTCACTTCAAGTATAACTATCAGCAACATCACCCCCTCTGCCCCAACCTCACAAAAACACTTCAAAGAAGAAGAAGAAAAAAAAACCCCACTGTTCAATTAGTATGATGCCTGTCCTACCTAGAAGCATGTCAGAATAGTTTTGTATCACAACTACACATTTTTTGAAATTCATTTTCATAACACATTGCATGAGTAAAAGCAGGGTATTTTAAAACATAACTTTAAAGTATTTACTATCTATTTATCAATTTATTTATTAAACACAGCTTTTAGGGATACAAAAGCCAGTGTATTACTTTGTATTGGTCCCAAGCCCAGATAAATGGGGAGGGTTACATCAGGAAGGGCATCTGGTGTAAAACATGTCAAATCAATATGTGGACAATGAAAGGAACTTCCATACCCGATCGGTCGAGGCCCAGGTTAACAACGACCGCCACCAGTGCTGTTAGCCTACAGGGTGCTGGTGGAAATCAGGCTACTGTTGGCCAAAGGAGAAGAAGAAGAAGAACAGGAGGAAGGCATGTCTGGAAGATGGAGAAGAGAAGGAAGTGTAAAAGAGTGAAAGTAAGGAGAGGAACTTTGAAATGTTGGCAGCATGACTAATAAAAGGTAGAGAATTAGCTGATATGATGGAGAGAAGGAAAGTTATTTTGTGTGCAAGAGACTAGATGAAAGGGTAGTAAGGCCAGGTGTATTGGAGGAGGGTTTAAATTGTTCTATCATGGTGCGAATGGACAGAGGAATGGGGTAGGTGTTATTCAGAAGAAAGAGTATGTGAAGAGTGTCTTGGAGGTAAAGAGGTGTCAGACAGGGTGATGAGTTTGAAGCTGGAAGTTGAAGGTGTGATGATGAATGTTGTTAGTGCTTATGCCCCAAATGGAGATGGAGGGGAAAGAAGAATCCTGGAAGGAGTTAAATGAAGTGATGAGGTGATGAGGAGGTGATGGGTAGGTATGGTGTCAAGCAGAAGAATATTGAAGGTCAGATGGTTGTAGAATTTGCGAAAAGGATGGAAATGGCTGTAGTTAATACTTATTTTAAGAAGAGGGAGGAGCACAGGGTGATGTATAACAGTGCTGGAAGAAGCTCACAGGTGGATTATATACTTTACAGGAGGCTCAGTCTGAAAGACTGGAGACTGCAAAGTAGTGACAGGGGATAGTGTAAATAAAACAGCACAGGATAGTGGTCTGTAGGATGACCTTGGAGGTCAAGAAGAGTAGGAAAGTGGGGGCAGAGTTGAGGATCAAGTAGTGGAAGCTGAAGAAGAGGACTGCAAGATTGCATTCAGGCAGGAGTTAACAAGGGCACTGGGAGGGGTTGAAGAGTTACAGGATTGCTGGGGAACTATGGCAGAAGTGATAAGGCAAACAGCTATAAAGGTACTTGGTGTGACATCTGGAAGGAAGGAGGAGGATAAGGAAACCTGGTAGTGGAACCAAGAAGTGCAAGAGTGTATACAGAAGAAGAGGTAAGAAAGAAGCAGCGGGATAGTCAGAGAGATGAAGAAAGACAGAAGTAGACAGGAGTAAAAGGAGATGAAGCGCATAGCAAAGGATGCAGTGGCGAAGGCTAAAGATAAGGTGTATGAGAGGTTGGACATTAGGGTGGACCTATATTGATGGGCTAGACAGACTGGGAAAGATATGCAGCAGGGCAGGGCAATTAAGGATAGAAATGGAAATGTATTCATAAGTGAATGGAGCGTTTTGAGGAGATGGAAAGAATTCTTCAAGGGACTGAAGAACAAAGAATGAGAGAGAGAGAGAGAGAGAGAGAGAAGATTGGATGATTTGAGGACAGTGAACCAGGAAGTGCAGCAAATAAGCAAGCGATAAAGAGAATGAAGAATGGAAAGGCTGTTGGTCCAGATGAAATACCAGTGAAGCATTGAGGCTTTTAGGAGAGATGGCAGTGGAGTTTCTGACCAGATTGTTAATCTTGGAAAGTGCTTGAGGATGCTTGAGGAGTGGGGAAGTGTACTGGTACCGATTTTCAAGAATAAGGGTAATGCAGAGCTGTAATAACTATAGAGGGATAAAGTTGATCAGCCACAGCATTAAGTTATGGGAAAGAGTAGTGGAAGCTAGGTTAAGAAAATAGGTCATGACCAGCGAGCAGCAGTATGGTTTCATGCTAAGAAAGAGCACTACAGATGCAATGTTTGCTCTGAGGGTGTTGATGGAGAAGTACAGAGAAGGTCAGAAGGAGTTTCGTTGTGCATTTGTGAAAGTAAATGACAGGTTGCCTGGAGAGGAGTTGTGGTTTTGTATGAGAAGTATGTGAGAGCAGTTCAGGATATGTACGAGGGCAGTTTGACAGTGATGAGTTCTGCAGTAGGAGATCTCAGGAATATTCTTGTTTGCCATGGTAATGGATAGGATGACGGATAAGGTTAGACAAGAGTCTCTATGGAAGATGATGTTTGCGGATGATATTGTAATCTTGAGCGAGAGTATGAAGCAATGTGTGGAGAACCTGGAGATATGGAGATATACTCTAGAGAAGAGAGGAATAAAACAGAATACCTGAGTGTTAACAAAAGGGAGGAATGTGGAGTGGTTAGGATGCAGGGAGTAAAGGTGACAAAAAGGTAGAGGAATTTAAATACTTGGGATCAACAGTTCAGAGTAACAGCGAGTGTGGAAGAGAGGTGAAGAAGAGAGTGCAGGCATGTTGGAATAGGTGGAGAAGAATGGCTGGAGTGATTTGTGACAGAGAGGTACCAGCAATAATGAAAGGGAAGGTTTATAGTACAGTAGTGAGATCAGCTATATTACACAAGCTGGAAACAGTGGCGCTAATGAAAGATAGGAGGCGGAGCTGGAGGTGTCAGTAAAAGATACTGAGATTTTTGTTGGCTATGACAAGGATGGACAGGATTTGAAATGGGTATATTATAGGGACAGCTCAGGTTAGATGTTTTGGGGACAAAGTTAGAGAAGCAAGGTTGCATTGGTTTGGACATGTTCAGAGAAGAGACGAGGATGTTGAAGATGGAGCTGCCCGGAAAGAGGAGGTTTATGGATGTGGTGAGAGAGGACATGCAGATGGTTGGTTTGAAGGAGGAAGATGCAAGGAGGGCAACTTCAAGAAGGGTGAAACCTTTGCTAAATCAAAATGCTAACAATGATACACATTTTAAACCGGATCAGTCGAATGAGCAACACCATTGCTGTTGCCAACAGGATGCGGGTGGAAATTGGGCTACAATTGGCTGTAAGAGAAGAAGTAGAGGAGGAAGGCACTTGGAGAGAAGGAAGGGCAGGAACTTTGAATGTTGACAGAATGAATGGTAAAAGGAGAAAGCTAGTGGATATAATGGATAGAAGGAATATGGATATGTCATTTCCAGCACCAGGGTCCTGGAGGAACGTTTTTTCGTTTCACTATGTACTGTATATATGGTTGAAATGACAATAAAAACCTAATTGACTTGAGATTGAAGTTAAATATTTTGTGTGTGCAAGAGACTAAACGGAAGGGTAGTATGGAGAGGGGAGTTCAAATTGTTTACCATTGTGAGGATAGAAGGAGAAAAAGGGTAGGTGTTATCCTGAAGCAAAAGTCAAGAGTGTTTTGGAAGTGAAAAGAGTATAAGATTAACTGAAGAGTATGAAGCTGGAAATCAAAGCTGTGATAATGGATGTTGTTAATGCTTATGCCCAGCAAATAGGTTGTGAGATGGAGGAGAGAGGATAATCCTGAAGTGAGATAGATGATATCTAGTGATATAAAGTGATATAAAATGTACAAAGGGGAGATAATGGTGATTGGTGTGGATTTTAATGAGTAAGTGTATGAAGGGAACAAAGGTGATGCGGTTGTGATAAATAGGTATGGTGTCAAGGAAAAGAATGCAGAAGGTCAAATGGTAGTGGATTTTGCAAAAAGGATGGATATTGTATTGAATACATATTTTGAGAAACAGGAAGAACAAAGGTAAAACACAAGTGGAGGAAGAGGCACACAGGTGCATTATATCCTTTGCAGAAGCGTTAGTCTAAAGTAGACTGGAGACTGCAAAGTAGTGACAAGGTAGAGTGTAGCTAAACCGCATAAGATGGTGGTCGAGTGGGATGGCCAAAGAAATTAAGAAAACAGACAAGAGTATAAGGAGATGAGGCACAGAGCAGAGAAGGAAATGGCAAAGGGTAAGGATAAGGTGCGTCGTGAACTATATGAGAGGTTAGACAATACAGAAGGGGAAAAGGATCCAGCGACTCCTGCTTCTTGCTCCTCTTCGTAGCTGGCTGCTGGTTTCCTTTTTTTTCAGGACTTTATTTTAAATCTAATGGTGAAGATTTATTACTTTGCTTTGCATGAAAGGCTTATAGCTTCTTTCTTTGAAACCATTTGGATTTTAGAATATTGATAAATACCTTTGAAAGCAGTTTTCAGAGTAGGCAAAAAGAAGATTGGTTTACATACCCAAATTTTTTTCCAGCCACTGGTGGCCTTCCAGTAGTTGATCTATCAGTGCAAAGTAATGTGTGTTGGCTTCATCGGGCATCACCCACCCTCCAGTGGCGATCTCCAGCTGACCTCTTTCTATAAGTCTGCCCAGAAACATCTTTATTGTTTCTTCTAGTATGTCACAAACTCCATTCTTCAGCAAAAGGGCAAATCCTCATAAAAAATTACTGTTCAAATTTCATGACCAGAGTGGTAAAACTAAATACCATTAGATTTTTTAGATTAGTTAAAAACAAAACAGAGGACTGAAAAATGGTGTGCTTTTTCATCTTACAGCAGTATTACAAACCAGACGTCTACCATTCTTCAGAGGTAGAATTTGGTGCATTTTGATTTTTGAACAGGCTTAGACAATCAAATAAATAACATGGAAAAACAGCTAATAACAAATACATTAGCAATCCCTAGAGGGCATCTTAAAACCCACCAAATGCTTTGAGAAAATTAATCTGTAATGTTATAAAGAGAACAAACTTTTTTTAAATCTGGCAGTTATATACAATGTGCTTTTGATCATCGTCTTGCTATTTGATTGCATGTATTTCTTTGTGTATTGTTTCTCCATATTTAAGAATTCATTTTCTGTTCCCATCATGAGTTACATCATCAATAAGGATTGTTTAGCCTGTTCCACAAACAGACATGCAAGACCAAGCCATTTACAGTGCATGTTTTGGATTATGAGCAAATCCTTTCTCCACTCTTTGGCATTTCAGTTATTTTGTTAAAGATTCATTTTTGTCTTTTCTGTCCATTATCTTTTGTTTGAGAAATTGTGTGGCTCATCTTTTTACTTTTTTGGTTTTTAAATTGTTACTGCTAAGACAGTTGCATTTCTGTTCCTGAAGTCTCTATCCCTACTCTGTACATTTGCAGCATTTAGCCGACATTCTTATCCAGAGCAACTTTCAATACCTTATTCCTGGACAGTCCCCCTGGAGCAACTTGGGGTTAAGGGTTTTGCTCAAGAACTCAAATGGTGGTAGTGCTGGAGGTGGGAAACGATCAATCGCTTCCATCTCTTGGTCTGCAAACAAGTATCCTACCACTAGACTTCCATCTTTACCACTCTCATAATTTATCTGTCATCAGCTGCTGTTTTCCTCAGTTAACCTGGTTGGATTCTCAGCACAATAGTGGTTTCTTTCTTTTTCAGGACCTTCCAAATAGTTGCATGGTCTATGCCCAATGTTTGTCAAAAGCTACTAGTGGATTTTCACAGGTTCTAAAAACACTTTGCCTAGACAGCTTGCTGGTTTTCGTAATGGCTTTCCCTTTTCAACAGCATGTACAGTCTTCAAAGGTGAAATTCAAAGCTTCAACTGATAGCAGGAATCATGAGCTATAGGTTGCAGTTTATAGTTAGAATTGTCTTAAGATTGTGGGGCAGATGTGGCCTAATGTGAACAAAGCTTTCCCACTCTTGCATTCAAAACTGTTTGTCATTAAACAAACCAAATCAAAAAATTATTTAGCCTTCATCCTACAGTTCATTCCTGTGCTTAAAGCAAGCAATGGATGGATGGATGTGTTATTAAATAAGGGACAACAGGTTTAAAGAAGGCTATACCAAGACCAGTTGCAGTGGAGTGAGAAGCTTTAAACCTGCTATAACTCTGTTTATATCTAATTTTTATAGAGGGAATATATATATATTTTTAGCTATAATTATTTGTAGTCTACTGCACTGTGACATAATGGAATCCCCCAGGCTCAGGATCTGTGTCCCTGTCAAAACTCTTTTCTACTCTCAAAGCCGAAACACTAAATAACGAACATGTTATTCAATCTATAATCATGGACACAATTTGTACACCTTTCCAGGCTACACTGCAAGAATAGGTTAACAACATTGTAAGTTGGATAGTGAGAAGAACACTCAAACATCTGGCAGTCTTGAAGACCCTTTAAGGACACTGTAAAACATTATTATTGGTTTTATGGATTTTAGAGTTAACTGCTGTTTGAAGACATACATCAAACAGCCTTATCATTAATGACACTTGCTTAATATTATGCAAGTCTCCCTAATGCCTCCTAAACAGCCCTGAATCTTTGAGACATGGACTTCAAAAGACCTCTGAAGGTGTTCTGTGCTGTCTTTTTATCTGGTGCCATAGTTGTTGTAGTTATATGCATGCTGATTGGAAGTTAATAAAGTTTGCAATATAACTCAGATAATAAGAACACATGTTTTAACTGGATAGTTTTAATTAGTGATAAAAGCACCAGAAACACTTCTTATTCTTCCCCAAATCTGCCCAATGGGGGAGTCGTCTTCTTTCAGCTGCTTCTATTTAGGGGTCGCTACAGCACATCATCCGTTTCCATTTCTTCCTGTCCTCTGCATCTTCTTCATTCACACCTACCACTTGCATTTCTCTCTTAAAACATCCATAAACTTCCTCTTTGGTCTTCCTCTTTTCCTCTTACCAGGCAGCTCCATCCCCAACATCATTCTCTCAATATATTACTCATCTCTCCTCTGGACATGTTCAAACCAACACAATCTTGCTTCTCTAACTTTGTCTCCAAAATGTCTAACCTGAGCTGACCCCCTAATACACTAATTTCAAATCTTCATCACTCCCACTGAAAATCTAAGCATCTTAACTCCAACACCCCCAGTTCTGCTGCCTGTCTTTTCATCAGCATCTCTAACCCTTACAGCATTGCTGGCCTCACTACAGGAAACCTTTCCTTTCACTCACACTGGTACCCACCTTTCACAGATCACTCCCAAATTTAAATACTTATTTAATTTAAATTATTTAAATTCCTCCACCTTTTTCACCTTCACTCTGCTCCAACCATCCTCCCATTCATTTATACTCATGTTTTCAGTCTTTGTCCAACTCAAATTCATTTCTTACTTGGAATTGTATCACATAGTGTCAGAAAAGTGATATAAAAGTTGTAAATACTGGTTGTTTATGTATTTTGACACATTTATTAAACTTTGGTGAGTATTCATTGAAGCCCTACATGTTATATTTCTCCCCAAAGCAACAGAAACTTGTCTACTAGAGAGAATTAAAAGATGCAAACTGAAAGCAAAAACAGATTCCTGCATTCCACCACTAACATGTCAAAAACATTTACTATAGAAATGGATAGTACCTTTGGGTAAATTATAATGTCAGAAAAAAAGGCTTACTTCTTCACAGCATCTTTCTTTTGGCTGTCAATGTTGTCCCACCATTTAGAAAAATAGGAGATTTCAGACCAGATCATTTTCCACCGTTTGTCTTCGTGTAATTTCACTACCATGTTGTTCAGGATGTGCTGTGTCTGGTCTCGATAGTAATCATCAAAGGTCTTTAGCCAGCCTAGAGAGAAGTAATTTATTATGCTTTCATTCAATTCTACCACATTCAGAGTTTATTCATTCACTCATTATCTGCTCATCCTGAGTAGGGTTGCAGGTGTTGCTGGAGCTTATCCCAGCACACACAGGGGAAAAGGATGATGTGCTGAGAATGGTCAACTATTAAGATAAAAATTGGTCAGTGGTAATGCCACAAAAATGTATGCCTGGAGCGATAAGAAGTTTTGGAAAAACAGGACAAAATGATTCATAAATGGGGTGGCAGCAATAAGGGATTTGTGGGCCAATGCCAATATCTAAAATGTTCATGTGCGTATCTGCCGATTCCAGTAAACACTGCATTTATCTTGTATATTCTATATGAACAAATTATTAAGACACCTAAATAAGAACTTTATATACCTGCTTTTCTTAACCCTTCATAATTTCAAAAACAGACACAAGAATTAGAAATTAAGCACCCACAATCTCTTTTTACAATACATATTTTACAATACATCAGTTTCAAGAATGAATGACTGCTTTTATGATCTAAATGTAAAACGTCTGTTAAATTGATTTTTCATATTATTCATATAGCTTTCTCAGCCTAATTATTTCTAAGTTTTATATATATATATATATATATATATATATATATATATATATATATATATATATATTATATATGAAAAGTTACCAGATTGCTGGGCAACCACATTGGTTTTATGCAGAGAAAGACCATTGATGTAATGTTTTCTCTGAGGGTGTTAATGGAGAAGTATAGAGGTCAGATAAGGGTCAGAAATTACCATTATAAATTAAGGGTCAGTTACACCTTAGTTCATTTACTTAGTTCTTAGTACATTTGTGGACTTGGAGGAAGGAAATGACAGGTTGCTTAGAGAGTTGTGGATTTTTATGAGGAAGTCAGGTATGGCAGAGAAGTATGTCAGAATAGTACAGTATATGTATGAAGGCAGTGAGACAGTTGTGAAATCTGCAGTAGGAGTGACAGGTGCTCTTAAAGTAGTGTTGGGATTGCATCATGGATAAGCACTGAACCCATTCTTGTTTTAAATGGCAATTGACAGGTTGACTGAAGGTTAGACAGGAGTCCCAGTAGACTATGTTGATTTCTAATGAAATTGTGATCTATAGCGAGAGTTGGGAGCAGCTTAAGGAGACCCTGGAGAGGTGACCACATACTCTAGAGAGGAGAGGGAAAAAAGTGAGTAGGAGAAAGACAGAATACATGAGTCTGAACAAAATGGAAAGAAAGTGGAGTGGAATTTATCAACAGTTCAGAGTAATGAGGACTGCAGAAGAGAAGTGAAGAAGAGAGTTCAGGCTGTTTGAAATGGGTGGAAGGAGTGATCTGTGACAGAAAAGTGCAGGCAAGAGTGAAAGGAAAGGATTAAAGGAAGGTAGTGAGACCAGCTATGTTATACAAGTTGGAGCTGGTGGCGCTGACAAAAAGATGGAGTGAAGCCGGAGGTGTCAAGAGTTAAAGATACTGAGATTTGCAATGGGCGTGCCTAGGATGGACAGGCTTAGAAATTAGTATATCAGAAGGACAGTTCAGGTTGGACAGTTCAGAGACAAAATTAGAGAAGCAAAACTACGTTAATTTGAACATGTGCAGAGGAGAGACGAGGATTATGTTGGGATAAAAATGTCGAAGACAGAGCAGCCTGGTAAAAGGAAAAGAGGAAGGCCTAAAAGGAGGTTTGTGAATGTGGCGAGAGAGGACATGCAGGTGGTATGAATAAAGGAGATGCAGAAGACTGGAGCAGATTATCTGCGGTGGCGACCCTGGGAGCAGCCAAAAGAAAAATGAAACTTTTGAAGATATACTCTTATGGGTATTCTGAAACATATCATACAGAAGCATAAAAAGCTTTCAATGTTAAACAGGGGGATAGTAGATTATTAAAATAAAATGTTTTCAAAGCCTTCCTTGACAGAAGATAAATTATACAGAAGATTTTGCAAATACCTTTTTTTTTCAAATACTTGTGATGATTAACTAAATAAAAGGTATAAATAATTTAACAGCTTAACAAACAATTTAATCATCCTTGAGAAACATGTGCGAAAAAAAGGAAAGAAATTACCCACTCGTTTTTTGACTTACCAGGGTCATTATGTGAATGGGGAACAACAATTACTTGCAAAGGCTCATTGTCCCATTCATTCTCCTCATAAGAGATATCAAACCCTTGTTTCCATACACCACCATCAGGGTTATCAAATCTGAGAAAGTCATACACATCCAACATCTGAAATAAACAATACTTATGAATTTGACAGTATGCAAGAAAAATCATGCAAGAACATTGTCAAACAGCACCTTAAATCTTATTCAAAATCTTCCCCAAGACAGATAGATCAGAATCTTGAAATACATTTTTTTTTTTTACATTTTTAAGTATTGAACATAACACCTTCAAATTACATACATCTGTAGTGACATATAAAGTATGTTTATTTTTGTGTTTCAGTTTCACATTCTATATTTCCATTAAATGCTATAATCCCTTCTTACTACTATATAATATGTTAAAAGTAAATATAGAGCCAAGTGCCTGAGGTAACAGCCAAAACTTTTGACATTTAAACAGATGACTCTGCAGGGTTAAATTCTTTTCACTTTTTTTTTTTTTTTTTTAGGGAAATGTGTGTGATTTATTCACATGATGTGTGTGGTTTATTCATAATTTTTTTCTAGATATTTATCAGAATATAAATGGGGTTTGGAGTCTGCTTCTTTTTCTTTTGGCTTCTCCTGGTTGGAGTTGCATCCTAGCAGATCATCTATCTCCATTTTTCGGTCCTAGGCATCTTGCTTTTTCACAGTAACCATTTCCTCTCTTAGTACATCAATAAACCTTCGCTTTGGCCTTCGTCTTCTCTTGCCTGATAGCTCTATCCTCAACATCCTAATATATTCCTTGTCTCTTCTCTGTATATGTCCAAATCACCAAAAATCTTGCTTCTCTGATTTTGTCTATGAACCGTTCTACCTGAGCTGTCCTTCTAATAAACTCTATCCTAATCTTGTCCATTCCATCATTATGACTCCTAACAAAAGTCATCTTTAACACTGCCACCTGACTTTTCATCAGTGCCACAGTCTCCAAATATAGCTGGTCTCAGTCTTACTGGTATGCATCCATCACAGATCACTCCTGCTTTATATTCTCACCATAAGTGTTTAGTAAATGTTTATGGTCTTAAACTACATGGGATACAAACATCTGCACTTGCAAAAATGCAGCATAAAAGAAATTAAATCATGGTGCAATTTTACTGGTGTCTGGATGCAAGAGGTTTTACCACAGAGGAGACTTGTTTGTCACTGAAGAGAATAAAAATGCATTACAAACGTGTGACTGATAAACTAAATAAATATAATCCTTGACATTGTGAAAACAGTAAATTCAAAATGTTTTTGCAGCTTGAATTACATACATGAACCACAAGACAATTTTTTTCAGCATGTAAATATCATAGTTTCAGTATTTTTGCACCAGATGTTGATTGCCTGTTAAATGTGAAAGGCTTTGAGAAGCTATTCAAGAATGAACTTCATTGTACCTGTACACTATACAAATGGAAAAAAAAAATTATATACATTTTGTTTAATAAACCTAAAATGTGTATTGAACTTTAGTCATAATATAAGATAAACTGATATGTAGACTTTATCTAAACAAACACTTATGTAATAGCTCCTAGTAATATAATCATACCTGAACTCTATCTGCAGCCTTGAAATTAGTCCGAGCAGAGAATTGGCAGTCCTGCGAATCAATGTGCACCATCAGTGGAGCAGAGGGTGCCTGGTCCACCAATTGATGGCTTAGGTTTCCAGTTTCCTGAAATCCTCTTCCATCCTTAAGTGACTTCCTCAGATTAATAACAGAATCCCTGATATTGGCAATGATATGGTTATTCTCTGCAAGCAGTCTTTCCAGATGATCTATTTTTCTTTGAAGGACACCCAGCTGTCCCTGGTGAAGTAATGGATTAAAAAAACATCATGAATTACTACTTTCAATATTGAATTTATTACATGTTTTCATGTACAACCCTATTTCCAAGAAAGTTGGGACGCTGGTTAAAAAAAAACATGTCTCAAAAAGGTTAGAATCATCTCTTTCATTTGTTCTTCTTCTTCTACTCCCATTTAGGGGTTGCCACAGCTGATCATCCATTTACATTCATGCAAAAAACAGCATCTATACATTTCATAGTGTTACTCAACGCACCACTGCGTTAAAGCATGATTCTGTCATGGAAATCAATGTGAACACTGTTTGCGGTGCCATCCACAAATGCAGGTCAAAGCTCTATCATGCAAAAAAGAAGCCATATGTGGACATGATCCAGATATTCTGAGAAAATTGAGAAATCCCAGAAAATAACTGCAATCACACATACAGCCAGTAAAATGCTCTTGTATCAATACCCTTTTTTACTGTTACTTATAAGCTCATCTTAAAGGTAGTATAAATTCATGCCTGGCTCACGCGAGCTAGATTTTTTTTTGCGACATAATATTTTCTATAGCCCTTTCTTGTTTAAAAGATACATGTAGTATCATACATCTGCTGATTGTCATGCACATAAACTGCAGAATGGGGATTTCGTTAAGAATAGACGCTTCACTTTATTCAACAGAACATGCAAGCTAAAAAAAGTTGGTTTTTTTTAATAGTGGAAATTAGCTTAGCAAAAATCATTTAACTTTCCACACGTGTATTACTTAGTCACTAATTCAAACTGTGATCTAAACTGTCATGATGTAAAATAGTCAATGTAGGAGGCTAACCATTATGTTTTGGTGACCAAAAAGAGTTTGCTGGTTTGTTTTAAGTTGCAGGTTTTCCTGCAAGACACTCCAAACAAATCTTCACTAAAAGATTCTCTACCAAAACACATCAAGCCACGATAAATGACTCACACCTTCACCATTGAATAACGCGGTAAATCTGAAAAATCAGTGGAGTTCTCTTTAATGACAGACTTCGTGCGACCATGCAAAATGGACAAGCATGTTATAAGAACAGAGTTTGTCAAATGATCAACAGGTAAGCTTGACCTGGATTTTCTTTTGGGAGGCCAACTGTTTACCTAGAATGTCAATATACTGATTACAACATGCTCTGATTTAGTTTGATCTGTTGACTGAACAGCAAAAACTCAACATAATAAATTCAACTGTGTCTATAATCAGCAGAAAAGCAGATGATATTGAAATATAAATGACATGAACAAAGTTAAAGATCCGGAAGTGCAAGCCAAATAAGAAGCGATGTTACACGACCACGATTCGTAAGCCTTGAGTCCAGGTACAGTTTTTAAAGACAGCACCAAACCAAAAGAGGTTGTTCCTTCATCAGCTAACTAATTTGCAAATGTCAGACCGAAATGTAGATCGCAATCGTCAGAGGTAGTATCATTTGTAGACTTTTTCTGCATACAGCAGCGACACAAAACCCAGGGTGACAACAAGAAACAACAACAACAATAATAATAATATGAATAAATGCTTACGTTCTGAAATATCTCTCCATTAGTCGGGTTTCTATGGTCTAACTGAAGATGATCCAACATCAGGTACAATGAGAATACTACCAAACAGAATATGGCACTGCCTAAAACTGTGAAGTGTCGGCCGAGTTTCATTTCTCTTGATTCAGTGTAGCAGTGACAAAACTCTGTTGTGGTCAACAATAGCTCAGATCAAAGGAAAAGCCTGCTTGTCAGATGTCATGTGCGTTACAGACCGATCAACAATGAGCGGAAACGTCCCATCAGGAGCGTTCTAAAGCGAACCAATAAACGCTGTTTTCCCTCCAGAGTAAACTAAGATTACAGCCAGACGTCTGAAAAGTAAGTGCGGGGAAAAAAGCCAAAGTTCAGTAGGTTGACACTGGTTGCGCCTTGTTTGCTTCGAAGTTTGAACGATGCGGAAGAGTTTGTGTGATTCAGCAAGTCGTGACGACGTGAGTAGTATTCACAGACTGACCCTGTCCCGTCCTGTGCTTTTCTGCGTTTCGATCGAGCGAGGAAGTGTTTCTAGATGAGGAGGTGCGCCATCTACTGATTAATACCTTATACGCGCTCATGGAAATGTTTGAAGAGGTGAAACAGAGCAGGACACTTCACAAGCAAAAGCTATCATTACAGTGCTTTAATATAACCTCACGATGTGTTTGTTTATGGAAACTTTTCCTTTTGAGTACAAGGTGAGGTATAAGCGCTGTGCAGTGTAAAATGACATCCAGGGGGCAGTGGTGGCCTAGTGATTAGGGACGAGGCCCCAGGATCAGAAGGTCATGGTTTCGAATCCCAGACCAGTATGTTGCCCTGAGGTACCCTTGAGCGAGGTACCGTGCCCGTCACTGCTCCCCGTGCGCTTTCAATAGCTGCTGCATGTGTGGGAGTGTATGGGTAAAAAGCAGAGGTGTCATTTCGTTGTGGTTCACTGTATGCTCTGCTGTGTTTCACAATGACAAGAATTTTCACTTAAAAGGATAATTCTGCAAACTATAGAAGAGAAATGAGAATAAAGTGGGGCATTTTCATAATACCTGTATGCCTATATATTTCTTTCATGTATTGTGTGTTGTCACATGTCTCCTAAATGTAAAGGAGTAAAGGCACTGGGATGGAGCTAGGCTTTTTTGTTTTTCATTTCAGGGGAAGAGCTAAGCTAGGATCTAAGCTTTAAACGTTATAGGAAAGCATATTGCTGCAAACTGCTTGCAGCAGAGTAATATCCACTAAAGAACAAAACAGTTAATCATGCATAGCTGCATTGTCTAAGTATCTTACTTAATCTGCATTCAGTGAATGTGTCTTATTTTTGTGGAATGCCAAACCTCACTAAATGTATTGGTAGTGTTGGTGACAAACATTTGCAGATGGAGAAAGAGCCACCGACACTCCAACCCTTCTACCCCAACCTTCCTACCCCAACCCTTCTTCTCATATCGCTTCCTGCTTCGGCGCCTTCGTAGCTCTGCTAAAACGCTATTGGATGATTTCGGTCACATGACCGCTTGAGTGCGACGTTCCCTGGGTGTTAGTATCGAGAGGTACAGAGGAACACAGGTAAAAGCTGTTATTGATATAGATAAGTAGCAACCCTCAGTGTACCCGCATTGTATAGTACATATGTATGATAACGTAAGTAATTATGTACAGCTAGATTTGTTTAAACCACTTAAGCTCTCGTTTACCAAGCTAGTCAAACTAGCTTGCTACGACAAGTTTAGCTTGTTGGTAAAAACGTCCCAGTGGAGATAAGGGGTAAAGCACCAAAACCTGTCTTCCCCTATGTTGTGTTGTATTTACATATATTCACAAAGGGCATATAGTTAACATAGTTAACATTTAAGTATTGTTTCTTGCTTACATAGTGATGCTTCGTTTCTAACAGCGATGCTGCATGTAGTAGCACGTAGGCTAATGTTAATCTCGCAGTTGTGGACGCTCTGTAAAAGTTATAAGGTTACAAGTAAGTTCCTTTCGCGTGAGTAAAAATGTTGTCTTAATAAGGAAAAATTCATTGTTATCTGAATGATCTGACGCTCCTTCAGATCAGTTACCCTTTGTTAACACGGATGCGATTTCACCTAGGTTAGCCTGCCCAACTACAGGCTGTAAGTTTAAACACCTCATTCACAGAAACGTCATGTAAAAATCATTTAAACTTCATAACAAAAACGTTCTAGGGTCGCTGTAAGTGATCTGATCAAAGAATTCCTAATTGGCTTCCCCCTGTCTATCGCATTATAGCTCTACCCTCGTTCGGTGTGGTTAGTTGCTTCATTTATTGGCCTGCAAACTCTGTGTTGTTTAAAGTTTTACAGAAATTAAGAAAGTCAGATTCAGGCAATCAAAACATATCCAAATGCATACAATTTGTCATCTTTTAAATAGTTTGAGACGTTTGTCTATTTTGGCCGTCTACACCAAAGTATTTTTTTGCACATAGTAATGGGTCAGGAAGCAGGCAAACCATCCTGGCCAAAACCAGCTGGGGGATACCAGACGATCACAGGAAGGAGATATGGGAGAAGGCATGCATATGTCAACTTCAGACCCACACCATACAAGCACAAAACTCTGTCCAACATGGATTGTCAGGAAGTGGAAATGAACAATGTCCATAAGGCACACTCTAATGGTATGAATACATATGAATGAAAGTATGTAGTGTATTTTAAATATTACATAAAACGAAATGTTATTGACTTGAGTAATAGTATGTGAGCGTTGCAGATTCTTGCTTTTACTTTACTAATTAAACAGATATAAGTAAACAATACCTGTTTTAGGATTAGTTTGTTATCTACATTGGTGCTTGAAAGTGTTACATTTTTATATTTCTGCATATTGTAATCAAGTGTTCATACAGGTCGTTAATGTAGATAAGTAGATTCCAATTGAACTCTAGACAAAAATATTTTTCTCAGTCATTTAATATTTGAGGACTCGATTGAAAATCTGGCAATGTTTTTGGTCATGTTAATGCAGAAACATCAAAGTTTTCTAAAGTTTCCAGACCTCCATCACAACCCTTTTCAGCATTAATGTATAGTTTTAATGCACTGTCAAAGTTTTAACAGATACATCTATTTAATCTCCTTAATTAGATAACTGTAATGAATTGATTATCCTATGAGAAGAATCCTAGAAACAATAAAAACAATAGCACCTTTCTCAATTTCAAGTCTTTCCTTAAAGGTATTTTGTTAAACTTCATATGTAGTAACTAATTATTAACAAATATGTTAAACTTTTTTTTTTTTTTTTTTAAGCTCTTTCAAAGAGGAAAAGTTCTTCAGTTGTTCCATCACTCCTTTCAATGCCATCTTCCTGTTTGCTACAACCAGAGTCAAAGGCAAATCAAGACTATAGCAGACACTCATTATCTTCACACAAGCTTTTGGAGTGTGAAAAATGGAAGGGTGATTGCAGAGTGACATTTAACCCTGAACATAACACTGGTTCTGAGAAAAGTGCCAGTGCTTGGGCCGCCAACGATAAGATGGCCTGGAAACCTCACACTGTGGGTGTCCCAAGCTTTGTGAACATTGATTCATATGAACCAGACAGCAGTGGTGGTGAAGAGGAGGGCTTCAGTTCACACCATTCCCCTGCGATTCTGAAAAGGCTAGATAGAATTTGTGACTTTGCAAAAGGCATTGATAACTTCAGCCACTCACATGGAACTGTACATGCAAACTTTGGCAGATTGTCAGATTGCTCAGCCCAAGAGATGCCTTTTGAACCTGATCAAGAAGACATAAATTCTCAGAAGAATGGGAAAACCATTGGGAATTATAGTCTCCTGGGCAAAGTCCAAACAAACTTTGATAACAAATTATCAAACAGTGGTGGCTCTTGTTGCTTTGTGGAGTCAGATGGCACTAATATGCAGGAAACAGTCCAGTCAGAAATGGTTGTCAGGCCAAAGGTCAAAAAGCAAACAAGTGAGAGCCATCTTGACAAAAAGTACTCACAGACGCAGGAAGCGGCTTGGATTTCAAAATCTGACTCTGCACCTCCTTTTATCCTTCCACATACAACCAGAACAGATTTCCTCTGCGACTTCCCTTCTGATGTATGCACAACAGAAAAGACGGAACAGGCATTGCAACCCAGCAAAGTGAAAATAAGTAAGAATAAAGATGATGACTTCTGGGAAGACCTTGAGGACTATGAGAATTGTGGAACACCTGAAAAAGAGAGTGAGAGGTACATTTACATACATCCACTTCTTTTCAAAGGAGGCAGAAGAAAGGACAGCCACACAACATTTACGCGTATCAGTCCCGAAGGCACTGTAAATATATAAATTGTGTAAAGAAGAATTACAACTGTTTTAGGTGCTTTAGCCACACAAGTGGGCCAGGGAAACAGAAAATAGAAGAAAAAATGTAAAAATGTATTATTTAACAGTTGTAAATACAGAATGCTTAACAATGATTTGCAGCAAACCTTCAAGCTCTATATAAAGTACGTTTTGCAGTTTGCTCTTTCAACTCAAACATTTTGATAGCACTGCATGGAGAATGAGTTTGATGACATACTTCCATATTTGAATTAAGGATGAGATTTGAAGCTGTGTGATGAGCACTGTTTTGTTATTTTAGACTCTGCAGTTAAGAAGCTTACTGTAGTACTTAAAAGGCTCACATGTACTAACGTGCGTGTGTTGGGGGTGGGGGAAGCTCGGAGTACAGTGAAGGTGAATGGTCTGCTTCATGGATGTCAGACTCAGGGTTGGAAAAGGAGCGATGCTCAAGTGAGGAGAGCTGGGAGACACTGCCTGGCCTGGATGAACTGCCTGCTTCCAGTAGTAGTTTGGAGGATATTCCCCTGCTTAACTTCACACGGGAGTGAGTGCACACTTTTCAAAACTGAGTGAATGGTATCTAAAGTTATCATTATCAGCTTAATGTTTAAATTTTCTGCCTTACATTTTTTTGTCATTTGCTACAAATTTTAGAAAAATTCAGCCAACCTGGTTTGCATATGATGAATGTCATTAGTGGGGATCCTGTTAATTAAAGTGAAAAGTTGTCATTGTCACAGCATAACACTCAGTGAACCCCAAGGAAATGTAACCTGTGCACATACACACCGTGCAGCAGGGGGCAGCTATTTAAAGCACCCAGGGAGCAGTGATGGGGATGGTACCTTGCTCAGGGGTACCTCAGGGCAACCTACTGATCTGGGATTTGAACCCGCAACCCTCTGATCCTGGGGACAAATCCCTAACCACTAGGCCACCACTGCCCCATCACTTCTCATTGCTGCTACAATTTTAACAGGATTTGAGTTCACATTAATAACTAAAACACAAGACACATAATTCAGATTATTGAATGAAATTTTAGAATTCTATGTTGAAATTCTGTATATTTCCTCTTTTTTTTTTTCTGTATTATTGACATATTGTCAAATGTGGTATGTCAGGGAGCAGATTCCTCTCGAGGAAGGTGAAATTCCATGGTGTAATGAGGACTCTGGCAGCAGCAGTGATGAGAACCCAGAAAGCATGAGTCAATTTGTGCATCCAGGCCTCTTTATCATGGATAGTAGCAACAATCTGGAGGATGACTCCAGCCTGAGTGAAGACTTGGACATTGAATGGAGGTCTGGAAGCATGTTACATTAAGGCTAAATATACTTTTGCTACTTTTTGAAAGTACTAAGCTTGATGATTTATCTGCAGTGCTTAAAGTCAAGTCTAATCAGTTTCATTTATTAGCCTTTTCGCTACCCGCCATAGTGGTGGGCAGATGTTTATCTTGGAAAAATAGAGAGAAGGAGAATTAGTCCTGTTTTATACTTAGAGAGTGCAGACTATGAAAAGAGTGACACTGGTAGATCTAGCCATTGCAGCTTTGCTATAAAGGAAAGAATTGAGAGTTTTACAGACATGAGAGCACATTACGACAAGATTTGAAGTGAATATTTTCCCTGAAGAATATTTGTGTGGTCAGGCACTTGTGTTGGACAAGAAGGCCTGGCTCACAATCTAAATCAATCACAATCAGTACAGTACATGCACAACTATGTCTAATGTACACTATTGTGTACTGTTTAGTGAACTTAAATGATCGCCTAAATGACTATAGCAAGTAACCTTGTCTTTCAGGTTGTTAGATGACTTTGAAGAAGGCTTAGGCATGGCTCAAGTTATCTCCTATATGGACCACCCTCAGCTTCTCACTTATATGGCATTAGAAGAACGACTTGCACAAGCTATGGAGGTAAGATGACTACACACATACCTGAAACCTCAGAGACATTGTTACCATGAAAATATTCTCCAGTTTGCTTAAAGCTATAATTTTAATATTTGAATACTTTTCTACAGTGTGAGTAAATCAGCTGTGGTGTTCACTTTGTTTGTTAAACATGGAAAAAATAACCATGGGTGGCTTGCCATGATAGAGGGGAGGTAAATTCAGCTCTCTAACAGTAAGTAATGTCTAGTCATTGGTCTGTGATCTGAAGCTCAAGTGTAATTAGGTTGTGAAAAAGGAACAACAATCAAAAGCATTCTTGACAAGTTGTGAAAGACATAAAAAAGGGAAAAATCTTTTAACGTGTCTGAACTACATGGATGTTAAGTATTAATGAGTTTTGTCCTCAATTACTTGGAACTTTGCCTTTTGTATTGTAGTGCATTTTTGAATTGCTAACATGTATATGCTAACATTTGTGCTAGAAGTGACGAGTGAACAGGATTAGGAATGAGTATATTTGAGGGACAGCTTAGGTTGGATGATCTCAACATAAAGTTAGGGAAAAGTGAACACTTGTCATTGTGAGTGCACAGCATAACACTTGACCACAACGAAATGCAGCCTCTGCATTTAATGCATACACAGCATGAAGCTGGGGCTAGCAATTGAAATTATGCAATGATGGGGATGGTACCTTGCTCAAGGGTACTTCCGGGCAACCTACTGATCTGGGATTCGAACCCACGACCTTTCAATCCTGGAGCCAACTCCCTAACTACAAGGTCACCGCTGCCCCAAGAGGCAATTACTCAACTTTCCCTTACTTACTGATGCTAAAACTTTCAGTGTTTCCTTATTTGCCATCCGTTCTGTTTAAAAATGCCTTCTTTGTCTTCTTACATCCTTCAGCCATAACCTTACAACATTGCATTGCTTTTAGTATGGACTAAACTATTTTAACTATTTTAGATGTTTTTAGAAGTAACAAAATTTTAGGATAGCCTTTGCTTACTTAGTGTAATCTGTGAGCCTAGTGGTGTAACGACCCTGTCACCAATTTGTCCTTTCTTGGACCATTTTTGCATGTACTTACAACTGCATAATATGTCCCTAAGACCATGCTATGGCATCAGGCCCTTGTCAGAGGTACTCTGCTTACATTTACGAATTTTCCTGATTCCAACACAATTTCAAGTACTGATTTTTTACTTGCTACCACCGTATCCCAGCCATCAACAGGTTTCATTGATAATATACAGTACTGGTCAAAAGCTTTAGGCAGGTGTGAAAAAATGCTGTAAACAAAGAATGCTTTCAGAAATATAAATAATGATTGTTTATTTTTATCAATTTACAAAATGCAAAGTGAGCGAACAAAAGAAAAATCTAAATCTAAATGTGTGGCTTTTTGCTTGAAGTTATGCTGATGTTTGCAATGAGTATTGCTGAACTCACTCTGACCAAGCAGAAAATTTGTTCTATTGTTGAAATAAAGCTGCATTTTAAGATACATTTTGACCTTATCTATTTCTGGTAAATCGATTCACAATCTTTTGTATCACTGCAATACAGTATAATTATATCTTTAAACACTCCCTGGTGACATCAGGCACTGTGCTGTGTTACAGGCAGCACTAGCACATCTGGAGTCACTGGCCATAGATGTGGAGCAGGCTCATCCTCCAGCTTCTGAGAATTTGATTGACTCTTTACCTCATGTCGTAGTGCAGGACGACCATAGGGGTAAGCCAATATGCATCAGGACCACGAAATAAAGACCAAAATCAACTTGTATAGGAAACCAAGAGTTTTACCAAGGTTATAATGTGACATGAATAAAATTAAATGGTTAAACACATGAATAGCCAGTACAGAGAGTTGCCAAAATATTCTATATTGGCAGACACAAAGGTGTGAAAAGGTCCTGTGAATAAGTATTTGCCCATGTTTCCTGTTTTTGTTTATTTATAACACTACATTTTTTTTTTCTGGTGTCCAAGAAAATGTTAAGTAATATAAAGCACCTCCATCTTCAGCATCCTGCTCCCACTATAACCCTCGTTTCTCCTCTGGACATGTCCAAACCTTGCTTCTCTAATTTGTCTTCAAAATGTCCAACCTGAGCTGTCCCTCTAATACTGTCCCTCTAATACTTATTTCTAATCCTGTCCATCCTCGTCATACCCAACGTCCACTTTCCTCCCTTTCACACGCATACTGTTTACTGTTTTATTGCTGTCTAATTGGTGGTCTAGTGGTAGGATACTTGCCTATGGACCTATGGCTCAAGAGGTCCCAGGTTGAAACAACCTGTGAGTATGTTTCCATTTCTATCCTTAATCACCCTGACCTGCTGTACATCTTTCCCAGCTCTGTCTCTGTCTGTCTAGCTAATCGGTGTAGGTCCTTTTCTCCCTAATTACTGTTCAGCCTCTCATACAATTCACCAAACACCTTATCTTTAGCCTTCGCCACTGCTTTCTTCACCCTCCGGTTCATCTCCTTGTACACCTGTCTACTTTCTTCATCTCTCTGACTGTCCCACTTATTCTTTGCCTCCCTCTTCTTCTGTATGCACTCTTGGACTTCTCGGTTCCACCACCAGGTTTCCTTATCCTCCTTCTTCCTTCCAGATGTCACACCAAGTACTTTTCTAGCTGTCTGCCTTATCACTTCTGCAGAAGTTTCCCAGCAATCTGGTAGCTCTTCAATACCTCCCAGTGCCCCTGTTAACTCCTGCCTGAATTCAATCTTGCAGTCCTCCTTCTTCAGCTTCCACCACTTGATCCTCGACTGTGTCCTCACTCTCCTCCTCTTCTTCACCTCCAAGGTCATCCTACAGACCACTATCCTATGCTGTTTAGCTACGCTCTCCCCTGTCACTACTTTGCAGTCTCCAATCTCCTTCAGACTGACGCTCCTGCAAAGGATATTAATCCACTTGTGAAATTCTTGCTCCACTCTTATACGTCAAAAGGATTTACTACAGCCATTTCCGTCCTTTTCGCAAAATCTACAACCATCTGACCTTCAACATTCCTGTGCTTGACACCATACCTACCCATCACCTCCTCGTCACCTCTGTTTCCTTCACCAATCACCACTCTCTCTCCCTTGGGTACACTCTCCATCACTTCATCTAACTCACACCGGCATTCTTCTTTCTCCTCCATCTCACAACCAACTTGTGGGGCATAAACATTCATCATCACACCTTCAACTTCCAGCTTCAACTCCTCACCCTATCTGACATGCTCTTCACCTCCAAAACACTCTTCACATACTCTTGCTTCAGGATAACACCTATCCCATTCCTCTTTCCATCCACACCATGGTAAAACAATTTAAACCCTCCTCCATTACACCTTACTATGCTTCCATCTAGTCTCTTGCACACACAAAATAGCAACCTTCCTTCTCTCCCTTTACCAGTCATGCTGCCAACATTCAAAGTTCCTCCCCTCATTTCCATTCCTACACTTCCTTCTCTCCTCCTGCCTCCAGACATGCCTTCCTCCTGCTCTTCTTCTCCTTTGGCCAACAGTAGCCTAATTTCCACCTGCATCCTGTAGGCTAACGGCACTGGTGTCTGTGGTTTTTAACCCAGGCCTCAACCAATCCGGTATGGAAGTCTGTTTCGTTGTTCGCACATTGATTTGGCAAAAGTTTTACACCGGATGCCCTTCCTGACATTTATCCTTGCTTGGGACCGATACGAAGAAATTCACTGGCTTTGATTGCAGTTTTAAATTCAGGGGGCAATTTCTTTTACATGGGTATTGGTGTGTTTTGTCCTTCATAAAATTGCTTGAATATTACCTTTTGTATGCCTCTGGATGGAGGTGGTCCAGTGGTAGGGTTCTTGCCTATGGACCTCTGGATCAAGAGGTCCAAGGTTCGAATCCCACCTCTAGCACTACCACCATTGGGTCTCTGAGCAAGACCCTTAACCCTGAGTTGCTCCAGGGGGGACTGTCCTTGTAATTAGGACATGGAAGTCACGCTGGAGCGTCTGCTAAATGCCCTTAATGTAATGTATCATACTACATGTTGCATTACATGGACTATAGCTCAGAAACAATTTATTATAAAAAAAGAAATCAGAAAGGGGCAAATACGGTCTCTCAGCACTGTGTATTTAGTATGAAAAGTGTGGCAAATTATACTACTTCAGCTAAAGGCACTTCAGGCAATTTACTTTTTAAGTTTGAATTCATGTGCTGCAGATATGCATGTTTATCCCTCATTTGCAGCTATCATTTAAGTCCTTGTTTGTATATTTGTGTGTCAAATGCAGATTAGTACTGAAAAGTAGCATCTAGGGAGCAGTTAAATCAGAAAGTTGGAGTAAGATAAAAATTCCATTACAAAATAGGAGAAAAATGACGGTATTACGGAAAAATATCTTTTAGAAATAATTGTTAATTCATGATTCTGCATTGGTGTGGTTGATTAAAATATGATGTGCAGCTCAGCGGACTCCAGTAACATGTTTCTCTCTCTGTCAAATACATTTTTTCGGGTGCAGGACAAGAGCAGAGCTGTGCCATCTGCTGTTGTGAGTACGTCGGCGAGGAAATAGCAACACAGCTGCCATGTCGGCACTTGTTCCACAAACTCTGCATTACTCTCTGGCTCAGGAAGGTATATGCTGTTAATATTGCATCATATATAAAAGTAAAGTAGGTTTTATTGTCATCTAAGCCACAAATTACAAAGTGAAACTAATCAACATAGGACTAGCAACAATAAGATCTCATTTATTTACACATAGTGACATTTAAAGATATACTTAAAAGTTAAAGAAACAACTGACAATCTCTGAACTTTTCAGGGTTGGGTTGACCAGTTGGGAGTCATCTATTAAGAACAAATCAATACAAGCAAATCTTGTTAGTAAGCTACACTTCAGGTCCTCCCCCAACATTTATGTTATCTTTAGTTCAGGACTTGATTTGGACTTTCTGAAACATTAACAATACTTTAATTTTATCCTTATGTGTAAAACTATGGACAATTGAGCGGCCCAAAGGAGTTGTAAGGGATGACTTTCCTGTACCCCCATCTCTTGGAACAACATTTTTAGGCTTCTCAGCTGTTCATTTCTGCTTGTATTTCTGGATTTGTCTACAGTTTGGCATGCATTTAGAGATTTGTCTGTAAATGGATAAATTTCAGTACTCTTGGAAATCTAAGTACACATTTAGATATAATTGTACACTTCTGAATACATATTTGAAGATTTCTGTACACAAATCTCAGCATCATTTAGAGGTTCACTGATTGAAAGGTGGATAACTCCACACATTTGCAAAAATAATTGTGCTTCAAAAATACCACCATACGCTTTCCTCAATAAATACACGGCAAATACAAGTATAATCTTTTTGGATCAGCTGATAAATTGAGTTCTATTTATCTACTTTTTGTAGACTTAATATTTTGGATCACATTGCAGAAATATAGAAAATTCAAAGGGTCAAAACCTTCAAGCACATCTATGTTTTGAGTGTGGTAGATCATTCTCAGGACTGTTGCGATAGTAGTAGTAAAGCTGTATTACATGGTGGATTAAAGATCAGTGCTGCTGGAGCTTAAACAGTTCCGAGTCACTGCTAGTGTGTGAATTTCTGGCAACTTTATTTTTTGGTCTTAACATTAAGCACCAACAATGGTAGTCTTCTTATTTTTGGTTATAAGTCAAGCATCTCAAAGTCATTGGACTGCCAGTATGCACAATATAATCATAGCCAATTTGGAATAGAGGGTTCGTAATAATAATCTATTCCCGGGTCTTTGTGCTTTGAAAGGCCAACTTCTACTAATGCACACTTACTTTTTTTTTCAAAATTCTGAAGCAGTTTGAAGCGATTTTAATTCTGCAATGTAGTAGAATTGTAGTCTGTCAATGATGAGTAGTAGCAGAAAGGGATTTCATTAGAAATTGGGCTACTACAATTTAATTGATTTTGTCAAGCAAACTATATTTGACTGATAAGAGTTTTGTTGTATTTTGCTCTGCTCCTCAGTCTGGTACTTGTCCCGTATGTCGTCATGTTCTGAACCCTCCCCAGAGTGAGCCCACGCCGTTGCTCTCCAACCAGGAGAATCCCTCTTTAAATCCCAGTGCAGGAGGACAAACCCAATGAACATCCTCTGCAACATTAGAAGACTGCTGGAAGCATACTTGGACAACAGTCGTTCGTCTTCACAAGGAAGGAATTATTCTTTCAGTATGTTTCTGCAGTTACTGCAGCGAGGAAGGGGGTATTTAGTGTCCATTACCATTCCTGTGCACAAACATATTTTCTAAGAAAATGTGAAAAAAAGAGAACATATTCTTTTAAAACTTTGTTACATATTAATTTCAAAAAAGAAAAAAAATCAATCAAATAGTACTGGATTTTTTTTTTTTTTTTTGTCCTAGCAAAAACAAGCTTAAACCATGTTTGCCACGGTTCACTTTTAGCAAGTTTGGTGTTGCAAACATGCAAATAGTTTGGTGTTAATAAACTTTATTCTCAATTCAATATTGATGTGTTTTTTGTAATAATGGATGATAAACTGACCAAGAATCTTGTTAATACTACCAAGCAAATTAAATGTTTTAAAAGAGTTTGATGCATTGCTTGCTGATTAATACAGGTTATTTACCAGAGAAAATACAAAATTAGTTATAGGTTCAATATTATGTGCAGCCAACTTGGAGGGGGGGAAAAAAAAAATGGTGGATTACACTACAGCCCCACATGAACAAAATTAAGAAATTGTTTTTTGAGGCTAGGCAGGAACAATACTGCTTTACCACCAAATATAGGACTATGAAAGGATTTTATTGATTCTTGCACTTACCTACTTGTTAAACACCTAAAGAAAAGTGCCTGTCATTTGGTGTATTTACATCAAGTGGTTTTTATATTTTGATGCATGTCTGATTTATAGAAGAAGTCAGTAATGTGTAAAAATATGCTTGAATATAAAAAGGCTGTTTTCCTTTGTAAAATAGACTAAATGTACAAATATATGGTTTTAAATATTTTATTGCAAGTCTACAATCTAAACATTTTGTGGGTATTAAGCTGAAATGAAATATTACAGAGATGGTACAAGTAAACAGAAATTGGCAGACATATCTATAGAAACGATATACCAAAATCAATGAACAGCTTCTCAATTGTGTGTTCATTAAGCAAAATAGAGTTTTATATGGCAGTCAGAAGTCCAGTGTATGTTTTATCTAAACATGATTTAATTTTCAGAGGAATGAGGACTAACTTGAAACAGTACTCATCGTATTTGAGGGAGGGATATTGTCCAACATGGTCAAAAGTGCAATAAAAAAAAAAAAAAAAAAATCATGGACAAAAAACAGTCTTTCAAATAAAAATTTAACTTCGGTATTACATGGAGCAGTGTTTCCAAACTTGGCCTTTAGTACCCTTGTCCTGCAGATTATGCTGTATTTCTGCTTCAACAAAATGTAACCAATTAATCAGGTTTTTAACAATCTTTTCCTGAGAACAAGGTGTGTTGGTGCAGTAAAAACTCAGTGTGCAAAGCAGGACAAAGGCTAGAAAACCCTGTCAGAGAAACGTGAGCGTGATGAACAATATTTGGAAAAAAAAAAAAAACAACAATGTGTGAGGGAATACATAGCATTAACTGGGTAGTTCACATCCAAGTTTACCTTACAACAAAGCTTGGTACTGATTCACAAATTACCATCAGTGTTATTGTGCATTGTCTTTACCGTCACTGTTACAACTTCTGATGGGCAACTTCAGAAGGCAAGAATGTCACATGATACTGTGAAAGTCAAACATGCAAAAAGAGTAATAGCAAATAGTATTAAAATTTAATAAGGATAAAAATACAAAGAATATTACACAGTATTTCAAATAAATAAATTGACAGAAAATTGCTTTGAACATGAGGAAAAGGTTTGAGAGCTCACTCAGCAGTTTTTTTTTTTAATATGCAAGCTCAGCTTAAACAAAAGAGGAGAGAAAAAAAAAAAAACAACACACCAATGAGTCTTTTATAAGCATAGATCATGTTATGTTTTGGAATAACCTGGAGGTACAGTAGCTTTCTGCTCATATTAAAACTGTTGACCGCTGTCTGTCCGTCATTGCGTTCATTATGGTTAACACTTTTATAAACTTCATTTGAGGCCATGGCAGTTAAAAGAATAATAAAATAAGGCAATGGGGAGAGTGACAGGGAGGTGCTACAGATAGGTAACAGCCGAATCTGTGGGTTCATCTTTACAAACTGCTTTACAAGGTGCAAATATCCTACTTGTAGTGTTTCTGCCTTTGAAAGATTTGATCATTGTAAGAGGGGGAAAAAAAAGTCAAGATGGAGGGAAAACTGGAGTCCTTTACATTGTAATTTGATTAGTAGATGATAAAAAAGCTACAAATTATTACAGTAGAGAATCTACAAAGATATTTACAAAAAGTTATTTCAGAGTAAACCTTGTTTAAAACCATGATGTCATTCCATTTATTCCAAGTCATTTTATCATATGACTTGTAATTTTAAAGCTGCATGGAAAGGCAAACAGGTGAGTCGGCTACTTGGAGAAATAGCCTGAAAATACACCATTAAAGGTTGTTTTTTTGTGCATGTATCACAGAGTATTTATTTCCTGGTAGCCTTGTAATACCAATCGGGATGTTAGTAGTGAGGTTCAGAAAGACTGTAAGGTCTTATGGAATAAAATGTGTAAACCTGAAACCGTGATTCTGTAAATTCATGTCTGTAATGGGCTCTGGTTATTAATGGTTTGCATAGACTTCATTTTGAGTAGAGGACTAAGCAGCAGTCTATTATATAAAATGACTTGCTATTGCCTCAATGCCAAAAAAAAAAAAAGGGGGGGGTTGTGCGCCACAAAACAATCTAAAATTACTTAACGGCTTCTTCATATAACGCCGCAATGCTTTGAAAACAATATAAAAGGTTCACCAATCTGGAAAATCCTCTTAAAATGCCCCATGTCCTATTTTTCCATTTGAGAAATAAAAAAATAAAAAAATCTCTTTTTAATCTAAGGGATACTTCTAATTAAACATGCTGTTTTTGTTGTCGATAACTTAATTATCATCATGGTATTAGCAATTTGCAAATTTGTCCATAACGAATTAAATCAGTGCAAAGCAATTGAAGGTGTCCAGTGTATTTGCGAGATATTGTGGATTGAAGTACAGTTACCAATCATATGGCAAGTTTCTTGCATACTAGACATGAAAATGTTCTTCATGCCATGTTTCCTTCACTTCTGGGTCATTCCATGGTAACTCACATAGGGCTTGTCAGATGTGCCATGGGTTTCTATAAAATAATTCAAGCAAAACCTTTAATTAAACTAATTCAACGTTACAAAAATGTTTGCCCTGTTTTAAATGTATATAAACGTAGCCATTAACACTATAATGAACTGAGTTAAAAAAAACACTAACACTTTTCTTTAAATGGAAGAGGTACTTAATACGCAGATATCTGCAATGTTTATTTATTTATTTTATTTTTTTACTTCTCTTTCCAAAATGTGTTCAGTATTCATACATGTATAAGAAATATATGAATACATGTCTGCATGCAATAATTGATGCTATACCACAGATTTCAAATGTGTTATCAAAAAAATCTAATTTTGAGGCCTTTTAGGCAATATTTCAAATGGTACTAATCTGGCAGAGTTCCTTCAAACATTATCTTGAACAAGAACTTAAGTCTGAAAAATGTGCTTCCTTTATAATTTAGAACATCTGTATTCTTTTTATAGAATATTGTTACTGATACTGATGTTTTCTGGTGCTGGAGGATTTATTAAGCTTTAGGGAGTGTATCCTCTTGAAACACCTTGCCTGTTTGTACGATGGGGCATGACTAAAAGTTTTCCTTCACATCTTTGATGCAAAAATAGTGGCTAAAAGTAATTCACGTTTGTCATGTTTTCATCCTTGAGGTTAGTTTCCTTTGGTCATCTTTCAAAATAGGGTACTAGCTTCCTGAAACCTTCAAAGGCAGTTTTTTTTTTTTCTGAATCTTAGTCCTGGAGACACATTGCCCAGCAGATCGGAGTGTTTTCACTGCTGTGAACACACCTGTGCCAGCTAATACACTCAGGGAAAACATTACAAATTGCAGTCCACTATGTCTTCAGGGTTAGAGATAGGAAGCATTCTTCCAAGGGTTATCATGGAAATCCAGGGATATTACGTTAAAGCAAAATATTTCGAATTAAAATGAAAAATGAAGATTTTAACATTGCATAATCAAACTAAAAGTACATCTGTAAAAACTGCTTAAACTTTTTTTTATGGAAATCCATGACATGACCAATCAGGCCATGGGTGAGGTGACATGGTGACATGATTATCTGTCTGAAATTACAGCAAGGTTAAATGACTCATGGCAAATATAGGATTAAGGGACAAAAATAATATAGTATTTGGTGAAATTACTGACATTTTGGACAGGAACAGAATACATGGCTAAAATAGCTGTTGCATAGGTCATTGATAAAATCATTCTGTGACAAGACAAACTCTGTAATACAATCAGAATATGTAGGCAACATTAAGGGAAAGCATATCAGGTATTTCTCTTTGTGGATTGTTGTGGGTAGGAGGAGAATTACCTGGATGAGGCATGAGTTTGATCTTTTGGCAGTGTTCTAATTTGGAGCTACTTTTTCTTAACTGAAGAGAGCTCCCTATGAATTTCAGCAAATTTGGGTCGATTTTCAGGCTTGTAATCCCAGCACCTCTGCATGATCTTGTAGACCTCCTCTGGGCATTTCTGTGGGCTTGACATTCTATAACCTACAGATATGGAAGGAAGAAAAAAAAAAAGGCGCATGCTTTTGTGACTGGTTTGTGTCTTCTGGTTTAGGCATCTTTACGCCCAAGGGAATGACCAGTTTGTCCAATATAAAAAGCAGTAATTGTAAAAGTTAGCGCTTGTTCTGTTACTTGTTCTGTTGTACTGATATACCTTTTTCAACTTGTTCTCGCGCTTGCTGGTTGGTCATGCCCGGGTAAGGGCACACTCCCAGGCTAAAGGTTTCCCACAGCAGGATGCCATAACTCCACACATCACTCTCTGAGCTGTATCTCCCTGTGGAAAAGACCATATGGTTTTTTTGTAGTTAATCTGGATGGTACATAAAAGTTCACTGAGGAAGTAAAGCTTAAAGCAGTTGACATTTTATGGTTCTTGGAAGGAACCAATAAAACACGTTACACAGGTTTACCATAGTTGAGTGCCTCTGGTGCAGTCCACTTGATAGGAATTTGCTTCAGGCCAGAAGATGAGTAAATCCCATCATCTTCTTGCCGTGACATCCCAAAGTCACTGATCTTTAACTGGTTGTTTTCTCCAACCAAGCAGTTCCGGGCAGCCAGATCCCTGTAGAACACATCAACACTGTAGGCCAAAATCTGGTATGTGAGTTCATGCTGTTCAAGATCCTAAGGTCACTACAGTAACTAGCAGTAGTGCATCATGGACTACAATATCTGCATATAAAATTAAGATTTTTACTGGCCAGGAGTTCATATGTGTGGGATATCCAGCCAAACAAAGAGGAGTTTTGGTTGTAATCTCATTTTCCCCCCATGTGGACCTAATTCCATCTGGGGCATCCCTACACATACATGTTATGACCACCCACTGCAACTGGATTAATAAATCAGGCTTTAAACAAATAAATAAATAAAAAATCTCAGATCAAGATTGGGTCATAACTGAATGCAAAATTAGGAAAGCTGTAATTTATATATTGAAAATCTAATTTTCTTATATCGCGCAGCTATTTTACTAATTGGGTCATGCCAAACTAGCTCAGCTCCCAGTTTGTCATGAACTTTCTCAAATAAACAGAAAATGTGAAAACTTCAATACAATGAGACTCTTGTTGTTTGTTGTTGCAGGAATCAGGTTAATAACAATACATTTTATCCCACTTAAAGAAATCAAATATTGATTGTAATATGAATACAACTCCATTACATTTAAAAAGCTTCCAATATGTAAAAAAAAAAAACAACAAAAAAAAAAAAAACACTTCGACATTTTGATACTCTCCCAGGAAAGATACATTTGTAGGAAAGTGTTAATATCCATTGGAGGGGGAAAAAAAAAGAAAAAGAAAAAGAAAAAAAACATTTAAAGATGTTATACCATTCCATAATTTGGAAACCATTTTTGTTGTATTTCATAGGTAGATATGGTATATTTTTGTACTATTTTACTTTTCAATGTGTCATAACTAGTTAGTCTATTTTTTATTTGGTACAGATAATTTGCAAGTTATAACGTGAAATTGCTTGGTTTGTTGCACTCTAGATAATATAGTCAATTTTAAATTGTCTGAACAAAATATTAATCTTATATGTATTGAGCTAAGTAACCATTATTTCAAATTCAAAATGTAGCGTAAGAAAACAAAGCCAGTCTCAGTTTATCCCACACGAAACAGGTTTATTAACTGATAAACAAGTTGGAAACTTGCAAAATGGATTGCAAACATGCCCAGAGATATGCAAAAGGATATAGGCGTAGTTAATTTCATCCTAAAGCAGTATGTTGTGATGGTGCTTTGGGGCTGTGCTGTATTGGAAAATCACAACAGCTTTATGACTGATCTCACAATCACCATTAAATCAGTTACTGCTAAATAATAAAAAAAAACAAAAAAAAACAAAGAATTGTCTGAAAATTCTTGAGCAACCAAGAAAATAAGATTAATACTTTTTAAAAACATCTGCATTTACTTTTGACACATTGTCCCATAATATTTCAATCAAATTGTTTTTTTGTTTTTTTTTTGCTCCAAAGCTACAGACTCCTCTATAAAAATATTGGAAGAGCAAGGTAAATTCTTTTGCTTTTTTCTAATCACTATTTACTGCTTTTATTTCCTGTTTTTAAAATCTAGCTTTTTTTGTTAAATTACATAGAACAGACACTCTGGTCAGGAAGACAAACAGATGAAGTGAAGTGACTATTGAACTGACATTTGTGAAACGCAACACAGCACACAGTGAAACACAACAAAATACAACCTGCTTTTCACCAATACACACTGGCCTGGTGTTTGAACCCACTATCTTCCAATTGAGGGGCCTAGTCCCTAACCACTAGGCCACCTGCATGCTACCTTTTTTTTTTTTTTTTTTTTTTTAAACCCATACACACATGCAGCTATTTCTTTATTGACTGATACAAAAATACAAAGATTAATCTCTACCAAATTGTGGAGAAAAAAGATGATGCAACACAAATACAAGCTCATCTTTGAAGCACAACAAAGGTACTGTTTCTGGCTTGGGATGGTTGCTTCTAGAATGACCTCAATAACTAGTAATGATGTAATTCATGATGGTAGTTTATGAAAGGTAGAAAATGGTTATACAATAAGATACAGATTTCATAAAACACAGGCAGAGCATGCATCACTGAAAACAAATTCTAATCAAATGTATCCAAATATAAGCCTTTTAAATGGTAATAAACAGTGTCCTCCTTAATGTTTGGGACAAAGAGACATGTTTCCCTGATTTACACCTTAAGCGTAAAAAAAAAAAAAAAAAAAAAATGCAAGCATGATTAAAGTGCATATTGAAAACTTTAAAGTTATTTGCGAACATTTTAGTTTCACCATGTAGAAATTTCAACACTTTTTATACATAAATATCCTCACATTTCAGGGGAACCATAATGTTTGGGACAATTGGCTTCACAGGTGTTTGCTTGTATCAATGTTTCATTAATGCAGGTATAAAGTACCTCGGCTTATTTCTACCATTAGGAGACTGTAGTTGCTATTGTTTAACATTTTAGGAGAAAAAGTCACAATTAAATTCAAGGACGCTATTATGAGGCTGAAAAACAAGAATAAAACCATTAGAGACATTGATCAAACCTTAGAATAACCCAAATGCCATCTGGAATATCAATAAGTATAAAGAATGCACTGGTGAGGTCTGTAATCGCAAAAGGACTGGTAGGCCAAGGAAAACCTCCAATGCTCATGACAGAAGGATCCTCATTATGGTAAAGAAAAGCCAAAATGCCTGTCAGAGGCATGTGTCTTTGTCAGAGGCTACTATCTGCAGGAGACTACACTGCAAGATGCAAACCACAGGTAGCCACAAATACAGGATGACCAGATTACAATTTGCAAAAAAGTACAAAAAGAGGCTGCAGAACTGGAAAAAGGTGTTATGGTTACACAAGACCAAGATTTACCTGTATTAGAACGATAGCAAGAGGAAAGCGTGGAGATGAAAAGAAACTGCCCAAGATCCAAAACATACCAGTTCATCTGTTCAACATGATTTTGCAGGTGTTATAGTTTGGGCATGTATGGCTGCCACAGGCACTGGCACACTTATTTTCAATGATTATGTTATTGCTGATGGCAGATGATCATGTTCAAAGATTTTCATTTCAGTTTTCCATTTTTTAGCTCAGCCCTTATCTGCTCAAGTTCCAGTAAATGCCTCCAAAATCATTGGATGACAATTCATCTTGCAACAAGATAATGATCTCAAACAAGCTGTTACAGCAACAAGGTAGTTGGAAAGTCATGGGTTCGAATCCTGGACTGGTAATTTTCCCTTAGGTACCATCTCCATCAGTGCACTCCGGCTCTGAATATGGCTGCTCACTGCTGCACGGTGTGTGAACGCATTAAATGAAGATGATGCTTTTTGTTGTGGTTCACTGAGTGCTGTGCTATGTACTCACAATGACAAAGTGCCACTTTCACTTTTACCTCATATGCAACCAAATTAAGTTTGCTTACTTTACTGATCATTTACTTTAAACATTTTGGTTCCAATACTTGTGCTCACAAAAAAAAACAAAACAAACCAAACAAACAAAAAAACTAATAAGGTAGAAAAGGTGGTATGTTCTGTGTGACTCAGAGTATTTAAATACCAGAAAATGTGATTTACTATTCGCTTTTTGATCTCAAATCCAGTATTTGGACGGTGCATAGTATAAACAAACTGGCCACCTTGTTCCACTGCTTTTGGAGGATACTATATTAAGCAAATGTGCAGCATCAATTTTACACAGGACCAAATAAATTCTAGATGCAATTTAACTATATTGATATTTAACCAAATCCATATTTGCTTGAAAGAAAGAGCGCTAGTGGAAATATTTTTGAGAAGATTCTTTAATAAGGAGGCTTAAAATATAGAATGTCCCAGCTACACACTCATGACAGTCAGTTTTGCTACAATCCAGGCAAGATTTCTTGACTGTCATTTTAAGAAAAGGCTTACAGGTTATGTTTCTTTTTAAGCTTAATTTCTGCTACCTGTTCGTATAAATATCACTGTGTAGGTGCATTACTGCCCTCTTCAGGTTAAGTTCACTCTAGTTGAATGGGTTTGTTTAAAGTGAATAGCAAATACATTTACTTAAAGCCTTTTCCTAATTAGTAACAGTTTTTTAGTTTCACTAAAATTGAATACTTGTCTGAAAATATGTCTGAAATATGAGATACAATAAACATTCTATTACTATTTCTCTTACCTGTGAATACAGTTCTTTAACTCCAGGTAGGCCATACCTGCAGCTGCATCTATAGCAAACTTCACCAGCTGCTTTGTCTTTAGGTCTTCTTTCTTTTTCCTCAAGAAAGAAAGAAAGTCCCCTCCTGTCCAGAAAGGCAAAGCAAAACAGTACTTTACTAAAAAGGTTTTTTGCAAAATGAGAAATTTCACCAGTCAGGAGGAGATATGCATACCTGGCACAAGTTCCATCACTATGTAAATGGGTTGCCTTTGTGTACAAACACCTATTAACTTGACGATGTTGGGATGATCATACTGCTTGAGGATCCTTAAGAAAAAGAACATTAAATAACAAGTTTTTCTTTCATTGACAGTTTTCTGATTAAGAAACTTCAAAACAAGTTTCTCAAGATATGAACCTCCTAGATTTTTTCCAAATTAATGAAAGAGGAAATAAATTGCTGTACAGTTGTATGTAACAGGTTATTTTTTTAATTTTCTAAATGTAATCATAATAAAATTAGTGTTCACCTGGCCTCTGAGAGGAACTTGATCTTTAGGTCTTGTGGGAGATCTTCTTTACAAGTCTTCACAGCCACAGGGGTCTTATCTTTTAACGTTCCTTTGTATACTTCTCCAAAGTTGCCCTACAACAGTTCACACTTGGTCAGTCAGGGTCTCCTTTTTACTCAAACAACATTTCATCATTTCATCAGTCAACATTTCATATTTTTGTTTCAACTGCTATAAAGGCCTCAAACATAAAATCTCTCAAAAAATATATATAAAAGGATATATAATAGGATAATATATATAATAGGACACACTTTGCCTAGAAGTTCTCCCAGAATGACATCTTCATGATTAAGAATCCACTTTTTATCCTGAAAGACATCACACACACACACACCATAAAGTCCCCTGAACCTTAAAAAAAAATATTTTTATCATAATAGACATAATAATAAAAAAAGACATAATAATAGACATAATAAAAAAGATGGCTGAGAATTATAAGAAAACAATATATCGTAATAGAGTGAAAACAATATTGTTAGGGTAGGCACTAAGGAAAAATATTTTTTTAGGCTGGGAAAGCTCTTGGGGTTTCACTCATTTCGTGAAACTAACTTTCTATCAATACGTTCTTTTAATAGTTAATTTAATATCTGGATATAAAAGAACATGTGTTGCCTATATTGCGATAGTCATCAATGCCAGTGGAGGTTTCTACAGGTTATATGATGTACCTTGCTAACAGTATATAACATTTTCAACTATTGTCATTTATAAAAATTCAGAATTTCCTTCATAGAGCTGATGTAGATCATACACCTTAATTATAGCTTATAATAGCTAAAATGACATGCTGAAAAGAGAGACATCATAACAAATAGAGTAAAGGAATCAAAATGCATTACCTTTATGACTGGATTCAAGAGAACAACCCCAGACTTTTTGGTAATTACTTGTTTTGTAGTGTAATGGTGCTCAATCAACTGAGGAATAGTGTGAAATCCAGTGCCTTCAAATCTGTACTGATTCTGTGAAACAAAGTTGGAAGATAAACTTCTGTCTGTTCCTTACAATATATTAAAAAGATAATATTCACCTTTTGAAAACATTTTTAAAGTATGCCTTCTTAAAAAGAAACTAAAGTATGTAATATGTAAGTAAATTTTGTATCATTTCATACAAACATCCACTATTAAACAAGTAAAACAAATTGGCACTGCACAGGTCTTAAAGAGTTCAAATGTATCAGGCATTGAACAATATATTAGAATATGGTTACAGCTTCCATGACAACAATGACTTGTCTATCACATTTAGTAAGGAATTAATATTCTATATGACACCAATTGGGTGATAATACTTACATCAGCAAATTGAATGATGAAGTGTCTACGCTGGGCATCTGAGAACACAGACAGTACATATTCTCCAGGCTTGCCATGACTTTCACGCACCAGGAAATCTCCCTGTTGCTTTAGCAGCTCCTGAGCTTCTGTACGGGGTATCGCCCCATGGTACCACTCCTGCTCCCCCAGCGGCTTCTCACTGGTGGGAATCACTTCAAAAAACTGGAGAAAGACAGACAGCAATAGTATTTTTTTTTTAAATTAATATTAGAACTGTAAGTTAATTTATATTGATTTTTTGTTCCAAATTTGCTGTAATACACTAGGAAACCTAAACCAATTAAAAGCAAGAACACTTACTGAGGATGAGCCCAGTACAGACTTTGGCGATCGAATGATGCCAGCGATTGAGTGACGGAGAGTGTCAAATTTTGATACCTTGTCTTTATTTTTATCCTGTAATATGAATAAAATGGGTCAATAAGAAATAAGTACAAACAAAAACAAACACTATATTTTAAAAATTTGCAGCTATTTATTTATTTATTTACAGAAAGAAATGTGACTTTTGCAGAAAAGAATGTGGAAAGAAAAATAATAAAAAAGACAGAAAAATCTTACCACAGAGTTGACTGAACGTGCATCCTCCTCGTAGTTTACCACAGGTGGTGGCTCTTTACCCTCATTCTCCAGCATCTTAAACTCTAGGAGCTCCTTCTGGCAACTCAGTTTAGCCTCAGAGCAGCGCAACAGCTCCACTGTCTGCCTTAGCTCCTCCAGAGACTGCTTCTGACTCAGCAACAAAACCGCACTAAGAGAAAGCAAGAGCCCAGCTGTTTTAGAGGTGTAGAATTTATGTAGTAATTTAATCATTTCTGTTGGGTTATCTAACAAGCAAAGCTTACAGAATATGCTAAGCCCAAGATCTGCTACCCTATTTGTTCTCAGGGTCATGTACGCCTCATATTACTTTATTATTATAGTAATAAATGATATATATTATGTATTATTTAGAGTCATTCCACATCAAAAATAATCTGATATGAATGGTTTATCTTTGGGCTTAACATAGAGGGGGACTGATAAATACATTTTCACTGACTGGTCAACAGGTTTGAGGGGAAAAAAAGAGGAAGTTTTATTATTCAGTTATTTTCCACCTTTTTTGGGTGATCCTTCCCGTTTAGAGTCTGGCTGCATTTACCCATTAGTGATACTACCTGAGCAGTGCAATTTTTCTATCAATATTCATAAAAGCATACATAAAGTGCCCCTCTATGTTTGTGACAGAGACATTTTCCTTGATGTACCCTTCTAACTAAAGTTATCTGCATATATTTCAGTTGAAACTATATAATTATTACATGTAAAAATTCCTACACTTTTTATACATAGAACCCCTCGTGTCAGGGCACCATAATGTTTGTGTCAATTAGCTTCACAAGTTGTTGTGATTGCTCAGGTGTATTTGTTGCTTCATTAGTGCAGGTACAAGACTCCTAAACTTGCTTCTACTTTTTGAAGTCTGTAGTTGCCATTGTCAACAAGAAGAGAAAAGGTATGGCAATGAAATTCAAAGAAAGCTATTATGAGGCTGAAAAACAAGTATAAAACCATTAGAGACCTTGGTCAAACCTTAATGAAAATGAAAGTGACTATCGTCATTGTGAGAACACACAGCACAGCACATGGTGAACCACAACAAAATTGGATCTCTGCATTTAACCTATGCACAGACACACACCATGCAACGGGGAGCAGTGACAGGGATGGTACCTTTGCTCAAGGGTACCTCAGGGCAACCTACTGGTAAGGAGTCTGAACCCACAATCTTCCGATTCTGTGGCCAACTCCCTAACCACTAGGTCACCGCTGCCTTTAGGATTACCAAACTATCTGGAATATCAGTAAAAAGAAAGCATGTACTGCAGAGCTCTGCAATCATAAATTTGATCAGAAAATACCAGGCCTCAATGCAATTAAAAACTATGTATAGCAAAACACACCAAAACTGTTAGGAATGTACATACTCAGACTTCTTCTCACAGGTTTTGGTGGACTCTTCAATTTTGCTCTGCAGATCTATCATGAGGTCCTCTTTACTGCGCAGACTCTGCTGAGTCAGAAGCAGCTCCTCAGCTGTAGACTTCAACCTGTGAAAAAGTAATTTAAAAATCTGCATTTACATACTACTCCAAATAAAAGTCTAAAGCTGCCCAGAGATCAGTAATACACAAAATGGCAGGAAATAGGTACTGCAAATTGTAACATCAAAACCCTCATATTAGCTGAAATATTTTTGCAACTGACCTTGCTTTTTGTCCTCAAAAAAAATTGTTTTTCAACATTTTGTAGTCATTTTAGTTAGATGGTGATTTAGATAATAGGCTTTTAATTTGTTAAAAAAAAACAAAAAAAAAAAACACATGTACTCACAATAGTTGTAAACTTTCAGCAGTCAAATTATTCCACAGAATTTCATTGGCTTGAAGATTCTCTGTTTCCTCTAATAGTGAAACATCAAATTCTACATTTGGTTCTTTGGTTCCCGGTGATCTAGGGAAAAAATGATAGCAATAATAAATAATAATAATAATAATAATGACCTAATGACTGACTCACAGTCACATTGTCTGGGTTTGTGTCTGTATCTTCTTTAACTTACCCATACACTTCAATGAAGTTATCATACTCTGAAACAGGATCAATTTGGTCAATGGAGGTGTGTATTTCTTTGTGAACTTTCACTATTTCATCGGTTAAGAGGCTGGTGATTTCGCTGTACTCCTCCAAAATCCCCTTCCTAGAATTAAGCGCAATGAAATCTCCATCACTGTAGAACTAACATCTGGGTTCAAAGAAGAACATAACTCCCCATTCTTTCTGCTGATGAGTGCTTTACATGTGAACACCAGACTGGAAGTACAGACACGAGCCAAAAAAGGTTCTGTATTAAAGTTATTTGGAATTATGAGATATCGACTGATCAAAGTGTACATAAAGAAATTATATGGTTTTGGGAAAAAGAAAAAAAAAAAAAAAAAAAAAGACTATCTGTAAGACACTGGTTCACAAGCTAAATGCAGGAAAAGCATATACAATAAAATATGAGTAAAAAATAAAAAAAAGTGTTCTTTACTTAAATTTTTATATACTTTTAATACTTACTGCTCCCTATAAAAACTGCATAACAAGGCACTACAAGTAATTTAACAAATCTAGATGTAAATATGAGAAAACATCTCATTTTTTTCTTTTCTCAAACAAATGTCAAACAAATCTCAAACAAATCTCAAATGTCTTCATTAATGTCTTTGTGCACACACAAACAGATAAGGGTGTCCTATTGAAAAAATTTTAAAAAACAAATTCAAGACAAACCAACATAAAAATGCCCTGGTCCCTTGCGTTTCAAAAAGCTTTCATTAGTATCATAAAGTATAAGAATGCTTTGATAAATTTAACAAAGCTAAAACTGCAAATTGAAGAGGGCTCTTTGGTCAGGAGTGGTGTACTTCAAGGACACTTCAAAATGAAGTGAACCACATCAAAATGCTTCTTCCGCATTTACCCCATACACACAGTGTAGGGGTGAGTAGCCATATGCATAATACAGTACCTTAGTCAAGGGTACCTCGGGGGAACCTACTGGTCTGGAACTCTGACCTTCTAACTATGCTCCTAGTTCATAACCACTAGTCCACTGAAGCCAAGACAAAGGGGAGTGAGCCAGAAACTTTCCCATCCATGGACATGATATGAAAGCATAAAGCAGCTAATTAGGAGCTATTTTTTGACCCTGTGAGCCTATGAACACAAGTGCCTCCAAATAAAGAAAATAAAACTTAGCTGAGATGGGGAAGCCTGAGTACATCTCAACATATGGTTTCACTGCTATAGTACACTGATAGGGCAGAAAAAGGCATATTGCCCTCCAAAGACCAAGTAAAACAAGCTTTTAAAAAGTGTTTTAATTCAAAGCTGTTCAAAACTGGAAGAGACAATCTCCCCTTTTGTCCAAAATATTCCAGATAACAGAAATTCTGATATATATAAAAGCCCTCTTCTCTCAGTCACTTCTGACTAATTTATGTACACAAAACATTTCATGACACTTCAAAGTTTTCTAAATTTTAAATGTTAGACTTATCTAATACTTTTATTAAGTAATACCCCAAGATATATATATATATATATATATACACAATTTTTTGGACTTATTTCTTAAAAATAAACAATTTCCCATTTATTTTACTTCACTTGGTACTTTGTTAAGCTGCAATGACAGCCTCCAAGCTTCTTCCGCCATACTTTTCAGAATCACATAAGCTCAAACACACTGAATGGGGAGCATAAGTATTTTCAAATCTTTCCTTCTGTATTCAGCTTCAGAATCTGCGAAGACCACTACTGGACTTACACATTTTTCCTGAAGTCACTCTTGTGTTTGACCATCCTTTCTTATTGAAATGTAAACGTTTGCCACACCATTTTTTCGTCCCCTCCCCAGAGAGGCACATCTAATAGCAAAAAACTACAACTTTCATTGATTTCACTCTGCTATACATCAACGGCAAGACCCAATATTGACAGGTGTGTTTTTCTTAGAGATGTCCAATTCAATTAAACACAAATGAAATCCATTCTATTAGTGAAATGTTTGGGATGCATGACATCTCAACTTGTAAGTGCCATTACAATGGGTCAGAGTATTTATCGTTAAAAAAAAAGGCTGAATTATCCTATTTTCATAAGTTAACAAAACAATCAAAACATTAACCGACACTATATTAAAGTTTTCTCTATAATACTTCCTAATCTGTGCCACTTTCTTGCACCTTATGGTCCATTCTACCCTAAATAACACACAATAATCCAAAACTTACTTATATAGTTAATAATTAAAGGAAAAAAATTATAATTTGCTTGGGAAAAAAAAAACAATAAACAAACACACCAAAAATTAAACACTTCTAGTATGTCATTTGTGAGATTCAGCTGAAGTAAGAAGAGACTCACAGGGTGCTGATCATCTCCTCTTGCATCTTTTGGAGCGAGTCAAGCAATAGAGGCAGGGCGTTCTCATGGTAGTGTTCCTGGTGCAGCTGTGCACTGCGGACTGCTAACACATACTGGTTGTGCAGGTTATGCAGCTTCATGGTGGCTTTGTCATAGCGATCGCGTGCCTTCTCTGGCTCTTTGCCTAAGAGGGCCACAGAGATTAAGGATCATATGAATTTTTTATGATCTTTTGAACATCTGGATTGGTATTTGAAGTCTAGTTTCTTGAAAAGGACACTAGTCATTTAGCCATAATCTATTAAATATTCATCCTAGTTTGATGGATCAAAATACTGTAATACTGTAACATCTGGCTAAGGAATGTTATAAAACAAATAAATATTTAATGGAAGACACCTTACCAGAGTTAAAAGGGCCCTGCCACTAAAATCAAATGCATTCACGTTTTAGCTTTTGATGTAGTATATAAACCGTTTTAAAAAGTCACAATATCAAGACGGGCTTGTCACAAAATAAATTATTAAATGAAAACTGAATTACTGCTACAAAAGTTAAAACTGTACATCTGCCTTACAGTCGGTTCTCGTTTGCTACTTTATTGAAAGTGACTGTCATTGCAAATACACTGAATCACAGCATAATGCATTTTCAGCTTTTACATTTCCAGGGAAGCAGTGAAGGAGATGATACCTTGCTCAAGGGTACCTCAGAACAACCTACTGGCCTGGGGACTTGAATCCAATGACCTTCTGATTATGGGGCCTAATCCCTAACCACTAGGCTACTGCTACAAAGCCACTGGACATTACATTTTATCTGTTTTATGAAGACCAGTATTGAAATAAAATGCATTTTATAGCAAGACCAAACCATTTAGTATATAGTTAGAGCTCTGTAGAATATTCATCTGTTGAGTGCAGAAGAGCACAGCACATTAAAAAGTCTCTTACCCAAATATCTCTACTGAAACCCCAAGTAGTAGTACTGTGAGAAGTACTGTCACTACTAAAACCCAAGCTGCTTCTGGAACAATTGGCATCACAAGAGCAATTTTTGAAAAAAAAAAGGTTTCCATAGTTGAGATATTTCATAAAAGCTCATAATCAAACTCCAATCTGCGTGATCAGCTGAGTGCCTGGAAACTCCACTACTTCACTGGTAATATAAAACCTCAAATTGTTCCCTCAGAAAAACTACCCATAACACACAAAAAAATGGTATTAAATTGTTTTCAATTGTAAACAATTCAATTCTGTCAGTTATAAATGCAGTTGTGGAGATTAGTTTGAAAAACACCAGAGTTTCTGTTAATGAGGAGGAAGACAATGGAACAATTTTCTGAAATAGAAAGGCTTGCACTGGTTGACTATGACATACCTTTTACAACAGCTTCCTTGTATTTCTCTTTAGCACTATGAGCATCCTTACTCAACTGCCTATAGGCACTCTTCAGCTTTTCAAGGTCCGTTCTTGTAACCTGGAAACGATAAAATCAAGCTGTCTTAATATGTCTTAGTGGTTTCAGAGAAACTACATGAACGTTTGGGTTAGTGCTAGACTTGCCTTGTTCAGCTCAAACTCTATCTGCTGATGGATGCTCTGGTAGCTCCGCTTCACCTGCTGCTTGTCTTTGATCATCATGGTAAGGCGGTGGAGCGGGCCAGAGTTCAGCTCCTCAGCGTGACACTTCATGATCTTACTTAGCTGTTCTGTCTGCTGTACCATATGAGCCCATGACTGAAAGCAACAGAGGACAGAAGTCAAATAAACATACACAACATTCACTCTAAACCAGTCTTAATGCAATGATAAAATTGTTGCCTATGAAATAATTTCTCATGTGGAACTTTACAATCTGGATTGTCATGTCATTAGTTCACCTAATATGTATGTCTGAACTATTAGAGGAACAGGAGCTATTTCTGTTTATTTGTTTTAAGGCAGCATATTATATATATATATATATATATATATATATATATATATATATATATATATATATATATATATATCTATATATATATATATATATATATATATATATATACACACACACACACACACACACACACACACACACACATACACACATACACACACAGTTCTGTGCAAACGTTTTAGGCAGGTGTGAGAAAATGCTGTAAACAAAGAATGCTTTCAGAAATGGAAGTGTTAATCATTTATTTTCATCAATCAACAAAATGCAGTGAATGAACAAAAGAGAAATCTAAATCAAATCAATATTTGGTGTGACCACCCTTTGCCTTCAAAACAGCATCAATTCTTCTAGGTACACTTGCACACAGTTTTTGAAGGAACTCGGCTGGTAGGTCGTTCCAAACATGACTGTGTTTCAACCTACGTGTGAGATCGATGATCATCAGCACCTGTTTGGTAAAATTGGTTGATCATACACCGACTATAATCCTACAGAATCCCTGACTTTGTGCAAATTTTGCACAGTACTGTGTATGTATGTATCTATGTATGTGTGTGTATTTATTTATTTTTTTTATATATATTATATATATATATATATAAAAATATGGCACGGTGGCACAGTGGGTAGTGCTGTCGCTTCACAACGAGAAGGTCCTGGGTTTGAGTCCCAAACGGGGTGGTCCAAGTCCTTTCTTTGTGGAATTTGCATGTTGTCCCTGTGTCTGTGTGGGTTTCCTCCCACCATCCAAAGACTTGCACATCAGTCAGATTGGAGATGCAAAATTTCATCCTAGTTGTGTTAGTGAGTGTGTGTGTGTTTGTGTTACTACCCTGTGATGGACTGGTGACCTGTACGACGTGTTTCCTTCCTTTTCGGGCCGAGATAGGCTTAGGACAAGCGGTTATGATTGTAAGTTATGTATTATAGATTTTAGCCATGATGATATTTCAGTTTATACATCTCATGGCACTGTTGCCCAAAGAACCAAAAGATGGAGTCAAACACCTAATGTTTAACTTTTTACCGAACCAATAACCTGAATTTAAATATATTAGCTGAATATTTCAATACCTTTTATTCTGCATCAGTCTTTCAGACAGAAAAGGTTAGGAAATTATTGAGGGTGCTTGGCAACATTCAGCCTTAAGGAAACATTATTTGGTTATGAGGTCCTTTGAGTAAACACCATTTCTCCAATTTTCAATGAAATGTTTTATTTAAAACAAGGGAAAATGGCAAGCGTTTTAGAATTATTATGGTTTTAATTTAATTTAAAATGTTACGGGTGAACTACCTGAATACTAAATATTTTTATTTGTATACTTGTTTTAGCTGATGTGATGTGCACTTGAGACACCTGGCACCTTGAAAATGTTAATAAATAAAATTCTATATTGGTAATATTCTTCATTATTAATCAGTCAACTTATTGCCAATAATTTCTGACCACTAAAAACCTTTTTCTGTATTTGTCTAAAAGCAGGAACCATGCAGAAACATTAAGCTTTCACAAGAAAATAAATAGCTTCCAATTTATATTTTAACCAATGAGATACAGTAGTAGGCTGCAAACAAAAGGCCACAAAGTAATGATGCAATATTTCAATTTGGCCTTTCCCTCAACTCCTTTTGGGACCACAGTCAGATTTTCTCACAAACCCCCCCTTACTAATGATGGCTTCAAAACCTCCTACAGTATAACCTTTAACTATACTTGCAAAACAATTCCTTAGCTGATTCTTCTGATTTACCATCCCAAAAAAAAAAAAAGAAAAAAAAAAATCATCATCTTTTTCATCTTTCAGCTAAACCTGTTTAGGGGTTACCACAGTGGATCATCAGTTCTCTGCATCTTGCTCCTTCAAACCGACCACCAGCATTTTCTCTCTCAACATGTCCATAAACCTCCTCTTTGGTCTTCCTCCTTTCCTCTTTCCTGGCAGCTCCATCTTCAACATCCTCCTCCCGAAATTATCCTCGTCTCTCCTCTGGACATGTCCAAACCAACGCAACCATGCTTTTCTGACTTTGTCTCCAAAACATCTAACCTGAGCTGTCTCTCTAATATACTCAATTCTAATCCTGTCCATCCTCGTCACACCCAACGAAATATCAGCATCTTTAACTCCAGCTCTGCCTCCTGTCTTTTCGTCAGTGCCAGCGTCTCAAACCCATACAACATAGACGGGTACCAGGGAAAGTAAAAGGGAAGGTTTACAGGACAGTAGCGAGACCAGCTATCACAAATCACTCCAACCACTCTTCTCCACCCATTTAAAGTATATAACTTCCTCCACCAGTCACCTCTACTCCTTGCTCCCTTTCTTTCACAATCATGTATTCTGTTTTCATCCTACTCACTTTCATTCCTCTCCTCCCTAGAGCATATCTCCATCTCTCCAGGTTCTCCTCAAGCTGCAGCCTACTCCCACTGCAGATCACAATATCATCAGCAAACATCACTGTCCACGGAGATGCTTCCGTCACTCCTACTGCAGATCTCACCACTGTCACATATCCCCATTCATATCCTGAACTACTCTCACATACTTCCCTGTAACACCTGACTTGCTCATGAAACCACAACCGCAACCACTTGTGTACTGTATATTTGGTCACATAATTCTTCTTGTAGATATGTATATGCATCTTGGTAATATAGTATATATGTATATATATTTATATATTTATATAGATAGATAATTTATTATTATAGCTCCTGTACTTTTCTCCTTTCTCCTGTACTTGTGCCTCTTTCCTTATACCTCTATTTTTATATATCTTTTTTCTATTCTTTCTGTACATCTGTCACTTTTATAAGAGCCCTGTAAGGCCCAAATTTCCCATTCGTGGGATAATAAAAGATTACTCTACTCTACTCTACTCTACTCCTGTTGAGGCACCCTGTCATATGCTTTCTCCAAGTCCACAAAGATGCAATGCAACTCCTTCTGACCTTCTCCATCAACACTTTCAGAGCGAACTCTTTCATGGCATGAAACCATACTGCTGTTCACTAATCATCATCTCTTTTCTTAACCTAGCTTCCACTATGCTTCCCCATAACTTCATGCTGTGGCAGATCAACTTTATCCCTCTATAGTTACTACAGCTCTGTGCATCACCCTTATTCTTGAAAAGCGGTACCAGTACACTTTTTCTCCACTCCTCCGGCAGCCTCTCACTTTTCTAAAATTGTGTTAAACAGTCTGGTCAGAAACTCAACTGACATCTCTCATAAACATCCCCATGCTTCCACTGGTATGTCATCCGGACCAACAGCCTTTCCATTCTTCATCGCTGCCCTTACTTCCATCTTGCTTATTTGCTGTACTTCCTGGTTCACTATCCTCACTCCTTCCATCTGCTCAACATGCTCTGTTCACTCGTGAGTACGTTTCCATCGCCCTGACCTGCTAAACGTCTTTCCCAGCTCTGTCTCTCTGTCTACAGCCATTTCCTTTTCATGAAATCTACAACCATCTGACTTTCAGCATTCCTCTCCTTAAAATCTTATTTGCCCAACATCTCTTCAACACCTCTGTTCCATTAAAATAACCATTAAAATCTGCACTAATCACCACTCTCTCTCTCCCCTGGGTACACTCTCACTTCATCTAACTCACTCCAGAATTCTTTTTCCCCTCCATCTCACGATCAAGTTGTGGCGCATAAGCACTAACAACATTCATTATCACACCTTAAAAGACATATGGACTACAGAAAAATGTAAAAAACCATACAGCAAATCAGCCATAACATTAAAACCACCTACCTAATATTGTGTAGTTGCCCTTTATGCAGCTAAAACAGCTCAGACCTGTTGAAGGACAGACTCCACAAAACCTCTGTAGGTATATTGTTGTATTTGGCACCAAGAAGCAAGAAGCAAGCCCTGTAAGTTGCAAGGCAGTGCCTCCATGAATTGGACTATTTTGTCCAGCACATCCCACAGATGCACAATCGGAATGAGAACTGGGTACTTTAGAAGTCCGCGCTTCAAAACACATGATCGGAAGTAGCTGATGTCTCAGTAGCTTGCTAACATGACATCATTATTGATGATTTGTGCCTGAAGCGATATTTGGAGATATTTTATGTTGTATTAACCCCTGTGATGTCATATGATGCCCTAAATTTAAATGAAATCCAGTAACGTTTGTTTAACTTTTCCGTTCCTTTAATATCAGCACAGACTGGCAGGGTCTCCAAAAGAGTGCTGCAAGTAGCATGGTAAAAAATTGTGTTCTTTTTTTATTTGGAGGTTTGTTGTGAGACACTAAAATTTTAAATTAAGCTGAGGAGGGCTTACTGACTTAATTACAACTGCTGATAAATTATTGGCTGTTTAAAGAGTTCTCCCATGTCATGAGGGAACTTTTCAAAAGCTATAACCCTTCTAAGTTTATAGAACTCTGTATAGTTTTATGTGTAAAACTATAACTCTTATTCCAAGGGATAATGGGAAACTCGAAAACAAGATGTAGGGTAAATGGGAGACGCACCAGTAGTGCACCTTTTTCATGTTCTTCAATCCATCCCTGAACTGGCAGGGCACATCATCCTGCTGAAAGAGACCACTGCCATTAGGAAATACTGTAGCCCTGGTCTATTTGGTCTACAACAAGGACTCATTGTTCAGCAATTTGTATAGAGGCTCTTCAGAGGCAGACAGACTACCTGTTCAAAGGGGTTACAATCCCAGATCTTTCACCCCATATTATTGGATCAATATCATTCACCCAATGATGTGGCTGATCAGTGTATGTGCTCCAATCTATTGTTACATAAAATCAATAGTTCTCAATTATTCTTTTATAGATGTTGTTGGGAAGTTAATAACAGTATGTCCCAATTGCCAAAATTCTGAAAATACTTTTTGAAAATCAACCTTGCAACAGTATCTGTGAAAAATGCATATATGGGTAGAACAAAGTCGGTTAAGCAGTTGGATGCACGAAGACTACTTACCTTGGAGACTGTGCTGATGTAGTGAATCTGGGAGGAGTTGTCATGCTTGTCCACCTGCTGGCTTATGTTCAGCAGGAGTGATGCATACTCCTTGTCACTTTTCACACGTAGGGTCATGAAGCGCTTTACTGTCTCCAGCAGCTTCAGCTCCCAGTCCTGCAGCTTGATCAGGCCCTCATGGGAGTTCCGCAAGTCCCGGCCAAACCCCATATCAGTTGCAAGGCAAGTAGTTTATCTATATCTCACCAGGGTGCAGCCCTGCACTCAGGTCTGCATTTCTTGTGCTGAATATGAAAATGAAGTTTTTAAATAATTAATTCATGAATAATGAATGAAGGCTGTTAATGTTGCCAGCTAGCATAATGTCAGATATTAAAGAAGCATGGGTAATAATAAGTTACAGACCTTAAAGGTGACCACGCACTACAGATTAAGTTAGTAATTTGAAGAAAACAATAACAACTGGAAACACTCCTTGCAGAAAACACAGGTTTCTGATTTTAAGTAACAGGCTTCTTTCTTATGAAAATCTCACTGCAAAGCTAAGCATAGTCCTATACTTGGCGATATATAGTATGCAGGATGTGAGGGTGCAGTTGGCTGCTTTTTGAGTGTGTAGCCAAAATGCAAACTAGTTGAGGTAAACAGAGCAAAATTATAGGACACCTTGTGACATAACATAGCCAAATACTATTTTTAAGCTTAAAATAATGATCAAATTAATTAACATCTTTTTCATCTTCTTTTTCTGTCGGCTTCTCCCATTTAGGGATCACCACAGCAGATCAACAGTCTTCATTTCATCCTGTCCTCTGCATCTTCCTTCCTCCAAACCAACCACCTACATGTCCTCTTTCACCACGTCCATAAACCTCCTCCTAGCTCTTCCTCTTTTCCTCTTTCCTGGCAGCTCCATCTTCAACATCCTTCCCCCAATATAATCCTCTTCTCTCCTCTGGACGTGTCCAAACCAATGCAACCCTGCTTTTCTGACTTTGTCTCCAAAACATCTAACCTGAGCTGTCCCTATAATATACTAGTTCCTAATCCTGTCCATCCCCGTCTCACCCAACAAAAATCTCAGCATCTTTATCTCCAGCTCTGCATCCTGTCTTTTCGTCAGTGCCAGCGTCTGACAAAACCCATACAACATAGTTGGTCTCATTACTGTCCTGTAAAACTTCCCTTTTAGTCTTGCTGGTACCCGTCTATCACAAATCACTCCAACCACTCTTCTCCACCCATTTAAAGTATATAACTTCCTCCACCAGTCACCTCTACTCCTTACATCCTAATCACTCCACTTTCCTCCCTTTCATTCACACACATGTATTCTGTTTTCATCCTACTCACTTTCATTCCTCTCTTCTCTAGAGCATATCTTTCCAGGTTCTCCTCAAGCTGCAGCCTACTCTCAATGCAGATCACAATATCATCAGCAAACATCATCGTCCCCGGAGACTCCTGTCTAACCTCATCCTTCAACCTGTCCATTACTCTTACAAACGAAAAGGCTCAGCGCTGATCATTGATGTAATCAACTCTCTACCTTAAATGCATCCATCACTCCCACTGTAGATCTCACCACTGTCACACTGCCCTCATACATATCCTGAACTACTCTCACATACTTCTCTGCCACTCCTGACTTCCTCATACAAAACCACAACTCTTCTCTAAGCACCCTGTCATATGCTTTCTCCAAGTCCACAAAGGCACAATCAAACTCCTTCTGACCTTCTCTGTGCTTCTCCATCAACACCCTCAGAGCAAACATTGCATCTGTGGTGCTCTTTCTCAGCATGAAACCGTACTGCTGTTCACTGATCATCACCTCTTTTCTTAACCTAGCTTCTACTACTCTTTCCCATAACTTCATGCTGTGGCTGATCAACTTTATACCTCTATAATTACTACAGCTCTGTGCATCACCCTTATTCTTGAAAAGCGGCACCAGTATACTGTGTGTCCACTCCTCATGCATCCTCTCACTTTCTAAGAGTGTGTTAAAAGGTCTGGTCAGAAAGTCAACTACCACCTTCCCTAAACATCTCCATGCTTCCACAGGTATGTCATCCAAACCAACAGCCTTTACATTCTTCATTCTCCTCATCGCTTGCTTCCTTGCTGCAATTCCTGGTTCACTTTCCTCACATCATCCAGTCTTTTCTCTCTCTCTCTCTCTCTCTCTCTCTCTCTCTCCCTCTCCATCAGACCCTCCTTACTTTACTCCTCCCATCTGCTCAACACGCTCTGTTAACCTGTGAGTATATTTCCATTTCCATCCTTTATTGCCCTGACCTGCTGTACATCTTTCCCAGCTCTGTCTCTCTGTCTAGCCAATCAGTATAGGTCCTTTTTCCCCTCTTTACTGTCCAACCCCTCATACAATTCACCAAACACCTTATCTTTGGCCTTCGCCACTTCTTTCTTCGCCCTGCGGTTCATCTCCTTGTACACCTGTCTACTTTCTTCATCTCTCTGACTGTCCCACTTATTCTTTGCCTCCCTCTTCTTCTGTATGCACTCCTGGACTTCTTGGTTCCACCACCAGGTTTCCTTATCCTCCTTCTTCCTTCCAGATGTCACACCAAGTACTTTTCTAGCTGTCTGCCTCTCTGCAGTAGTTTCCCAGCAATCTGGTAGCTCTTCAACACCTCCCAGTGCCTGTGTTAACTCCTGCCTGAATTCAAGCTTGCAGTCCTCCTTCTTCAGCTTCCACCACTTGATCCTCAACTCTGCCCTCACTCTCCTCCTCTTCTTCACCTCAAAGGTCATCCTACAGACCACCATCCTATGCTGTTTAGCTACGCTCTCCCCTGTCACTACTTTACAGTCTCCAATGTCCTTCAGACTGACCCGCCTGCAAAGGATATTAATCCACCTGTGAGCATCTTCCTCCACTCATACACGTCACCCTGTGCTCCTCCCTCTTCTTAAAAAAAGGATTTACTACAGCCATTTCCAACCTTTTCACAAAATCTACAACCATCTGATCTTCAGCATTCCTCTCCTTGACACCATACCTACCCATCACCTCCTCGTCACCTCTGTTCCCTTCACCAACATCTCCATTAAAATCTGCACCAATCACCACTCTCTCTCCCTTGAGTACACTCTCTATCACTTCATCTAACTCACTCCAGATTTCTTCTCTCTTCCATCTCACAACCAACTTGTGGGGCATAAGTAAACTCATCACCCTATCTGACACCCTCTTCACCTCCAAAACACTCTCCACATACTCTTCCTTCAGGATAACACCTTCCCCATTCCTCCTTCCATCCACACAATGGTAAAACAATTTAACCCCCCCTCCAATACACCTGACTTTACTATCCCTCCATCTAGCTCTTGCACACACAAAATATCCACCATCCTTCTCTCCATCATATCAGCTAATTCCCTACCTTTACCAGTCATGCTGCCAACATTCTAAGTTCCTCCCCTTACTTCCACATTCTTCCCCTTCTTTCTCTCCTCGTCCCTCTAGACATGCTTTCCTCCTCTTCTTCTTCTCCTTTTGCCAACAGTAGTCCAATTTCCACAAGCACTCTGTAGGCTAACAGCACTGGTGGCAGTCGTTGTTAACCCAGGCCTCGACTGATCTGATATGGAATTCTGTTTTGTTGTCTGCATATTGATTTGGCAAAAGTTTTACACCAGATGCCCTTCCTGATGTAACCCTCCCCATTTATTCAGGCTTGGGACCTGCACGAAGTAATACACTGGCTTGTGCACATCAAAGGGATTTTAATGTGTTACTTATTTGATCCTTGTTTCTTTAGGAAGTGTAAAGCTAGATTTCTTATTTAAAACTGACTACTTTTCCCTGGCTGAACTAGTAAAAAATGTCTCTTAGTTTTAGTTTGATTTATCTCCCAATAGATAAGCAGCGAGCAATCAAGATTGGATGGCAATGCAGTTGTTTATATAGTTTATAATGATTGTATAGTGTATTGCCCTAATGTATGCTGGATACTGCACTTGAGCGATCAAGGAGCTTTTCATTTTCACTTAAACATAAATCTTTTCTTAATAGGATATTTTGAGCTAATTGCTAAATATGCAAATTGATCCGTTTTTTGCAATAAATTGCATCAAATCAAATAAATATCCTTTTCTGGGCATATTATAACATGTTTCACTACAAAATGTAAATTTTTTATAATAATCATTTTAGAATATCATTATATTAGAATATCATTTTATAAGTTTAACTGGATTGGTTCAGAACAGTATAAAAAAAATGCTGTATTATAAGAATTACATTCTAGTACTGCAGATTTCTTTTTCGTTTTGATTTTTTTTTTTTCTGCATTATGAAAATGTCCTTAAGCAAACATCTGTTAAACTTGCTTAAAGCTTGATGAGCATTATTGTCCAAAAGTATTTGCTCCTTACTCACTAGCTGGCACATGAATACAACCCTCACGCAATCTTAGCCTACAAAAAGATTCTAGAAACTTTAAAACACACTGGATGCACTGCGTCGGCAAACCGAACTTGCTTCTCAAATTCATAATCCTCTCTCACCCACTGAACAATGACGTTGTTGGGCGCCCATTAGTGGGAGTCTACCTCAACAAGGATTTGCTGTGTGCAACAGAAAACCTCTGTGGGAGAAACCAGCACTTCAATGGCACTTCAGAGCAAGAATTATTGTGGAATGTCCAAACTCTGTACGAGACTCATGAACAACAAAATAACCGATGGAAACCAAGAACTACTCACAACTCAAAAGCTCTTCATTCTTCAGCATGTACAGAAATAACCCAAATACTGAGGTACCTCAGGCTTCTGACTTTTAGCAGACATATGTATTTAACCTGACAGATCAAAGGCAAATATTAGAGAACTTCCCTAACAGACCAATGAAGGAAAAGTTGACAGTTTGTTGGTAAATATGTAGCTGATGCTTGCTAAAACACCTCCTGTGCGTCTGCAGCCCTTTAATACCTCCTGTAAACAACAGAATGAAAACAAGGAAAATTACAAGATTACTTGACCAGACGAAAACAACTGGAGTTTTCATTTGAATAATATAAATCAATCAATAAAAACCTGCAGGCAGTGAACGAGAAGGTGCAGAGTTATTGCTGTACATCATGATCGTCCTCTTTTAGTGAAGCTCCTCTGCTCGAATTTGCAGCAGTGAGAGACGGATCATCTCTGGAGCTCTATTTTGCTACGAGTTGACTCACTGTAAGCAGGATTCCCTCGGACACCGCGCGGAAAGCATTTCCAAGATGCTTCATGAGTTTACAAACAGCGAACGTATACTAAAGAAGCTGCTTGGTCAAAATAACACACTCGACCCGCGTCTTTCCAACTGAAATTCGCTTCCATTAGCCCGCTAGCTAACTAACGAACGTGCTAGCAGACCTGCTAATGTGGAGTGGTGTTTCCATTTGGAAAACCCTTGAAATCCTGGACAAGAGGGCGCAGGAGCTAGATGCACACTAGTGACACTGTTTGTTTAGGTCTGTAGGTATAAAGTAAAATGCTGTAGCGACTTACTTAATAATGAGTGGTGGTGCCTCTCCTTGTTTCCTGATTCCTTGATATTCCTCTTTTCTTCAGCTCGTTTGCCGGAGCAGGGATTCGGGAGGGGTTTCCGCTCAGGACTGCTGAGCCTGGTTCATGACGTTTACAGCTACAGAGGCCCCTGCCTGCGGCCGCTCCGGAGCTCTGAGTGTCTGACGTGAATCACAGAAGGGCTCCATGAGAAACGATTTTCAGTTCTGCTCGTTGGAGAGTATGTTTGAAACGTTATGATCGAATTTGCCTCAAATGTATAGTGCTCGGTCAGATATCTCAGGAACCTGTTTTTTTTTTCTGAGCACCTTTTTTACCCCCCTTTGTTACCTTTTTCCTGTGGCCAATGGCAAGTCGTGTCTAGTAGTTTCAGTGAATTGGTATAATAAATGGTATAAGATTATGTTTGATTTTATTCGACATGAGATCAGTTTGTAACTGTTGGATCTTGTGTCTGAAACAATGGTTGGCACATGCTGTGGCATGGATGTGTCAAAAAACTATGAGCGCGAGAGAGAGAGATTAAATTACAACAGCGAGCGAGTTACACGACTGTCACGTGGTTTTGCCCGACGTGTGGTCACGTGACGCGCAGTCAGCTGAGCCCTGGTTCTGATTCTCGCTGTTGACCTTCGCTTGGGAATACATCGTCTTTCTTCTTGCGTCTTTTTGAACCATGGCAAGCCAGTCTCAAGGCATTCAGCAGTTGTTACAGGCTGAAAAACGGGCCGCGGAAAAAGTGGCCGAAGCCCGGAAACGTAAGTTTTCTTCTACTAATGACTGGAAGTCAAAAAATCAACGAGGGAAGATGGCTGGCTAACTGGCTAGTTAGCAAGTCATTACCATCTTTTCTCTCAAAAATGAAAGGTGACAGGCACTAGAAATAGAGGTTTTCTTCAGATTAAGTTGCCGATGCTTTAAATAAACGCTGAACCGATAACAAATACTACATTTGCATTAGATGCGGCTAGTGAGCTTGTTGTAGACGCTCCCGATGGAAGCCCTGAAGGCTCGTCACGCGCCGGTTTTTCTCGGCGTGTGAACTGAAGGTGTAAATGATGTTCTCATGTAAAGCGATCTTTAAGGAGAAGCATTGAATAATTTCGTTTTTCTCAGCAAGTTAATGTTTTGCTGGATCGCCAGATTAAGCTCATATCTGTTGTATTTAGGTGAGAAGTGAAAATGTAATTAACCGTTTTCATCTGGCTCAACCTCTATGAAGGTATCTACTGACAGATGGGAGCTGGGTTAATTGGGGGGTGTAGATTAAAAGGTTGACTGCAGTTAAAACATTACTTCACTTTGGAATGATTCAGCCACGTGATTGGTCATGCAATGGTGAGTGGATGGATTATTATACAACCCTAGCTTATATTGTAAAATGTATCTTTACATCTTTAGCAGAGTAACACTTTTTTTTTTTTTTTTTTTTCTTGCTCAAGGTAATTACTATTCCCATAGCACGCTACCCATACTCAGTTCCCTTTGAATTGATCTGAATTGATTTGAATTTTCTGCTTTTGGCTTGAACATTTTGTGAAAATTGTGAACATTTTGTATCTCTATAATGATTACATGCTTTCTCTGTTATTGTCTGTATGAACCTTTCGAGAATAAGGCCATTCAGATCTGCTTTAAACGTAATAATATGAACTTTATATTCCTTTTTTGTTTTTAGGGAAGAACCGACGTCTGAAGCAAGCCAAAGAGGAAGCTCAGGCAGAGATAGAGCAATACCGTCTGCAGAGGGAAAAAGAGTTCAAGACCAAGGAGGCTGCGGTGAGGCCTAGTTAGACATTGGATTTCCTTAAGATTTGTTTTAACAAACATTCAGTTATGCAGGATGCCAATTATTTTAGCAATTTTTTTTTTTTTCTTGCTTTTTGTAAGAATGCTTTGAACATTTGTAAGATTACAGGTATGAAACAGGCATTGAAGGTTTTAGGACAGTTATTTATATTTTCCTTGAAGTGGATGATTACAGTTTGTGTCATTCCAAAATTCCAGAAGCACTTGAAGAAATAGATGACCTGGTAGTCTTATTACACAGAGGGCTACAATTTAGGAAGATTATTCAGTCTTTAAGTAACTGTTCTCACTCAATGGCAAATAGTAGCATATTTCATCCAGTGGTGTGAAATGTATTGGCTGCTGTGTTCCTGTGAGAGTGAAATCCTTTTTCCGTGGTCACACTGAATGTGAGTTTCCGTTCCTATAGTAACCTTTCCAAAGTGATTCATTTTCATGCTCATATTGAACATGTACAGGCATTTAAATTGGCAACTGATGCTGCGATTACTGACCTATATTTTGCAAAAACCTACATTTGAATCTTGATGAGTTGCTCCTGTTTTTTTTTTTTTTTTTTTTTAGGCTTTGGGTTCTCATGGCAACTCTGCTGTTGAGGTTGACAAAGAGACTCTTGACAAGATGAGTCGCATCCAAAGCAGTTACCAGCAGAATCGCGGCGCTGTGCTGAACAACCTACTGAAGATGGTTTGTGACATCAAGCCAGAGATCCATGCCAATTACCGTGTTGCTGGATAAAGATTTGCAACCTTTAAAACACAAGTAATACTGAGACTAAATTTTGCAATTTGCAGTCATAAAAATGTTACAGTCCTATTAACAGAACCTGTGCCCAGTGGTTGATAAGCCCCTTATTTACATAATTTACCTAATTAAATTATAAATAATTAAGTTCTGATGGAATACTTTGATACAAAGTGTTTACTGCGAGTCTCAACATTGACATTAAGAGATGCTTGTATTTTTGTGTGCTGGAGCTTAATGGTAGTTTGTGGTGGTAAGTTTTCCAAATGGGTTCAATGAAATTAAATGCATTTTCTTTATTATTAGTTACTTACTCCTTATTCATCCATGATTTGCATTCCCTTTGTGAATGGTATTGATGTGTGCCTGTGCATTGTGTTATGTCTGGTGTGTTTAATTTATAAATAATGAAAATGTTTTAAAGTTAAAAGCTAGTTTAAAACATGGATATGAACAGTCATTTTTGTGTCTCATTTGTCTGATAAATGTTTCACTTATTGTTGAGAAATGCTAATTCAGTTCATTTAATTTTGTCAACCTTTTTGTTATAGCTTATTCTGTCTATGCTTGCAGTGAAAATTGTATTTAAAAAAAAGTGTTATTGCATTAAATGTTTCTGTGTACACATGGATTGATCAGCGTGGGTTTATTCTTTTTTTGGTTTTACAGTTGTGTTTTTAAAGTGTAATATTAAGCTGGAAAAGCATAATCGTGAACACTACATCCTCTGCTTCTCATCCCGAAAGTTATGCTGCCTTCAAATTAAAGCTGTATGCAGGAAAAAAAAAATCGTCAGTTGTATCGCTTTAAAATGGAGAGCGCTAACTAATATCTCAATGGCCGGCATCTGCAATAAATTCATTCGGTTATATGAACACTTAATCTACATCTGAAACAATTTTTGACAACTGAATACATCTCACTAATGTCTATTTTACGCTGTTAGATTGTTCTGATTCCCACTTTATGTCACATATGTAGCACTGAATGGATCTTTGTACGGAATTGCATCACACCACTACAAACCATGTGAAGTAAAATACAAATGATTCAAAATAAAAGTGCAAAACTGAAGTTACCGTTTCATGATATTATTGTACGTAATAAAATGACATAAAAATGCAAATTATATATTTTTTTAATCTACTGACTGTTGATGTCCATTGAAGATATTATTTTATTTATTTATTTAACACACTTAAAAGACCAGTAATTTAAGAGGTCTAAGAAGTAGATTATTTTAATCAAATAAAGAGAGATCGTGCGTGAGAAAAATAAACGAGGTTAGAGTTTGGTTTGGTAATTGCTCTAAACATTTTTATAGATAATCCAAACCAGCTATTGGTGGTAATATAATATTTGTTTACGTCAATGATTTTGCAGAAGTTACGTTTACTAAAACATCAATAATAGGCACCATTTGGGCCGATTTTTTAGAATGCATAGAAAGATGAATTCGTGCGCGGTGTTGAAAATAAATTATAATTAAACAGACATTTATAAAAGAGGACTTTTATTTTAGCGTGTTCTTTGAGTCAAGGACACTCATTGTAGCTTGCTTCTTTTCCGCCACGTTACGTGACACTTTCGGAGCGTTTGCGGCACTGATTGTTGCAGTGTTGGGATGGTTGTTTCTTCGACGTCTATATTTTGAATAAAAAAACAAACAAACACTAACAGACTGCACCAAGTCAAAGAAACACGGTGAGTTACTTTTAAAATCACAGATGTAATTTAACTGTCAAATCTTCTTTTTAGGATTATGCTTCCGTTTTTTGACCTCTGTAAGTTTCATTGCTATCTGCAAAAACTCAGCTGGGTCATGTTTGCTTAACAATTAAGAATGGATGTGGAAAATCGATTAAGTGTTTTTCAGCACGAATTGTAACTGTTTAATCAATATGCCTGAAACAGTCACATCGAACCCACTAAAAGTTGGCCATGAAACTTGACTAATAAATATCCTCAGTAGTATCCTTAAACTCCTCTATTTAAGATGGCAAAGACTGAAGTAGCATCCACCTGTTGTTAACTATTTGGCCTTTTCTAAGGCATGTGAAAGATAAACCGTATTTAATTCATCTTTTTGGGAATAGAATAGGTTGAGGTAAAAGCAATACAGATGCAATGCTTGCAGGTGTTTTTAAGGGGAACAGAAGGTCAGAAGGAGTTACAACGTGCCTTTGTGGACTTGGAGAAAGCATATGACAGGGTGCTTAGAGTTTTGGTCTTGTATGAAGAAGTCAGGTGTTACTGTGAAGTATGTGACAGGAGGGGAAGCGAAAATGACAACCCTTCTCATTGCGAGGTCACAGAACAGCACACAGTGAACCACAGCGAACTGGACCTCTTAACCCATGCAAACAGTGAAAGCACCTGGGGAGCAGTGATTGGGATGGTACCTTGCTCAAGGGTACCTCAGTGCAACCTTCTGGTGAGGGAATTGAACCCACAATCTTCCGATGCGGGGGCAACTCCCTAACCAGTAGGCCACTGCTGCCCAGAAGTTCAGGATATGTATGAGGTCAGTGTGACTGTGGTGAGATCTGCAGTATGAGTGACAGATGCATTTAAGGTAGAGGTTGGATTACATCAAGGATCCTCTGGACAGGAGAGGAATGAAAGTGAGTAGGAGAAAGACAGAATACAGTGTGAACAAAATTGAGCAAAGTGAAGTGGTTAGGATGCAGGGAGTAGAGGTGACAACGGTGGAGGAATTTTAATACTTGGGATCAACAGTTCAGAGTAACAGTGAGTGTGGAAAAGAGGTGAAAAAAAGTGCAGGCAGGTTGGAATGGATGGAGTGGCAAATAGTGTTTTGTGGCTGGAGTGTTTTGTGACAGACAGGTACCAGCAAGAGTGAAAGGCAAGGTTTACAAGACATTCGTGAGACCAGTTATGTTGTACGGGTTGGAGATGTTGGCACTGATGTAAAGACAGGAGGCAGAGCTGCAGGGGTCAGAGTAAAGATGCTGAGATTTTCATTGGGTGTTAAGAGGATGGACAGGATTAGGAATGAGTATTTTAGAGGAGTATTTTAGACAGATCAGGTTGGACGTCATGGAGACTTTTAGAGAAGAGTTAGAGAAGCAAGGTTGTGTTGGTTAGGACATGTTCAGAGTAGACGGGGATTATATTGGGAGGAGGATGTTGAAGATGGAGCTGCCAGGAAAGAGGAAAAGAGGAAGACCACAGAGGAGGTTTATGGACGTGGTGAGAGAGGACATGCAGGTGGTCGGTTTGAAAGAGGAAGATGCAGAGAACCAAAAGAAATGGAAACAGATGCAATAATACGGCGACCCCTAAATGGGAGCAGCCGAAAGAAGTAGAAGTAAGTTGCTCTATTGGTTTGTTATCTAGGGGAATTTTGAGGGCAAATCAACTTTTTGTCTATGTTCCTCAAACCATCACTGTACAACTTTTACAGTGTGGTAGGATGGATAATCCTCCTGAATAAAACCACCAACGTTAGGGCATATCTTTGCCATGAAGCGGTTTGCATGGTCTGCTAATGTTTAGGAAGGTGGTACATGATGCATGCTAGTCCCATCTCTTTCCCAACATCCAGTTGTGCTGCAATGTAGGCATTTTCTGCAGTGGATGGGGATCAGCATGGGCAACCTTTTGTATTCTGAAACTTTTTTGTCAAAGCCACCATTTTTTTCAGCACTTTATCTTGTAGTAGTTCTATTATAAACCATGCTATAATGTTCTCTGGGCTTGAGGAATTTGATTTATTTAAATAATGTAAGGAAACTTACAATAGCGGAACAATATATAACAGAAAGGAAACTGATGATCCGCAGTGGTGACTCCTGAAAGGGAACAGCCGAAAGAAGAATATACAGCAAAATGTGTATAAATCATAAATCGCAGCACTGATGTCATGAAATAAAGACTGGTGATCAAGAGTAAAGAACATTCCAGTTCCTATTCCAGTTGATAATTGTGCACACCTAGTTGTTGTGGTCAGTGGTGTAACCTGATGAAGAACTTGGCTCCAAAGTGAGATTAATGACAACTTGCACCTGGTGATTAGGATTAATTTTAAAGCTATTGAGGTGTAATAGTATTGTTTAAATCCAGGAGGTTTAGATTAACACCCATGAAGTCCAAGATGCCTGACATTTACCACTTGGGTTAAATTTCAGCTCAGCAAAAAAAAAATGCTTGGCCCAGATTCCCTGTATGTAGAGCCAAAAACAATCTCTTGCCAATGCAGATTAACAAATGGAACACTTTTTGAAGGGACTGTCATTCATGTATAACACGTCTCTTTTTTAACTACAGATTAAAAGGGCATTCAGGCTGAAATGTAGAATTGTTTAAGGTTGTGAAATTTTGACCATAAGTGGAGTTTGACTCTTTACATAAATGCTGCTCTTTGTTCCATAGCTTGAGCTCTGCTACTTTGAAAATAGGCTGGTTGCCCCAACAGCAGAAGTAACATTGCAAAACTGTCTGTAGAAAAGTAGTTGGTGGTATTTAACAATGCAGTATAATATATTACAGACATTAATTGATATCAAATGCTATAAATTGTTGTGCAAATAAAGTTATCAAGACTATTAATATTATAATTCTTATTATTTCCAGAAAGGAAATGTATTATTTTATTTTTTATTAAATTAATTTTTAACTTAACTTTGAAAGTTTGATACAATCCAAAACATCCAGCAAATGTAAATCACATGCAGTTCAACTGTTTTATCCTAGATATTATGCGTGACGTGCATAAAATAAACACAGAAAACAAAGTGCTTAGCAACAGGGCATGGCGTTATTTTTTATTTTTTTCTCTCACAGCCCTTTACCACTAAAATTCAGTATTGCAATATCCTGTGATACAGAGGGTATGTTCCAGCACTACTTTACGATAGACAGTAAATAATAATTGCAGTGTTGTTTTATGTTTGTGTTAATGTGCTGACTAAGAATTTGTAGAGGTTGCTGTATTTTCCTTGTGTCTGAAAAGACAGATTGTTAAATGCATGGATCAAAAGCAATGTGGCCAATGAGTTAACTGGGAAAACTTATGCAAAACCATTTCAAAACCTCACTTTATGGAGTGTGCCATTGCATCTACAGTTCTTTTATTTGCCACAAAAGGTAAATTAAGTATTCACATGTGAACAGTCAAATCTCCTAATGCTTTAATGTAATCTGCTCACTTTTTAATGTCATATTTAGTAGGTGCTCAGGACTCATTTTGTCACAAGCATTATGGTAACACAGGACACATCATTAGATTTTAGAATAAGTTCTATGATGTATCATAATGTTTCAGAGAAACAGATTAGATCAGTGATGCCTACAGTGCTGGACATTGTACTGTTCTCGCCTCACAAGGAGGCCCTATTTTATGACTCCTGGAGTCTCCATATCTAATCATAAACTGAAATGTTTGACAAAGTCCATACAGCAGCAGATTATTAGGGGTATTTTAAAAAGTAAAATCCTGTTGTGAAGTTACTATTCATAATGAGATTGTGATATCATGAATTGGTTGTATTGCTTATAATCATAATTAGCAGAAATTTGTTATATCCTACTGAATATATCCTCCTCTGAAGAATGGCAGCTTTTTGTAGTGTCATTGCTTTTAAGTTTAATAAACCAATCAGGCACAACATTAAAACCACTGACAGATGAGATAAAAGACACTTATCTCATTATCTCACTACAATGACAACAGTATTCCTGAATTATGCTCTTTGGATGGGATAATAATAATTAACAATAATGCACCCTGCCACACTGCAAAAAAACTATTCAAGAATGTTTGCGGAAAGACAGAGTCAAAGATGTTGACTGGGGCAGTGGTGGCCTAGTGGTTAGGGAGTTGGCCCCAGGATCGGCTCCTGCCGCACTGTTTGTATGGGTGAAAAGCAGAGGTTGATTTCCCTTGCGAATGTGTGCTGTGCCGTGTTTCACAATGACAAATAGTCACTTTCACTTGCACCACTTGCATCATTCAAATTCCACAGATCTTTGTCTGATCAAGCCAGAATGATCATAGAATTTTGAATTAGGAAATAATATTAAACATTTGATTCAGTTAATCATTACACGAAGAGACTGAAGGAAGTGAGCTCAATAATGTGATTTCCAAAAGAAATCTTCTGGCTTGATGCTTCTCATTCTATTGTTACATGCAATGAAATGTGAAGAAAGCTGGCGTGAAGAAGAGGAGGCGAATTAGACATTGAGGCAAGTTTGTGGAGTGGGAGTGGACAAAGCTTTGTGATTTGCTCATTATGTGCTGGAGGAAATTAGAGACAGGAGAAAGATCACATGAGGAGCTCAGTCATGACAGATCAGCTTAGGGCTATCAGCCAAATACAGTTCACTACCATTTGCTTTGAGCTGCTTTTATCTAAATGATCTCTCCGTGCCCTCATTGAACTTCAGTCTTTTAATGACACTGAGGAGAGCTGATAGCAATTTATGAATAAAGAAGTTTTGCTGGAGGTCTTACAGGAGTCTTACTTGTAACAATTTCAGGGCAAGCTGCAGAAGTAACCAGGTGAGTTAAACCTCTTAAGTTAACATGTACATTTACTTTTATGGCATTAAGCAGACACTCCTATCCAGAGTGACTTCCATTTCCTAATTACAGGGACAGCCCCCCCGGAGCGACTTGGGGTTAAGGGTTTAGCTCAGGAACCCAGTGATAGTAGCCTCTTGGTCTGTAGACGAGTATCCTACCACTAGACCACCACCACCACCCATTAGTTACCATTTATGCACTCCATTAATGGTTTACACTTTTATACTTTCCTTTGTTACGAACACAATCATATTATTCTGTAATACATTTAGCAGATTCTCTTATCCAGAGCAACTTCCAGTTCCTAATTACAGGGACAGTCCCCCTGGAGCAACTTAAGGGTTAAGGGTCTTGCTCAGGAAACCAATGGCGGTAGTGCTGGAGGTGGGATTTGAACCTGCAAACCACCCCAAAGTTTAACTAATCTTCTTGTGCTTGTGCTTAACATATTATGTTATGAATGCTTATCCCAGGTGTGCTTGTCCTAGTTGGCAAGATGCCGTCATACCAACATGGCATGATTGTTAGCCCTTTTTTTATTCAGATTGGTTTAATTCTATAGTGAGATACCAAAATATATAACATTTAAATTTTTCAGTTGTACAGAAAAGTTTGTACGGTATAAAATGTAGGATTGATTCTGCATCTTTTCATTAGTACCCTGTCAGTCAAGGCTGGTCTTCACTAACATGCAATGCGTCCCCTCCAGGCTGTTTCAGACCTTTAGCAAATTGTGTTCCGTTTTTTAAATAGGGCCAAATGGTAAATTATAGAGACGATTGTCTCTGAATGTGTTGCCTGGGGCTGTAAGCAGATTTCATTAGTGGGGGTCCTACTGCACTGCTCAAGAGGCTGCTGTCTCTCAGCCTCTCCAGATGACAATATGTAGCTGTTATTAGTTTTGGTATACAGTGCATCCAGAAAGTATTCACAGCGCTCCACTTTTTCCACATTTTGCATGCTATGTTACAGCCTTATTCCAAAATGGATAAAATTATTTCAGCTCAAAATTCTACACACAATAATGGCATAATTACCCCATAATGACAAAGTGAAGAAGGTTTTCCCTAAAACTTTTGCAAATTTATTAAACATAAAAAACAAAAATAAAACGTACGTAAGTATTCACAGCCTTTGCTAAAACTTTGTTGAAGCACCTTTGGTAGGAATTACAGCCTCATATTTTTGAATATGATGCTACAATATGAATGGGCAGTGGTGGCCTAGTGGTTAGGGAGTTGGCCACAGGATCGGAAGATTGTGGGTTCAAACCAGTAGGTTGTCGTGAGGTACCCTTGAGCGAGGTACCATCCCCGTCACGGCTCCCCGGGCGCTTTCATAGCTTCCCCTGCTGCATGATGTTTGTGTGCATGGGTTAAATGCAGAGGTCCAATTTTGTTGTGGTTCACTGTGTGCTGTGCTGTGACCTCGCAATGGCAAGAAGTCACTTTCACTTTCACTTCACTTAAGCTTGGCACACCTATTTTGGGGCAGCTTCTCCCATTCTTCTTTGCAGAACCTCTTAAACATCATGAGGTTGGATGGGGAGCGTCAGTGGACAGCCATTTTCAGATCTCTCCAGAATTGTTCAATCGGGTTCAAGTCTGGGCTCTGGCTGGACTGTTCAAGGACATGGTCAGAGTTGCCCCAAAGCAACTCCTTTGTCATATTTGCTGTGTGCTTAGAGTCGTTGTCCTGTTGGAAGGTGAACCTTGACCCCAGTCCAAAGTCCAGAGTGCTCTGGAGCAAGGTTATCAAGAATGTCTCTGAACATTGCTGCTTTCATCTTTCCTCAACCCTGACGAGTCTCCCAGTTCCTGCTGCCAAAAAACATCTCCACATCATGATGCTGCCACCACTATGCCTCACTGTAGACCTGATCTGATGATATTGGCCAGATGATGAGCAGGTGGTGAGATGATTTTCTATAGCCTTCCCCAGACCTGTGCCTCGATACAATCCCGTCTCTGAACTCTACAGACAAGTGCTTGGACTTCATGGCTTGGTTTGTGCTCTGACATGCACTGTCAACTATGGGACCTTTTATAGAAAGGTGTGTGCCTTTCTAAATCATGTAAATTCAGTTGATTTAGAAACTTCTGAAGGAAGATCAGTGGAAACAGGATGCTCCTGAACTCACATTTGTGTGAATATTTACATTTTTATTTACAATTATTTACATTTAATTTTGTAAATTTGTAAAAGTTTCAAGCTAACTTTTTTTTCACTTTGCCATTATGGGTATTGTTTGTAAAATTTGAGGTAAATAAATAAATGTAATCCATTTTGGAATAAGGCTGTAACATGGTAAAATGTGGAAAAAGTAGCTGTGAATACTTCCCAGATATACTGCAAATTCTGCTTTTAAGGAGTATAGGTCCATATACAGTCATGTGAAAAGTTGGACACCCCATTAATTATTCAGTTCTTTATTAAGAAACGTTCACGTATAGATGTCTAATCTTGTTTTTATTTATCTCTGGAAAAGAAAGTGATTTAATTGCAGGTAAACAATAAACATTATCCTTGATTTATTCATTAAACAAACAATATCAACAGAAACGTGTATTCTAACTGAGGAAAAAGTTAGGACACTCTACCCCCTAATAGTTGGTGTTTCCCCCTTTGGCAGAAATAACCACAGAGAGACTCTTCTTGTAGCATCTATCAGTCTCTGACATCGGTCTGAGGAAAGTTTGCCCCACTCCTCAAAGCAGAATTCTTTAAGCTGTGAGACGTTTGAGACGCTTCTTGCAGGTACAGCCTGTTTCAAGTCACCCCACAGCATGTTCTAATTATTTCCACCTGATGTGCTACACCTGTGTCTGATTTGAGCCATTTTAACTGGGAATAAAGGTGGGGGTGTCCTAATTTGTTCCTCATCAGAAATCACATTTTTGTAGAATTACATTTTACAGAAGATTGTGAAAAGTCTTTTCTCCGGTTTTAATTGTTTAGTTATATTACTTGAATCTCCCAGTGTTGTTAAAATTGAGAGAAATATCCATATGTCCAAGAATGATACAAAAACACAAAGGCTTAAATAGGGTTTCCTAATTTTTTTCACATGACCGTAGAACATCATTTGGTGCTGAAGGCAGTAAGGATTATTAGCTTACCTTCTTTATAGGCTTGACACAGTTAAGCATACAGTCTATCTTTTGCTTCTTCCACCATGGAAAGCTGAAAATTGTGTCTTAAAATGGTCCTTATTATTTAACTGTTCAAAATACAGGGAAAATGTAAAAACAAACTATAGTTGATTTAGTTTAGCTGAAAGAGTTTTAGGAGTGGGTTGCCAGGTAAGTTGGCATCACTTTGCTGGGGAAGAGATGTCACCAAAATGCAAGAACGTTAAGCTACTGTAAGCAGTATGATGCTAACTAAACCAATTTGTTGTAGACTAAGTACATGGCATGGGTGACCTGAAAAATAATTTGTTACAGAAGGCTACAAAATGCTTGGGCAGTCTTGGCTGAAGCACAAACATTTAACATTTTTTGCCGTAAAGTTCTTTGTTTGTACCACGTTATGGGGCTCAAAAAGCTATAATGAGCTTTTTTCACTTTCACTTTCATAAGTACTCCACTTACATTTTCTTTTTCTTTTTCTGGAACCAAGTTGTAACAAGTACCCAGAAAAGTCATGAAAGCATATACAGAGTGCTGTCACACTGTTTTTAAAGACTTTTCTTTTCATGGGCAGGAAGATGGAAGGGTCACATGCACACCATGACCATGCCACAATGCGTCCCTCTTTAGTCACAGACCTTCATGCCAACCATACAACGGGTCATGGTTCAGACCAAGGAGGCCATGGGAGCATGATGATGGTCAGTATATGCTACATGGTGGTCATGGTAAATGACAGAAATTGTCAACAGAATGAAATGTAATACATCCAGCCATATATTGTATGTTGTTTGACATTATTAGTTGACATTTGTATTTGTAAGATGTATTTTTAGATTTTTTTGTGGGAAACGGTGATTGAGATGTATTTAATGTGTACGATCTAATGTAAAGCATGTCAAAAATTATTTCCAGATTTCTTTTTAAGATTGATAGCTTATTATTATTTAATATACTATTATTATTTAATATACTATATTAAAAAATGTTTTCAATTATATTCTTCTTTCATTTCATTGTTGTAGCAAATGACCTTTTACTTTGGGTACAAACATGTAGAGCTGCTGTTTGCTGGGCTTGTTATCAACACTCCTGGAGGTAGGTCTCAATTACTTTTTTATAATGAATTGAAAGTTCAATAGATTTTCAATCCAGCAGTGGCAAAAAATCTCTTTCTCCTTCTCCTTCTTTTTCGTAATTTTGAAATACTCTGCCTAATGGTGAATCATGCACAATAATTTGACTCAGAATGGCATAGGGGGAAGCATTGGAGCATCATGTGCTGGAAGTAAAGATTTGCTATTTAGTTTGTTTCTAAACTAAAGCACTATATAAGTGACTGAATAGTTTAACTGAAAAGACCTTTAATATTGGGAATTCAGTTCTCAGGTTGCAAACTAACCACTGAGAAGGGGGGGACCCTAAATGAGTGGAAGCTTAAACATTTCTCAGGCTGACCAAAGAGCACTGTGCTTGAGTTATCCAGATATTATCTCTATGAATATTCAACTAAATTTTAGCAGCTGGCTTTCATACAGAAAGGATTCTTCTCATCCTCCTTTTAGAGATGGTAGGCGCCTGTGTCGGGGTATTCCTCTTGGCCGCATTCTATGAAGGACTGAAGATCGGTCGAGAGGTGTTGCTGAGGCGAAACCAAGTCAATGTGCGCTATAACTCTATGCCCGTGCCAGGCACCGATGGTACTGTGCTAATGGAGACTCACAAAACAGTTGGGTGAGTTATCAGCGTCTTTAGACTCTTGCTGCATTTAAATTGATTAGTTAAAAAGGAAAAAAAAAAGACTACTAGAGGCATGGAACTATCCCAGTATAACACAAACCAAAACATAACGCCATCATACCACCTGTATGGATGAAGCATTTAAGCTAGACTTATTTTTTCTAACACATTTTCAACATCTGTAACACGTTTTCTCACATTTCTGTAGACCGGTGCATGTGGTTCTTTCACAAATTATTTCTCATAACTGTGTCAGTTGTGAGAATGAGGGATGTACCTTTTACCTTTCCTATAATGTTCCTCTCTGTGTAATTATAGAAGGAATGTTCTTGTTGACAGCATGTCTGATAATGACATTTTAACTGACAAACAGTTGCTTTTGTGTTTCTCTTTTTTGCCCTGGTGAACACTTTGAAATTTGTTTACTAATGCCTTTTAAATAGATCTAAATGGCAGTGTTATTTGTTATCCAGTCATTGATTAAGGTTTTCCCTGTCACTGGCCTATAAATGCTGTAATTAAGTTTACCATAATTCTGTTTTAAACTATATACTTGACATAAGAGTCAGTAAAGATGAGGTTTGTGCAAAAAATATGTGTATTTTTCAATTATGTCAATGCCATATGCTCTGCTGCTCTGTTAAACACTTGCATTCTGTTTCTTCTCTCTCTAGCCAGCGAATGCTGAGCTTGGCACATGTATACCAGACAATACTGCATGTCATCCAGGTTGTAGTTAGCTACTTCCTCATGCTGGTGTTCATGACCTACAATGGCTACCTTTGCATTGCTGTGGCAGCGGGAGCTGGGGCAGGCTACTTCTTGTTCAGTTGGAAGAAAGCAGTAGTGGTGGACATTACTGAGCACTGTCATTAACCTACCAGTCAGCTTTTTCCTCTCTCTTCACACACAAACACATGTATGTGCCATTTGATCTATCTGCATTTAAATCTAAATCCACATTTTGTATTCTCTGATAAAGCCTTCAGTTAGAAGTGCACAATCTTCTAGTCCAAAACTTACTTCAAGTTGTGAACACTTTGTGAAAAACCATGACTGTCATTCATTCAGTCATATGTAATCCAGTGTACTCTTTACAATCAGAAGACCCTTCTTCATAAAGAGGCAAGAGAGCGCCTTATAAAACATTTTGCCTTAAAATGAGAGAATACACAAATGTGTCAGTAGTAAATGGGCATAGATTCTAAGCAGATCGATCTTCTGCAGAATGTCAGCAAACATTAGTAGCCTCAGAAGAAAGCTTGCAGAAGATTAGGATTGGGCATAGCCTGCATTTGTAACGAACTCTAAAATGTATTTTGACAAATCGATTACATGCTGTTGTTTTAGAAAGTACACTACAATTTTGGGATCAATGCTTTTAAACCTGCTTATGACCATCTACTCTTAATGTCCACACAATACATATGTGAAAAAGAGAGAGAAGATCCCACTTGGTAGGCTTTTGCACTCAGTTTACAGAGACAAATCTGATAATTTCTCCCTAAGGAGTCTTTTACGTAAAATGGAGAATGGTGAAATGTAAATGATCTTATGCTAGTGTCTCTTTTAGGATTCCTTTTTATAATTTGTGATTGCAGCATACTATACAGTATTTTTTTAAATATCAACACAATCCTGTAAATTTAGTTTTTCCTCACGTCTTTGTTTTATTTAACTACTCAATGTCACAGCAGCAGAAGGTGTAATTATGTTCTAGTCATTACCTCTGAAGATGTCTGATATTCAGTTTTTGACTGCTCTATAGGTTACTAACAATGAGCACCCCCTTGTTTGTCAGGTATCTTGTGGTTCTTTGAACTCTAAAATGATTGTGCCTTTTCCTTTAAAATGTAATAGACTGATGCATATCTACAGGATATCTGCTTTGTCAGGAAACAGCTGTCAAAAACAAAGCAGGAAACACTTGGACATGTATTTTCATCAAAGAATGCTTAATTGAACTGTTCTGTTGTAATGGTTAATTTTATTTTGAATAGTTTTTATAATATCTCAAGATAATGTGTTCGTACAAGCAACCAGAATAGAATTATGTAACATTATTTTTGCCTAATGCTGGATTTGATTTCTCAAACAACTGGAAGTAATCTCTTTATAATTTAACACCAATGAGTCAATAAATAACATAATGGAATGGGGTTATTATGATCGAGTAAGAATTTAGTTTCAAATCAAGTGTAGCATTAGTGTTAGCATTGTCAGGCTGTACAAATATGACCATTTTAAACAATTGTTAAAATAAATTAAGAAAATGTTAACTGGATGTGATTAAAAGTGTAATTCATGTGACTTCTTGTCTTGTAAATTCAAAGCCTGATCAGGTTAATTAGTGTTAGTGGAGATTACTGTAGAAATACTGTTTTTTTTTTTTGTTGTTGTTTTTTTTTTTTTTTTTTTTACTCAGCAACATTTTGTTTGTTTGTTTTTTTTTTAAAAGGAACATGAGAAATGGTCTTTTATTTTTTACAAATTAAAGAACTAACTATAAAACATGCATGGAAACCAGTTGGTGTAGATAATCCTTTCAAAACAGATTGGATATGGTCCTCTTCTCTGTGACTTTGTTTTCAAATTAAAATTCTAATTTTTCTTATATTTAAATTTTAACTAAAATTAAAATGAACTAATGTTCTGAAGAAAGAAAAAAAAATGACTTCAGGTGAATGTTCTTAAAACTACACGGATGGTTGAAAAAATTTTTAATATGATATAGGAGGATCAATGACCAGTACAGGTCATGAGCTATCACGAATGTAAACTAATTCTAAAAATTATACAGCCGTGGCCAGAAGTTTTGAGAATGACACAAATTCTAATTTTCACAAAATTTGCTGCCTCAGCTTTTGTGATGGCAATTAGCATATACTCCAGAATGTTATTAAGAGTGATCAGATGAATGGCAATTATTTGCGAAGTTCCTCTTTGCTATGAAAATAAACTTAATCCCAAAAAACCCATATCCACTGCTTTTCAGCCCTGCCACAAAAGACCTGCTAATATCATTTCAGTGATCCTCTTGTTAACACAGGTGAGAGTGTTGAGAAGGTCAAGGCTGGTAATCACTCTCTCATGCTGATTGATTTAGAATAGCAGACTGGATGCTTAAAAGAATGGTGGTGGTTGAAATCATTGTTCTTCCTTTGTAAACCATAGTTATCCATTAGGAAATGTGCAGTCACCATTGCTTTGCACAAAAAGGGCTTCACAGGTAAGAGAATTACTGCTAAGTCCCCCTGGAGCAATTCAGGGTTAAGGGTCTTGCTCAGGGACCCAGTGGTGGTAGTGCCAGAGGTGGGATTTGAACCTGGGACCTCCTGAGGTATAGGTCCATAGGCAAGTATCCTACCACTGGACCACCACCCCCACCGGTGAAAAAAGCATGGTGAACCTTTAAAGTTTGCTACACAGTTTTTGGACAAGCCAAGGAAATACTGGGAGAATATAGATTGGTCAGCGGTGTCCAAACGGATTTATTTGTTTTTATTTCTTTGTATATGTGGATTACTTGGGTTGTTATTTTGGGTTCCTTATTTTCCCTACTGTACTTTACGTTAGCAGTTCTAATGGTTCTGTAGCTCTCTATTTTACACACTCAAATATAAAACATAAAACTGCCAGCTTTTTATCAAATTGCCCGACCTGCTCCCCAAGAAGAAATCAAACTTACCACCGTTAGGTCCTTTGGTGAAGTGGCAGGTAAAGAAATTGCATTAGAAAAAGACTGCAGGCCCAAATGGAATTAGCCCCAATGTTTGTGTTGGCCTGCCCAGACTCCTTGCAGCACTTTGTTTAACCCAGACTGAGTCAGAAGGTGGTTCTGATGCTATGGAGGACATCCTGTCTAGTTTTGGTAACCAAAAAATGGCTATATAATCATTACACAGTACAGTACAAAAGTTGCAGTTGTCGTTATTAACCTGGCCCAAATTTGGCACACCGATGCAGTATGAAAATAATTTTCACTGCATGTATATTTATTTGGCAAGATTTTTACATCGGGTGGCCTTCCTGATGTAACTCTCCTCATTTATCTGGGCTTTGTACTGGCATGAAATGGCTGGGATATTGAACAATGGCCACTACAGACTTCAAATGGTAGATGCAAACTGAGGTATTTTGTAACTGCACTAATGAAGCAATGAAACACACCTGAGTAGTCACAAACACCTGTGAAGCCAGCTGTCCAAACATTATGGTGCCCTAAAATGAGGAGGACTGTCAATAAAAAATGTGCTGTAATTTCTACATGGTGAAACAGTTTTTGCATACATTTCTATCATTTACAGTCAGGAATGTATACTTTAATCATGTCTAAAATGTTTTATTAAAATGTATTCACTGAGGGGCAGAGGGGTAAATCAAGGGGGAAAAAATGTGACTATAGAATAAAATACACTATAGGTATGAAAGGACAGCATTTCAGGTTGGTGCTAATGATAATCATCTGAAGCAGTCAGAAGTAACTAGGCTTAATGTTAAAAGTGTTTGTAAAAGTGCCCAGCAGAGTTATCTAACCAAGCAGACAGATTGACAAAAACAACCATCTGCAAACTGCAATGAGACGCCACTCAAAAGTCACCATATAACACCTTAGACCAGGGTGGGCAATTCCGGTCCTGGAGGGCCGGTGTCCTGCAGAGTTTAGTGAATTCTCTAAACACACTCACTAAACTTGACAATGATCAGGTGAGCTCTACCAGGTGTGTTTAAGCAGGGAATTCACTAAACTCTGGAGGACACAGGCCCTCCAGAACCAGAACTGCCCACCCCTGCCTTAGACCTAAAAGCTGGGACTACTGAATATTAGAGGGCTTAACTCTAAAAACATGTTCAGGACTCACTGAAATTAGTCTCAATGTCAATTCTATGCTTGCCACACCTCTAAATTGCTGCTCACTCTAGTCGAGTTCACTGGCTGCAACAAGGCGTCAGAGAACACAGAAAGCAAACCTTAGTGAGAGCATCAATGCTCTGAAAGTATTAAAGATATATTAGTATTTAAAGTATTTTAAGTTAAAGTGCAAGAAAAGGGGAAACATTCAGTGTAGAACAACACCTTATAAAGAATGACTACGCAAAAAGAATGCTATGATAAGAAGACAGCAGCCTCCTTTCCCATCCTAGTTATGGCATGGAGACAGGAAACAGAACTGGATGTTCAGTGCAGCTCATGATGTCCAGAATTTATGCGTAAAAAAGTTACCATATAGTGACAGTTAGAAATCTAGAACAGGACCTTTATTTTTTACAAAACCTAACAATTGTTTTTATCCCAAATGTGAAGGGCACCACACATTATAATAACCACACTCCGGGCCTAATCCTAACGTTAGGTGTTCATGTTAATAACATTGTTATTATTCCCCAGCCAACAGTGATCTCAGCTCTCTACATCATCACATGTAACATTTATCCTAATCACAATTTATGTACAACCCCCTGCGTTCATGATAGTTGTACAAACACATTCTCAACAGCCCTAGAAAACCCTTATTTACTAGCTTACTATCTGGTCCAGAAGAGCTAGATTATTTAACTGAATGTTTAGACAACATCTTCTGTTCCACTAATAGTATAGCACCATTAAGATGCAAAAGAACTAAAAAAAAAAAAACATGCTGCATGGTACAACTTTGAAACATCTTGACTATGATTACACTGATATTCAGTGTTTCAGCCTGAAACAAAACAAAGGGCACAGAAATGACAAGATCTAGTGGTTCATAGAGTGTAAACTGACTGTAAATGTTGGTACTGTCCCACCACACACAAATCTTAAATATATATATCTAAAAATGACATGAAATAATAGACAGATGATCACAGGGCTAATTTTCAAACCAGTAATTAATAACAGCAGGTTTTTACCTTTAACTAATAGATTACCTGCATTTATTAACAAGCTATAACATTTTGGGGAATTCAATTTCTGTACGTAATGTGTTCAAAATATACAAATGTATATATTTGTTCTTGAGCTCTAGCTTTCAATATGTAAAGCATGTGAAGAAAAAAATGAACACCCAATCAAAATTTTACTTAATATAGATGAACTAGATGATTTTTACCACATGTGTGAACCAAAATGCACACAGAAGTTATATCTATGTAACACACCATGGCTAAGTAATTTCCCCTCAGTGACAGTAACACTTTCACTTTCAATAAAAATGACATTTTTCATTTTCCTAAACAAAGCACCACACTATATATTTTCACTGCATAGATCCAGTGCAAGGTCTGCAATCCCTGTTTCCACCAAATATGTTTGGGAATGACAGAAGAAAACAACACATTCTAACAAAACATTCTTTATGGATTTAAATGCTGAAATATCAAATAAAAAATATTTCTTCTTGTGCACACTACTACACTGAATTGGACTGGTGGGTCTAGATCTATAATTTCAAGGTCCTATAATATCAAGTCAGTTCAATTTCTATGGCACTTTTTTGTCTGTTGTTGCCACAAAGCAGCTTTACAGAATCCAGATCCAATCCAGGTCCCATCAAGGATATAGTCTTAAACTGAAAAGAACCACTACTCAGAAGGGGAACCCATTCTCCACTAGTTAACACCAGACTAGAAAGAAAAGAAGTGACATAACTAAAGATGTCTAAAAAAGACAAAGTAAACAGATTTAAACACTGGTGGCGAGTACAGTCTGGGTTAGTAGAAATTAAATCCATTAAAGGCTGTAATTAGGAGTTCTCTTCCAGCGTCAACAAACATGAGTGATCACGTAAGAGTCATAGGAAGACAGCACCAACACCCCAGCTTGCTTTGATTCTTTATGTCCATGAACCCCTTGATCTGATGAAACAAGTAGGTTTTCAGCCTAACTTAGATTGAGACTTATCCTGGGGCCAACTCCATAGCCACTAGGCCACCGCTGAATCCCAGACATTGGCTGTAAGGCTAGTCTATAGATAGGGGGCTTTGTTTAAAAATGCTCTTCCCTCTGCTGTAGTCAAAACTCTGGGAACTAGCAGATCCACCAACACCTAGTGATCTAAGTAAGTGCAGAGGTTGTTGACTAGATATATGTTTAGAGAGATACTCAGGAGCAAAGCCATTTAGGGCTTTAAAAGTCAACAGAAAAATCTTTTTAACCAATGCGGAATCTGATTGGAAGCAGTTGACATTTTGATATTATTGGACTAATGTGTTCAATTTTTTCGAGTTCTGCTGAGAATTGGACTTTGTAAAGTTGGAACATCCTGACATCATGTTATTGCAATAATCTAATCTTGAGGTGATTAAGGCATGAATTAATTTTTCTGCATCATGAAGTGATGCCACACTTCTCAGCTTAGCTTAGTGTTTCAAAGATTTGAGTAATACTGCTAATGTGTGCATCAAAGGAATAGAACTGAGTCAGTTGTGATGCCCAGGCTTTTGACAGTTGATACATGGTTAACTGTAAAATGAGCAAGGTTTCTTGGATGTAGCCTTGTGCATGGCACCATCCTCGTAACTGCCCTCTGGGCTCTGGGTATGGCTGCCTAATGCCGCACTGATGTGTTTATGGGTTAAAAGTAGATGATGCATTTTGTTGTGGTTCACAGTGCTGTGCTGTGTGCTCACAATAACAAACGGTCAATTTCACTTCACTTAAACCCGAGAGTTTGTTTCCAGCAGTTTTTGGACCTATCATAAAACCCTTGGATTTTCTGCATTGAGCAGAAGACAGCCTCTTTTCCCTTACACAATCCTCAATCTTTTTAAATGAATTATCTAGTTATGCTGATATTTATTATTGTGTGTCATCTGAGTAAGAGTGGAAACTGCTTCCATGTTTGTGGATAAAGAAACCCATAAGGAGCATAAACAATGTGAAAAGGAGGGGTCCTTGCAGGACTCATTTAATTTTGACTGATATTTCACTGTTAAGACTTACAAGCTGATAGTGGCTGGTCAAGTACGAGTTCAACCAGGAGAGGTCTGTTCCTGTTATTATGCTTACAAAGTGATAGTGGTTAGTCAAGAATAAAACCAGGAGAGAGCTATTCCTATTATCCCAACCAGATTTTCTAGTCTAAGTGAATAAGGTTGTGGTCTATGATGCTTCCTTGACTGAGGTCAAGGAGAACTAGTAAGGATATGGAACCTTTTGATGGCTTTAGAAGATCATTTACTATTTTTACTAGGGCTACGATGGGACCGTAAATAGGAAAAGGTTATTTTTATCTAGAAACTTTTGGTGCTCTGTATCTGTATTGGAGAGTAGATGGGGTGGAATTAGTATGTTTTCGGATTTCCTGTCAAATGGCTTTGATCATATTATTAAAGAAACCCATACAACTTTCACTATTGTACAGCCATGGACAAATGTTTTGAGAATGACACATGTTCGCAAGATTTGCTTCTTGTTTTTAGATCTTTTCATCAGATGTTTATATGGGATAATCATGTGTAATTACAAGCATTTCATCGGTTTCAAAGGCTTTTATTGAAAATTACATCAAGTTTATGAATCAACTTTAGGAGACAGTCCTGGCGCTTTCAGGACTTTCTTGGGTTCCCTGAAGCCAGATGACTGCACGTGTTTCCTTACTGATAACCATGGTTAGCAGAGGAAGAACAATGATTTCAAGCATCACCATCCTTTTAAAGCATCCAGTCTTTGATTCTAACTCAATCAGCATGACAGAGTAATCTCCAGCCTTGTCCTCAACACTCTCACCTGTATTAATGAGAGATCACTTAAATGGTGTCAGCATGTACTTTTGTGGCAGGGCTGGAATGCAGTGGAAATGTTTTTTTTGGGATTAAGTTCATGGCAAAGAGGGACCAAATTATTGCAATTCACCTGATCACTCTTCATAACATTCTGGAGTTTATGCAAATTACCATCATTGAAGCTGAGGCAACAAACTTTGTGAAAATTAATATCATTCTCAAAACCGGTGTCTGAGGTCTAGCTTCTTTGAAAGAAAGTAAAAGTGAGGTTTATTGTGGGTTTTGATATCATGTTAACTTTAAGTGTCATGAGGTAATGATCTGAGGTCACTGTTGCCCGGGGATCTGTGGTATCTACGTTACCACCTAGTGTCAGGATTAGATCAAGATTGTATTTATAAAATCCACAGAACTGAGGATTGATGCAAAGGCTGGTTTCAGTGAGTCCTATTCTTTTTCAAGAGTAATATTAAAGTCACCAATGATTTGAACTTGACATACTGCTAGTCTTGCTCAGAATTTGTTCAATTACATCAGAAATTATGTGCAAAGCCCTGGTGGCCTGTAGACTGTAAGGGTGCCTTTTCTGTACTGGGTATTATTATATTTAGAAAAGGGGTCTCAAAAGAAGTGAAGTTAAAGCATGTTCTCTGACTGATAACTATGGCTTTTTTGTATAGTTGATATATCTCCCCCCAAAACCAAAATCCTCATCAGTGATAATTTTGTTTACAAGGACTGCTTTGGCATTAAGCAGTCTAACAATCAATCTAATAGCAACAGTCCCATCTTTAGATCTTAGTTGCTGTTGTACATTGTTTCAGAAAGTTTGGAATTAATTAAATTGTTAGAGCAGACAGAGTTTTCTTTTCTATTTAGTTTTGTTCAGTGAACAGAAATTGTCTCACTGCAGGTTGCCCATGTTTGGTTTATCTAGTGTGTCCTGCAGTCTGGCCCTGGCTTTGCAGCAGCTGCTAATAGGTATCCTGTTAAATAAAGGGTCAAATCAAAAACAAAAATAATTTTCGCAAACTTGCTCTAGTTTGCTCACCTTCAACTATGCATTACATGAACTGCTACCATTAGTCAAGGTCAAATGGTTCTATAACAGGCCTCATGTTCTCTATGCAATAATGTAGAGTTATGGAACTGAAGTAAGGCTTCCTGTAAAGTTGTTTTCCAGTAAGCCTTATACTCTCTACATGTCCCTTTTTAAAACAAGCATCCATTGAATGCGTTAGAGCTGTCAGCACCCAAATTCCCTGCTGGAACTGCACTTTGGCAGTATCTGTCTGGTGGAAAATCTCTCCTCTTACTGTCAGGATCAATGTTTACTATTGCTGCCATCTCTTTATATTGTATAAGTAAATTCTTCATAAGCAAAGAAAAGTTCAGTCATATTTTACTCACGATGGCTTGCACCCATCCTCTTACAAAGTTTTTAGGATGAAATTTTATCTTCCCTTTAACCTGGGCACAGGCCCACTGCTCTGATGTGAGTAGTTACTGGAAGCACATGACATTTATTTTGACATAAGGTCAAGGTCGTTCGTAAATGGACTTTGTTCATTTGAAATCATCTGAACATCCATTCTGAGTGTCTAGTGAATATCTTGTGCCAACTTTGCTGATGTACTGTCACCAGGTAAGCCAACAGCAAAAAAAAAGATTGTATAATTAAAATGGCACCACTATAAACTTTAATATATTTACTCAAAACTGAAGATTTCCAAATAATGAAGGTAGTGTGTTTGGTTTTGGGTGAGGTTTGTATCCGATCCGCTCGTGGATCATCTGCTCTCTGGTCTTCCCTTCAGCACCTCCTGAAGCCCCACTTATCTCGCTTGACGTTGGAACACCAACCACGTCCACCTCATCTCTGGGTTTTTTCGGACTCTGTAACAGTCAATGTAAACGGAGAATGAGGGTTTGTGGTACTCAGTCTATGGCCTTGAGATATTAGTTATCCTACCTCTAGCTCTTTCTTCACACTCTCAAACTCTTCCATATCATCCAGTTTCAACTCCAGGCGTGTTGGTTTCCGGCGAAGCATCCTATTATATGTGACTTGATGTAAAAACTCGACCACTGAAAAAAAGAAAGAAAAAAAACAATGTATTGTTTGCCTACAGAAATGTGCCCAATGAAATAATGGTCCATAGCATCGCGGTAGTGAAGTGTAGCATGCGAGCCTATTCATAGATTTAATAGATATGTAAATATCTCTCAACGGAACTGTTCAACTAAACGCTTGGCTGGATATTATAGTATAATAATAATTATTTAAAAAACAGCATTTCCGAAAGAAAATTCAACTCAGGATAACTTACAAACATCAGTTGGCTGTGCAGAGCAGCGTGAAATTGGCAGGAATACGAAGGAGACTTCCGGTTACAGTTTCTCTTTAGTGTATCAAAATAAAAGTCCGGTTTACTCTATCGATTGGTACGTTTCAATATATTTATATGCAGGCATGATAAATATCACTATGATATATTACAATGACTTCAACGTATTTGTTGAGAATTACACTACACAGATTTTACATATATGTTTAAGGTTGCGTGTGTCCCTTATCCATACACTCACACAGCTAGACCTGTTTGACGGAAAGCTTTCACAATTATTAAAGCGTTTCTCCGCTAGATGGCGCTACGACAAACGTGCTCTTCAAAAAGAGGTCTATGACGATTTCCTGTGCGCCCAAAGTTTGCGGGGGATCTGTCGTGAATAGGTATTTCTTGTTAGCGTGAAATACGTAAAACGAATTTATTAAAAACATAATGCTAGCAATGTTTCAGGTGGCCTGGTGTGGTAGGAAAATGAGTGTTTAGTTCAATAATTTCCTTAAACATGTTTTCCAGGTCAGGAGGTGTTTATTAATGTAGCTGTTGAACTTTTCCTTCGTTATTGGACCACGTTCTGCACATGTTTGAAACATATTAGAAATGTGCCATTTTAATTGCACGTGGTACTTTATATTTGTGTTGTTTTGGAAACACTATAATGAGTAAAGGCGAAATCAGTCATTGTTGGCGTTCTTAATTCAAACGTTCTGGTCTGCTGCTGGAAAAGCTTGTGCCACTATTACTTGAGGCATGTTTTCTTCTACCAGGCTCGTGCTGGCCTCGTCCAAGAAAGTGCCTTTTAAAGATGTCGGATGAGGAGGAAGCCCCCGTGGTGAAAAAGGCTCGGATCTTCTATGGAAGCATTGAAGAAAAGGAGAAGGAGCGCCTTTGCCGACAAGGAAATTCTGCCTCTGGGAAAGATGCTATTAAGGCTGGAATTGAGGCTGGAAACATTAACATCTCCAGTGGTAAAATGTGCTCTATGGGAAAGCAGGGAGAAATACCCTTCTGATGATGATGATAAATAATTGATATGTTAATTATGGCCTTGCGGGGTCGGCCCCAGGATCGGAAGGTCATGGGTTCGAATCCCAGACCAGTAGGTTGCCCTGATGTACCCTTGAACAAGGTACCGTCCCCGTCACTGCTCTCCGGGTGCTTCATATAGCTGCCCCCTGCTGTGTGTGTGTGTGTGTGTGTGTGAGAGAGAGAGTAGCAGAGGTTGCATTTTGTGTTGTGCTGTGCTGATTTTCCCAATGACAAGAAGAGTCACTTCACTTTTGCATATTTGCTAACATACTGAGTATTATTTTTTACGTGAGTATGAATAGTTATTTTAGTTTTGTGGTTATTTTTAAGGTGAGTCCCTGGAAATAGAGGATCGTCCGAATGAACGACAGGCAGAGGTGTTGGCTGAATTCGAGCGCAGGAAAAGAGCTCGTCAAATTACGGTCTCTACTGATGACACTGAAGTCAAAGCTTGCCTGCGTGCTCTCGGAGAGCCGATTACAGTGTTTGGTGAGGGCCCAGCTGAGAGACGAGAGAGGTGAATGGACAGTGCAACACCACACAGAACTCATCCCTAAAGATTGTATTTTATTTGCTTTTCTATTTACTAGATTTCTATGCCCTTAATGATATTTTCTGACTAACTGATCAATCTAATGCTTTTTCAAAGGTTGAGAAACATCTTGTCAGTGGTAGGACCTGATGCCCTGAAGAAATCCAAAAAGGATGAAGAGAAAGCAAAGCGTTACCAAGAAGATGTAAATAGATTTATTTCTCTTTCTCATCATGTCTATCAGGGCTGAAGCTCATCTGCCGTTCCTTCCATTGAGCATTTTGTTGATAATTCTATATAGTGAATGTCACCTCTACATGTGCATTGTTCAGTCTCAACAGACTTGGTATCATGAAGGCCCTGACACTCTGAATGAGGCACGTCTCTGGCTGGCCAAATATTCACTACCAAGGTAAGAACATGTAAAGGCCAATTGAAAATTACACGCTTAAAATAGGCCGGTTTGTAAAGCACTCATTTTAACAATGTTGTATTTATATTAATATCCAATTTTTTCAATGTTTGTCTGTGTCAGAGCTGTGAAGAGGTTAGATGCTGCACGTGCTCAGAAAGAAATACCAGAGTCTACACGTACAATACGGCAACAAGAACTTCACAAGGCTCTCAGGGTATTGTAAAAGTACTGTTTGAAGCGCTATTCAGGCAGTACCTGATTGCAACTCTAGGACTTTAAACATTATTTATTTATTTTTCAGAACCTGAATAACTTCTGCAGTCAGATTGGAGATGATCGTCCAATTTCTTATTGCCAATTCAGCCCTAACTCAAAACTGCTGGTGACTGCATCTTGGTGGGTTTTTCAATATATACACACTACTCAAAAAAAGAATTTTCAGGAACACTTTGAAAACACATCAGACCTCAATTGGAAAAGAATCATGCTGGATATCTATACTGACATGGAATGGATAATGTGTTAGGAACAAAAGGATGCCACATCATTTGATAAATTCTCAACCTACAGAGGGCTTAACTCAGTTGCCAAGAAATTTAAACTGAAAAACTGATGCGGCAGGCTAGTCTAATTTGGTGAAATGTCATTGCAGCAACTCAAAAATGATACTCAGTAGTTTGTATGGCCCCCACGTGCTTCTCTGCATGCCTGACAACATTGGGGCTCCTTAGGAGATGACAGATGGTGTCCTGGGGTATCTCCTCCCAGATCCTGACCAAGGCATCACTGAGCTCCTGGACAGTCTGAGGCGCAACCTGGTGGCGTCGGAAGGACCAAATCATGATGTCCCAGAGAATTTCTCTTGGATTTAGGTCAGGCGAGCGTGGAGGCCACTTAATGGTATCAATTCCTTCATCCTCCAGGAAGTGCCTGCATACTCTTGCCGCATGAGGCCAGGCATCATCATGCACCAGGAGGAACCCAGGAGGAACCCAGGACCCACTGCACCAGAGAAGGGTCTAACAATGGGTATAAGGATTTCATCTCCATACCTATTGGCAGTCAGGGTGCCATCGTTTTTCCCACTAGAGGACGCCATTAGAAACCAACTTCGAGGGTGGCCTGGTTTGGTCAGAGACATTCACCCCATTGGCCCGCTGGAGGTCACTTTGTAGGCCTCTGGCAGTACTCATCCTGTTCTTCCTTGCACAAAGGAGCAGATACCGGTCCTGCTGATGGATTAAGGACCTCCGACAGCCCTTTCCAGCGCTCCTAGAGTAGCTGCCTCTCTCCTGGAATCTCCTTCATGCACTTGAGACTGTGCTGGGAGACACACAAACTTTCTGGCAATGGCACATATTGATGTGCCATCGTGGTGGAGCTGGACAACCTGTGCAACCTCTGTAGGGTCCAGATATCACTTCACGCTACCAGTAGTGACACTGACCCTACTGAAAAGCTGTCAAAAAAAAGATGAGATGGGGAAAAATGTTTGTGGCCTCCCCCTGCAAAATCATTCCTGTTTTTGGGGTCGTCTCATTGTTGCCCCTTTAAGGCACCTGTTAATTTCATTAACACCAAAGCAGCTGACACTGATTAACAACTCCCTCTGATACTGAACCGACCAGATCAATATCCCACAAGTTTAACTGACTTGATACTTTACTTTTTGAAAGAATTTTTTTTGAGCAGTAATATATAAATTAAAAAGAAAAAAAGTTTAATTTATTTATTTGCATACCAATGTATTCAGTTTGATGCTACTTTAATTTTGAGTGCAAACTTTTTTTTTTCCCTAATATAGGAGTGGTCTGTGCAAACTCTGGAATGTTCCAGACTGCAGCCTTGCCCGTACATTAAGAGGTAAGTAGTACCTCTAGACGTAATATTGATAACACTGATCTAATTACAACAAGATTGTTGCATTTGAAAGGCACCATGTGAAGAAACACTAAATTTTGTTCTTCTAGGTCATAATACAAATGTTGGTGCTATTAGCTTCCATCCACAAGCCACACTTACCCTTGAGGAGTCAGATGTCAACATGGCTTCATGTGCTGCAGATGGTTCTGTTAAACTGTGGAGTTTAGACAGGTTGGTCAATGAATGTGCCCTGGTTTTGTCTTCCAAAAGAGCCTTGGGCAATTGGGCAGTAGGGGGAAGCTGCTTTTTATTAGAGTTAAATATGGAAGATCTTAAATATTATTGAGTTAAATATGGAAGATTATTGGCTGTTAACTTTTTTTTTTTTTTATAAAAGTGATGAGCCTGTTGCAGATATTGAGGGCCACTCCATGAGGGTGGCTCGTGTAGCATGGCACCCTTCTGGACGCTTTCTGGGCACAACTTGGTGAGTAATTGGTGAAGATTGTGATGCTAGGCCAATGTAACAACAAATGTGTATTTTTATAACAATATATTGTGTTGCTGAGTCCACTTTTTGCATACCCTTAGTTATGATAACTCATGGCGACTCTGGGATCTTGAGGCCCAGGAGGAGATTCTCCATCAGGAAGGTCACAGTAAAGGTGTCCATGACCTGCATTTCCATCCTGATGGTTCTTTAGCAGGAACTGGGTGAGGCATTACACTGTCAGCTTTGCAGCGATAGAGGCATAGAAATAATTGTTTCCCTGTGTTTTTTACAATAAATGTATATCCAATGAATTTGCATAGTTCTAAGCTATAGTGCTTCTCTTGTGTGTGTCTGTGTTTGTGCATGTTTAGTGGGCTTGACTCATTTGGTCGCATATGGGATTTGAGGACTGGTCGCTGTGTAATGTTCCTGGAGGGCCATCTCAAAGAAATTTATGGGATCAACTTCTCTCCAAACGGGTAAAATGAAACTGACAATTTAGATTTAGTTTTTCTTGCTTTTTTTGCTGTAATTATATAAAATATGTTTATTGTAGTTTTCATGTGGCCACGGGGAGCGGGGACAATACATGTAAAGTATGGGATCTGCGGAAGAGAAGATGTATATATACAATTCCAGCTCACCAGAATCTGGTGTCTTCCGTCAAGTTCCAGCGTAAGTTTATTTGTAGAAGGAGACTTTATTTCCCAGTATAAACACACACGTCTGTATAACTTTATTTATTTAACCAACCTTTCTCTACCATATCTCTACCAGCTACTGATGGTCACTTCTTGCTGACTTGTGCTTATGACAATACGGCTAAAGTCTGGACACACCCTGGATGGTCTCCTCTCAAGACCCTGGCGGGACATGAGGGCAAGGTGATGGGCCTGGATATGTCCCCTGATGGACAGCTTATTGCCACCTGTTCTTATGACCGAACCTTCAAACTCTGGGTGTCCGAGTGAGCAAAATGGAGCTGTCTCTGGGCATTTCTTATGCATGGGAGCTCTAGCTGTGATAGTTTTGGTTTATAACTACTGTTTATAATTACTCAATCGTAAGTTCCTTATGACCCCCAACCCACCCTGGGGGGATAAAGGAAAATGTTTCTTTCCCTCAAAATTTAAGTACTTTGTAAGTTTATTAAGTTCATTTGTTTACGTAGACTTCATTGTATATTTTTCTTTAGGTAGCCAACAAGACACAGTTTGAATCCTTATGTTGCAAGCTGTATTTTAGATTGTCAATATTCTTGTATTGCTTTTATTAAAAACAATGACACAAATCTTTCAGTTTTATCTATTAAGAGATACCAATGCTATCTTTTGCCATGTAAGTTTAGTATTTTAGTATAACATGGTAAATCGCACAATATAAAATTTCTTCACAGATCATTTGTCTGATATGACAGCATTTAATGAAATTGTCCACAGATACATTGATGTACCTGTTACTCTCAGATACGTAATTACATGTTGAAAGGAGGTAAAGCAGTAGAGGTTTGGATTTGTGCTGTTATGTGATTAGAAAGCCATGCACGCTAGATGTTGCTCCAAATGTCTCATCGAGTTTTGTGTCTTCAGTCTATAAACAGGAATGGTGTATAGTATACAATACTAACGTTTTAATGGATTTAACACCACCAGCAGCAGAGCTGACAACTCCTACAGCAGGGACTCCTGTTAAAACGAGGCTCTGGTAATGCCACATTTGCCCAGGCAGAAGGAGGTTGATCTGTAATTGGCTGCTTTATAAATGAGGACTTGGTCTCCAGGAGAGTTTTCAGAGGGCTGCTTCGCTGGTTCTCTGCTTCAGCTTTGACACCCAAGAAAGCAGTCAGGTCCAAGTCCAGCCCACTGGCACCCCCACGAGGCAAAGGTGTACTCTGCCGGCACTGTGGACAAGGAATCCACGACTAGGGTAAAAAGACAGGATTGGTTAACTACTTAACTTTTTAAACAGCTAAAAAAAACAACAATGTTTTAATTGAACTATTCAAGACTTGAGTATAAGTATTGAATAAAAACCTTACAAAAATATAAACTCAAAAATTTAGTGCCTGGTAAACTCTTTGCCAGGATGATAGCAGTGATGAAGCATAAAAGCATTTTGCTTGCATGGCCAGAGCTTTTTTTCTGCATATATGATCTAAAACAGCAGAAAGGAAATTATACTTTTAGATTCTTGAAATAAGTCAGTTTTTTCAAGCAATGGGAAGACGATCATCATTAATAGGTGTTTTTAATAAGTAAAAAAAAAAAATTAAGATCTGTAATATTCTGATCTTCACAAGAATTTCACTCTGTTCTACTAAACACTAATTTACTTCCAAAAAACAGTTATAGATGATCGTTCAACAGATACAGGCACAAATAGAGTGCACCATCAGGAAGATTCAACAAAAATCATCTCCATGGTGGCGTTGCCAGGAGAAAGCCACTACTCACTACTCTAACCCAAAAGAATATTGTGTCTGATCTACGGATTGTTAATAGTGCATAGACAAGACAGAAGTATGCAGAGAGCAAAAAAGAAGGTTTTAATTCAAATTAGTCATGTGAAAATTTTAGGACACCCCGTGAAAGCTTGTGTGTGTTTGTAACATTCTTGGATATGTGGATATTTAATCTCAATTTTAACCATACTGGGAGATTCAAGTAATTTAACTAAACAATTAAAACTGAAGAAAAGACTTCTGTAAAATGTAATTCTAGAAAAATTTGGTGAGGAATAAATTAGGACACCCCCACTTTTATTATGAATTAAACTGCTTCAAATCACACACAGGTGCAGCACATTAGGTGCACATGATTAGAACATCATTTTGAAGGATGTTTGCCCGATTTAAACCTCAGACATTTAGTTTGGTGTACTCCTGGCTGTTGAGGTGAGAGTGAACACCATGGTGAGATCAGAAGCGTGGTCTGTGGGCTTTTGAAAGGAGATTGTATTAGCTTATAAGTCTGGTAAGGGATTTAAAAAGATCTCAAAAGAATTTGCACCCAGCCATTCCACTGTCCGGAAAACAGTCTACAAGTGGAGGACTTCCAAAACAACTGCCAACATGCCCAAATCTGTCCATTCATACAAGTTCACTCTGACAGCAGACCACAAGATGCTAAAAGAAGTCTCCAAAAATCCTAAAATGTCATCACGGGACCTACAGCAGGCTCTTGCTACTGTTGATGTGAAAATGCCTCTACAGTCAGAAAGAGACTGCACAACTTTAACTTGCATGGGAGGTGTGCAAGGAGGAAACCTTTGTTCTCTAAGAGAAACATCAAGGCTGGACTGAAGTTTGCCAGAGAGAATGTAGACAAAGACCAGGACTTCTGGAATTATGTTTTTTGGACAGATGAGACAAAAACTGAATTATTTGGACACCAGAACAGAGGACGTGTCTCGTGTAAACCAAATACAGCATTCCAGGAAAAGAACCTCATACCAACTGTGAAGGATGGAGGAGGAAGTGTCAGGGTTTGGAGATGTTTTGCTGCACCATCTGAACATTACAGCTGAAGCAGAACTGGACTCTGCAACATGAAAAAGACCCAAAACATACCAGTAAATCCACCAAGGACTGGTTGAAAACTAAAAAATGGAGAGTCCCAGAGTGGCCGAGTCAAAGCCCAGATTTTAATCCCATTGAGATGCTGTGGGGAGACTTGAAACGGGCTGTACATGGAAGAAACCCCTCAAACATCTTGCAGCATAAAGAATTCTGCATTGAGGAGCAGGGCAAACTTTCCTCAGACCGATGTCAGCGACTGCTAGATGACTACAAGAAGCGCCTCACTGTAGTTAATTCAGCCAAAGTGGGGGAACACTAGTAGGGTGTCCTTTTTCCTCAGTTAGAATACTTTTTTTTTCTTTTTTTTCTTTTGCTTAATGAATAAAAACAAGATTAGACATTGAGATGTGAACATTTCTTAATAAAGAACTATTTAAAGGGGTGTCCTAATTTTTACCATATGTCTTCTGATAACTATGGGGGAGGTAGTATTAGGACTTGGTCCTATTTTGCTACACTTGTGCCAGAACAGTTTGCCATAGAACAATGAAGTTTGAATTATGCAAACAGTAAATTTGAATCGATGGGACACCCAGTCCATGAAGTGAATCTCAACTGACTTATCACTAGTTACCATAAAAGTTAGTTGCAGATTTTGCTGCAGCGGAGAGTCACACGAGATACTGAAAACAGGTTTGACATCTTTTTTTAAAGATTATTTTAAAAAATTATGGAAAATGCACATTTAGGATAAGAATAAAAAGTTCAACAGAAGCAAATGCCACAATTAATGGCATCTCAGCATTTCATATACAACCTTGCTTTGCCAGAAAACAGTACTGAGTTTTCTTTAACTTTTTAAAAGATTGGAAAATGCCATCTCTACTGTACCCTCTTCTTTAGCTCACCCCACAATGGGGTTTGGGTCAGGGGACTGATATGGCTGTGGCAGAGGCTGGAGTCTGCGGCCAGTTAACCATTTTTTCATTTTTTAAACTGTTTTTTTTTTTTTTTGTGGGGCCAACACACTTCTCCCTTGGATTGTGTTATTTAAACTGTTTACCATGTTTATTGATAACTAAGGGGATTACTTGTACCACACTTGATCCAAACTGTATTACTGCACACTTCAATCAGTTCAAAAATGTACAGCTTAAATGAAATCAACACTTCAGCTACATTGTGCTCACAATTTTAAAGGTATTACATTTTCTGGCACACATGTTTTGGTTATTCATTATTTCTTGAACTGAGATTTGTTTTTCTCTAAATAAATGTATTCAAATTATGTTATTTATTGTAGTGTTATTTATTTCCATTTTTTAAAGGTGAGATGAAGCTAATCTTCACAAGATTATAACAAATCTTTTATTGTGGAGGGTACTGTAAGTTGTGATATGTTTAAATAATGCATAACATGAATAAAGAAACATTTATTCTGTGTAACTATTCAATAAATGTAGTTTATTATCGTTCCAGGCCTTTATTCTCACTCGCACTTTTTTTTTCTGAGCCTCTTGTCTGAATTAGGGTTGTGAGGGTGGCTGGAGTCTACATTTACATTACATTTACAGCACACAGCTGATGCTCTTATCCAGAACAACTTCCATGTCCTTATTACAGGGACAGTCTACCTGGAGCAACTCAGGGTTAAGGGTCTTGCTCAGGGACCCAGTGGTGGAGGTGGTATTTGAACCTGAACGCTTGGTCCATAAATCCATAGGGCAGTATCCTACCACTAGACCACCAGCACCCACAGTCTATCCCAACTCTCACAAGGCAAAACACACACCTACGGTCATTAACTCTATATTTCAGCTCATTAGTCCAGTTTTCAGGGTAGCTTATGCCAAGAGACAAAGCCAATGGAGATAAATGCGGGCCTTGGCCTATAAACTCAAGCTTAAGAAAGTTAATCAACTCAGTAGCCAATGAATAGTCTCTTAAATTTTCATTTACTTTTGGAGAAATGAGAAAAAAAAAAAAAACAGAAAAATCTTCTCATGAGACAACAAAATGTTACCCTTTTGTTTAGAGATCAAAAATATTTTGGCTTGTGTGTATCTACAATGAAAGGTCAAGCCAAACTTCCATAAATAAGATTGTTTTCTAGTACAGTACCTGTTCATTGATGACTGTGTCCAGTCTCCGCAGGCAGGCCTGACAAAATGTATGGCCACAATAGAGTTTACGTGGGAGCCTTTCTCCAAGGTTGTAGGAGCTGTAACAAATAATGCAGTCCAGTTTTCGACTGTCTCTAGAGGGCTGGGCTTCCTCATCACCCACTGCAGGAGCTTCTGACACCTGGACCTCATTCTCCATCATTCTGCTAAAGAAATACATTTCGCTTATGTATCCAAAATTAGTCCTGCAAATCCAACATCAGTATGATATATATTAGTGTTTAGTTATTATCTAACTGCTGATAAAAGCAAATTAGAAAAAGATATGGCATGTGCACAATTTTAAGTCAATACTTTTTGGTAATGCTCTGCTCTGTGTAAATGTCTGTTAAATAATTTCCTGCCTTTTCTGACAGGGGATAATTTTTTCAACCATTTAAAAAGCTATTTTGACTGGATATAAAAATAAAGATAAATAAAAAAAATTGTATTTACATTATCATTCAACATTTCTTTTCTAATCAAGGGTATAAACAGAAATTCAACTTTATGCTTTACCTAAAGAATCTGGGTTTCATTCTCAGATGGGTGGCCAGGGTCCTTTCCGTAAGGAGTGAAAGTGACTATTCTTGTCATTGTGAAACAAAGCACACAGTGAACCACAATGAAATGACACCTATGCATTTTACCCATACACAGACGTGCAGCAGGGGGCAGCTATTGAAAGCACCTGGGGAGCAGTGACAGGGACCTTGCTCAAGGGTACCTCAGGGCAACCTACTGATCTGGGCTTCAAACTCATGACCTTCTGATCCTGGAGCCAACTCCCTAACCACTAGGCCACCACTGCCCTAGTGTCAGGGCTTGTTCTCCTTGTGTCTGCATGGGTCCCCGCCAGGAGCTCTGGTTTCCTCTCGTAGTCCAAAGACATGCACGTTAGGTGAACCAAAGATACTAAATTGCCTCTAGGTGTGAGTCTGTGTGTCTGCACTATGATGGACTTGCAACCTGTCCAGGATCTTCTCTGCCTTTCACCTGGAGTGGGCTCCTGTTACCCTGGTTAGAATACTGAATGGACACTATAGCGCCATTAAATCTCACCTTATTATTTCAATTCTGTGTGATTAAAGGATTAATAAAAGGATAAAAGGAAAGGATTAATAGCTAATTTGGAATCAATATTCTTGGGAAATATGATCTTAAATTCTAATTTCACGAATAAATGGCTGGCACGAAACCTTAATTATTCTTACAATTTTTTTTGCTATTTGTTTTTGGCCCATTTTAAGAGTCACAGGCTACATGTTACTCAACTCTTTAGTGAGCCTGTAAACTGAATCCATGGTATCCGTTTACTAATAGCCTGATGCAGTGAGCAGAAACTGGAGCATCTTTATTTCTTAATGGCTTTAATATTTAATGAGGTAGTTTATTAGTACAGAATGAAAATCTTGCAGTGTATTATTAAAACAAAAACAGAATACAGAAATGTTAAATATATAATGTGTCAAGCTAAATATTTCAAGATGACCAAATTGAATGTTATGGAAATGTTATATTATGGCTATTGGAAACTGTGATCATTTTCCTGCTATTGAAATTCAGCATAAAAGAGTTCATTTAATCTTTAATCAAATCTGAATCCTCTGCCCTTGGACTTAATTTTTTTTTTTTTCAGAGAACTAACAGTGTTCAAAATAATGAGCCATTATATCTATTTTTCAAATTATTATCAGATCATCAACCCCTAGCAATTAATGTAATGTTGATTAACACTGTGACCACTATTGTAGGCTAATACCAAGATTTCACTCACACACACACACTCATCCCAAGGGGTATTTTAGTATTGCCCCTCCACCTGAGCACCCAGGGGAAACCAGAGCACCCGGGGGAAACCCACACAGCCACGGGTAGAACATAAAAATGTTCAAAGATAGGACCCAGGCCACCCATCTGAAAATCCAGCCCGTAACCTTCTTGGTGTGAAAAAACAGTATTAGCCATTGCACCACAATGGGCTCATTGCGTTACACCTATAAACTGAACTATTCAACCTCAACATAACTAATGTATATAATGATCTTTTGCCTTACCCCTTTGAATATAAAGATTCCTGGAAATCCCTTTTAGTTCCAGTACTGAGTTCTCACAGAGCCATCTTCTTTCAGGGGCATCCATATCAGCAAAGACAACTGGATAAACTCACCTCGTCCTTTACCGGCTGGCATAACAGTCTATAGCTATAAACAAATGCCCACAAATTATTTCCTACGACATGTTCTTAAGAAGCAGTCTTGCTGCCTTCAATGCCTGCACCTCTTTCCAAACCACTCTTGAATAGAAGACAATGTGTGCTTCCACAACCTTTAATATTTAAGGGCCAACTGTCGCTGTGCACCAAGGTCATACACTCACTCTCTCTCTCTCTCTCTCTCTCTCTCTCTCTCTCTCTCTCACACACACACACACACACACACACACACACACACAAACACAGATGTTTCTGTTTGTTCGGGGCAGTGGTACAGTGCTCTCAAACATCTTTTGTGGCATACAGTGTTTATTTGTAGTGGTAAAAATGATGATGAAATGGCTATTCACTACTTTTTGGAAAAGAGAATAATATCTCATTTCAGCTGCCATTAGTATGATGCATGTCTGTTATCCTATGCATCAGCTGTCTTTGCAGGTAAAACGCTTAACCAGCTCATGTTACAGTTGTTGGGGGTGGCAGATGCTGCTAACATTTAGCTAAAGGTGGGGTGAGCTTTTCCATTTCAATAATTCCACTATAGATATATTTTTATAATTGACTATCCATCAGATGGTTAAAGCAGCACAGTGAAACAAGGTCTTTTAACTTTCAGTTGCCACTGTATGCCCTGAAATCCTGAGGTCACCTACAGCCAGCCTTTTATTGACACACAACTACAGAGGTCTTAGCCACCTTTGCAAAGATGCTATCGTATGTACCTCACAAATTTATAAGTGATAAGGGCAAGTGCACAGAAAAGTAGTAGGGCAGGGGATGAAAATTGAGTGCACAGCAAAAAAGAAAGGTGGGGGAATGTCTCTCTTTTGGGATCATTGTCATTAGTTTAGTTCTTTCTGAATCTATTTATTTTTGTCTTCACTTAAATATAATTTGGCAAATTTAGAATTTCTAAAGGTTATCCCGGTCAGCCAAACCACTAGAGTGCTTATGAACATCTTGGTCAACTTATAGAAGTGCTTGCAAAAATAATGTTAATGTATTTTATTCATTTCAAACTTTCAAAAGTCATTTAATACAGTTTCTCTACTGTACGTTGCCTATTTTACTCAGGTTTAGTGTTTTTTAATAGCTTTTCAACACTTTTCTGAAAAGTTAGAAATATATATTTAATTTAAAAATATTGTATTATATATTAAATATAGATTATTATATAACAGTACATATAGTACATTTAAAATATACACATCATAAAAAAATTCAGTGTGTAGAAAAGCATTCATGAACATGCAATTTAAAGCATTTCTTGATGTTTCGGATTTGGCTTCTTTTGATAATTAACTTTTTAGTGATTGATGAGGCAATTAAACCCGGTACCAGAGGTAGATTACAAATATACCTTTACATTTTAGTAAATGGATCTGCAGTTTGGTGGTCAGTGATCCTTTGCAGCAGATTGGGGATTGTTAAATGTACTTATTTTCAAACATTGGAACACTGGTTTTACAGGTTCTGCAAGCTCCTGGTTTCTGAAAGTCTGACTCATTGTGTCTCTACCATGTTGACACTCAAGGTTAAGTTCTTGGCTTATTGCTTTTAATTTTCATGTGTTAATCATCACCATTGTTTCTCCCACTAGAGAATGCCATTAGAAACCAACTTCATGAGGTGGCTTGAAGGCCTAGTTTGACATTCATGCCAGTGGCCCACTGGAGGTCACTTTGTAGGGCTCTGGTTGTACTCATCCTATTCCTCCTTGCACAAAGGAGCAGATACCGGTCCTGCTGATGGGTTAAGGACCTCCGACGGCCCTTTCCAGCTCTCCTAGAGTAGCTGCCTGTCTCCTGGAATCTCCTTCATGCTCTTGAGACTGTGCAGGGAGACAGCAAACTTTCTGGCAATGGCACATGTTGATGTGCCATCGTGGTGGAGCTGGACTGCCTGTGTAACTTCTGTAGGGTCCAGGTATCACCTCATGCTACCAGTAGTGACACTGACCCTAGTCAAATGCAAAACTACTGAAAAGGAGTAAAAAAAAAAAGATGAGGAGGGGAAAAATGTTGGTTGCCTCTACCTGCAAATCTATTTTTTGGGGGGGGGGTCGATTCATTGTTGCCCCTTTAAGGCACCTGTTGTTAGTTTCATTAACGCCAAAACAGCTGACACTGATTAACAACCCCCTCTGATACTGGACCAGATCAATATCCCAGAAGTTTAACTGACTTGACACTTTATTCTGATTAAAAAGTTTTTCCTAATTTTTTTGAGCAGTGTATAAATTAAAGGTTAGAAAAATCCATCTTTGGTAAAGAGGCTTCATCTCACACTGAAAAAAGGTAATAGAAAATCAAATCTCTCCTAATAATTATTTTTTTTAACAAAAATACATGTGCACCACTGCATTTAATATTTAGTACTATGGTACTGTGATATTATGAAGGTACTGGGTTCGAGTCCCAGGCAGGGTTCACTGGTTCATTTCTGTGTGGAGTTTGCATGTTCCCTTGTGTCTGTGTAGGTTTCCTCTGGGTGCTTCAGTTTCCTCCCACTCTCCAAAGACATGCATATCAGGTAGATTGGAGATTCTAATCTGCCGGTGTGTGAGAGTAGTTTGTCTGTGTGTCAGCCCTCCAAGCGTAAAAGTATTTCACCATCTTTCGCCCTGTAAGAGCTGGGATTGGCTGCAGCACTGCCCACGTACTTCGTCATGACAAGTGGCTAAAAAATTAATGAGTGAGAGAGTTTTGCTTCTGGAATTGTCTCCATCTGGGATCTTACCACAGTGCTTACCACAGTTCCGGTCCCACCAGTGCAGAGCTTGCTCAGGAATGGCAGCAGGCAGGAGTGAGTGCATCTTCACACACAGTGAGGCAAATAATTTTAGAGGATGACCTGGTGTCAAGAAGGGCAGCAGCGAAACCACTACTCTCTAAGACTGATATTTTGCAAATGTTACAGGGACTGGACTGCTGAGGACTGGTGTAAAGCCATTTTCTCTGATGAATCCCTTTCCTATTATTTGGGGTATCCGGAATAAAGATTGTTCATAGAAGAAAAGGTGAGCGCTATCAATCTTCCATCAATCAGAATTTGGCCCAGAAATTGATTGACAGCATGCCAGGGGAAACTGCAGAGGTCTTGAAAAAGTAGGGCAAACACTGCAAATTTTGACTCAATGTAATTTTCAACAACAGCCTTTGAAACTTTTTTATTTCAGTATACCACAGAAACATCTGACAAAAAGATCTAAAAACACTGAAGCAGCAGACTTTGTGAAAAACAAAACTTGTGTCCTTCTCAAAACATATATATATATAAGTTTTATAACAAATATATGCTATAACAGGCTTACCAAACACATGCTCCAAAGCAAAAGATGCGGAAACTACATCGTAAATGGCGGCTGACAAAATTAGAATCATTTCACTCTGCCTGAATGGAGAGCTTCATACATTATAAGAGGGCACTAACATTAGCACACTCAGCCTACCCATCCACATTAATAGAGTCCAATAAAAGATTTTTTTTTATATACTCTTACAAAGAACCATGCAGGAGCCGAAAGTCAGATACCTGCAATGTACAATAGCAATAATTTTATGGATCTCTTTAACAATAAGATTGAAATCATTCAGCAAGAAATTCAGAACCAAATACACCACATCTGCTCCCCAAGACAGACATAGACGTAGATGTCAATGACCTAATGCCAACAGAGAGGTTAGATTACTTTAACCCAGTTCTGCAGATCGACCTCATCTCAGCTATTTCTTCTTCTTCCAAATCTCCCACTCGCAACCTCAAATCTGTCCCTACCAGACCTGCCAGTAATAATTTTTTTTTTGTTTGTTTCATTTTTTTTCCCCAAGCAGGGTCACAGGGGAGTGCTGGAGTCCATCCCAGCTCACACAGGGTGAAGGATGGGGACCCTGGACAGGTCGCCAGCCCATCACAGGGAGGAGCGTGACGGGGACAGCACCTTGCTCAAGGGTACCTCAGGGCAACCTATTAGGAAGGGGTACAAACCCCGATCACATGGCCAACACCCTAACCACTAGGCCACCGCTGTCCCTTCCAGTAATAATCAGGACTTTATTAGAAATAGTAAACTCACCTTTCAACCTGGGCTATGTGCCAAAAGCAGTCAAAAATAGCAGTTATTATGCCTTTACTTACATTTGCAGCATTTAGCAAATGCTCTTATCCAGAGTGACTTCCATGTCCTAATTACAGGGACAGGGACAGTCCCCCTGGAGCAACTCGGGGTTAAGGGTCTTGCTCAGGGACCCAGTAGTGGTAGTGCCAGAGATGGGATTTGAACCTGGGACCTCTTGATCCATAGGTCTGTAGGCAAGTACCCTACCTCTTCATCTTAGAAACATTGCTAAACTTATGAGCGCACTCACACTACATGATGCAGAAATATTGATACATGCATTTATCACCTCAAGATTAGATTATTGTAATGACCTGCTGTCAGGATGCCCTGCTGTCCAGGACACAGCAGCTAGAGTCCTCACTAGATCTAGAAAATTGATCACATTAGTCCGATATTATCTAGACTTCACTGGCTTCCTGTGAAATTCCGCATCGACCATAAAATTTTATTACTACCTTACGAAGACCAAAACGGCCTCGCTCCCGAGTATCTTTCTGAGCTTATCTCCAGTTATGAACACCCATGCTCTCTTAGATCGCAAGGTGCCGGCTTTTTAACAGTTCCCAGAATTTTGAAAACAACAACAGGGGGAAGAGCATTTTCATTCAAAGCCCCTCATCCCTGGAAAAGTCCTCCAGCTACAGTCCGAGACTCAGGCACACTCTCAGTATTTAAGTCCAGACTAAAAACCTACTTGCTTAGTCTAGCTTTAAGTAATTAATCTTCCTGATAGTTAAAAGGTGCAGATCCAAAGGCTCACAGATACAGAGAATTACAGCAAACTGGGATGTTGGCGCTGCCGGCCCACCACTCTCATGTGACCACTCAGGTTTGTTGACAGTGGTGTGGGGAGACACCAGAGTGTCAGGGTGCGTGTCTGTAAAATCTAATTACACTATTTAATTTCTTTCTCTCTGTATGAGATTGAAGGCTGTCCACCACCTGTATCGTGGACAGCTTAGGCATTTTCGGAAAGCAAAGTCCATCAATCACAGTAAGGATTTCCAGAACTCCATGCCAGCTACTCCAACCGAGTTGACGAAGCTACTATCAACAGATTTCTCTCCTCACCTGAACTTCAGATCAACTACATTATACTGGATTATCTGCAGGAGCTGCTGCCACTAAGATTAACAAAAGCTTCATCCACTCAAGCAGAACCACCACTATTAGCTCACCAAACTTGCAATTACAGACACTAATGGACTCTTTTTATTGCAACTCATGCTTACTGGAAATCATTGCTAAATTGATTATTTATGAAATGCACTTTCTCTTTCTTTTCCTTCTTCATTTCTGGTGTCAACGAGAGGAGGATGGGTTCACCTTTTGAATCTTGGTTCCCCTCAAGGTGTCTACCTCCTGTTTTGGGGAGTTTTTCCTTGCCTCTATCGCCCGTGGCTCACTCCATTGGGGCTCGGACCCAGATTCTGTAAAGCAAGTGTTGTACAAAGCACTATATAAATAAAACTGACTTGACTTGACTTGATCGGGGGTTTGAACCCCTTCCCAATGGGTTGCCCTGAGGTACCCTTGAGCAAGGTGCCGTCCCCGTCCCACTCCTCCCTGCGATGGGCTGGCGACCTGTCCAGGGTGCGTCCCCCGTCCTCGCCCTGTGTGCGCTGGGTTGGACACCAGCTCTCCCCCGCGACCCCGTTTGGGACAAGCGGCAGAAAATGGATGGATGGATGGATGACTTGACTTGGCTTACACACAGCTCTATGTAATTTGGCCTTCTGTTGTAAACTTTGGTTTATATTGTACAATTAAAATGCATATGATTAGCAATGAAACTTGATAATTTGCTAAAAGTAAATGTTAAGTTCTAATGTCTTTGTATTTCCTGCATTCTTATATAGAAATACTGATTGGTTGGATAAATTTTTGCAACATTTTAAATAATATTTCTTTGAACTTGTCAATACAAACTTCTGAATAGTCAGACACTGTCTCATCACGTCAGATGTGCATTTATTTGATGAAGGCCTAAGAAGATCAAAACCCTATATTAAGTTGTGCAGAATTGTTAGGCAGCTTATTTTCCTCGGGCAAAAGCAGCCAAAAAAGAGAAATAACTGACTCTAAAAACTCAAAAATTGTAAAAAGTCTTTCAGAGAGATGCAGCACTCTTGAAATTGCTAATCGGGGCGTGATCAAGACTATCAAGTGGTTTGTTGGAAATAGTCAACAGGGTTGCAAGAAACGTGTTGAGAAAGATTTGAGAAGAATCAAACGTGAAGCTACCAGGAACCCATTATCCTCCAGTGCTGTCACCTACCTGGAGTGCCCTGAAGTACATGTTATTCAGTTCAGCTCAAAGGCATGGCCAAGTTAAGGAAGGCTGAAACCAGACCACCACCTGAACAAGATACATGAGCTGAAATGTCAAGACTGGGCCAAGAAATCTCTTAAGACAGATTTTTTAAAGGTTTTATGGAGTGATGAGATAAGAGTGACTGTTGACTAAGCAAATTAAGGGGCCCATGGCTGGATCAGTAACAGACACAGAGCTCCACTTTGACTCAGACACCAGCAAGCTGGAGGTGGGGTTCTGGAATGGCCTGGTATTATAACAGATGAGCTAGCTGGACCTTTTCGGGTTGAAGATGGACTCAAAATCAACCCTGCTGAGAACTTGTGGGCCCTTCTTAAATGGGAGATTTACAGGCAAGGAAAACAGTCCAACTCTCTGAACACCATTGGGGAGGCTGTGGTTGCTGCTACACAAAAAAATGATTGTCAACAGATCAAGAAACTGACAGACTCTATGAATGGAAGGCTTATGACTTATATTTGGTCACTGACATTTTTTTTAATTTTCAGAAATATTTATTGGTAGATTTTGAGTTTTTTGTTTATTATTCTCACTTTAACAGATAAAAGACAGGATTTTTTTTTCATTGCGTTGCATAATAATTGTGCACACATGTATCCCCCTAAGAATGTTCACACTCACATGTCCTTTGTAAAGCATTCAGGTTTCAGGGTTATTAACATTTTAGGATTGACTGATAGCACTGGATTTTTTCCATATTAAAATGAATCCTCAAAATACTCACTTGCCTAATAATTGTGTAATTTCCCTAAAACATCTACATAATCTTCTTTATGTATTAGCCGAACAGTGATGTACAACAAAGGAATCATTCAAGCATAACCAGCACCAGTAGCTACCTCCTATAACCCTGGTTGTTTATGCCTGGCTGGACCTGCCATACTTTTTTCCTGAGCATAATTTTCTTTGTCTGTTGCTCTGTTGAATAACAAAATATACTGAGGGTCTGAGGTGAGGATCAGAAGGTCAGCATTGAACCACTGGATTCCATTTTTATTGTCTATCAATGAACACCTGCCTAATATTTGTAATGTTTAGCTTTCTGTGGGGCTCCAGTCTTCATCATATATACCTATTTTGGAAAGTGACTCTTTCAGTACAGAAAACAAAGCTTAGATTTCCTGGCTGTTGGAAATGTGCAAATGATTACACACAGCACCGCCCCATCACAGAATTTGAAATGTTGCCTCCTCCTTAAGCAAACACATTGCAACTCCTGCTGATGACTGTTACAGACAAAAGAAGTACTAAGGTAAAGTGAAATGCTTTTATCATCACTGTTCAGAAAAATAGAATTTGTTCTTGACTTCTAATGTAAGCTAATATAAAGAGTTTTTAGTCCAAGGATGATGGAGCATTTCTACTGAAGTGTTTCACTCAATTTAAAAGACAGCTCCTGTTCAAATTAAGCTATTAATATTTTCAATAATTATTTTATAATATGTAAATATTGTCTTAAAATATACCACACTAACTCACCATCATTGGTTTGTACCTCAAAAAAGGTTAAATCCCTCCTAATTGGAACAAGGCCAATTCATTTGTTTTTACAATGAACTGAAAACATCTGGGATTTAAAGTGAAAAATATTAAAATCAGATTTTCAGATATAATTTGCTGATGTACATATATACCTATATATATAGGTATATAGACACACACACACACACACCTATAGAACATCTTTTATACCTGATCACCAACTTTTTTTTCCAGTGAGCAAAAGTACTAAAACATGAGAGGCTAGGTGTTTGTTGTTATAAAGTTGTGCCCTGTAACATTACACTGTTTAAAGTAACTCTTGATATCTATTCTCATTTGAAACTTTTAGTTTTACCCATGAAGACTGCATTTGTTATTAAAAAGGAAAAAAACAGCAAAACTAAAGACTCTATACAGAAGACTCTGTACTGTTTACTGTATATATGGTCGCCTTCCCTAATCTTCATGTAAATATGTATATATATTTTAATATATATATAGACAGATAGATAGATAGATAGATAGATAATTTATAGCTCTTGTACTTGTTCCTCGTTCTTTATATTTTTTTTATTTTTCTGTACATCTATCTACACTCTACTCTAGAAGTCAAGAAAAGAGGAAAAATCCATTAGAAGCATGTAACATACATTGCACGTGGCCAGTACAATAATTTGAAATGTCCTGAAAAGGAAGAAAACCACTGGTTTACTAAGCAACAGACATTGAACCGGACAGTCAAGAAAAAGGACAATAGCTAACAACAGTCTCTCTGAATTAATCTCAAGTTACAAACTGCTTACTTACATTGCAAGATGCTGGTTATTCTAGTTAACAGAGTTTTGACAACTCTACAGCAGGGGGAAGAGTCTAGTCTTCCAGTCAATGTCTTGGACTCAGACATGGTCTCAGTCTTTAAGTCTAGGCTGAAAATCTACTTCTTTAGTCAATAGGCCATTAGTGACAGTGTTAGTAAAAAGGTGCAGACCTAGGGGTTCATAAACACAGAAAATCAAAGTGAAGTGTGATGTCTCTTGTGTCATCTCACTACTCTCACGTGATCTCTCATGTTTGTATAAGGTGGAGATAGGGTTACCAGTGTCTCTGTGTGCTCTCATCTGTCAAACCCTTGTATAGCTCTGTCTGGCTAATATAGTTAACAGCTAAATCTACCAGAGTCACTTTATTGGACTCTTTAAATTCATAGTTTGCACCCTGTGAGTTCAAAACAGAACAAATTCTCTTTCTCTCTGTTTTCTGAGCCAGTTAGTGGAGCAGCTTATGTATTTCCTGAATGGTAGAATGGTCTTCCACACCAAATCAAACATGATCAAATTCTTTTTCTCACTCAAACTCCAGACCAGCCAAACCATCATGGATCACATGCATGTGCTGTTGCCTACAACAATTTTGTTGATTCTGTGGGTCGCAGGCTTGATGAAGCTATTGCAAGCAAGGGATATCCACCACAGTGTTGCTATGTGCTTTGTTAATCAAATTGCCTTGCTGGCTCTTGCTTTTGAAGATGATTGTACTTAATATGTAATTGACATTATATGTTCTCCCTGAACATCGTTCTCCCTGTACAGAGTTCTCCCTGAACATCATTTTCTCTGTCCATCGATCTCGGTCAGACGTGTGTTCATTCGTTGTGAACTCTTTGTCCAGTATTTTGCAATAATAATAATTTACAATAATTTTGCAATTAACCAGGGTCTCTAAGCAAATAAAAAGTGGTAGAGTTTCAAAATCCAGTTGAAGAACTGATCTTGCTGCCATGTACAAGAAGTCAAAGGTTAGTTTTCTTGGTTGTTTAGGTTTAGTTTTTTAATAAATTAAGGATTTTTCAAAACTTTATTTTTTCCCCTTTGCTTAAAACTCATTATAAAAGTGTTTACAGCATATGGTTCGTAAGGGTCTAGAGCGAACTTGGTCTCGCACAAAAAAAAGAAAAATGACCCCTTGTTATTGTGAAACGCAGCACAGCAAAACTCAACCTCTGCATTTCACCCATACATACACGTGCAGCAGGGGGAAGCTATTGAAAGCTGCCCAGGGAGCAGTGACAGGGATGGTACCTTGCTCAAGGGAACCTTGAATCGAACCCACAATCTTCCGATACAGGGCAAACTCCCTAACCACTAGGCCACCACTGCCCCTGCTATGTCAATCCTCTTGCTATGTTAAAAGTCTTGCTGTGTCAGTTTTCTCAGTTGCTCAAAGTTTTCTGTGTTATTCAATGTTTTTACATGTAGTTTACTATTACACTATGTACTCTATGGCATAATTAACCATTTTTGTGCTTAAAGATCTTGAAGAAAAATTTTTACATACAGTTTGTACAATCTGGAACGGATTAATCGAATTTACATACAATCTTGTGGGGAAATTACATTCGGTCGCGTCCAGAGTTTTGGAATGAATTATGGTCATGACCAGAGGTTCCTCTATATGAGATTCACTTTAATGCTGATTACCTATTGCATTACAATGAGTGACTGCTAATGAAAGCTAGTGAGTGTGTTACTGCATAGTGGAGATACATGTTCTTTCAGTCAATCTCTCAAGAAAGCATTTTAGAAAAACATGCCCTGCACCACCTTCACTCAGACTGCAGTGCATTCCCATTCAGAACTGTGCCATTTAGGCTGACAAAAATGTGTTAGAACAAGTTTGTGTGCATTGAGATGGTGCTGTGTCACTCAGCTTTCTGAATGTTATGGTGTACCATCAACATATTGGATGGTATCACACTTAAGGGTACTTCAGGGCAACCTTTGATCATGGTGCCTAGTCCCTAACCACTAGGTCATCAATGCCACATTTTACTAAACATAAGAAATACCCATGGTTTCTGAGAGTGCTTCCTCTCCTAACATTTCTAACCTGCTGAAATGACACTCTCCATTACCTGTTCAACTTTAATACATATGTTGCATATTAAAATTGTTTAAATTAAATTAGTTTAAATTGCCAAAGAATACCAACTATTGTTTTGTTACTATACATAATACAGGTAACATATATACAAAATATTCAAAGGAACATTCCAATAGCTGTGACGAAGTTGTGCAGGCGGGGTAGTTTCAGAGACAACAAAACACTTACAATAGCCTTTCATGTTGCCAGAAACATGGTTAAACCTGTTTGGATAAACAGAAAACGTTGCTTTAGTATTTCGGAGTGCCGATATTCATTTACATTATAAAAAATGTAACTAAACTGTTCAGGAATATCCAATACCAGGTACAAATTTTACTTTTTGTTTTTTGTGACATACATAAAAGTATAAAAATGTACTATCCATTCATCCACTGTGAAAACAGTGTGGTTTACATACTTATTCTCCAGCTATTTTTCTCCATGGTGTCGTTCATTTATGTAGAGATACTGCAGTTAATTGTCATGTAAAAGGAGGGACATTCCTGAGCCGACAACCCCCCCCCCACACTCTGACTAACTCCTTAACATTGTGACTGTGCTGGGATACCTATGGGCGGGGCTACATATACACATTCACCGTCAGTCTCGATCAGAACGGGGTTTTCACCTGGACGGCCACTTCTCAACAGCTTTATCTGTTTAGGTGTGCCACTTTGGGGAGCTTTGGGAAGAGGAAGAAGATAACTCCTCTTCACAAGACTAAGAACACCTTTTTTGGGACCATAAAAACAGTTTTTCCTTTTGAGAACACTTCACGTCTCCACCGGTAGGAAAGTCTGTTCTGATTTGTGTACTGCTACTGTGTACTGATATGTGACTTCAGCTAAATTAATCAAGTGTAGAAGAGTAAAAAGAAGATATTAGGCATTATTTGATGTAAGAGTCATTGAGTATGTTAAGGAATAAGGTAAAGAAAAAAAAGAGGGTGAAGGATAACCCTTTCAGATATTTCCTGCCCTATATTCTTAACATCCTCATTTACAAAAATAGCTATTTGAAAGAACATCCAGGTCCTGGATGAACACAATGTTTTTTTTAAGTAACCAGAATGATTAATTCTGTGGAACTGCTCCTAAGAATTATTTTTAAAAGTGTAAGTGATCTTATTAAAAGTGCATGATGCATCCTGCTAATCCTTCATGGATTATTTCCTTCTTGATACTATGAATTACCCTATTAAATTTGCTTTACAGTAGAGTGGTGTTTCTAATCTCTTATTTATGTCCATAGATATGAAGCCTCTCAGGAACATTACAAGCATCACTCATTGTTGATGTACGGCTCGATGCCTGATCTACAGTGGTTTTAGGAAGTAGAAGGTAACCCCTCTGCACCCCCAACCTGACAGCATGAATCTTTCTTTGGACAACCCTTACGGAAATGTCACCATTCCCCGTGCCAAACTGCATGCATATAGTGACTCCAGCACAGTAATAATCAACCCTATGACTCTGGAGAGCTCCTACAATAACTCTGCCCAGAACCCTTATGGGGGCTTCAAACCCCAGGGAGAAGAGAATCCATCTGGTGTGCCTATATATGGAAACGCGAGAGATGGGAACCAGCACCCTCCTCCATATAACAGTCATGGCACCTACACCGTGAAGGAGGATGAAGAGCAAGTGAGCCGCTGCTATGCCTGCTGCTGTCGCTGCCAGAGGAAGAAGTGAGAGTCAGTTTGCCCCATGGAGCAAAAAATTGCATATGGATATTTGTTAACACCACAAACTGAATTCAACAGTGTTCATGTATTTCCTTAATGAACGCATTGCATAACATGCTTTTTAAATGGATTGGCTTTGCAAACAGTGTTCCAGGTGGGGTTATTCAGGTGGGCCACACCCTACAAATCTGCCACTCTTAAAGGCTAAAATGAGACTTGTGAACGCTGAACATTTTCAAAGAAGCCCACAGGCCCATTCTCTGGAGCTTTACCAATTATTCATATAAATAGCTCCTTCTTTGGACAGGCCAATCTTCACATATTGAATGTTTTTTGGATATTCACGGTGGTCGGATATGCTACTGGCAAACAGCACAGATAGTAGAGGTTCAGTGGTAAATCTAGTTGCGTGAATTTCTGAAAGCCTACACAACTGAGATGGAAAAAAAAAACCCATTTCCTTCTAGATATATGAAGTCCTTCAAAATGTTTTAATTTAAGTCTGCACTATTAATTACTTTTTAAAAGAAAAAAAAAAATGTTAGAGTTGCATTTATCATAGATCTCAAGGTAAGAATGCTGATGTAAGATTTTAGTTTTTACCATTCATACCCTGACTTCGCTTGGTATTACCCAATGTTTGGAACATATGGGCCCTGGGGGTCTATGGGTCTGTGTCTGCACTATGCAGCTCTTCCATAACATTGCTTTCCACCTGTATGAGAGCAGGTAGGAAGGAGCATGACTTCAAGCAGCAGAACCGGTTTGGGTCAGAGGACCTTGAAGGGGAGAAAAAGGGTGTGCCATTTGCTGCATTTCCTGGAAAAATGCTGAGTGGTGTGGACAAATGGAGACTAAATAACCTGCTAACCTTGTATTGTTAAGGAGGACTGCTCACTAGACAAGGAAAACTTTTTTCATGTTTTCTCTTAACTAAAGTAGCCTGTTGACTTCATTTGGAGGAAAAAGCTTAATAGTAAATAAATCACGTGTTACTATTTCATCTGAAGACAGTAATCCATTGAAAAATGTTAATGTTTCCAGTTCACAAAATGTGATCCATCATACCCAAGGTACAGTATCAGCCTGTATGAATCTTGGGAAAAATTGGAAGTAATGATATAAGCTTGCCTGTATTTGACTTCATTTGAATTCATATTTTCTTTTGAAATTGGCAATGCAATTTTGCTTAAAAAAAAAAGGTAATTGCCCCTTTTTCACATGAATATACACTTGGCTCTGTAAGAACAGCATAACACACATTGAAAGCTTTCTTTTGACAATGGATAACTATGGTCAACTAATAAAATAATATTTTTATATTTTTTTTAGTTTTTTAGAAAACCTTGACAACAAAAGGTCATTTAAATGTGTCCTCATTTATATATTTTATATATATGAGTTTCAGAAAAATCTTTAACTCTTTCAAAGGGTGTAAAAATGAGGTGATATATAAATTACCTCTACCGTTCATTATCGTGGGAAATGTGAAAGATGACCTATAAAATCAGGTTAAGGGCATAATTACGTTAATGTCTTAAAATGTAAATATAACAGCTAGTTACATAACAGTTAAGGCAATGATTGAGTTTAACATTTTCAGAGCTGTAAAGAAACTGCTTGGAAAAGGACATGTTTATTTTATGCTCACACACAGAGAGGATTATTATTTAGACAAAGAAAAAAAAAAAAAAAATCAGAGAACCATAGTTGCAAATTTTGAGAAGACTTAAGCATTTCGGGGTCAGCATTTTGAAGGAAATCATTACCAACATTAATAGAAAAGAGTGCTACAATGAACAACGTTCTGTAGCAATGACACACATACAATGTTTGGCAATGCACACTCAGGGTGGGAAAAAGGAATAAAGGTTATAAAGAGAGAGGCCCGTTCCCATGTTTTAGTGTGATGGTGGATTTGTGATGTTTTTGATTTGTTCATTTTCTAAAAAGGCTCAGGAGTATCAGGAGATACACAAAAACAAAAACCAACAAAAAAAATGGTCCAATGGTCCAAAACATGCATCTACTCAAGTGTGGTTCAATGGCTACAGAATAAACCTTTTGACATGGCCATCCTAGTCCCCTGATCTAAACTCCTGAGCTTCAGCTGAAGAGTCAAAAGAAGAAGTTAAAGCCATGGAACACTACAAGATCTGGAGAGACTGTGTACTGAGTAGAGATCTCAGATTTCTTGCTTTTAGCATAATAGGAGAAGACTCAATGGGAGTTAGGGGTTCCTTTCGATCAAAGAAGAGGAGGACTATACTCTTTCCCACTGGTATATCACAAAAACAAAAACTCAAAGGCAACAGAATAAGAGCAAAGTCATGGAATGAATGTTTTGGATTCATTCCAATGCACAAAACATGAAGCACCATTTGGGACGAGTGGAGATTTGAGAAAAGCTCCTGCTTGTGTGAACAGAAAAACAATTTCAGAAAAAAATCCTTAGCTGCTTAAAACTGATGACAGAGAATGCTGTGATTATATTAGGAAATGGAGCACACACTTATTATGCACTCAGGTGTAATGTCTCATAATTTGTAAGTTGCTTTTGACTTGTCTTGAATACAGATGTGAAAATCCTTACATATTATAGCTTTTTGAGCTAGTCTGTCATCATTGCAGTACATAAGCTGCATTTTTTAAGCAGCAAAATCAAGAACTCATGTAGAAGTTTCACCGAAGAGCAATACAGTATAGCATGATACTTCTGGTGTGATTGCCACTCTCTAACAATGCAAAATAAACCTGCATGGACTCAGCAATCGGTAGAAAAATGTGTGGGTTCATTTTCACTTGCTCTAAGCACACCTGGGATCAGTTGTCAACTTTTTTTATATTAAATTAGCCAGAAATACCATACTGAAAATTACATTTAATTTCATGTAAGAAAATCTTTTTTTTTTTTTCCAGCATGGTAGTAAAAGTTAAAAGCAAATAGATCTACAACCAGAACCTGAAGGCAGCATGGCTAGCTAAGTAGCAAGGTATGGCAGTCAGTTCAATATCAAAATAGCTAAATATCAAAAACTAGACAGACATTCCATATGGAAGAAAGAGAAAGAGAAGAAAAACTGTGGCAAAAAAATGAATGGTTTAGTACTTCATACATTCATTATTCTTTATGCATGTGCTTGTATTCATGTTTGATTACATGCAATTGATTATGTAAAAGGTGTTGGTTGGTGTCCTTCTCATCAAAAGGCAATATGAGCACAAAAAAAAGAAAAAAATTTGTTACATGAAAAATAGAAAAATAATTTAGGATGGCAATGTGTTAAACAAACCGTCACAACATATTCATGATCTAAACCATGTCTTTTAACAATAAAAGAAATAAAATAAAATAAAAGAAAACCTGTTAAAAATGCTTCCAGGTGAACAGGACAACCACAATCATGCAACAGTGGAGGTTTGTCAGTATAAATGAAACCACTCTCCATGAATTAGAGTGTGTTCCTTGGTGTGTGTGAGTGTGTGTGCGCGTTAGTCCTCAATACCCTGCTTAAGTATGCACACATACTAGCGTGTCCATGGACAAGATCCTCATTTCTCATCACATAGTCCCGAGAGGTTCTCCGAAGCGAATTTTCTGGCCTGCAGTGAGGCTGAAGGTGAAGTCCCTTGGAGCTTCAAATAGTAGCACAATAGTGGAACCCAAGTTGAATTCACCCAGGTGTTCACCCTTGCGCATAGACACACCCTCTTGGTTGTTGTTGGACACATAGCTAAAGTCATTATATGAACCTTTACTGTAGCGAGGACTGTTTGTGTGCAGCTCCTAAAGAGGAAAGAGAAACTTGTTACTGCAAATACAAATGTAAATTTCAATACAATATAAACTACAGAGCCAAATGTATATATGCACAAAATTGTAAGGAGTTGGTCACTCATTGTGGGATTAAGCTTTTTGCTTTAACATTACCCACTAGAAATAAGGGGCCTAACCCATATACTGACCATTTCTAGACCTCCATCCCTCTTTAACTAAACTGTTGGCACTATACATTTTTCTGATGCCATTCTCCTGATATCTACCACACCTAGGTTTGACGAAGCTCCTAAGACTAATCATTTTATTATTTGTAACAGTTATGGCTTTACATTAACAGCATTTAGCAGACGCTCTTATGCAGAGCAACTTCCAATTCCTAACTACAGGGACAGTTCCCCTGGAGCACCTTAAGTGTTTTGCTCAGGAATCCAGTGGTGGCCTTGCTGAAGGTGAGATCTGAACCTGCGACCTCTCTGCCTTTAGGTGAGAATCCTACCACTTGACCACCATCATCCCAATTTATTATTTGGAACAGTCTCTCATAGACTTGCAATAGGGTGATGTACCTGCCAGACTAGATAACCAAAAGAGATTTCAAGGAACCAAAAGAGATTTCAAAAAGCAAAATTTATCAGAAAAGCAGTTAACTTAAATCTTCTTACAGTGCATCCAGAAAGTATTCACAGCCCTTAACCTTTTCTACATTGTGCTATTTTACAGCCGTATTCTAAAATGCTTCAATTTCATTTTTTAATCTCAAAATTCTATATACAGTACCCCATAATGACAAAGTGAAAAAGTAGTTTGCTTGCAACTTTGGCAAATGTATTAAACATAAAAAAAAAACATTTTAATACCATATTAATGACAAAGTGAAATAGGTTGTTTGAAACTTTTGCAATTAAAAAAAAAAAAGTACAGAAATATTCAGTCTTTACTCAATACTTTGGCAGCAAGCTCTAGGAAAAGTCCTGGTGGTTCCAAACTTCTTCCATTTATGGATGATGGAGGCCACTGTGCTCATTGGGACCTTCGATGCTGCAGCAATTTTTCCTGTAGCTTTCCCCAGATTTGTGCCTCGATACAGTCCAGTCTCTGAGGTCTACAGACAATTCCTTCATGGCTTGGTTTGTGCTCTGACATGCACTGTCAACTATGGGAGCTTATATAGAAAGGGGTGTGCCTTTCCAAATCAGGCCCAATCAACTGACTTTACCACAGGTGGACTCCAATCAAGTTGGATAAAATCCAATCATTGGAAACAGGATGCACCTGAGCTCACGTTTGAGTATCATGGCAAAGGCTGTGAACACTTATGTGCATGTTTTATTTTTGTTTTTTCATTTCAATATATTTGCAAAAATTTGAAGCAACCTTTTTTATATTGTCATTATGGGGTATTGTGTGTAGAATTTTGAGGTAAAAAAATGAATTTAATACATTTTGGAATAAGGCTGTAACATAGCAAAATGTGGAAAAAGTGGAACGCTGTGAAAACTTTCCGGATGCACTGTATACTGGACAAACTTCAGCAAAGTCTCCTGTGTGTTGCTATGTCTTTCCCACATTGGTATGCAGACCACTGATGCATCAAAAGATTAGAGTCTCCCACTTAAAACTAGGCCAGCTTAACACAAAGTGCTGTAACCTAATATAATACTAAAGGTAAAAATACCTTTTTAAATTCTAATGACTGAGAAATCCGTTTCCTCTCTTTTAGGCCTGCAGACTCAACAAATGAACAGTAATCACCTTAGTGCAGCTGAAACATCATGCAGTATCCTACTAAGCCCTACCTCCTGGTAGACAATGTCCTGGGATATAATGAGTAGTTGTAAGGGCAGTGGATACTTCACAGGATCAAATTTGGCTAATTTAGATTTACATAGTTACATATTTAAATATTGCACTGTTAAAACCCCAAGGATAATCCTAACATCTCAAAAAAGGTGAAGAAAATCCAACCTTAACTCAGATCTCCTTTCATACGTTTCCCCATCCAAGTTTGCTACTGACATATTGGATGCAAAGGCTTTTCTTAAAAACCAAGCTAACATAATCTGCATTCAATCCTCACAATCCCTTGGCCACATTTTCTACTTAATTTATTAAATTTAATTTCTTGCTCTACTGGCTCTGTCTTCTCTCACCTCAGAGGACTTTGGCATCTTTGATGGGAAAAAAAATTTAGCAAACCTTCCCTCCATGGATCTCAACTAGAACACAGTCATCACTCCTACAGCCATGGCCAAACGTTTTGAGAATGACAAGTTTTGATTTTCACAAAATGCATTAGTGTTTTTAGATCTTTTTGTCAGACGCATACATAAGGTATACTCAAGAAAAATGACAAGCAGTTCATAAGTTTTAAAGTATTTAATTTAATCAAGTTTATGCAAAGAGTCAAAATGTTTGATGTTGGCTCTTCTTTTTAAAGACCTCTGCAATTTCCCCTGGCATCCTGTCAGTCAATTTCTGGGCCAAATCCTGACTGATGGAAGCCCATTCTGGCAAAATCAATGCCTGGAGTTTGTCAGAATTTGTTAGTTTATGTTTGTCCACCTGCCTCTTGAGGATTGATCACAAGTTCTCAATTAAGGCCTGGGGAGTTTCCTGGACATGGACTCAAAATTATGATGTTTTGTTCCCCAAGCCACTTAGTAATAATTTTTGCCTTATGGCACGGTGCTCCATCATGCTGGAAAAGGGAACCCAAGTGTTCATTGAAAGTTGGGAGAAGTTGCTCTCAAAGGATGTTTTGGTACCGTTATTTATTAATGGTTGTGGTGTTCAGCAGAAGTAAATGGTAGCGGTCACCTGTTCTTCTCCGGCCAATCTTTTTTGAGGACTCCCTAAACAATTGGAAAGGGGATTCATGGCTGCGAGTCCTGAGCAAGCTCTGCACTGGTGGCGTCCCGATCCTGCAGCTAAATCAACTTTGCTAAAGTCTTCATTCCAACAACTGAACCTCTTTCCTTGAAGTTCTTGATGATTCGATAAATGGTTGATTTAGGTGCAATCTTACTAGCAGTAATATCCTTGCCTTTGAAGCCCATTGTGTGAAAAGCAATGATGACTACATGTGTTTCTTTGTAGGTAACTATGTTTAACAGAGTGACTGTCCATGCATTATTAAAAACTGGAAGAATAGCAGGGAACTATCATCTTCGTGGAAGAAATGTGGTTGTAAAAAAATCCTGAATGATCGTGATTGGCAATCACTTAAGCGCTTAGCGAAATCAAATCATAAAACAGCAACAGCAGAACTCATGGCTATGTTCAATTGTGAAAGTAAGAGCACTTCCCTACACACAATGCAAAGGGAACTCAAGGGATTGGGACTAAACAACTGTGTAGCCTTAAGAAAACCACTGATCAGGGAGCCTAATCGAAAAAAAAAGAGGCATCAATTTGCCAGGGATTCTGCAGCAATGGAATGTCATGTGGTCTGATGAGTCCAGATTTACCCAGTTCCAGAGAGAAGGGTGGATCAGGGTAAGAAGAGAGGCGTATGAAGTGATGAACCCATCATGGCTAATGCCTACCATACAAGCCTGTGGGGCAGTGTGATGATCTGGTGTTGCTGCAGTTGGTCAGGTTGAGGCTCAGCAACGTTATGTGCCCAAAGAATGAGGTCAGCTGACTACCTGAATATACTGAATGACCAGGTTATTTTATCAGTGAAGTTCTTCTTCCCTGATGGCACAGGTAGATTCCAAAAGGACAATGCCAGGATACATCGATTCAGATTGTGAAAGAGTGGTTCAAGGAGCATAAAGACACCATTTTCAGACATGGATTTGCCACCACAGATTGCAGACCTTAACCCCATTGAGAATCTTTGGGATGTGCTGGAGAAGAATATGCGCAGCGGTGTGACTCTCCCATCATCCCTACAAGATCTTGGCAAAAAATAATGCAACTGTGGACTGGTAAAAATGTTGTGGCATTGCATAAGCTTATCGAAACGATGCCACAGCGAATGCATGCTGTAACCAAAGCTAAAGGCAGTCCAACAAAATATTAGGGAGTGTGACCATTTTTTTTTTTTGTTTTGGACAGGCAGTGTTTCACTCTGGACAAGAGCATCTGGCAATTGCTGTGAACATAAAATATTAAGCAACCAACGTGGGATTGTGAAGCAGTAAAACTGCCTTCTTTGACTCACACACACAAATAGAACTGCAACTTTCACTACTTTAAACCTTTTAATGAATCCTGAACTACAGGCTCATTTTTAATAACCACAAACCATACTGGCCTTTGGATTACTCAATAGGGGCTTGGACCCAGATTCCATAAAGCTGCTTTGTGAAAACAACAGTTGTAAAAAGTGCAATATAAATACAACTGTCTTAACTGACCAGTACACACTAGAGAATGTGTGGAGAACCTTGAAACAAAATATGTGACTTTGACCCCATGTTGTTGCACACTTTAAGACATGTTTGCAAAAAAGAATGGGACAAAAACAGCTGAAATGCTTTTTTGCAGGCCTGAATTACATATACACGATGAAATGAAATGAAACTATTTATTCTGTTTTACCTCCATGCCATCCCAACTTTTTATGATTTTTGGGGTTGTATGATTTAATTTAAAGTTTATGATTTTTTTCTTTTGAATATTAAATTTCAGGTAGAATAAATTTTTTAGATGGTTTGATGAGATAAGCCTACAGAAATGCTTAAATTTAGTATAATTTTTCTACTGGAAGGAAAAAAAAAAAAAGGCCACACTGACCTTGTCAAAGTAGATACGGATGGAGCCAACATTGGTAGCTCCAACTGCTGTTAGAGAAAAGAAGCCATGGGTCCAATCCCCACTCAACACCACTCGTTCATTATGACAGAAGAGCTCTTTAATCCATCTTGCTACGCCTGGGTTCACTGACATTAGAGAGCCTGTGAAATATGTACACACATGCACCCCAACACAGAAACACATACACATTTCTCTCATAAAAGTAAATCAACATATACATTTAGAACATGAAGCAATAATGCAAAGGCAGCAAAGGCAGAAACAAGTTTAACCATCTACTCAATTAATAGCAAAATAATTTTTCAATAATCATTTAACTATTAACATTTGTTAAATGCTCAAAAAGCATTAATGCAGTTGGAGTTTTGATTTTGAAATCCTTCCTAATTCAATGTGTTTGACAGTAAAAAACAAAATGCAATATGAAAAAAAAAACAAAAAAAAACTATTTACATTAACTTCAGCAATTTAAAGAACCACAACCATGCTTCAAATGCTATTCTATGAATTCAGATGATTTAGAACTTCTATAAATTCAGAAGCTCTGCCTTTTGTCAGAGAAATCCGACAAAGGAGCCATAGGATTCCTTACCTGGAAAATGCCGTCTATGTGCAATTCTCCAATCTGCAGGAGAGTGAAAGCAGTGGTAATCTCCTGGGGCTAAATACACCACACAGTGAAACAGCTCATTTCCCTCCTTTGTCACCAGCAGGTCCTGGAAGGAGCTATGGTCATCCTCCTCTAACCACCATACACACAAGAATGAAAGTCAGCATAAAGCTTCAATTTCATACACTTGTAAACATCTAATGTAGACCAACTTCAAAAGCTCATCTCAAGTTTATATGGAACTTTTTCTGAGTCATCATAAAAAGAACTCACTTCTGTTGATGGCTAAACTCTCCCATGTGTATGGCCCAAGGAAGGTCTCTAGGGAGTAGGTGACCCCTTTTACCTGCTCTACCTCACAGTTCTTTACCCGGCCAAAGTGAAGAATCTTTCCGTCAGCAGGACTAATCTGAAGACATACAGAAAAGGACAGTGCTTAAATGGTTTGCTGAGGTAATTAAGAGCTCTACTCAAAATTAACCACAGATGAGGAGTGATCTCTAATTTCCTCAGCTGTTTAAGGAGGTGTTGCACCACACTGGCTTAGTCCATGCCAAAGAGCCACGTGTCTAATTATGTCAAGGATTTTCATTTATATAAAAAAAAAAAAAAAAAGGTATTCAAATAATTCATATCTTATTAAATTTATATCATAGTGCATATTGGTATGTTGTTTTGAAGTAGTCATTCTTTTGACCATGTACTAGACACTAACAACCTGCTCATAGTGATTAGTTCTGGATCACACATGACACTTCAACTTGTCCTAAAAATATTGAGGGTGGACTGTCATGGGCAGCAGGGTTATCCTGAGGTACTCTTGAGCAAGGTACTGTCCTGGCTCTAGATATATGGTTATGTTTTGTGCATGGGTTAAATTCAGAGGGAGCCATTTATTGCAGTGCACTTAGTGTTTTGCTGGAGTGCGCTCACAATTGCAAAGCAGGACCCTTCTCTTTCACTTCATATAGCGCATAGAAATATTGTATACTGCAGCAAAACTCCAAGACAAATTTCTGGTGCATTTTACCAAATAAATAAATGCCAAATAAAAAAAAAACATTTATATATTACATATTCAAAGGGGTTAAAAAAAATTATAATAATAATAAAATGTAATACATACCACGCAGTGGGAGTCACATACTGGTCGCGCCTGGGGTTTAAGCTTACGTCTAAAGAACTCGCCCAGGTTCCTGTATTGCTGCAGGTCCTCCACAGCTGCCTCCTTCATGTTCACCCCAAATGTCCATATATATAGGTTATAAATGGGCTTCCGTAACCAGGTCGGAAGGTCAACCTGGTTGAGTCGGCCCCAAGCTCTGGAGAGTAGCCTTGTGGGTATAGACTTATATATGGTAACCTAGACCAGGAAAAGACACAACAGAAATACAGGTTCCTTATTTTGTATCACCACAGAAATACACATTAGACCAGTTAGGGTCTGGATCAGTATTTCCCCCTTACTAACCTAGATAAAACCAAGACAGAACCTAAACAACAGACTGGATATTACCAGAGATGACTCTGGTAATATCCAGTCCAGATAAGAGATGACTAATCCACATTTTATTGTTCAACAAAAATGTAATTATCCTTTAATTAATTCTTTACAAAATGTTTAACTAAAAAGGCCTTCTTTGCTATTTTGGGAAATGGCTTTATCCACCATGGGAGCATTAGCCTCTACTAGATATTTATGTTTACATACTTTGGTCAGGTCAACCCAACCCCTAGGGATACACAAGCCAGTATATTTCTTCATGCCAGTTCCAAGCCCAGGTAAATTGGGCAGGATTATGTCAGGAAGGGTATCCAGTGCAAAACTTTTGGTAAATCAATATGTAGACTACAATACAGTTTTAGATACTAGATCGGTAGAGGACTAGGTTAACAACGACCATCACCAGTAATGTTAACCAATAGGGTGCGGGCAGAAATTGGGCTACTGTTGGCCAAAGGAGTAGAGGAGTAGGAAGGCATGTCTGGAGGCAGGAGGAGAGAAGGAAGTGTAGGAAAGTCTAAGTGAGGGTAGGAACTTTGAATGTTGGCAACATGACTGGTAAAGGGAGAGAGTTAACTGATGAGATGGCGAGAAGGATGGTTGATATTTTGTGTGTGCAAGAGATTAGATGTAAGGGTGGTAATGCCAGGTGTTTTGGAGGTGGGTATAAATTGTTTTACCATAGAGTGGATGGAAGGAGAAATTGGGTAGGTGTTATTCTGAAAGAAGAGAAAAGAACAAAAGTGTTTGAGATGAAGAGAGTGTCAGATAAGGTGATTAGTTTGAAGCTGGATGTTGAAGTTGTGAATGAATGTTGTTAGTGCTTATGCCCCACAAGTTGGTTGTGAGATGGAGGAGAAAGAAGAATTCTGGACTAAGTTAGATGAAATCATAGTGTAGCCAGAGGAGAGAGAGTGGTGATTGGTGGGGGCTTAAATGAACATATAGGTGAAGGGAACAGAGGCGATGAAGAGATGATGGGTAGGTATGGTGTCAAGGAAAGGAATGCTGAAGGTTAACCTTCATGAAAGGTTGTAGATTTTGCTAAAAGAATGGAAATGGCTGTAGTAAATTCATAGTTTTAAGAAGCAAGAGGAGCACATGGTGACATTTAAAAGACTGATGGATTATATCTTTTGCAAGAAGGTCAGTCTGAAGGAGATTAAAGACTGCAAAGTAGTGACAGTGGAGAGTGTAGCTAAATAGCACAGGACGGTGGCCTGTAGGATGACCTTGGAGGTCAAGAAGAGGAGGAAAGTGAGGGCAGAATGGAAATGGTGGAAGCTGAAGAAGGAAGACTGCAAGAAGAAATCCATGCAGGAGTTGGAACGTGCACTGGGAGGAAGTGAAGACTTACCAGATTGCTGGGCAAAAGTGGTAAGGGAGAAAAACAGTGGCGATGGCTAAAGATAAGGTGTATAATGAATAGGAGGTTGGAAAGGAAGGAGGGAGAAAAGGACCCATACGACTGATTTTGAGAGTCTCATGAAGGAAGAGAATGAGAGAGAGAGATTAGATGATTAGACAAGGATAATGAACCAGGAAGTGTAGTGGATTAGCATGCAAGGGAAGTGACGAAGAGGATGAAGAATGGACAGGCTGTTGGTCCAGAGAACATACCTGTGTTAGCATCGAGGTGCTTATGGTTTTGTATGAGAAAGTCAGAAGTGGCAGAGAAGCATGTCAGAGTAGTACAGGATATGTATGAGAGCAGTGTGGCAGTGGTGAGCTCTGCAGTAGGAGTGACTTATGCATTTAAAGTAGAGGTTGGATTACATCAAGGAACAGCGCTGAGCCCATTGTTGTTTGCAATGGTAATGTACAGGTTCATGGACAAGTTTAGACAGGAGTGCCAATGGACTATGATGTTTGCTGATGATGTGATCTGTAGTGAGAGTAGAGACCAGCTTGTGGAGAACCTGGAGAGGTGGAGATATATATTCTGTCTTTGTCCTACTCACTTTCATTCCTCTCCTCTCTAGAGCATGAGTATGAATAAAAGGAAGAAACGTGAAATAATTAGGATGCAGGGAGTAGAGATGACAAAGGTGGAGGAATTTAAATACTTGAGATCAACAGTTCAGAGTGTGGTAAAGAGGTGAAGGAGAGAGTTCAAGCAGGTTGGAAGGGTGGTGACAAATGGAAGGAGTGATCTGTGACAGTCTGGTACTAGCAAGAGAGAAGGTGAAGTTTTACAGACGGTAGTGAGACCAGCTATGCTATATGGTTTGGAGACAGTGGTTCTGACAAAGAGACAGGTAGCAGAGCTACCATGCTAAGAGTTAAACATACTAGGAATTTCCATTGGGTGTGAAGAGGATGGACAGGATTAGGAATGAGTATTTTAGAGGGACAGCTCAGGTAGCACATGAAGACATGAACATGAAGTTAGAGAAGCAAGGCTGTGTTGGTTGGTTTGGCATGGCATGTAAAGAGGAGTGATAAGGACTATATTGGAAGGACGTTGAGGATGGAGCTGCTCAGAAAGAGGAAGACCAAAGAGGACATTTATGTATATTGTGAGAAAGGACATGCAGGCGGTTGGTTTGAAGAAGGAAAATGCAGAGGACGGAAGAAATGGAGACAGTTGATCTGCTGTGGTGACCCCTAATGGAAGCGGGCGAAGGAAGATGACGGCTTTAGTCAAGTCATGTGAGTTTTATTCATGCAGCACTTTTTACAATAGTTGTTGTCACAAAGCAGCTTAACAGTCTGAGCCTCTAGTGAGCAAGCAGAAGGCAAGAGAGGCAAGGAAAAACTCACTGAAGTCGAAGGAAATAAGTTTAACAGATTTAAGCAGAGTTTTGTGCTACAATAACTGTTGTAAGAGAGCGAGACACAAAGAAAAAGACAGAGATATCTGTATCAAGGGAGGGAGGGCTCCTAGAACATTTTCATGGGGCCAGTACTAACAGGGGGGCACTCAGAAAACAAAGTTTTATTTCTAGTGGTATTATTGTCTGTACTGTATGGGTTTGAGACCAAAACATGAATAGATCAGAATTTCAGCGTTCACTTTCTGGTATTTAAATCTATCTACATCTAGATATGCATCTAACAACCCTGCTTTTTTGAAGTGAGCAAATGCATTGGGACCTATGAAGCCAATTTTTAGGTTGTTATTAATGTGTGATAGAATAACTATTCAGACTAAATTGAAGCTTTAGATTACACCTGAGAAGACTGAATTTGTGATTGAAAAGGTGAAGCCAACATACAGGACAAAGCTATCTGGAGCTATCAGCAGTAAAAATTCAGAAACCAAAAAAGGATAAAAGCCAAGTGTTTTAAATTATTTGTATGAAATTATGCATTTTTCTAACCCATGGCTTGGGCTGACTTTCATGTGTAGTTCTAGAACAGGCTCTATGAACTTTATTTCCTCATCTGTATTGATGAACTCATGATGGCAGCTGAAGAATACCAGGAGGAACTTTATCATGCAAGTGATAACACTGCCAAGTTAACAAAGGACTTCGTCAGGCAAAAAAAATGGAAAGATAAACACAAATGAACATGCATGCACATCTCCTGATATCCGTAGCAAAAAACTTTTTTGAACTCAGTTTGATGCAGGCTGGATGCAGTTAGTCCAAGCAATGGCTATGCAACCAATATTGAGTGTCTAACTTTAATTAACCCCCCCCAATACTTTTGCTCATTGGGAGGGAGGGAGGAAGAAGAAAAAAACAAAAACAAAAAAAAAAACCTGGTGGTCACCAAGTTCTAAGTAATTTAACATACCTACAAGTAAATAACAGGAAATAAAAGGTGCAAGCCTGATCCCTCATCTAATCCATCTCTTGATCTCAAGCCCAAAGGCCTTTAGTGAAAAGCAAAAATAAATGAATTGGTCCTGCTGTTCTAATACTTTTGGAAAGGACTATGCACCACAGGTTTGTAGACATCAACTCATCCAAAGGTTTCTCCTCAAACCCAAGTAATTAACAAAGAATTTCCCTCTTTTGCTGGTCACAATGCTTCAGACTAGGTGCTGGTAAATTGCTGTATGTGACATCAGTAAGGTCAGTTACCAATGTTGAATTAATAACTCCAACACATTCTAAAGAAACTGATGGGTCTTCTGTACTAATAATTAAAACTTGTTTACCACGAATACATATAACACATCTCAAAATCTTCTGATGAATAAGGACCCTACTCTACATACAGATGAGAACTGAGTGATAAGCAAGTGATAAGCTTAAGGGCTTGTGCATTGTGAAATAAAAATTTTCAAAAAACTCTTCTATATTAATATGGATTAATTGTTTGTGAAAGTGTTTTAAAAACTGCTGTAAATGCACTGAGCACATAAAAAGGGTTTACATCTTCTCTGGTATACCCTGTAATATGATATCAGTGTTGGATCCAGCAATGCTTTCTGGCAAATCCTAACTCCTGTCTGTTAGAACTAGAAGAAATCAGATCCTAGATCAGTGCTCAGCATTAGTGAAAGGTACAGATGCAAGACAGCCAGATATGCAGGACAGAAGCTGGGCAACGTACCCACTGCAAGTGGATTACTGCAGACAGCTTCAGCTCAAGCTGAAAAGGACATGTGAATGCTAAGGCTGGGCTGCTGGCCTGAGGTAGTGGCAGCTTCTATATCAATGGTATGGATTTAATAATTAATGCCTTCATGTATATATAAATTTGAAACTGTATATGTGAGAAACCACAAACTTCCATAACCTAATGGGATATATTAGCAGTTTTAAAATATTGCTCATTTTGTTGGGAATTCACCTGACAAAGCTATGAAAATTACTTAGTTTAAGCCCATCAGCAGCACATTTAATGAAGAATAAACTTAATCTTAGCATCTAATTTTTTTACTCAGCTATGTTTAGCATGGATCTAGAGAAAAATCCCTGAATAAAAATAATTAATCCTATATAAGGATGTATTATCTGAGGACAGCAAGGCGTTTTTGTATACTCTGAACAATCAGAGCGCTCATTGAGCCCTGGCTCTAATAGGACGCTGCAGTGACCATGCAGAGAAAGCATTCCTCAGTTCATTGTGCCTCTGGAGTACAATGGGTCTTTTCACATAAGACTGAAGAAATGGTATATGCAAGCAGCCATCTGCACTGGCCAGTCTTGCCCTCAATGCCCTCTTATTCAAACAGGTTTCAAATCAAAGTTGTGAATGGTAAATAGACAGGGGGAAATACTTTTGGATTAAAAAAAAAAAAAACATCTTGAAACAGTATGGTAGATCCCTAGTGTTGGGTTCTTTCTGGGGAATGGATTTGTACATAAAATGTTTTTTAAACCTGGACTTCTCCAAAATAACAGCATTAACCAACGACTCAATAAGGGATGAACCACTAGGAATTCTAGTAAATGTTTATGGCCAATAGAATTAGTGATTACACCTTCTTGTGGCTGAAAGCTTTTTTCTTGCAAAGCTTTTAAAACACATTTTTCCACAAATCAGCAAATAATATATTCACTGCCTGTATATTATTCAACTAGAACTGGGCCATATGAACATTACATATTAATATATTAATGTCAAACTATTTTTTTTTCTCAGAATATTATCAGAATATGATACAACTGAACTGGAACACTTCCCAACTAGATGTTTCATTACAAAAAGAGCACAATTAACATTGGTTAAATACATAGTAGTGCAGTGAATGCATCAGTGTTTCGGAAAAATTTCTGATTTTGTCATTTTACGTTTTTGCAGTATCATCCACCCCATATGCAATTCTAGGGAAAATGTTAAATAGAGCCTAGCTTTGTATAATAAATATATCAATTAAAAATTCAACTACAACATTGGTACAACAGAATGTTATCTATAGTGACTCTATATATGTTTACATTTAAAGTTTGTCTCTGGATACTGAGATTTTGTACACTAAAGTAAACGCACAAACAAACTCAAACAGTTATTGCATTTTGTTGTTCTGGGCACTGTGCCCTTCTCTTGGACTTACTCTGCTGGTGGGCCGCCAGCCCACCTTGGCGAGGGGCTTGAGCACTCCAAATGGCAAGATGTAGTAGAGAAAGGAGAGTGGCCATGAGCGCAGGCGGGCAGTGGGCCGGGACATGCAGTTCAGCTGGCCAAGGCGCCGCCGCAAGGCCAGTTGTGGGAACTGCAACCTGCACAACATGCACGACACAGCCAATGAGGCCCAGGGTGCAAGCTATACCACAACAAACACTGAAAGGAACATTGATGGAAAGGCTGGAGTGGGATGCAAGAAAGTCAACAGAAAATACACACATACACACAAAGTCCAACTAAAGAGGGGAAAAAAAAAAAAAAAAAAAAAAAGACAGTAAAGCAGAATAAACAGCTAAATACGAAAGCAGAACGAAAAATGGAAACAGATCTCCACAGTCATTTTGTAATCTACCAGAAATACTGACATATCCTTAAGATGTTACATAAAGAAAAGGAGGTCCCAGGACAATGTTTGTGTCCAACATATTTACCAAGAATTAGTTTAGATTTACTGAAACTTTACTAAAAGGCACCAGTTAAAGCAGTTTAAAGCACCTGACAATTCAGAACAAGAGAACCATTGGTGATGGTAGAAAACAGTCAGCAGTACACCAACACTCAGCTCTGCATGGTAGATCTGTGAGCTATTTTTAGCTCCTGCACACAAAAAAAAAAAAAAAAAAAAAAACCACCACTAGATCCCAACTACAGGCAAGTGAGTGGGCCAGAATGTACAATGATTTGTCCCTTCGGGGGCGAATGATAGTCTTGTATTGTAGAAAGAAGAACCAATAGTGAAATGGCGAAGCTAGCTAGCCAGCTAAAGCCAGATTAGCTTTAGTATGTCAGTGAAGTGGGTCATATCTGGCCTGAAAGTGATGAGCCAGCACTTGTGGGCTTGACAAACAGTGTGTGACAGACGCTTTGATGGCTATCTATAGGTGTTAATACACTGTCTGCTCTAATCAAGATGAGTCCTAGCACACGGACAAGGAATAGCAAGGGCTTAGGACACTGACATGCTTTTTCTCAATTCTTTCTCTCTGCCTCATAGTTCATGCAAATCTCAGTTTGAGAAAGTCATTTCACCAATTTTCCTTTCTTGGAAAACTGCCATCTCCTATTTTCACATCCTCAGTTAATGTTGAATCTATATATATTCCCATTAAACTTTCCACGATGCACAAAACGTACAACAGTCTATGAAAAAAACTGAAGTTGTTAACCTAATACCATGGCTTTAAACTACTACTACTACTTACAACTACTCAGTTCTTTTAAAACCCAACCGAAGTGGCACATCCACTTGACTTCCTCAAAAATCTCTTAGCCACCAAACATAGCCTGTCACACATCACCCTGCATTGATTCTTGTATCACTATAGATCTGTCTAGCCAGTCTAATACTGAACGAGATTTGCTGAATGGGAGTTTGCACACAATGTTGTTTTAATAGAGTTGACCACATCAGAGTAGTGTACATCAATTCAAATGTTTCTGCTGTTCTTTGCTGTAACATGATCAGAACAGCTGTTGTCAACCACAAAAAGATAAACTTTTAGGACTAGCATTTAGCAGGCATGATGATCTTAGAAAAACGTGTAATTCTGATCATAAAATTTTTTTTTAAATTTATTCCTCCTGTCACTCTGCAACTGTTTCTTTAACTATTAAAACCTAAAGTTTGAGGGTTTTGATATGCTTTCCAATCAAAAGACCCCTTGAAAGTAGATTTTAACATTCTGTATTTTTCAAGGTTCAACAGCTGCAGATCTCATTGTTAATTGTAATGTTGAATATATTAACCAGAATTCAGTTTCTAAAGAAGATTTTTTAATTCTATTTTAATAAATGTTCTTGTACATGATCTTTAAATATGATTGAATAACAACAAGACATTTTCATGTTCTTCAGAATTGTTATTCTTAAAACTGAAAACAACAAAATGACAATAATTAATGAAAGCACACATTATGGCCAACAAATTGTAGCTTTCTCCCAAACTGATCTCTGCTACAGTATCATCTACTCTGTTCTCTTCATTTGAACATCATTTTAGAGGCTGGAAGTTGGAAGTGTTTATACAGTAGTAAATTAAAAATAAACTTCTTCTTATACACAGCTCCTCAGTGAAAAAATGACTTGCATTGCTTGTATTTCCTAAATTATGGCTTCTCTCTCATTCTAAAGGTATCCAGGTGCAGTTTATCTATCAGTGTGGCCCCTAAAATAAAACAGTCTAAAGGGCCTCAGCTATAAACTATGCATTTGGCACAGCATGTAAGCAGTGACACTAGGCTGCAGTTCATTATCGTGCTGGAGGCTTTTCTGCCCTTCCCCCAGCCTGTCCAGTACAGCTGAAGAGGCCTGACGAGGACTGCAGTTGTTCTCTATACACAGAACAAAAGTGAATCAAATAAATGAGACAACCAAAAAGAAAGCAAAGCCAAGCGTCTTACAGCCTGCTCTTTCCCATGTACAAAATTGTACACATATCCTGAGGTTCAGCTGCCATGCTCTCAAGCATTACTCACATCACCAACCTTTCTAATTAATTACAAAAACATAATAGCCAATGGCTGGTAGAATAGGGGTTACTCTATGCCTTTCTCACTGCTAGGGAAAGCTGTGGGATCCCCAATGCAAGACATGAAGCATGAAGAATGCTTTGCTTGGTTAAGAGTCTTTATGTAGCACAATTCAAGTTTAAAGGCATGTATAAAGCTTAGTTCAAGTCTTAGTTCAAAGCCCATATTGTTCATTAGCTTCCTGGCAAAAGCTTAAGGCCATTATGCCACAATTAGGCCAAATGATGTGCCACAAGCTTTGTGTTCTGAGGGAAAGAGGGCTATGAGAGAACCAGGTCACAAGCACTTTGGCCTGTGTACACAAAATTCCTGAGTGCCAAATAAACCACATCAACTTGCCCAGCAAACCAGTAGCTCCTACTCTAGAAAAATTATTAGAATAATAAGAATAAATAAATAAGAAAACATTACTGCACAGCCTATTTTAAAAATGATGCCCTAAACAAATGGGCATTGCATAAAATAAAATAAAAATTAAAAAAAAGATTTTTCCTTTCCCAGCATACGGCTATAATCGACATCAACAATTATTTCAAGACCTTTTATCCATCATTGTAAATGGCATGCACTTATGTCATATGCACTCTCAGCCTAGGCTCTATTCTAGCATCACTCTCTCTACATCCCATTCTCGGTACCTGAAGCTGTTCTGGAGGCTGAGCGGAAGGCCACCCCCTGGGGCTCCAGGGCCTCCACTGATGGCGTTTCTGACGCCGCCCGCTGACCCCCCTGCCGTTCGTGCAGAGAATAAAGAAGAAGAGGAGAAGGAGCCAAGCGTACGGAGGCGCCGTGCATCAACCCTGACTCTGTGGAGATTGTAGCAAGAGGATGGCCTGTGCAAAGCCTTGCAACATCTCACCATTTCCCCACCCCGCTCCGATGCTGCTGCCGCTGCTTCAGGTTCCACTGACACATGCTCACTGTGGATTGATTCGTATTCTCCACCAGCTTTAGCCCTCCCTCGCTCTCTCATGCGGCCCCTCTGCTTGTTTGCGTCTGCTGGTGCTTCTCCGCTGCAAAGCTTTTAGCCCAGCCCCTTGTTGGTCAGTGGTAATGCTGCAATTGGCTGGCTCACTGATAGATCCACCTCCACTGGTAAGCTGCTGACAGAGCAAAGAGGCTGAGCTCCTGATACACCCAAATGGACAGCAATTTGAAAACCAAGCTTGGTGGATTTTTTTTATTTTTTTCTAAAAAAGGACAATGGACCCTGCATTCCCTCCCCTTTCTTAGTTTCTTTTCTTCTTTTCTGTCTTCCTTCCCTCCTTCCTAAGGGTGCGGGAATAGCCTAATGCCTGGCTGCTTTGAAGAAAAAGAAAGAACATCTTTAAAATGACAAAAGCCTTTCAGAAGCCCTATCTGTAACTAAGAACTGGGAGCCATTAAACCATTAAAATATATGCATACATACCACCAATAAATCATTCTTATGCATTCAGGAGCAAGCAATGCTCACTTGTTTGTCTTGATTTCTCCATATTTATACCCGATTTTCATTTAATTGTACATTTGTTATTCTGCTTCAGTAGTTATTACTGCATTGCCATATACAAAGCGTCTTTAATAGGTCCACTCAATCAGCATATAACATTTATTGCAACCCTTTTCATGCATTCATATGCTCATCCAAATTTTGCCATTCTGTTAAACAAAGTGGCACATGAGGGTTTTAACTGCCTCCCAGCTTAAAAAGTACTATGTTCATTGTGCAAGTCATATACATTAACAATAATAAACATACAACCAATAAATACAACCTGTATGGTATATTTCTTGCTGATGTAAAAAAAACTTCACAATTCTCAAAAATATCAAGACTGCAGTGTCCAGTGATTAAAAGTCTGCCATATATTTTTTTCCTACTGTCCAGTTTTCTGAGAATAGGATAAAAACAGAACAATTTAAACTAGTTAAGTGAAAATTTTAAAAAGATAACATTAAAAAGTGAATAACCTGATAATTCCTCAAAGCTTTGATTCAGTTTAACACTACAATTAGCAACTAATTAAATACTACAATGGTATTTTGAAATTTTACGACATTTAGCTGACGCTCTTATCCAGAAATGACACTGAAGCATAGCCTATATGAATTATTCCTCTTTATAATCTTTGGCAACGTCTTTCTAATCTCTGGCAACCTAAAAAAATATGGAAAGTTACTTTTTTTGACAGTGAATCTAAAATTAAGACAAAATTTATTAATTTATAATTGAACTTACTTTCAAAAACAGTCCTTTAAGGGGGGAAAACTGGTTAACAGGAAGTTTGTCCGCTTCTTCCTGCTGAGCAGCCTACTCATGAGTCACTTCTTGTACACTGTGCTCTGTAGACGCCCTTTAACTGTCTCAGTGGGTGACATCACATGTGCGCTGCTGTGTGGGGGTAGTGGCTTGGGCAGAGGTTAGGAGGTTTGGCCAAACAGAATGACTTGTTGGACTTGAAAAGACACAATCTAAAATGATTATTTAGTCTCTATGACAAAATTATGGAAGTTAAGATTTTACAAAAGGATTAATGTACGTATTGTAATGTAGGTACCAGGCCATTGAACAATACATTCATTAAACTTAAATTAAACTGCTTGAGTTGTTTGTGGTTGATTTGTCATTTCCCCCCCTATTTTAAACACATATGCGCTTCACTCCTGTCCGGCTAAGAAAAGATTTCATATCAGGGCCTCCACTACCAGGATGGGAAAGAGCTTCTTCCAGCTGGCCATCAGACTCCAAGAAACACCCATATTTATCTCCTTCAGCTTGCCTGTTTATTTAAAAATTGACATTTATTATTAACAACGCCCCCTTTCTACTCAGTACTTTATTGATCTGCTCTTAACTACAGTGCTTGCCATTATACTGGATTGCACTGGACCCAAGTACTAGACCCACAGTCGCTGTCCCTCAAATGGCATTCTCCACCGTATTCATATGCACTACTGTCTCTGCTTTGCTTCAGATGAATAAACTGTTGTCATTGTTTTTGCACTGTATGTTGTATTGTCACTTGTTTTATGGCATGTTCTGTGTCATGTTCTATGTTGTCTAATGTGCAGCACCAGGATCCTGGAGGAATGTTGTTTTGTTCAATTAAATGATGTGCACACTATAGCTAAATTGATGGCAGGCTACAGAAAAAAAAAAAAAAAAACAATTATTCAACGGCAACACTTTCATAGGCATAATTTAGATTGATTCATCAATTATACATCTTAATTATTAAATTAAGACATGGTCAAAATAATTTGTTGTTGAAGTGATAGAGAGTGTACCAAGGGGAGAGAGGGTGATGATTGCAGACTTTAATGGACATGTTATTGAATGGAACAGAGGTGATGAGGAGGTGATGGGTAAGTATGGTGTCAAGGCGAGGAATGTAGGTCTGAGAGGAATGAAGATCAGATGGTTGTAGGTTTTGCTAAAAGGATGGAAATGGCTGTAGAAAAGCACAGGGTGGCATACAAGGGTGGAGGAAGATGCACACGTGGATAATATCCTTTGCAGGTGGGTCATTCTGAAGGAGACTGGAGACTGTAAAGTAGTTGCATGGGAGAGTGTAGCTAAACAGCACAGGATGGTGGTCTTTAGGATGACCTTGGAGGTCAAGAAGAGGAGGAAAGTGAGGGCAAAAGAGTCAAGGATCAAATGGGGGAAGCTCAAGAAGGAAGACTGCAAGGTATGGGAGACAGAAAGCTACTTGACAGAAGCTACAGGGGTACAAGGAGATGAAGCACAGGGCGAAGAAAGCAGAGGGGAAGGCTAAAGATAAGGTTGAATTGTATGAGAGGTTGTACAAAAAGGATGGGGAAACGGACCTACACCAATTAGCAAGACAGAGAGACAGGATGTGCAGCAGGTTATGGCAATAAAGGATTAAATGGAAAAATAATCTCAAACGAACATGTTGAGCAGAAGTACTTTGAGGTGCTGATGAATAAAGAGAAAGAGAGAGAGAAGATTGGATGATGCGAGGATAGTGAAACAGGTAGTACAGTGAATTAGCAAGATGGAAGTAAGGGCAGCAATGAAGAGGATGAAGAATGGAAAGGCTGTTGATCCAGATGATATACCAAAGGGAGCATGGAGATGTTTAGTTTAACACAATCCTGGAAAGTGAGAGGATGTCTAAGGAGTGGAGGAGAAGTAAACTTGTACCGAAGAATAAGGGTGATGCACAAAGTTGTAGTTACTATAGAGATATAAAGCTGATCAGCAACAGCATGAAGTTACGGGAAAGAGTAGTGGAAGCAGGTTAAGAAAAGAGGTGGTTAGAGAACAGCAGTATAGTTTCATGCAGAGAAAGAGCACTACAGATGCAATGTTTGCTCTGAAGGTGTTGATGAAATTCAGAGAAAGTTAGAAGGATTTGCATTGTGCCTTTGAGGACATGGAGAAAGCATATGACCGAATGCCTTGAGAAGAGTTGTGATTTTGTATGAGGAAGTCAGGTGCGGCAGAGAAGTATGCCAGAGCAGTACAGGAAATGTATGAGGGCAATGTGACAGTGGTGAGGTCTGCAGTAGGAGTGACTGATGCATTTAAAGGTGAGCTAGATCAAATTTAGAGGTGGATCAGCACTGAGCCCATTCCTGTTTGCTATGATAATGGACAGGTTGATGGACGAGGTTAGACAGCAATCCTCTTGGACTTTGATGGATGCTGATGATATTGTGATCTGTAGTGAGAGTAGGGAGCAGCTTGAGGAGAACCTGGAGAGGTGGAGATATGCTCTAGAGAGGAGTGGAATGAAAATAAGAGGGACAAAGAAATTAGTGTGAATGAAAGTTAGGAAAGTAGAGTGGTTAGGATGCAGGGAGTAAAAGGTGACAAAAACCGAAGAAAATTAAATACTTGGGATCAACAGTTCAGAGTAATGGGGAGCGTGGAAGTGAAGAAGAGAGTGCAAGCAGATTAGAATGTGTGGAGAAGAACCACAGAAGTGATCTGAGACAGACAGGTATCACTAGGAGTGAAGGGAAAGGTTTACAGGATGGTAGTGAAGCAGGCTATGCTATTTGGGCTGGAGATAGTGGTGCTGACAAAAAGATCAGGCAGCAGAACTGGAGATAGAGATGCTAAGAATTTCGTTGGGTATGCCGAGGATGGACAAGATTAGAAATCAGTATATTGGAGGGATAGCTCAGGTTGGACATTTCGGAGACGAAGTTAGAGAAGCAGGGCTGCGTTGGTTTGGACATGTAGCAAGGAGAAATGAGGATTATATTGGGAAAAGGATGTTGAAATAAATTGATTAATTTGCAAACAGCACAATGAAATGCCTGAGGGAACACCCGACTGGCAAGCAAATATTTTTAACAAAACATTATTTCTTGCTCTGCCAACAGAACCCTTAGTGATATTCTTTGGCTGCCTGGGCAGTGAGCGAGTGGTGCCAGACTGCCTTAAAGAAACTGAGCTCACAACTCATTAGAATTCCACACTGCACTCAACTCACTCTGTGAAGAAATCTGGTTTTCAGCTCTAGGACTACAAGTTTTTCTAGGTGCTGTAATAGTAGTTGGAAGCCTACATTTTAATGTGTCTGTGCTAAGAAAAGGATTGAGACTGATTTTGTTTCTTCGTTTGGAAACGGAAATTTTGGCTGGTTTGTATTTATGGTAGTAGGTAATATTTTGCAGCAAATTTTGAAACTGCCAGATGAATCTGGTTGTCACTGTCAATCTGGTGTTTCTGTGACAAACACTTGATTTCACATCACAGTCAAAGCACAAACCACAACACCAGAAAACAAATTTAAGAACACTTCATGGGAACATTTTTTACAACATGAAGTTGCTGTGAACACTGGACATGAAGTCTTGTAAAATACAAAATATAAAGTAATAAATTTAATCTAATATTAAGAAATGTAATGTATGTAAAAATAATAAATAAATAATTGCATTATTTTAATGTATGTAAAATAATGAAATAAATAAATATGTATGCAAATATATGAATTATTTGGGGGATATTTTCTGTCCTGTTTACACATTTTCAAAGAGTCCATGCTATTTTTATTTATTTATTTTTCACATTTAGTATTTCGTAAAAATGCTAAAATATACACAGAGGTAGTTACTTCATCAATCAGTGTTATGGGCAAACCAAAGGTCTATTGAATTTTTTTTATTTTATTTTTACAATCTTTTCAATCTGGACCGAGTGTGTCAGCATAACCAATACATATAAATGTAAGAATCTGTCTTTCCTTATGTCCCTGACCTTAGCAATGAAACTAAATTCCTGTTAGCTTTTATTCATTAGGAAAAAAACTAACATTTGTATAGATTCACTAGCAGACAGATGAAAGCATTTGACAGTTAAATACATTTTTTAATTAAATACGTAACAGAAAATTATAAAACAAATGGGAAATTTCTCCTTTTTATAAGCATTATCTAAAATTCTCAAAATCTTCCTTAAAATAGCCATATCACAAACACAAAGTATTGCGTTTAAGCAGAAATATTTCAGCAAATTCAACTGCCTTCTACATCTACTCAGCAATTCCCTGCTAAACACAAATTTGAACATTTTTAATTATAAATTAATTTTTTAAAAATGTACTTAGGTTGGAAAGATTCTGTTCTGTGTTTTATCTTCATAGTGTTAAGAGAGGAGTAAATATTTACTTGTGCATACACATGTTAGTATGCTAGTTTGAAAAAACAAATCTCAACAGTGTGGTGACTATCCACTGTGACTTGGGTCACTAACAAGTCAACAAATCCACGCTGGAGGTACGATGTCTATCTTCTTTAATTATTGTATCCTAAAACAGATAAGATAGGACATACAAGGTCGATAAGACCTAAAAAGAACTAGGAAACTTTTTCAAACACAGCTACCCTATCAGATGGCATTTACCAGGTGACAGCAACTCACCCCATGCTCAGGTCATTCCATAAACTACTCCAACAAAGTATGAGTGTCAACTTGCTCAAAAATGTCTCCTTAAATGATCACTTAAAATATTTAAAATACAAATAGAATACAGAAAGTTTATAAGCATTATTCCAAGCTTATAAGCATTGTTCCAAGCTCTTTTGGGTGAAATTACCTTCAGTGTTCTTGTTTGAGTGCTAAAGAAACAGGCAAAAGATGCCTAAAGAACCAAATATCATCACTGATTTCTTCATGTCTTTGCTTAATAGAAAATTTGATAAACTGAATTAAATAATTTTCTAAGCCATACACCAAGTGTATACCTAGTGAAATTATGTTGATTTAAAATGATAGTGAGGGCACTTCTGCAAGCATAGTCTACATGCTCACAACATGGGCAATAGCTACCAAACTACTAAATAAACATTATTCTGCCCTCCCTCCTAAATGAATGGGGCTAGGTAGCCGCAGTCCATTTGGAGTGCTTTGCCAAACCCCATCCCCCCCCAAAGTGCGCACAATGGGCATGTTATATTGGAAGAAGGAGAGGCAACAGCAGCACTGTGATGTACACAATAATAAACAGGTAGCTTTAATGTAATGGCTAATCGATTTATGTTGTATAGCTATTACATAAAACCAACTTAAATTAAAAAAAAAAAAATGTGAAATGTAAAAAGCCAGCAATACACGGACATGTTGACCTTTCCCAGCTTAAAACACTCCAAATGAATGTTTACATACTGTGCCCCGGTGAAACAGTTGCATCAGTCTTGGTTTCACAGAATAAATGTCTTATCAATTAGTATTAGGTAAATCATTTATATTTACACATGTAACACTGCCAAGAAATAATTGCATCTTGCTATATAATCCTATGACATCATCGCTTTTTGCATGAAATGCCATGGATTCAAATGACAAACTAACATTTCACCATTATGGTGTATGTAAAAGCAATCTGGGGGATTTTTCACAATTCAAGATTTCTCAGTTATTCACTTAACTTAAGGTTAAAGTATAGAAGGGCTCCTCAGCTCTTGCTTTTAAGACAACCTTGAGGTTTGAATAAAGTTATCACACTAAACTTAAAAAAAAAAAAAAAAAAATTGCTTTGTGAAATCCTCCCTTCTCAATAAAACAATCATCAGTATAGTACTACATGCCAGACTTTTTCTTAACATCAGATCATTCAGTCAAAGCAAAGAAGCACCCACAGAAAGAAGTTATCTGAATGACAAAACACATTAACTACAGACTGTTTTCCAGTGAAGTATAGCAAGTGGCACATTTTGAAAACAAGGTGAAGCAGACCCACAAAGTGATCAAACATATGTGGATATCTAGTATTATTCACTAAATTATTCAAGGATGATGTGATTCTGTGAGTTTGAAATGCGATGCTGAAAAACTCAAATATTTTTTCCAATCCACCTTCTGTGTCTTGACAAAGACTTGTGACAGAGCAGTCCAATTAATAGTCATGCTTTTCCCAGTAGTATAGTAAACAATACATGGCGGTAACTGTGGCATACGTGGTATTATACTGCATAATAAAAATTGGAGCAAGCTATTTTTAACAGTCATTGTTTCCCAGTAGATGGAATATGAACATTTAATCACATTTCCATGTGAGCACATTATTGCTCTAGCAGCCAGTGTATTGAAGCAAGTCTGACTGAAACAAATGTCTTTGTCCCAGAATTAAAGGCAAACTAGGTTTAGACTGTAGTCAGTTAAAGTTTACATTTAAAGCATTTAGCAGACGCTCTTATCCAGAATTACTTACATTTCCTAATTACAGGGACAGTCCCCCCCGAAGCAATTTGGTGTTAACGGTTATGTTCAGAAACCCAATGGTGGCAGTGCTGTAGGTGGGATTCAAACTTGCAACCTCTTGGTCTGTAGGCAAGTATCTTACCGCTAGACCACCACAACAGTATGTAAAATAGACAGAATGTGAGTCTAACTAAATAGTAGGTTTTTAATGCCATTACTGACAGCTTTTACTGTTTAAAGATGTAGAAAGATACAGGAATCAGGAATCAGCAATGACTATGTTATTTGTACTTGAAACAAAAGAAAATCATCTGAAGGAATGGTGAAGAAAAATATAGATTGTCTATGATACTCCCTTCCCCCTCAAAGACATCATATACAAACACTCACACACACACACACACACACCATGTATTGTATCTCAGCATCCAGAGACAATGCCTACTCTAATTTACACTTTAAACTGTTCCAGCAATACTCAAGCGTACATCATTTGCAAAACATGGGGGGGGGGGGGGGGGTAATGGGGAGTTAATGAGTCTGTGGATGAGTATTGACAGTGTAAGACACTGGTTTTGCAACACCATCTGCCCAAAACTGGCAGGATGCTTACACATCAAAACTGTAGCTGGAATCAGACAAACATAATTTGATTTGTAGATCAGATGAACCACTACAAATTGAGTTAAATTCTTCTTTTCAAGAGTTCAGGCCCTACCTGTAGCTCATTGGCGAGATGAGGAGGCACCTCAATACCCAGTTTCTCCAGCTCACGTTCTTTATATCGTTCATATTGGTTGTACCCAAAGTATCCACTTCCCGTTGCAATTAAAAAAGGTAATGGCCTCACACGAGCTTGAAGGCCTGGAAAGCCATAATAAGAGTAAACAAAGATATGGAATTAAGCAAACCAAATCACAGTCAGCTCCAGTTTTGCACCTACATAAAAAAAAATGCATATAATTGCAATATACAAATATGTAACCTAAATATTTATTTTTTAAATAAATTAACTATTAAAAATTACATAGAACAACGTTTGGAAAAACAAACTTAAAAGAAAGTGAAAGTGACTACCCGCATCATTGTGAAACGCAGCACAGCACAACACCACGAAATTCAACGTCTGCGTTTCACCCACTTTACACAAACGTACAGCAGGGGGCAGCTATTGAAAGCTGCCTGGGGAGTGACGTGGACAGTACCTTGCTCAGGGCAACCTACTGGTGAGGGAATCGAACCCACAATCTTCCGATCCGGGGCAACTCCCTAACCACTAGGCCACCGCTGCCCTCACATTAGCATTATGGGAGAATTTTGTATTTTATATCAGCAGTGGAAATCGCAGTGGTTTCGTTGTCAGACTATTTCATTTTGCCAAATTTTTCCACTTGATGCCCCTCCTGACATAACCCTCTCCATTTATCCGGGCTTGGGACCGGCACAAAGCAATATACTGGCTTGTGCACCAGTAGTGGCAGAGTTTAAACTTTATTTTGCACTGATTGTATCAAATGGTTAAGCATGATGATGGGTGACAAAGGGATTTAAAATGCCTTAGTATTTACTTAACTGTGGGCTGTATGGTGAAATTTAACATTTAAAAAGATTTAAAAGATTACAAAAATTAAGGATGCACCATATGTCTTTTTGACATTTGGTGAAAGTGAAAGTGACTAAGGGCCATTGTGAAATATAGCACAGTACACAGTAAGACAACGAAATGCTTCCTCTGCATTTCACTCATATACACGTGCACAACAGGGGCCAGCTATTTAAAGCTGCCCGGGGAGCAGTGATGGGGATGGTAGCTTGCTCAAGGGTACATCAGGGCAACCTACTGGCCTAGGATTTAAATCCACAACTATCTGATCCTGGGGCCTAGTACCTAACCACTGATGAAAATACTATTTAAACAAGTACTTTGATTAGTAAATTTACCAATTGCACTGAATAAAATTACACATGCCACATTATAAATGAACAATTGCAGTCAGTTTTTAAGTTCTTTAAGCATTTTGTGACTAATGGTGATAACTTGTTAACGTATCTTGATAACCATAAATATCATCACACTGCCCACAAGGTGCCTCTATCTACTGCCTGTAAAAGTGACAGTTTAAAGAAAAGTTTTGAGACGAAAACACCAAATGATTGACCTAATTATATACTAACATGTTTCATTAAGAAGTACACGTATATGTTTGAAATGGAGAACATGCAGCATCTACCATGTAAAAGACAATACAGAAAGGACATAACAGAAAAAAATAATCATGATGATGCATTTGCAAGAGAAAGCTCAATTATAAAATAAAAGTTTATTAAATTCTTTTACTTTATCATACATTTTATGAAATACATATTTTTGTTTTTAAACAGTCAACTTGATTTATTCTGATATTGTATGGGTTACAAAACTGACAGACTGAGGCACCTACAATCAAAATATATTGTTTTTACTTTATTTTTTAAATGAATAAATGGCTTCACACCATATTTGCACATGCCTACGACATTTTTTCTCCCAATTTACAATTTTACGTTGTCATATAAAGGAACATGCTGGAAAAACATGCAGACACTGCATTTCTGATCACAATAAACAATTAGAAAATGTACCTTTATGGCATGTAGCTGTCTTATTCAGAGCGACTCACTAGCCTACACGTCCTTCTGTGAAACCAAATGTAATCATGTGCTTTCTTCACAACTGCAATCATATATCTTTATATGATGCCTAATATATGGCCATCCTGCTTTGTAAATGTGTGCATCAGCAAAATTTTCAATAAATATGGGGTAGAGCAAAAGAGGACACTGCTACCCACTGCTGATCTAAAGAAACAGTACATGACGGATTATGAAACAACATGACAATAAATACAGGACTACCTTTCGGGTGCGAGCATAGAGACATCTGCTGATTCCATCCCAGTCCACGGGAGCGGGCGAGTAGCAAACCGCTGCACACAAAATCATTTCCATTGAACACAGTGGAAACAAATACACTTGATTCTATACTTTCAGCAAATAAGCCCTCAGTAAGCAACTGAGTGTTTGTGAATTTCCTCAGTTACATACAAGCGAGAGAATTTTTTGAAGTAAAAGTGACTATTCTTGTCATTGCAGGGTCACAGCACAGCACAGTGAACCACAACAAAATTGGACCTCTGCATTTAACCCATGCAAACACCGTGCAGCTATGAAAGCACCCGGAGAGCAGTGACAGGCACGGTACCTTGCTCAAGGGTACCTCAGGGCAAACTACTGGTAAGGAGTTTGAACCCACAATCTTCCGATCCTGTGTCCAACTCCCTAAAAACACTAGGCCACCGCTGCCCCATACTTCACATTTCATTTGTGTTTACCATTAAGATACCGTTCCTTTCGACCACTGACAGCCCAACTCATAGAGAAACCATTTAAATCCTCCATTTCAGCTCGCTGACGTAGGATGTATCATTCTTCACATACGCCAGAGAGTATAGCTAGAAAACGTGCATGATCAAAAGCACATCGACGTCCTTTATTGACAACATTAAATGAGTACAATACACTCAGCTAAGTAATCAATATTTGCATTATTAGACCAAATCAGACATACTTAGACTGAAGAAAATATCCATTTTGCTGATCTACTAATGTGACTGAAACTGGGAAGCAAAGGAAAGTATGAAAAGTCAGAAAAAGCTCAACAAGAAACAAACAAAAAAATAAACAGATGAAGCTCTGAGCGTGTCAGTCTTTTAATGTGTTTTTCTGGGTAACAGAGATATTACCTGCATGGCTCTTTTGAAAGAAAGGAAGACTTAATACCAGTTTCAGACTATCTTAGGTTAAGACTAGCTGCTGTAATCTGCCTGGAAATGTCGCAGCGTTAAGTTACAGAAGTCAATTAAACCTTACAAAAAAACCACCGTTCCTTACAAAAACATTTCGAGCCTTGTCACATTATAAAGTTAAAACTCTGGCGCATTTCTTTGAGCACGCTCCAATTTTGACTTTGGTTACTACATGGAGCGTGTCAGGTTCAGGAAATCATCGGAGCTGTGTATTTGTAAAGGGGCAACGCGCTGGAACAGTTTGACAGAACAGATCACGGGGTCGTTCATAACACAAAACACAAAAACGCTCATTCACCTAAGACCTCTTCGCGCCCGTGGAAAGACAGACAAACACACCATGCGAAAGGGAGCGGCCATTTTGGTTGCGTGCAAGAGTGGGAGGGGTGTCACGTCCGTGTCTAATCCATACCTGCCGGATCCGGTTTGCGCATGCGCGCTTCAGAAGCGATTCCCGATTTGTTTCACGCATGCGTGAGTTTATTCGTTTGAAACAGATTCGTTGGAAGCTTTGATGGCACAAATATGTGCATTTAGACACTAATATAACATTTAATAGGAGGATTAGCCTAGCACTCCTACTATAGGAAACCCCACAACCCCTTTATGTATGCTGTTACTGAAAAATTTGCCTTGAAATTATAACGAGGCATAACAATTAGAGTATGCAATAAATTGATTTATATTTTTTCCATGTTTGTAAAAAAGTCAGCAAGTGACAAACTACTGGAAGAACACCAACGTGGTTACTGTCCACTTGATTTATTTTGATGTATGCTCACATATGTAAATTCATCCAAGCTGGCTCTGAGTGGAGTGTCCTAACGCGTTCAGCTGATCCTACTGCGTCTTCAGATGATGAGCTCTGAGCAGAACGGACCGAGCGGCAGAAAAGATCAGCAGTTCAGTGTATGCGTTTGCTTTTATGGGAGATGTGGAAGATGGCCTCTGCGGTTTTTCAGCAACTTACGCCTAGATCCACCTTTTATTTGTAGATATTATATATATATTTATATATATATATATAAATAAAATGTCAGCTGCTTGCATTAAAGTAGAGTTAGTAGAATATATAAAGGCTTAAAGGCTTGTTTCTTTTATAGATTTTTTTAGAGCTAGGTAAAGTGTGGAAAACATATAAACCAGTAATAAAATGCATTTTCTTCCTGTTTTATTTTGTACACATTAATAAATACGATCATTACGTTGATGTAATTGTAATATATCATAGCAAAATATTTCATTCCAGGATGTAATGCACTGAAATGTACCAATCGATTGAAGAAACTGGACTTTTATTTTGATATTTGATTATTTATTTATTCATAGCTCCTCCGTTTTTCTTCGTTTTTCTTTACTTTTTCTCCTCTACTGTTCTTGTTCCTGTTCCTCTTTCCTCTTTTTTTCTTTTTTCTTCTGTACACCTGTCTTTTATTTATAAGAGCCCTGTAACGCCCAAATTTCCCATTCGTGGGATAATAAAAGATTACTCTACTCTACTCTACTATATACTAAAGATAAATCGCTACCGGAAGTTTCCATCGTATTTTTAGAAATGTTCTGTCGAGTATTGTGGAACTTTAATTTTGAGAAATGCGTCTTTGTAACCATGACAATAGAAGTACTTCCGGTTGTCACTGTCGCTTATTATATTCGTAGACCGCATATTCTATTTCCACATTCGTTTACTAAACCCTGTGGCGACATCGACTGTATCGGAGGCGTTTAGTATAATACCCAGTAAATGCTTTTCATTCTCCTGAAAATGTGCCGTCGTTACATTGTTGAATATAATCTGTATAATGTACATAAAAGTTGAGTCAAAACAGAAACACTAGTTGCAGTAACAGCTAGCAAGTTTTCTGAGAAAACGCAGATGGTATATACAGCTTCAGTCATTATAACCAAATTATTTAAATACAGTAGAACATATATATATATATATATTATATTATACATACACATACCTGGAATTAAGAAAAGGTTCTACTGAAAAAGTTTTACTGAAAAGACCCCAAAATCTGTTTAAAATCAAACATAATTTAAACAGCTTATATTGGGCCACAGGTAAATTGAGAAATGATGAAAAAAATGACTAATAACTTAAACCAAATACAATTGTCAGGGTGCATACTTTGAGTTCGCTTCTTTGATCAGTAATACTCACAAGGTGTCCAATAACAGTTAAAGTTCTTGGGTGTTTTCTGAACCGAGGAATTCCTGTAGTTCAAAAGAAGTCCAATTAATTTGGCCAATCACTAACCCTTAAAAACATGATAGATATTTAACATTTTACTTTTATTTCATTGCTTTTTTGTGTTTTTGCTATATTACATCACGGGTTCACCAATTCTTAAAATATTGTTTCATATATATCACACACACAAAGTTAATATGAATAGTTAAGTGAAGAAAAGATTCACTGATCACCAAAAGCCAAGAAGACAACACATTCTCTTTCAGCAGTTTATGCACAAGTGGCATATTTTGTTTTGTACACTTTCTCAGTGGAAATAGTTGCAAACTATGAAAACGGATTATCCGCTGTGGCGAGACCTAAAAGAGATCAGCCAAAAGAAGAAGAAAAAGTTGCAACTATTGGTGCAAGCTGAAAGTATTCCCATGACCTAAAAATTATGCTTAATCTTTGGGTTAACTAAGGACTTTTAATAAGTAATTAAGTAAGAATTGAAAGACTCTTAGCTGGCTACAAAAATTGCTTACAAAAGGTGGGATAGTTGCCAAATTGGGTACGACGAAGTACTGTACAAGTCTGTTGCTGTTTCTGTGGGCAGCTATAATCCAGCACCCACGGAGCAGTGATGGGGATGTACCTGTGCTCAAGTGTACCTCAGGGCAAACTACTGGTTCAGAGCTTGAACCCAAGACCTTACAATTATGGGTCCTAGTCCCTAACCACTAGGCCACCGCTTGCACCCAAGAATGATGGAAATGAAAACATAAGCTTGATTAACATTAAAGAAACACGTCATCTCTACCTTTGCTCACTTAACTATTCACATCTGATATATAAACAAGGGTGCTCTTACATGCCACTGTGTAAATGTTATATCGCTAGATGCAGCAATATAATCCCAATGCTAGAATTATGCCCCTGTTGTGCAGCCCTTATGATAATGGATATGGCTTGAGTGGTGTTAATGCAGTAACACTTATCTTGTGACTGAAAAAAAATTGTATGTATGCATTTATCTATAGGGATGATAACCTCTCTCCTCTCATATAAAACAGGCACAAGACAACTCTCTGAATTTCAACGGTCATATGCAGAAACAATTTATTAATACCGGACTGAATCAGTGTAGTGATAAACACTATGAATGGTGGTAAAATGTACCAGGCCAATAGTGTTAATGATTGTAAGACAGTTGGCCTCAGCCCTCTAACCCTTGGTGGGAGAAGTAGTCTTCTAGTTCACTAAGTCGTTCAATAAGCATGACATCTAGGTCTGCATCTTTGTTTGCACTCCTTCGAGCCCGTCCCCGAGGGCCCTTTAATCGCAGAGCACCCAGGTTGGACCTGGGCTTGCGTTTCCGAGGCAAAGTAAAATCTGGAAAATCTAAAACACGTTTTCTTTTTTGATGCCCGATGCATACCAGCGTCCCATTCATTTCCTTTGGTTCTTCAAAGATTGTCTCCAGGCTTCTGTGAGAACAAACAAGACCAATTAATAGCAAATAAAACAGATAACTTATACAAAATAACATGACTCAAGAGACAAAATTAAAATTAAAAGACTCCTTTTTCCATTGATAAATTAGACACATGCAAATAAAAATCAGGTAGGAGAATTACAAACCTGTTTGGGGTTGGAGATTTGTAATTCTTGTTTGTATAAATTTCCTCCAAACTAAACTCCTTCTTCTTTAATCTGAAGAATGTTGAAATATTACAATTGTAAAACAGACTAATGAACAGACACTAGTACAGAGGGATCATGTGGCAGGTCTGCTGACCTCTTTCTTTTGGGGAGCCCCATTGGTGTAAGGTTGTTATCTGGTTTGGGGACAGTCTTGCGGATGCGAATCTGGGAAACTCTTTTAGACTGCTGTTCTGTCTGTACATAAGAATATAAAACATTTAGCACCACCTAAACAAACAGATATACTTTACTATGAACATAACTTGTTTTAAAATGTTAATTCTATATTTGGTGTATTGTAACGGTTTGGTAAAAATCAAATTTGCACCATTTTCATTCTATTTTTATTTAGGGATTGTAAGTAAGCAACCAAGCCATGCATGAAGCCACTTAAGGCAGTGCAAACAAACTTAAGACACAGCTGAATTAACTTTTACTTGATTACTATTCTTGTAATCAAACACGCCCTGTATCCAGTAAAAACAATTTATTTGTGTGGCCTATGCTCAAAAAGTAGTTACCTGGTCAGTCTCCCTGGTGAAACCCCGATTGTGAAAGTATGGGTACTTAACATTTGTGCCAATGATGGCACAATGGTTTTGCAATGCTTCAGTGGGGGATCTATCAAGTCCCACACACTTGGGACTGGAGCTGTGCTGTGCAGAGTGTGCCAAGTTCCTGTCAGAGGTGAAATGAGCCTTTGTGAGTTGATGAGGTGATGGTGAGGAGTTCCTGTGCTGCCTGAAAAAGACAACAAAGTGAGCTATGTTAAATGGACAAGACAGCTATCTACGAACAATTTATATAAGATTTCTATTCATTTTTGTATTAATTAGAATTTAAACTGGAGTGCAACATGTTTAGGATCTTTGTTAATCATTATTCCACAGCTTGCACTGCAATGATTATTAGACTGAAAGAACCCAACTTAAAATGTGATAAACAAGAAACCAACAACAAATTTTCATTGTCTCAAAAATCATATTGCAGACAAGCTCAGATATTAATTTGCATGAGTCTATTCTACAGCTGGGAGGACTGCCCACCGTGCTGAAGCCCTTTTTCTGCTGGGTGTAGCCTCTTGACTGGATCGTCGGGCATAGCTACCAATGCAACAGAAATGAGGGATCAGCTCAAATTTTGATTTCAAAGCCCATGCAGCATGCATACATTATTATCTAATGAGTCAAAACAGTCTGAACAATTAAATCATAAACTCTTAAAACAATTCAGTGAAATGCACTTTTCTTATATTGGGTTAATGTTTTATTTTTGCCATGCACATTTTCACAAGAGACCTGGCCAAAATATCAGCAAGACAAGAGGAATGCAAAAGCCCAGAGTAAGAAAGTTTATTTAGAAAGATTATTTAGCAAAAAAAAAAAAACACTACAAAAACAATCTTTAATGCAAATCAGCAATCAGTTTACAAATCATTGCTAAAATTACTCACCAGTGATCATGATCAAGACCTGGCGGGCCAGTGTAGTCAACCAAAGGTCGAAGAGGATGATACCTGCTCCATGCTACAAGCTGCCTCATGGTCTTTTTAACAGATGATGATGAGAAGGATGTGGGAGAGTGGCTGAGGCGTCTGTGTTGAAGCCAGAGCCTGAAGGAGGCAGGAGAGGACATGGCCAACACTGTGCCAAGACCTACCCCAGAGAAGTTTCCTTTGTTTAAAATGAACATGGGACAACTAATGGCAGCTCGAAAAAGTTGTACCAAACTTAAATGATGTACAGTGCCTCTATCCAGTATCTTATGTAGAGATGGAGTGTGAGAAGGCTTCATAATAGCCTTACTCTCTGATAAAAAGGAGTGATGAACCTCTCCAGGTATCAACAAAGGTCGCCAGGAGTTGGCCATTTCCGGTTCTAGTTCTGGAAAGGCAAGAGACAGAACTTCAACTTTCCTTAAGGGGCAGCTACAAGAAGAACGGCCCTTACCATGGTAGCATTTGAGCTTTGAACAGGTCCTTTTGTAACCAGTCTGAGATAAGACAAAGCTGGTAGTAGATCTAAAGGGCATCACACGACAAGCAATGTCAGATAGCTCATTCAGAAGTTCACTCAAGCTTGTAGATAGCATTGATGGGTGAAGCTTTGTCAGCCCGTTCAAATCAGTGGCTGGCAAAAGCTCTGATGTTTGGTAAACCTTGTAAGAGTCCTCAGGTGGCAGCAATGGGGTGACTAACATGCAATGAGAATGTGATGAAAGAGTTGGTGATTTTCCATACAAAGGGAATTTCACCCTTAAACAGGGCATTGTACCATTCATTAAGGAGTTCTGGAAACTCATATCCTTAGTTTTAATCTCCTGCCTATTACCAGGCTCTTTTATGCCCTCCACAGCAACAGTACTAGATCTTTGTCCTACTGGTTTATCCTCAGCACAGGCAAGCAATACTTCAACTGATGCTGACATGCCCTGTAGGAGTGACAAGCTCTTCTTAAACATGAATGGACAAGAATGCACAATCGCTTTAGAGCTGTCTTTTTTGGCTGCTCCTCTAGGCCTTTCTTGTGTCCCCTGTTCTCTGCTGATTGGGGAAAGGGAACAAAGCTTGAGTCTGTCAGTAGTAGGCTGTGCCTCTAGCTGCTCAGCTGGGGAGTGGATTGTCTGGGTAATGCAATAGGACTGATTTTTATTTAAGTGTCTTGCGTAATGTATTGTTTGGACAAGCTGCCCAGCAGACTCATATTTTGTTGTTTCCTGTGGCTCTCCAAAAACCTCAGTACTGAAAGATGGCAGCTTGGGTTGCGTCGATATCCGTAAACACTGGCTGGATGTGGTATATTGTTGCGGCTCTGGAGACTGAGGCGTCGTACAAGATGGTGGCACCTGGCAAACATTTCTGCTTAACTTATTTAGCCAAGAATCACCCCACGATTTTAAAGCAGTCTCACATTTCTTGTCTTCTTTTTCATTGTCCAAGTCTTGAAAATCTAAATTAGGCAAGTTATCCTGCAGAAACTCACACTTTCCTGAAGGGGTTTCTTTCTGTCCAGGTGAGTGTCCACTGATACTGATATTATTATTAGGATTATGGGTGTCTGTAGAAGAATGCATTGTTGAATGCATGTCCTTCCTTCCTTCAAGATCAACCGTATATATAAAAGAGCTGGATCTCTGTGAGGAGATTGCAGAGATTTCACTGCCTTCCTTTGGCTCATCTGAGCCATTTTCTGTAAGCACACAAACACTAATGTGAATAAAATCCTTGATAGCAGAGGTGTAAAAAATATGCCAAAATGATGTCATATACAATGGATATACAATGTTTGTCAAAAACTATTCTTCTAGCCCTTTATCTGGTCTACTATTAGTCCTGTTTCAATTTATAAAATTAGACAAAATCCTTTTCTGCTAAATTAACTAATAAGTCATGAAGGTGACAATATGCATCATACATTAATTCTTCTTTTCTGTAAAATTCTGCTCAAATTCTGTTCAGCATCCTTAACCTACAAGTATATCTAGTTATGAAGTAGAGTAACTTCATTAGCTCGGAATCTCTTTTTTCATAACTTCTGAAATTTTGTCAATCCTTCAATATCAAACATAGTTATTAAAAAATAAATAAATAAAACTCACCACATGTGTACGAAGGGAGCATACACTGTGTTGGTGGAGCACTTGAACATCCAGTGCAGATATGTTTCCTAAGATTGTTAACTTTACTGTGAAGCAGGGCTAGACTGCTGCCATGTGCGCTGCTCTGGGCATACAGCTGTTCCATCCTCCGCTCAACTGACTCCAACCTTTGAGTCATTGAACCGAGGCCACCTGACAATAGGCGCTTCATATCTGTTTGATGGGCTACTAGGAACCGCTCCAGAGATCCCAGTTGCTCTTCTGTTGGGCCTGCAGGAGGAGCAGGTGGGAAGTTGGGATGTTCCCATCCTCGAGGTTTGAGCATGCCCACTGTTAACAAATTTTCATTAATATTGCAGTCACTGCTAGTGAAACTACCTAGACAAAAAGAAACTATTTGAAATCACTAGTAAAAGTGACTAGTGCTTACCATTACAATTTAACACTAACAAGTATTGATCATGTTTTATTAATACGTTTAGATCCCTAGTTTTCAAAGGATAAGCTGCCAAAGTGGCATTTACACTGCAAAAAAATGAAATGCCTATGTTACCTTCCTCTGTGCCACTTTGGAAGTAGGTGCTGTTCTGTCCATTTATACCCATGGCATTTTCTTTCAACTCTAAATACATACGTAAAACTCTATCAGTCTCTTGTGTTTGAGTTTCTGGAACAGAGTGCAGCATTTTTTGATTTCACCTGAACTTTACCCTTCTAGCTTCTCTCCAAAGTATGAGATCTTAAATAATTACAGGCTGTGGGTACGCACCTTTTCCAGATGTAGGCATCGGCTGTGTCGCTGGTGACTCGGTCAGAGGAATGGACAGCATCATCACAAAACCTGCTGGATAAGTTTTTAAACAGATTGGAGGGGAAAAAACAGTCAATTCAACTAAGTCAATTTTGCTTTCATATTTGTTAATCAGTCTCTTGCTAACAAAACTAGCCAAGGGGTAGCATAGAGTAAATGACCATTGTTAAACACTGTAAAACACTGGAGATCACCTGATATGGTGCACTTTACAATTACTGCTAATAATCAGATGGACCAACTTCTGCTATTTACCCTCGCGTTTTCAGATAAATGGTGATGCAGAGAATGTACTGTTATGTCCAAAAAGTGTGCATTTTTATGGCTACGAATGTAAAACTCCACTAAAGGCCTACATGGACATTACAGCTCATTGAGCATCTAGGATTACCTTTAACACGAGGTTTGTTTCAGATTCTGAAGTGGTCTGATAATAGTTAACATTTAAACCAGATTCGGAAACAAAAGCTTCTCGACAACAATCAAAATGTCACAAGGTCGATGCATATCTTCCTTAAAAATAGTTCATCGAGAGCAGGACCTGAAAGTAGACATGTATAGCGGAGTATGGGAGGTAAATAAGGCTGACTGCTCGCTTTATGGAAGTCAAACGAGTGAAATGAGGGTAAAAGGGTAACTTACCTTCGCTAGCAAGACATAAATGTGGCTTTGTTGTTTTGTTTTTTAAGTAATCTAGCAACAGCATAGGATGAATTCTCGTAATGCCGTGCTTTCTTTCATGCCTGCTTCTTGCTGAATGCGAATGTTTTAAGCCTGGAATAACCGTTTCCGGCAGAGAAGCAAAACGATGGACTTAGAAACGACGAACGGGCGTTTAAATTGTGCTAAATATCATAAAACCCTGCTTCTTTTGTAACAGTATTACTGCTGATGGATGCATGATTAAATCATTAGCGATATATGACAAGTACATAATAAAAATCCTATCCAAGGTTAGGCCGCTGCACGAATGAGTGACGCCAAAGTGTGAATGTTGCATCTACTTCCGGTCAGCGTCCTGTCGGCATAAACTTACACGCTATTGGTTGGTGACGAAGAGTACTCACTCTCTTATTGGATGTTCAGCGCCTACAATTCGGTACATAAACACTTTGTTGTTTCCGCGTTTGAACGCGGACCAGCAGAGAAATTTCTCTAGTTTACCTAAATAAAATCCCCTTCAGTAACTTCAAACTCTGATTCTGCACGTTATCAAAATGTTACAAATTATTATTTTTCAGTCCAGGGCCCCTTTTAAATAAATATCATTCAATTTGGATGGACTGCCTGTAGAACAGATTTTTATATCCCAGGAAAAGTACCCTTTCCTTTGTGAATAAAGCTATTATCATACATAGAAAGGGATTATAGGTTTTGGATATGTGTTTTCTTGGTCATTTAGTCGCCCAGAAGCAGCAAAATGTACTTTGAAGATAGCTTGTCAAATATGGAATGAAAACAGAAGTAAAAACATAGTACATAAATAGTTCTATATGCACTCAAACATCTAGGCTACTAAATGAGATACATTCTAGTTCTGAACTTCCAAAAATTTCAAAACAGATTCAAAAGAACTGTTGCTAACGAACCTGTCTGCTGGGGCAACTAAACAGTACTTTGTTTGTAAATCAAACACACACACACACACATACACACACAACTCTATCAAACCATAGTCAAGTCAATTTTATTTATATAGTGCTTTTTACAACTGTTGTTGTCACAAAGCAGCTTTACAGAATTTGGGTCAGAGCCCCAACTGGGTAAGCCGAGGGCGACAAAGGCAAGGAAAAACTCCCCAAACATGAGGAAGAAACCTTGGGGGGAAACCAAAACCCAAAAGGGGAGCCCATCCTTCTTTGGTCGACACCGGAAATAAAGAGGAAAGAAAGAGAGAGAAAAACTCTGTATAGTGAAAGTTTCCAGTAAACATGAGTTACAGTAAACGTAAAAGAGTCCACTGTTGACTGTAAATGGAGGTTCAAATATCCTTTCCTTAGCCATTAATGAGGCAGCAGTGGCCTAGTAGTAAAGGAATTGGCCCCAGGATTGGAAGGTCATGGGTTTGAATCTCAGACCAGTAGGTTGCCTTAAGGGTTCCTTGAGCAAGGTACCATCCCCATCACTGCTCCCCAGGTGCTTTAAATAGCTGTCCCCAGCTGCATGCGTGTGTATTGGATAAATGGAGTGGTGGTTGTCTAGTGGTAGGGTACTTGCCTATGGACCAATGGCTCAAGAGGTCCCAGGTACGAATCCCACCTCTAGCACTACCACCACTGGGTCCCTGAGCAAGACCCTGAACCCTGAGCTGCTCCAGCTGCTCCAGTAATTAGGACACGCTCTGGATAAAAGCGTCTGCTAAATGCCATAAATGTAAATGCAGAGGCTGTATTTCATTGTGGTTTGCTGTGTTTCACAATGACAAGTTGTCACTTTCACTTCACTTCAATTTGTTTCAGATTAACCTAGAGTGGCCTGTAACACCTTTGAGGTTGAAGACCCAGCATAAACCCAGCAAACTTTTCTGTGATGCTTATTTGATATATCTGGCACTTGTTTCTATTAAAGTAGAGTTAGTAGAATGTATCTGAGTAGGTTTGATGCTGACACAATCCTTTACTAATGTGCAATGCATATCCATCTGACCCTATTTGATATATCTGACACCTGTTTCTATTAAAGTAGAGTTAGTAGAATATATTGAAATAGGTTTGTTTCTTTTATAGAATTTTTAAGAACTAGGTAAAATAGAACTAGGTGGGGCAGCGGTGGCCTAGTGGTTAGGGAGTTACCCCGGATCTGAAGATTGTGGGTTTGATTCCCTCACCAGTAGGTTTCCCTGAGGTACCCTTGAGCAAGTTACCGTCCCCGTCACTGTTCCCTGGGCGCTTTCAATAGGTGCCCCCAGCTGCACGTATGTGTATGGGTGAAACCCAGACGTGCTGTGCTGCATTTCACAATGACAAGGGTTGTCACCTTCAAAATATGTAAAATCTATACAGACCAGAAACTAAATGTACTTTCTTCCTGTTTTATTTTTTATACATTTATAAGTCAATAAATAATAATATGATAATAATAAAACAATAATTACGTTGAAGTCATTGTAATATATCATGGCAATATTTATTATTCCTGCATGTAAATGCACTGAAATGTAAAAATCGATTGAGCACCCGGAGGTCTCGCTCGTATTCTTGGCAATTAAAGTTGGCAGTGGGTTCAACATTCGCTCAACTTTTCCTTATTTACTGAAATAAAATATGTCAGAAACAAGCGACTGTCACATTCACAAATTCGAAGAAGTTTTCAAAATTCAGTGCACACTTTAATTATTCAAACAACACGTTTAATTTAATGTGAAAATATGAAACGTTACCGCTGCTTCTGTAAACCTGATAGTCTGCGATTTTCAAAATAAAAGTCACAGAAGAAAAATATTTACATGCCTCATGTCCATTATTTTGTAAATAGGTGGCATATCTCTGGCTCTTTATTTCACCTTTTTCTAAAAGAATATGACTAGAACTCTACATTTCATGCATTCAGACACTTATGAAATCTGTATTTCATTTGTGAAATCAGTTCATAAAACTCGTATCCTTTATTTTGAATACACATGCCTTATAGGCCATCGTAACACACTAAAGTCAATACCTGGGCCTTTATTTCACCTTTTTCTGAAAGAAGATGACTAGAACTCATTACATTTCATGTATTTAGATCCTTGTGAAATCGGTTTATATACCTCATACCCATTATTTTGTATATAAATGGCATATAGCATAATGGCCATTATAATGTATTTTAAACAACTAAACCTTTGTGATTCAAAGGATTGAATTGATTAAAGGAATTAAAGTGACTAAAGTGTTCATATGCAGCTACAGTTTTTCCTGTTGTATTTTCACAATCCACCTGGGGTGGGGGTAGGTGGGAGGGAACATCTCAGTTCATCAACAGCAACCAATTGAACATGGTCCCAGGTACTGATATTATTTTCAAGAAAATAATTTTTTGGTGATGGTCGAGGGGAGAATTGATTTTACCCCCTTAGCTCAGACAGTTTAAGGGGCTAGCAACCATGAAGGCTGACCCCAACCAGAAATGGTCTAATTAATAGGCTGAAGTTGGTGGTTTTGAAAGTTTATTTCTCTATTTTAGCAAGATGGGGAATCTTCCCAACAAGATACCATTCAGCTCTAGTATCTGGTCAGAAATATATTTATTGACTTTTAAAAACGACAACATTAAAAATCATAAGTGGCTTTCTGTGGTCTGGAATAGCAACAGAAAGGGTCTGAGAGCTGTAGTCAGACAACCTGAAAGCAATTCTGTGGTGAGTGATCCACCAGTGATTTACTTAAATTTACTTAAATATTTACTTAAATATTTACTTAAATATTGTCTATAAATATTTATGGGGGGGGGGGCTGTCTATGGTACCTATTTATAGAATTTAAGTGATTAGAAACAATAAATGTTTTTTTACATGGTACAGTATAAGGCTACACATGTTCCTAATTTAAGTCATGGGTTTTATTTTGAAATAAAATTAATTTATTTATGTATATACTGCCCACATTGGTTACCATGGTAATATTTTTTGTTAATAAAACAGTAACATAACATTACATCAACTGTTGACAGTGTCTATGTAAATAGAATTTTATTTTCATTTTAAATTGAACAGTGAGGAGGGAATGCAGTAACCATTTTGCTGTGGATAACATTCAGATTAATTCTCTGCAGTACAATGCACATTTGAGAAGGATATATGTTCTTGTTCCTCTTGGACATAAAGAACCGGAGAAGGCAAAATAAGCAGCTGAAAGGTTTTTCGTAAGTATATTTTAATAGTAAATTATATTTTAAAGTTATATTTTAATATAATAATTATTTATTATTATTATCACAAGTCAACTGTGAAGCTTTATCCATTTATCCATTCATAAATGTTTTGCTACTTATCTGAGTTCAGGTAGGGGAGTTAGCAGCTCCAGCTCAGTTCTTCCTCAGTTCTTCGTCTCCCCAACCATCTTCTCCAGCTGTTATGGGGAGACACAAAACACAAAAGATTGAAGGTCAACATTTCTGTGAATATGTTAAGGATTGGGCATTGAACATTTTAGATTTGTGAATTTGCTAATTTCTATTGTGTCTTTTACATATTGATGAAAATGTATAATAAATAAAAAAATAAACGTATTGCCTAAGACCCCATGTATAACTGTAATGTGTGTTTCTGTTAAGGTTTCTCCACTTCAGATAATTAACTTGGAAAAACATCTGGGCATAAATATTTAGCTTATAACAAAACAATATGCATATTAATAACAGGATGAGAAAATATTGATTATGAAAAAAAAATCAAAGGGTTTATGAGATCTGTAGCTGTCCAGTCATGTTTCAGTAAACATGTTTGGTACTTAGAGGTCGTTAGAGAATTATGATGTATATACAAAATATTTATATGAATGTATATACAAAATATTTATATGAATGCGTGAAAAGTAGGTGTTGACTTTGGTTATGTTATGACGGCCTATGTTCCATTAATATACAAAATAATGGACACGAGCAATATAAAGTGATTTCCCAAATTAAGTGTGAGTTTCACAAGTATCTAAATGCATGAAATGTAGAGTTCTAGTCATCTTCTTTCAGAAAAAGGTGAAATAAAGAGCCAGATATTGACTTTAGTGTGTTATGATGGCCTATAAGGCATGTATATACAAAATATAGGATGTGAGGGATATAAACTGATTTCCCAAATGAAGTACAGATTTCACAAGTGTCTGAATGCATGTAATATAGAGTTTAGTCATATTCTTTTAGAAAAAAGTGAAATAAAGAGTCAGCGATATGCCACCCATTTTCACAATAATGGACACGAAGCATGTAAAATTGTTTCTTCTGTGACTTTTATTTTGAAAATCGCAGTCTATCAGAAGATTTACAGAATAGCGGTAACGTTTCATATTTTTACATTTAATTAAAGATGTTGTTTGAATAATTAAAGTGTGTACTGAATTTCGTAAACATCCTCGAATTTGAGAGTCGCTTGTTTATGACATATTTTATTTCAGTAAATAAGGAAAAGATGAGCGAATGTCTGGCGAATGTTGAACCCACTGCCAACTTCACTCCGGTCTTTACAAATGCATCGGTACGGATCTCCCCCGAAGAGCTGGCTTGGTCTCCGTTTACGACTCGGTGAGTGCTTGCATGTTTTAATTATTTTTTAAAATTCAGTGACATTTTATGAGTTCTTTTTATCTACAGGTGCATCAATTTTACTAGACAGGATTTTACACCCTTTTACTTGAAATAATATCAGTCATGTTAACATAGTTCGTTTCATTCCAGTAGTCCTAAAATCCTTACATATTTTTCTTAAACCTGATTAATAAATATACGTTCAATTAACCTAGGTGTTCAACTGTGGAACTGTAAGGTTATTACGTGTCAATTTCCCTTCTCTTCCAGCAATACCTGCTCGAGGCAGGTGAAACTGGCAGCTTGTCTTGCTCAGCTTCCAATCAAAGCATTTGATCAGTTAAGTTGTGTTGTCTGTTAGACTTATTTCAGATTTCTATGCAGAGTGATGAATAACTCTAGCTCTGTTTGTCCGGCAAGGCTCTGTGAATTCCTACAGCAGCAGGAGTAACTGCTAAAACTGTAACAGAGACATGAGTGCACTTGGAAACATTTCAATTGATGTTAAAGAGCTGAATAAGTGACAGTGACCTTGTGCCAGAGGCTATTGGAGACATCTTAGTTTTCAAGATTGTTGGCATATCTGGCAACTAGACTTTCAAGCTTAGTCTACGAGTAAGCAGTGTACACTATAGGACTGATGTAGAGTGTTATGGACTGGTTTATTTTTTTCTCCGTTGACATGTCCATCACATGACTAGTTATTGCGATAGAAGCTGAGAATAATTACATTCGAGCTTTAGGATTTACCTCAGAGATGATCTATCTGGAGGAAGCATGATGCAATCTACGCTGACGATCAAACAGCTGCAGAGAGAGAGTATGCATAGTCAAACTGAGTAACAATATGTTTCAAATGAACAAGAATAAGAACAATGTTGATATCAGGTATGCAGAACTGTCAGCTGTTACAGGTGTGGTCGACACAAGAGACATTAAAAAACACTGAGATCAGATAAAAACACTAGGAATTACTGACAAAGCAGTTTGATTTACATTTAAAACACCAAACTGATTTTTCTGTATTTTCATAGATTGGATGATTATGCAATCTCAGTTCAGCTTCAGGTTTTGACATTACATGTAATTAAACAATCACTTCTCAGTGCATAAGCATGTAAAGAAACATCATTCATCTTTGCAATGTATGAAACATTTATTTTAAACTTATTGTGTGACGTGACAGTTTCTAAGCTTGAAGATGAGCTTGTAGAAGTGCCTATTTTCAGATGTTCAGATGTCAACTCTTGGAGTTAAAAATGGGTAATTCTTGTAGAATCCTGTTTACCTGAACCTGAACGGAATTTGGCACTGAAAACCTCTCACTGGCTGTCAGCTTTGCTGACTAACTAGCCATCTAGCCTCCAAATCAAAACCATTTTCTGCCCTGCTTCATATGATGTGACATAAATGGTGATATTTGGAAATGTGAATCTTTAATTTAACAGTTAAAATAGGGATTCAACCCTTGTCAAGGGAATTATTTAAAAGATCCTAAAAATTAGACATGAATATATCATACAGTGTTCATCACAAGCCTCCAGGCATTACATTTACATTTACAGCATTTAGCAGACATTATTTGTGCTTTATATTATACATACACATATATATATAGTTTGGTCAATAACTGAATGCTGTGCAGTTTGCCAAACTAGTATTTTGGCCTCAGGTTCTTAATGAGTAACTGTATTTTGAACCATATGTTGCTGGAATTAAAACTTTCCAAGCAAACATTAGGATGCATGTTGGCCAGTGGAGCCCTAATGGAGCAGATGGATGATGAATAACATCAATAAGTCTTAGCTGACAGGATGTCATGTGATTGAAATTAAATTTTCTTTAAGAACAAAAATAACTAATCTAGCTTGAATTGAACAGCATTACACACCAGTCAACAGCATATTATTGTAGTAGCTTTCATACACATTAAATGTAAATGTGCATGTAAGTTACACAGAACGGCTATTTAATGACAGTTAATATCAGCATGATGATCATAACACAGTGTTCTTTGAACATAGATACATAAAAACATTGATGGATTTTGTCTCTGCTTCTTAAAGTTGCCATATTCAACCAGAGTCCAGAGATTATGCTCTCTCTACAAGCTTGACTGCCACTTGCAGCCTTGTCATTAAACCTAACCTCTGCACATCAAGCTGTTCCAAATCACTACCATATGCTTGAGAAAGGCTGGTTCCCAGCAGCTAAGCAGCTCTCAGCCTACTCTCTAATTTGTCAAAGCAAAATTGGATAAGTAGGGGGACAGAGGCCTGATGTGGCCAAGTAGAGTTTCTCATCCTAACCCTTTGTCACTTTCCACAAAAGAGCAGGAAATGAACCTTTCTCCTCTGGGCATTCTCTTCGCTTCTTCTGCAGAAAGACTGGATGTCAGTGATGCTGCTGGGTTTTGTATTACTGCTTTGTATGATATTGTAATTCAAGGACAGTATGTTCATAAAGATTCATGGAGTTTGTGGGCTCACTTTAGGTAAATGTCTTGAAAAGGAAGCTTTTCTAAAAAGTCACAGGTCCAAATTCCTCACATCCCAGCATGCACTTCATGTTTGAATGAATGCAATCCTTGTGTGTCACTGTGTGGGTCAAGATCCCCACCAATACTAACATAAAGTGAGACACACACACACATACAGGCCCACATGTGCACATACACTGGCTTGCAGAGTCCAAAGCTATCTGTCTAGAAGCTTTTCAGAAGTTAGCTGTCTGGGAAGAATACCCCAAAGATCAGGAATGTAGTCAGGAATGGTGTGTTTTCTGGAGTTCATATATCTTACATATATGCTACAAAAGACAGCAACAGTCTGCTAAGAGTTATTTTATTATCCTGATCTTACTTAATTCAGAAGACAAGGATATGTAGTCTTTCAGTTCATTTTCCTTTTAATTTAAAACATTATATTCTTGTTACCATTGTTCAGTTGTGTACTTTTGGTCATAGCATTTTCAATGAAATTCTTATTCAGTGGCATCAGAAAGCGTGGTAAATTTGGTAAAACACTTCCTAGCTATTTAATCACTACACCTAGTTCAGTTAATCCCTTGCACTGGGATAATAATCCTGAATCAAGATCTTTCAAGACCCAGGGCAAATTAAGACCTCCTGCTGGGTATATTCTTACATTCTAGACACACTATGCCCCCCTAAAACTTCTCCTGGCATTGCTGGCATTACCCTGCTATTCCTCCAGGAAACTTCGAAGTAGACATGCGTTACATAAAGGTATTTCCGGCTCAGACACAAGCAGTGGATGTGCTGAACATTCACCTCCTCAGACGCCCGATAAACAGAAGTGCATGAAAAATAATCCCTGGCATTCTGCACATTCCTCACATGGATCGTGGTCTGGAGATTTCCCTTTGCCTGTCTGCCTAAACAAGGAGAAGTGGAGGCTTCTGAAAGGGAAGGATGGTCGGAAGAAGGATGGAATGCTGTATGTGTTGAAGAAGATGATGAAAGGAATGGTTCTGACTAGTATGCAAAGAGCTGTTTCAAGGATGTCGTAATGAAGGGTGAGGCTGTGCAGGTACAGGTGCTAAGCCATAACTTGCACCCATTTAATTAATAATATCTCATCAAATCAGTGGGGTGTCCATGTGAACACTTTTCAAAGTAGGAAGGCCTACAGCAAGCCTGAGTCACAGGCTTTAAAAAAAAAACTAACCAGACGATTGCCGTTTGTGAGGTCAGTGAAGATTGATGAAGAATGTGGAACATTGAGGGCTTGTTAGAGAAACTCTGTTCTAAATGATTATTAATTTATACCTTGTAATTGCGTATGTGATCACATTTTGGTGCTTTAAGTAAACATTGCAAAACAACAGACCAAAAAAAAAGTGCTGTTTCTTTTTTTTGTATATGCTAACAGCAATTATTATTATTCATTGATTGTAGTTTGTATGTGACATCTGTATGGATATTATTTATACCTATTTTGTTTAGAGTACAGAAAGGTAAGTAAGGGAAAATGTGGCAAAAATGCCATGCACATTTCTCATAAGATCTGGTGGATTTTGAACGTGCAGACTCATTGCACTAATATAAAGAAAACCATCCTACAATACAGCAAAGCTTTAATGTTTGAAACTCTCTGCACCCTGCCAAGCTTTTTGCTTGTTTCTTTCTTGCTCTCTTCTATTTATCTCTCACTCTCTCTCTCTCTCCTCCTCTGCTATTATTATTCTTCCTGGCCTCCTTTCTCCGGCCAGTTCATCTCTCACTCTGCTTAATAAGATTATGTTGCACCCTTATCTTTGTCATCTGGCCTGGTAGGCTGAACTGGAGTATCTGTCTGTCCTTTCTTTGCATTCATATGCTTGTGAGCCTGCATTAATTCAGAATAAAGGGGTGATAACTTTGACTTGATGATGCAATGAAAAATGTATTGTGTTATGGTGTGTTCTTCACAACAAAACTCTGCATGTGACCTTGGATGTCCACTCATGCAGTATCAGGTCATCCACTCGTTTGGTCTTTTTTGAATATCCTAGTTTTTTTGTACTCTTAACCTTGTTTTGCAGTCTTCTCTTTGCCTCTGTCTGTCTTACCCGTACCTGCCATCTCCTGCCTCTGGCTAATTCTCTCTCTACCTTTTGTAATAATGCTTTTATGTCTTTTGGCATGTGGTCAAAAACATATCCCCAAAGATATCCCCTAACAGTTATTCATTTCCTATTTAATTAATTCAGTTGCCATTAGCCTAGTTGTTGCAATGTCAGCACCGTGACCTTTCACCTCTTGTGTTTCAGGTGAGAAGCCTGTTCAGGAGGAGAAGAGTGGCATTTTGTGCCAGCACCCCAACTGTCCAGAACGCCACCTAGCCGCCAAGGTAAGATTCCAGACCTTTCCAAAGGAGTGACTAAAACTGGCATCTTCACACATTATGAGTTTTGTGTTTTTACAGACCCTTCTGGGCAAAAATGCATTTTTTCTGCTGCATTTAAGACATTGGACATTCAAGCAAATGAATCATTCATCAACCTTTAAAAAGCAAAATATTTGGGTCTTCTGAATCTTTTCTTATTTGAGAATAGATGTCCAGTAATAATGTCCATTTCAGAGGTTTTTTTATGAGTGCCTTGTGGTGCTGGCATAGAAAACACAATTACACTTCTGTTATAAGGGATTTGCAGTATTACAAATTATGAATGTAATAATTAAGTCATGATACACTTTGGACATTGTTGGGAGAGGTAGTCAACTAGGGGTGTGTGTATTTGTGCTAGGCTATATTTCATTACGTGTATTTTATATATTCCAACTTCATTTTCATTCCAAAGAGAGCACAGTTATTAATTCAACTGAATTTAGTGTCATGTATTGTGTAAAAGGACATAACTCAATGTTGTTTTTGGAGTTTTTTTTGGTGTGTTTTTTACATGTATTAAAAATTAAAGACATATTTTATCAGTGGTCCTTGATGATGCTTCTGCAACTTGATGAACATTCTGCTTTTTTAAACATCCTTTTAAATAAAGTTATTTGTGTATACTGTTAGTTTGTATTTCTTTACAGTGCAGCAGAATTGCATAGTAATGGCTGCGCTTCTTTAAAAGATACCATAATCCTCTAAAACACAGCGTTGCCAGTGCCCATTGAACTAAGATTTTGTTGTAGCCAGTAAATTGTTCTGTTTCTGGTGGGCGGTGATCGAAGCCAGACTCAAGTTAATGCACCAATGTTTTCATCGTCCGTTGTCTGCACTTATGCTGTTATATGGAACATGGAAAGACAAGCGAATGCAATTGCTTCTGTTTATTTGAAAAGATTTTTGGCAGAGAAAGGACAGAGAGAAGGGACTGGTTGAGTGTGAGTGTCTGTTTATTTTTTTGATGTACCATTGACTGTTCACTGGGGAGTGAATGTTTAGTTAGGCTTATACTTTCTTTCCCCTATAAGAGTATAAGGTAGTGCTGGGTAATTCTTATAACATTTAATATCTATATTTAATATTTTTCAGAGACATCACAGAATTAGACGATGATTAAAAGATCGTCTGTATTGTATGTACACAGCCTCCAGCAGACTATATGGTTTATTTATTAAGTTTAACTCATGTACCAGCATGGAATTACCTGTTACCAAAAGGCAAAAGGATGCTTTTGGAATAGCATGCTTGATGTTTGCCCTCAATTCCAGACTACTGCCCTCAAAAGTGAGCTGGTGTCTTGGCCTAGTTCTGGTTTTTAAAGTAGGTAATTGCTTTTCAGTGTTTAGCGGGACATATAATCTGGTGGCTTGGTTTGACTTGGCATGCTGTCTGAACAGATTGTGCTTCCAAAGTAGACCTTTTAATGCAACAGTTACTACAATACTACAATTCCCATTTTTAAAAGGTGGCTGAGATTCTGGTTAAAAAATTGCAATAATTTTTTGTGTTTTGTGTTTTGAATATATTTTTCTTTGTATTTGTTATGCAGTTCTCAATATTTAGATTTACATTACATACAGTAATATGAAAAAATTTGAATTAAATATTCAGTTCTTTATTAAGAAATATTCACATATCAATGCCTAATCTTGTTTAATATTTATCTCTGGAAAAGAAAGTGATTTAATTGCAGGTAAACAACAAAAATTAACCTTGATTTATTCACTAAACAAAAGATATCAACAAAAATGTGTGTTCTAACTGAGGAAAAAGTTAGGACACCCTACCCCCGAATAGCTAATGTTCCTCCCCTTTGGCTGAAATAACCACAGTGAGACGCTTCTTGTGGCATCTATCAGTCTCGGACATCAGTCTGAAGAAAAGTTTGCCCCACTCCTCAATGCAGAATTCTTCAAGCTGTGAGATGTTTGAGGCGTTGCTTGCCCATTTCAAGTCACCCCTCTGTATCTCAATGGGATTAAGATCTGGGCCAGTCATTGTTGGATTTACTGGTATGTTTTGGTTTTACTGGTATCATTGTTGTGTTGCAGAGTCTAGTTCCGCTTCAGCTTTAATGTTCTTACAGATGATCTCACATGTTCCTCAAGCACCCTCTGATACATGATAGAATTCTATGATGGCGAGCTGGCCAGATCCTGCTGCAGCAAAGCATTTCCAAAACATGACACTTCCACCTCCATGTTTCACAGTTGGTATGAGGTTCTTTTCCTGGAACACTGTATTTGGTTTACGCCAGACATGTCCTCTGTTCTGATGTCCAAATATGTTTTAGACTCATCTGTCCAAAGAACACTATTCCAGAACTCCTGGTCTTTGTCTATGTTCTCTCTGGTAAACTTCAGTCTGGCCTTGATGTTTCTCTTAGAGAGCAATAATTTCCTCCTTGCGCACCTCCCATGAAGTTAAAGTTGTGCAGTCTTTTTCTGATTGTAGAGGCACTTTCACATCAACAGTAGCAAAAGCCTGCTGTATGTCCCATGATGACATTTTAGGGTTTTTGGAGACTTCTTTTAGCATCTTGTGGTCTGCTCTCGGGGTGAACTTGCTTGGACGGCCAGACCTGGGCATGTTGGCAGTTGTTTTGGAAATGCTCCACTTGTAGAGTATTTTCTGGACAGTGTAATGGCTGATTGCAAATTCTTCTGAGATCTTTTTTAGTCACCTACCAGGTTTATAAGCTGCTACAATATTTTTTCTGAAGGGCTCAGATAGCTCTTTTGATCTCACCATGGTGTTCACTCTCATCTCAACAGTCAAGAGCACTTCAAACTAAATGTTTGAGGATTAAATAGAGCAAACCTCCTTCACAGTGCTGAGTAAGGATATTCTAATTATGTGCACCTGATGTGTTACACCTGTGTGTGATTTGAGCCATTTTAATTGGGAATGAAGGTGGGGGGTGTCCTAATTTATTTCTCACCAGAATTCGCATTTTTGTGGAATTACATTTTATAGAAGATTTTGAAAAGTAATTTCTTCAGTTTTAATTGTTTAGTTATATTACTTGTTTTAAAACGAATAACAAATATAAGTAGCCTTTTTAAATAACATCATAAAATAATGAAAGCTGAAGATATTTTTGAAACCTGATATTTTTAGCAAAACACACAAGCCACAAAAATGATAAATCTAATTCTGATCCTGCAAACTCCCGTTGTGCAAACAGCACTGCAGCATGTTTTATCATTGGAAAAGCATGTATTGGGGACTTTGTATGTGACACTGCAGTATTAAGATCTTAATATCTAACTGCATTATCCAGGGTTAATCTTTGTTTGAGAAGTATAGTGTATAATCTGAGCTCAGGTCAGATTTGAGCTCTAACAGTGCTATGGTCTGTGTTGTGTCTGTACCTACATTATTACTAACATAAATCACTCTCTGCTACTTGACAGCCTAGTGTGAGAACAGACAGAGCTAGATCTCATATACAATAGAAGACTGGCCAAGTTGAGCTGAGAAGCTCAGATGTAGAGTACACTGGTTTGGGGTCAAAAAACAGAAGAAATATTATGATGTTTGAGAGACACCACCAGGTGGCAGTAAAGGAATATTGGAACTATTAATTCTTAAGATTTTTGGTTTGTAATTTAGAGCTTGAAGTTTTTCCCCAGACTCCCAGGATGTTTTCTTAGCTGACGCTGGTCCCAGCTCATTATAATTCTTAAATGTTGCTTTGTGGAAAAGCAAATTTCCTAATTATTTAAATGCTTAATGTGTGCTGATCGATTGCAAATATCATGTCATTTAGTCTCTTAAGAAAAATCTTTTTGCCAAACTCTACATTTATAAAGTGTGCATAGAGTTAGCATAATATCTAAAATCGTCATTGTAATCTACCTAGGTTTGATCAGCTGCAACACCAGAAGTGCAGTAATTTATGCCAATCATTTTGACTTCTTATCGGACACATTATTGAAAGTAACTTTGGCTCCATAAACCTGCAGCGGGTTTTTGGCAGATTTGATTAAAGAACAATGTGATTTGTCTAAGTTTATGAAGACCATCAAAACTACTGTAAGTTTGCAAAATGTCGCTAAAGAATTGCTATATTTGTTATAAAAAACTCTCCAATGTGTTGATGAAATAAGCATTCATCAGAATTTCTCATCTTTCCCAGCATTAAGAAATTACTTTTGTTTAACTGTATGGAGCTTGTTTTCTGTTTCACTCTCCCTCTCTTTCTTTGTCTTTTCACCTCAGCATGTCCAAATACAGCTCTTTTCTCTTTCACATTTTCCTTTTAAGGAGTGCTGAGATGTCACCAGGCAGGAATTAAGACTCAGGGTGAACAAAGGGTGCTGAAAATGTGACCAATTGAAGTGTAATGTTTCAATCACTTTTAGCCCTGAATTGGGCAATCTGTCTCTCTACTTGTACAGCCACAAAAATCATGCCATAATGTACACAATCAAAACCATGTACAGAGGTGCTATTTGCCCTTCACACACTTTAAAAAGTGTTTTTAGACATTTCAGGGTGGATGTGATTAAATAATTAACAAAAACCATGTATTATTTAAAATATATTTTTTTAATCACTATCATCTGTTGCCGATGCAATTTCGTAGATGTATTTGATTAAACTTTATTTCTTCAGCATTCATTTCCTTGTTATTCATGTCCATGTTTTGATCATGTGTTTCTTACTGAAACAGTACAGTATGACCCATGTTTCTGATCTCTTCATGATCTCTTCAGTTCATTTATCTGAATTGTCCTTTTCATCATCAGACCAGTATGTCTATATCTTTACCCAAACAATAAGCTCTCACATATTATCCTGGTTCCCTGACTCATAAAATTTCACAGACCTTCAGATGTAGCTGGAGGAAGTTTTGATGGTGTAGAGATGGGGGAGGGGGGTGCAGGAAATGTACATGAGACTGACGCCACACTGCTGGAAACATCCTTCATTGGACACAACAGCTGTCTGGCCTTTCGTGTGGCTTAGAATGGCCTTTCTCTGGGTTATGTTTTAGCTGACCTAATGCATCCTTTGTTACAATGCTATGCTTAAATAAAGAATAATACAGTAAATAATGAATAAATACATCTTGTCCTGTGCTTTAACTTAGTATGTTTTAAGTGAATCTTTAGAAAAATTGCATATAGAATGTCTGCTAGCTAGAGATGGACAAACCTTTTCCTAGTGTAACAGATGTTACATATTTGCTAAGCAGTCTTAATGAAAACATAGTAAAATAGGGCTGTGCCAATGTTTTTATTTTTTTTAATTTATTTATTTAGGTTAATTTATTTCCTAAAAATATGTGTTCACCATAGTTAGTTTTTCACTGATGACAAAGATGACTGAATTTCCAAGTTTTGACAAAACACTCATGAAAGCCTTGCTATTTAGCTATTGAGTTAAATCAGGCTTGTTCAGTAGCTACGCAGATAAGATTTTCTTTTTCATTTCTGACACTTTTCTTTTTTCTTTCCTGCTATTAACTGTTATTAGGTGCTCATAATATTCTAGAGTCTTCAAATTATATTATATATAGAAATATATTGTTATATTATTTTATTATGTATTATATTATTTATGTGTCATTATATGTATATTATATTATTTATGTTAATCATTATACATACTATAATATTTTTAAACTGTTGCTACCCTGCCCTAGTGTCAAATCAGTCTTATTAAGACCTCTGCAATGATTTATAGACAACTAATGCAATATTGCTATATAATGTTTATCATTCCCCAATGTGAAATGCCATGGAAGACACACATTAAGGTTTGAGTTAGTGGGTTCTTTAGAACCAAAACTTTTACCATTGATTGCTCATATCATTTTACCTTAAATGGGTGGTGAGTGGAAGCAAAAGGAGATTGGAGGAGTGAGAGAGAGGACTTTGCATAGTGTAATGTCCTGGATTTGGCAAACAAAGACAGCGCTTTGCCTTCAAAGCCTCCAACTTTTGTTCACAGAGGATTTCCTGACTACACCTGCCAACCCCTGCCCCCCTGCAGTTCTACACATTTATACCATTTGAATGAAGGGTGTGTTTTTAAGGGTGTGTGTTGTTAAGAATTAGCAATTATCAACACACTTTAAACTCAAATTTATGATCTGTATATATACATATTCATATGCAAACAAATGCATGCACGCACACACACACACACACACACACACACACTATCACACTAGCACAGATTGCTTAAAAATGAATGCTGGCTATGATAAAAAGGTGTCCGAAAACACAGTGTACAGTGTATGGAGCTGCATTTCCACAGACCTTATTCATTGGCAAAAGTGCCTACAATGGGCATGAAAGCATCAGAACTGAAGCTTAGAGGTCATTGTCACAAATAAAGTACACCCCTTCCCTAATACCAGTGGCCGCTGATAATATGCCACATTTAAAAAAATATTCAGAAATGAACAGCAAAAAGAGTTTAAGGTGTTCATTTGGCTCAAAAATCCTCAGAACTCCATTTGAGCATTCTTGGGATTTGCTGAAAAACCCACTTTGCATCTAGCAGCCCTTAAAGGTCTTGATTTCACGGAGCCCATGCTGACAAGTCATGCCTGGTTTAGTGGCACTTGGGGAACACAAAAAAAGTAAGCTTTAAAGGTCTGGCTTATTGATGTTTATATAAGAGAAGAGTAAAAATGGTTTGTTGGTCATTACAATGAAGGTCAGCTAGTTGTTCGCTGCTTAAATACATTTTTGTCCTGAATGTATGAAAACAAACACAGACTCACATACCCACACATATCCTGGATCAGTCTACAATGAGAAAAAAGGAAGCTGGGGAAGGGGAAGGGGAAGAGGGGAGAGAGGGAGGGAGCGAACAAGTCACAGAAAGTAAGAGAGAGGGGAGTCCATTCAGAGAGCAAAGCTATCCTTATGCACTTCGTTGTTCTGCACAGCATTAACACAGAATCCAGAGAGGCCAGCTCTTCAAGGGAAACTCAGATGCACACAAACACATGTGTCGGTTGTAGAAGGTGAGTGACATTAACATGCTGTGTGAGGTTTATTGTTTAGCTGATATGATCGGCACACATTGCTTAAAGGTCTGTGTGCATCCATGTATGTGTTCATGTGCTTTGGCATTTCAAATATGTGTAAAAAGTTAAAGTCAAGACCTAAAAGCTTTACTGTTTCGCTTTACATTCATTCACTGCTTTGAAATATATTAAGGCTTTACATTTGAAACATTGAAAACAAATACTAAATGAATATATTAAAAATATCTCAGTCGGAAAAATTTTGCCCAAGCATACACACAGGAACAAAAACAGATTTGCCCAGTTAATTCAAATAAGCAAAAAAATTATCTGAGAAATCCGAAGAAGAAATAGGCTAATTAGCCTTAATTGCTCATTAGTTGCTTTTAAGCATTTCACCTAGGATAAGGACTCATTTTAATGATTTTAATAATTTTAATGAGTTGGCAGTTTACTTGGTCATGATACATATTTTAAATATACAGCTGTTGTTGTGCCACAATTTCGTTTAATATATATATTTTTTAAAAATCTTCATTCCAGCTTTTAAAAAGAATAACAGGAGTGCTGCAGTTGTTTCTGGAGATACATTTTTGGAGATTTATAATTTAAGGGAAGAGTACAACAAGCTAAAGGTTAACATTATCTCAGTTTGGCTAATTTTCTCCAGCTAAAAAGGTAAAAAGGCATCTGTTTTGCTTTAGATTTTTGTTTCCTCAATTGTTAGTAATGATAAAATGACACAAGAATGTTGATAGCTTTTTTGATGATGACTGAATGAATCCAGTGAATCATGCTATGGGTCTTTTTTTTAAGATAAAATAAGATTCCCTGTCTGTAGAGCCAGTTCTACCAACATGTGGCATTTAAGAGGTTAATTTACCATAAGTATTTGTCTGTAGTGAAAGGTCTGTCTTGTCTGAGAAGTGATTAACCTTAACTTAAGGCTGTGGGTGTATTTAACTCTTTACTGGACCTTTTAGTGGGATTAAAGGTGATAGGCCAGTCTGACGTTTGACCTATTTGATTATATGTAGTGGCTTTGGCTATTTCCATGTCACTCTGCCTGCCATAACCTGGTTTTTACTTTTTATATCAACAACACAGCAATCAGCAGTTAAGTTGGCAAACTGTGCTTCCTTTAGTATTAAAAAGTGACTGCAAAGGTGTATCCTGGTTTTATAGCCCTGCAATGTGCATTTTATATAAAGATTAGCAATACAAAAATGATTCCGTTTCTGTAAACGTTGCACGTGTATTTAAAATGACATTTAGAATTTACATATTTGGGATAAAAAAGTTACTTTAGGACATTTTAAACTGGAGTTGTATATTCTTATGTTGTTGTCTGTGATGAACAATGGTCCTCAGAGTGTTCACTTAGCTTCTAAATTCCCATGATCTCAAGCCATTTCAGAATCTGTTGATTTCCTGGACATCAAACTGGTTTGCTCTATGGAGGTCCCACTTTGTACACAATGTACGGAAAGGTGGGTTTAATGTTATGGCAGATCAGCATATTTCATGAAAAATAAATGTTTAGACCAGTTATAGAGAACCTGTTACTGTAACTGCTGGGGCAGCGATGGCCTAGTGGTTAGGGAGTTGGCCCAGTCCAAAGACATGCACGTAGAGCAGTAGATTAGAGAAGCCAAACTGGCTGTAGGTGTGAGTGTGTTTGTATGTGTGTTTGCCCTGTGATGGACTGGCAACCTGTCCAGTGTGTTTCCCTGTCCAGTGAGAGCTGGGATAGGCTACAGCACCCCCTGCAACATTAATTAGGACAAGCGGCTAAGAAAATGAGTGAGAGTGAGTGTTATTTTAAGATTTTATCTATTTAAAACAGCACATCAATTTATTAACACATCAATGACTTGTTAATTAGTAAGTGAGCAGAGTGTCTCTGAGGGTGAAAGAAGTGATGGAAGAATTGATGAGCAGTTTTGAAATATTTCAGTTAATTTGTCTGACCCCCTTTGCTGTTTAAATTGAGATCAATCTTATCTAAAGATGTCAACATCAGAATTTACAGTGTTAAGCTAGGTTTATGCCAGGGGTGTAATATTTTAGTTTGGTGTTTTGATGCAGCTCATATGAAGTGACAAAAAAGACTTAAAACTTAAAATTGTACATTGTGTACACTTTATGATGCTGATGTGGCAACTGATGCTGCTTGATGCATGGCAAAAGTCTAAAAGTCAACACTGATGAATTAAGTAGCAGGAACTGCACAATTTCAGCTTGTAGTGTGCTATGTAAAGTATGTAAGGTGTGAAAATAAACAATTGAATGATAGAATTTTATTTGATTATCACTTTTAAGTACTGATAACGTGTTGAAGAACTGATGGAGCAGGATCTCCTAGCATTGAAGGGATGTGATTAAATCAGAACTAATCCTCTCAAAAAAAAAAAGACTTTCTGCTCCTCATAGACAGTGGAAATTATTGTAGAAAATGAAATCAAGGATCATACTCACCAGCCCCTCTCATCTATACTCTGTTAAACTCATTAATCAATCATTCATATTTTTTTCTTGCTGTGTTCTTTTTTAGGCAGTGAAAATGAACTAATCTCTCTGGTATCCTCTTATTTTTTTCTCATATTGTTTGTTGGGCCTGCCTGGCATTTGCTCCTTTGTATTGTGAAAGCATATTTCCTTTTGTTACATAAATGCTGAATGTGAAGAATGGAAAGGCTGTTGGTCTGGATGATATACTGGTGGAAGCATGGAGATATTTAGGGGAGACTGTTTAACACAATCTTAGAAAGTGAGACGATGCCTGAGGAGTGGAGACAAAGTGCACATGTGCCAATTTTCAAGAATAAGGGTGATGCTCAGAGCTGTAGTAACTATAGTGGGATAAAGTTGATCAGCCACAGCATGAAGTTATGGGAAAGAGTCGTGGAAACTAGCTTAAGAAAAGAGGTGATGATTAGTGAACAGCAGTATGGTTTCATGTCAAAAAAGAGCACCACAGATGCAATGTTTGCCTTTGTGGACTTGGAAAAAGCATATGACAGGGTGCCTAGAGAGGAGTTGTGGTTTTGTTTACATTTACGGCATTTAGCAGACGCTCTTATCCAGAGCGACTTACATGTCCTAATTACAGGGACAGTCCCCCTGGAGCAACTCAGGGTTAAGGGTCTTGCTCAGGGACCCAGTGGTGATAGTGCCAGAGGTGGGATTCGAACCTGGGACCTCTTGAGCCATAGCAAGTATCCTACCACTGGACCACCACCACCCAGTTTTGTTTGAGAAAGTCAGCTTGAGGAGAACCTGGAGAGCTGGGGATATGCTCTAGAGAGGAGAGAAATGAAAGCGAGTTGGAAAGATAGAATATGAGTGTGAACAAAAGGGTTAAATACTTGGGATCAGCAATTCAGAGTAACGGCGGGTGTGGAAGGGAGGTGAAGAAGAGAGTGCAGGCAGGTTAGAATGGGTGGAGAAGAGTGGCTGGAGTGCTTTGTGACAGATGGGTACCAGCGAGAGTAAAAGGGAGGGTTTACAGGACAGTAGTGAGACCAGCTAGAAGGTGCAGGTGTCAGAGTTAATGATGCTAAGGATTTCTTTGGGTGTGACGAGGATGGACAGGATTAGAAATTAGTATAGAAGAGAGACAGTTCAGGTTAGACGTTTTGGAGACAAAGTTAGAGAAGCAAGGCTGCGTTGGTTTGGACATGTACAGAGGAGAGACAATAATTATTTTGGGAAGAGGATGTTGAAGATGGAGCTGCCAGGAAAGAGGAGAAGAGGAAGACCAAAGAGGAGGTTTATGGACATGGTGAGAGAGGACATGCAGGTGGTCAAGGAGGAAGATGAACAGGAGAAATGAGAACGGGAAGAAATGGAAATGGATGACCCACTGTGGTGAACCCTAAATGGGAGTAGCTGAAAGAAGAAGACATAAATGCTGAATGTTGTTAATTGACCTGTTTGGGGTTGCCCTGTCTCAATCCGGATGCCACCAGAATAATCAGAATACAAAATACTGGAACAAAATATCTGAATGTTGTTATCTGACGCAGATATAGTTGTGCATAGTGAATAAGTACAGTGTTTCGCTTGTGTTGTACTGGTTAAGGAATTATGGAAATATTTAGAGAATTACATTTTATTACATTACAATGCCAGCCAAAAGCATATGCTAAAGACTGCATGAATAATATTCCCATCTGTTAGTGGAAAAATGTTTTCATGTGTTAGCATCAATTGCAACGGATGCTAAGTGCAACAAATGAACAATAGGAGGAAGTGCATTGAAAAGGCGTTATCTCTCTTGCTTTCTCCCTTCTTTCTCATTCCGCTCTTTCAGTTGCTGCTGCTACTCTTTTTAATCTTGACCAGAAAATTGGAATGCAATGCTTGAACCTAACAGATCATTATATATTTACCAGAACTCTGAAAATATTGAATGGTTTCCTTTTAGTAACCCTATATAGCCATTTTCTACTGTTTGGTCTTTGTCTTGATTAGAGCTCCCCTTAAGTATTGTGTTTTAATATTCTAAATTTTTTTTTTCCATTCTAAGGATGTGTATGCTTAACTGTCGATACTGATCAGGAAACTGCATTCTCTGGAGAAGCATAAGCCTTTTTGTCTAGATGGGTCAGGTACAAGTGAAGGATGGTGGTGATGATATTTTTCTGTTGATTGATTATGTATGCAAACTGCAGGAGGTCCATGAGAGGGGGTATCTAGATCTAAAGCACTTTTGTGTAATGGTAGACCCAGAGTGTTGTAGAGCCAGAGTATGGTAACACAGAGGACTTTTTTGGAACAGGGATGAACAGTGGTGCTCAGAGAGAGTTGAGGATGTCTGTGAGAATATCTGTCAGCTGTTCTGCACATCCTCTGAGCATTCAACCAGTTGCGCTGTCCGGTCCAGTGGCATTGTGTGGGTTGACTATTAGCAGAGATTTCCTTAGGCAGAACACCTGGTTATTGGGTGAGGGGTAGTCCTCCTCTCTGCTATGTGGTTTTGTGCGTTGAAAATTGTGTAGAAGTGGTTCAGCACATCTGGAAGGGAGTTCTCACTATGACAGGCAGGTTGAGATGTCCTGTAATTGATAACCAGGTGATGACCTGGGTGCTCTGTCACATACCACATGTATCGCCTAAGGCACTCTTCTTAGACCTTCAACAGCTTTGTTTTGTCTTTTAGACACTCAACAGATCATTTACATTATTTTTGGCCCATCAAGGCACAAGTTGTAGACAGCCATGCACATAATGAGGGTTTTCTTTTTAATTGACTTGTGTTTAGTTGTGGGAACATTGTCAATATTAAAACTGGGCATGAGATGACTGAAAATGTTATTATGTTATTAATTTTTATGTTATTAATGTTTCTATTTGGTTTATTTAAGCATTCAGCTATATATATATGCTACAGTATATATGCTACAGTACTGTGCAAAAGTTTTAGGCAGGTGTGAAAAAATGCTATAAACAAAGAATGCTTTCAGAAATGGAAGTGTTAATCATTTATTTTCATCAATCAACAAAATGCAGTGAATGAACAAAAGAAATCTAAATCAAATCGATATTTGGTGTGACCACCCTTTGCCTTCAAAACAGCATCAATTCTTCTAGGTACACTTGCACACAGTTTTTGAAGGAACTCGGCTGGTCGGTTGTTCCAAACATGACTGTGTTTCAACCTCCGTGTGACATTGATGATCATCAGCACCTGTTTGGTAAAACTGGTTGATCAGACACCGACTATAATCCTACAGAATCCCTGACTTTCTGCAAGTGTACCTAGAAGAACTGATGCTGGTTTGAAGACAAAAGGTAGTAACATCAAATATTGATTTGATTTAGATTTTTCTTTTGTTCGCTCACTTTGCATTTTGTAAATTGCTAAAAAAATAAACAATCATTATTTATATTTCTGAAAGCATTCTTTGTTTACAGCATTTTTTCCACTCCTGCCTAAAACTTTTGCACAGTACTGTATACATATGTATGCTTTACAGTGTCAAATTATTATGTCCTTCCCCAGGGCTCATTTGTTAGCCCCAAGCTTGTAATAGATGGATAGATTGTGGATTGATAGTATGATTTTTCAAACCAGTTAACTGTCCCAGTCCTTTTTTTATACCATAAATCTCAGTCCCCAACCAGAGTTCCCATCCAATAGCTGTTATCCCTTGCCTCTCTCTCTCTCTCGCTCTCTCTTATTCCATCTCAGGTGTGTCACCATCCTTTCTGCCAAGAATTAAGGGGCGGTAACCCGCTCAGTCTTTGTCAGTTATGTGATTCTCGCTGCCATCCCATTGCTGGTGGCAGCATGGACTTTGATAGACATCTACGCTTCGACGTTCAACCGCAAGGTATGAGTGTTTGTCTTTCAGTTTGAACGTCGAGGAAATGTCAAGTAATCTTTGACTTTGTGTTTTTCCTCTTGTTGTGCAGCAGCATCTAATGCACATCATCAGACACATTTTATTGCCACCTTTTAGAAACATTTTTATCTCCTTTTTCATCTATTGGCTAATTGTGTCTAATGGTTGTTGGCACACATTGTCATCATCCATTTTGATCTTTCAGCAAAGAAATTGTCATATGCCAGTTAAGCATATTAACAGCAGCTCCTTTAAGATCATTTACCCCCTGCTAGTATTATTACAAATTGAACATAATAAGGGCTCTTTAATGTCATTAAGTGCTAAGTGCAATTAGTGGAATGACCCAGATATACAACCAAGTGTATGTGTGTATAAAGCCAGATCAGAGCGGTCTCTGGCAGGATGCTAGTCATGTCTTTTTCCCTCTCCCAACAGCAGGCTCCATCCTGGCTCGCAACATGTCGACTCGCTCCTGCCCCCCCCGTACCAGACCCTCCTCTGAACTGGAAGAAGGGGAAGAGGGGGGCTATGATTTGGAGTCAGTTTTATTCATATCTCCATCCTGCTATTTAGCTCACGAAGGGGTTCTCTATAGCAAAAGAGGATGTCTCTGTTTTTTCCAGTGGTGTCACTTTAGAGTCTTTCAGGGTTTAATTGCTTTTTCCGGTTTAAAGAAATGGTTATCAGAAAAATCTAATAATTTCCCCCTTATGCTATATGTAGTCAATTAGCCAAGAAAATATATTTTGTGAAGCACTTTTAATTCTGCACTGGAATGCATAAAGAATATTAATTTTCTGGTTTATAAAATGTGCATACCAAATTCCACATCATTTTGATTTTCAGTTAACAGTTGAATGAATCTAAATAGAAATGAATCTAAATGAATAGAAATAGAAATATGCGTTGAGCATGGGAACCTTTTTGCAGACTGTACGTGTGTGTGTGTGTGTGTGTGTGTGTGTGTGTGTGTGTGTGTGTGTGTTTCTTTATAGGGATTGCAAGGGTGGTCCCATAAAACTAGTGAAGAAGAAAACATTAAGGCGATACACAGATGTGAGTAAGGGACACTGTCATTTAAGTCAACTAAAGAAAGCAAGCAAAAAATTAAATGGCATATTAAATATATATCAAAAAGTTTATATATATATATATATATTTATATATAGATATAGATATAGATTTATATATTGTATATGCAAGGTGTGTGTGTGTGTGTGTGTGTGTATGTGTATGTGTGTGTGTGTTTGAAATGTGAATTGCTTTTGGGCCAGCGGTGGCCTAGTGGTTAGGGAGTTGGCCCCAGGATTGGAAGATTGTGGGTCCAAATCCCTAACTAGTAGGTTGCCCTGACGGAACCCTTGAGTAAGGTACCGTCCCCATCACTGCTCCCCGGGCACTTTCAATAACTACCCCCTGCAGCACGTGTGTGCGTTTATGGGTTTAATGCAGAGGTGTAATTTTGTTGTGTTTCACTGCTTGCTGTACTCATAATGACAAGAATGGTTACTTTTGCTTTTTCACTTTAGAAATCAAGCGATAACTTTCCTCTCTTTGTCGCCCTCTGCAGGATCCTAGTAAAGAGTGCTTCGCTCTGAAATTTGAATTAAATCTAGGTGCAGATATGGAAGTAGTCCCAGCTGTTAAAAAGAAAACATTAAGGTACTTTGTGTGATATATTGTATAAAAGTATAAAAGCGTCAAAACATAGCTTCATATCTCAAATGTTTTACAGGATAAGCAAAAGTGACTAATAAAACGAAAAACGAAAAAAACGTTTTTCTGTTATTACTGTAGTTTATTAATTAGAAGCTGATTTTTAGAAATTCTGCACAGATAATTCATGCAGGTGTTGGTCGATATGTTTTAGGGAGGTTCTGGCAACTGTGTTTGAGAGGAAGGGAATTGAACTGTCCCGTGTTGATCTGTTTCTGGATCAGTCAAACACTCCTCTTTCCCTGGGCTTTGAGGCCTACCGCTTTGGAGGCCACTATCTCAGAGTGAAAGGTGAGACATCGGAGCATCGACTTTATACTGAAATAAAAACATCAGTACTGATACTTTTTGCTGTTTCTTATAGTTAGTATATGGATGTAAAGAACACAGTGTATTATATTATTTTATTTTTCTTATTGTTCAAAAGCTAATCATAAAAGGATTTGCTACAACATGTTTTTCTAACTTATCTAGTGTGTCTAAGTGTTTTATGGTGTTTTATGTTCGATTACCAAGATATCCTATTAGTGTTATCATTTAATTAACCATAATTAATTAATTAATTGATTAATTAATTGATTAATCAGGGGTGGCTCAGATTGAATTCCCCACTGTCACAACTGTCTTCGTTTTCATTCTGTCATCAATAGATTCAGAATCATAAAATCAGGACATTGTTTGAATGCAGATGATGCTTTTACTGAAAATGTGTTCTCTATGTGTTACTGATTATTATATTATATTATATTATATTATGTGGCACTCTATAAGAGAGTGAGTTTTCTCATTTCCAACTATAAAAGTTTTTTATCCATTGCAAATTAAACTGCCACTTGTGGCACCTCTGTGGAGCACTTAAAGTTTTAAACATGTTTAACTCAAGTGATTAAATTTACTTCACTAATAAGTATCTTTTAATTAATCTACTAAAACTAAGTAATCACTTGATATCAAAAACGAACTAATTTTAAATAGAAAAAAAATACTTAAATCTATTGCTGTGTGTATGTCTGTGTGTCTGTGCCTGTGTGTCTGTGTGTGTGTGTGTGTCTGTGTGTCTGTGCCTGTGTGTGTCTGTTCCTGTGTGTGTGTGTGTGTCTCTGTTCCTGTGTGTGTGTGTGTGTGTGTGTGTGTGTTTATTTTTATGTGTTTAGCACGGCAGGGAGAGGAGCTTAGCGTGGAGAGGGTGATGAAGGAACCTCGCTCTCTCAGTCTTCCTATCATGAGGACTTCAAGTGCCCGCAGTACCTCCAGTGACCGCATTGAGCATGGCTCTTTGGGACGGCGAGATACAGTTGATCTGCTTGCAAGCCTGGTATGTTTGTTTTTCTTTCTCCCTGTCATTATTCCTTGTTTTCTACTCTCTATCCTCTCCCAGATGGCCATTTTTTTGTGCAACAGAGCTAGCACCAGAAACCCTAAGGCAAATATAACTATTTTACATTGTAAAGTAATTACATACTACACTTAATGTGATCTTCTTAAGCATATCCTATGTATGGTGTGCTTCCAAAACACAAATTGGACAGCACATCAAATAGTGTAAGAGGTTTGTAATACAGCAGAGATTATGTACTGCCTGGATTGTGTAAAAAAATGTGTATTTTTAAATATGGACATATTTCACAGAAAACCTGGCTGCACCACCCTGTAATTCAGAGTTTATCATGAACACATGAAAACTTGAAAATCTGGAAATAATTTGGAATATTATGTAGGATCTGGTAGCACCATTTAATGTGTGGTTTTTTTTTTCTTTTTACTTTTAAACCTTGTTAAATTGTGTAAAATTTGAAAATGAACTCTTTTGGATTTGGATCATTTGGAAGAAAAAAAAAGTTATTATTAAAAGTTATTATTAAGTTATTATTACATATGGATGTAAAGAATACAATGTATTATATTATTTTTCTTATCGTTCAAAAGCCTTAGCACTATTCATAAAAGGATTTACTACAACATGTTTTTCTAATTTATTTAGTTTGGCCTAGTGGTGTTTTGTGTTTAATTACCATTTTAGCCTATTAGTGTTATCATTTAATTAACCTCTGAATTAACCAGAGGTGGCTCATAGTGAATTCCCCACTGTCACAACTGTCTACATTTTCATTCTGTCATCAATAGATTCAAAATCATAAGATCAGGACACTGTTTGAATGCAGATGATGCTTTTACCAAAAATGTGTGTTACTTCCTGATATTTTCAGTAAAACTGTTAATTTTATTAACCAGACAATATATACGTCATGCATTAGTTAAAATATGCAAAATGACAAAGTGATATTGAAATACAGATGAGTGACAAATGTGTATTCCGTATGAAGTGTTGAATCTGTTGCCTTACCCTAACCCTGCCTTTAAATCCTGAACTCTTGCAAAAACATTTCTTTTTTTTCAGTTCAGTGAATGTGTGGAACTGACATTATTCAACATATTTTTATGTTGTTGTGCTTTTATGATTTATATGGGGCCTGTCACAGGTGTTCAAAGTTCAAAGCCCTATGTGTCATTGCTTTCTTGTGACATCTAATAGCACAATCTGCATTTTTAACATTCTCACCAGAATATTCAAGTCAGCTATCTTGAAAAATCTTGCATGGAGAATTGGACTTCCACAGAAACTAAAGCAGGCATCTTAATATGTTTGTGTGTTCATGTGTTAATCTGTAAGTGATTTGATCTAATGTGATCTTACGTTAAGGAGGTCAGGAGTTGGCTGTGAAGTGCTCTACCCGGAAGGGCTTATGTAACCTACCATAAAGCTGAGTCTGAAGTTATAAGAGATAAGACACTGTGCCAGAGTAACGATAAAAAAACGGTGCCGCACATTGTAGTCTGTATGGAGCCCAGGAACATTTTGGACTGGTCTCATCATCCCTGAGACACAGTCCTCAAGGAAGATGCACTAAAGGGAAGAGAAACGCATATGAGCAATAAGAAGGAAAGAAAAGAACGACTGAAGAAGGAACATAGCTTGGGATTTAGCAGTATTGAGTATGGACATAAACCATTGGCACTGAGGAAGACACATTCATTCCTGCTGTTTTGTCCAGTATAAGACAGCTGAGCAACAAAAAGAAAACTAAAACAAAGACGGCTTGGTTCGTGGAGCTCATTCATTTGTTCATTTGTCTTTACTGGACTCTCTACAAATCTTGAGACTTCAAAAGTTCTCTTCCTCTTGTTTATTTTTACATGTGAAAGTGCTTTTTGGTGTTTTGACAATGCCAAATTTCCGTCAAAGGACATGGCACGTACCAAGCCTGTCAACCAATTCAGAGAGGCCAGAGGGAATACTAACACACTACAGCCCGCTAAGTGAGTTCACTCTGACGCAGAGTAGAAGACCACAGACTCTAGGGCTCGTGGCTGCCCGCGTGCAGTGCTTTGAGACTGGGATGACTCTTCCTTCTAACCCTATGTCTGTGGGCACTTCTTCCCCAACTTTCTGCTCCTCCGTTCTGCTACCAGAGACTAAGCAAGGAAACAAGGTACTGATGCCATGCCAAATGTTAGTTAAGGGGAATTCCATCATTGGCTCTGTCTTATGTCTTTAAGGAAAAACTTAAACACTTACAAACTTAAAGTTAACTATTAAAAAAGTGATATTATATAGTGGTTTTCCTGTAGGACTCTCACAAGACTCTTGGAATAATTATGATAAGTCACTGTAGTTACTACAGTGTTATTGGCTTCTATTACAGCCCTTCAGGAGGTTGTATGTAATTTATAATATTAGATTATCATAGAAATGTCATAGCACTTTATATTCTCAGAAAAGATCATTACTAAAGGTTTTTAGAGAAGACAATCTTAATACCAATATTAAAGTCCATGTCAGTGTATACATTAACACCGAAGCCATGGAAACTAAAGCAACAAGTTAACTATGATGGTAGAACAGAATGTTTCCCTTTCTTTGCAGAAAAATTTGGATATACTAGTGTAGTGACTGGTGTCAAAGAAAAGGGCTTTTTAAAGGCTTTTCCATTTCTGTATAAGATTAAATGAAGTTTGTTAGATGACCCAGTCAGTGTAGATTTCTTCATCTGAAAGCTCTGCATTAAAAAGGCAGTGCAGTGATTGCTATATTCATACTTTTTAATGTAGGCGCTTGGTAGATTGAATGTAGAATACATTAAATTGTTAAATGCAATATTGGAAAGTGAGAGGATGCCTGATGAGTGGAGAATAAGAAGAATAAAGCTGACACACAGAGCTGTAGTAACTATAGATAAAGTTGATGAGACATGCCAGCAAGTTATGGGAACGAGTAGTGGAAGCTATTGTGTGTGTGTTCGTTGATGGAGAAGGTCAGCAGGAGTTGCATCGTGCCTTTGGGTATTTAGAGAAAGCGTTTGACTGGGTGTTTAGAGAGGGATTGTATTATTGTCTGCAGTAGGAGTCATGGCTAAGGACTAATATTTGCATTGGAAATGATGAGTATGATGAAAGTGAAAGAAAAGTGAAAGTGACAATTCTTGTCATTGTGAAACATAGCACAGCACACAGTGAGACACGACAAAATTATAGGAGCCAAAAACAGCGATGTGCAGCAGGGGGCAGCTATTGAAAGCACCTGGGGAGCATTGATGGGGATGATACCTTGCTCAGGGGTACCTCAGGGCAACCTAGTGGTCTGGGTTCAACTCCCTAAGCAGTGGGAGTCTGCTTTGTTGTCCGCATATCGATTTGGCAAAAGTTTTAAACTGGATGCCCTTCCTGACGTGACCCGGCCCATTTATCCGCCATCCCTTGCGTCTGGGTTATAAAGAAAGAAAACTTTGAAGTTCGTTTATCCTATTCAGAAAATTTGAATAACAGGGTTGCTTTAGTTAAAGTAATGCAATTCAAAACATACAATTTTGTAATTAAATCTCATGTGAATCATTGTTTTTCCTGCATATTTGTGTAAATGTACTATAACACTTACAAGATATGTATATAATATGTATATAATAACAAAATTATACCTGAACTAATAGTTTATAAATAATAAAAATTTATAAAGTATTTTAACTGGTATTTTAAAATCTGTTTTAACGATTATATATTACCTTTTCTCCTACTACCAATGTTTTGGCTCAGAAAAAGTTTAATTAACACAAAAACTGCCTGTTTTAGTATTTTGTGCAAGGAGTATTTGAAATTTCATGGATGGGACAGAAAATGCCCCAATTCTGGAGTGACCCATATATAATTACCTTTTAGATATAGGTTCTTCAAAGTTCTTACAGATTTGAATTTAACATTAAATTGACATGAGAATCATAACAGATAAAATAGGGATAGAACTATTACATTTCTTAGTATAATCTAAAAATCTTAAATCTAATATTTATTTTTCTCATTCTTTTTGAAATTTTGAAATTTGTGAAATTCACCTAAACATTCTAGTTGCATTAGTATATATAATATGTGCATTCTGTATGCAAAGGTTTGAATACCCTTGTCAAATACTGTAGTAAAAATAAGTTAACTGATCTTCAACAAACTTTTGAACTTTTTCTGCATAATGTAGTGCATATTTATATTGGTCATTTTTTTGTTTTGTGGAAAAGAATTATCAATAAAATCATAAAAATGTGTTTTAACATTTGTATGGGCCACATTTTGCTCTTTGTTTTTAAATTAATTAAATGAACAGCAGTCACTTAAATTAAATTCTGTTTGATACAAACTGTAAAAAATGCAAACCAGTCAATGCAGTAGATTAAATGTAAATTAAAGTGCAGGACTTACCATGTTAATGAGTGTCTAATGAGTGTTGAAATAATGAGTGGCTGTTGAGAATTGACAGCAGCTTCAGACTTTCAATGGTTAATAAGTGTTCATATAGAGCATTGGCTCCGTTAGGCTGACTGGTTTTAAGATTTGCCTAGTGAGATCAAGAGGAAAGTACTGCAGTGATCATTAATGGTCAGATGGTGGCCCATACATATGGATGGACTCTCATGCCATGCTCTTCTTCCTGCAAGTTTTGTAGTTACTTTAAGCTTTTTCCTCATTTCTGTTTTTTGCATGAAAGCTGATTGTGGATCAGTGGTTAAAGATACTAAAGTGTACAGGGCTCCTCCTCCCTCCTTTCCTGCCCCTGCCTCTGTCCCCACTCTTCCTGTTTGCACAATGGGAGGGCAGGATCCTGCTGATTGCATGACGTCCAACCAGCCCGCCTCAACAATGAACCACCAAGCTCTAGTCTAAAACTAGCTCTCCTGGGTAGCACTTAGATCATCATTGATAATAAGCATTTAAGTTTCCTGCAACCAATGTGACAATGCATAATGATTTATTCTAACTCTAGTTGTTATATATGATATATACCTCTAGTTGTTTAATTCAATATTGCTTGAAAACTGTTTTGCTTCACCTGGATAGGAGGCATTGACCTCCTAATAGAATGTAGTTTTTCAAGATTTGACTTTTAAGTCTGCTAACCTAATACTGCTAACACATTTCAAGTGTATTGGTATGATAAAAAATGAGGTCAAGACCTCCTGAATTTTGTCCATCATTACTGAGACACATTGTATTGAAACCCTAAATGCTGATTTTAATTTTGCCCTGCTTGTACTCATAAACAGGCTATATATGGGGAAGTATACAGTACACGGACTCAACATTGTAAAATTCATACCAAAATACACTTATCAAAAGCTTATTTGTTGCAGAAAAGCTCATTGTTGTTTAACAGTTTTAAAATAAAATGTTTAAAAATGATATTGTATCAAATGCTCAAGTCAAGTATTCCTCAGAATTTTTCCATTGTCACACAAAGGGAAAAACCACAGTGTTTTCCACATGTTCCAATGCCCCTTTTCCTGTTGTGACTCAGGTTTCCTGCTGTTATCCTCCTTTGTCAGTCAGATCCATAAGGTTAGAAGCTGACTCTGTAGATGATGTTGGCAAAACCTAGATAATGTCAAAACATTGTGACAGCAAATGCATCTTGGAGCTTTCAGCACAGTCTGAAAGACATTGAAACTGCTGGTGAAGGCATTCAGATAAGTTTGTTTTGTTCATGTACAAATGTCCTGGTTTGATTGTTTTAGCATATCTCTATTTGTCAGGCTAAGTCTGGGTGAGGAAAACTTAAAATGCCACAGGCTACCCTGGCTGTTTTAAAGATCTCACTTGCTATGGGCAGTGTCTCATAGTTTGAAAGGAGGCTTTCTTTTCTGTTGTGTGCTAAGCTAACCAATAATCAATGGTATATATATATATATGTGTGTGTATGTGTGTGTGTGTGTGTGTGTGTGTGTGCAAGTGCATCAGTGATCTAGCCATAAGGTGCTCTGTTAATTTATTATATAACTGGTCTAATCTCTCTCTCTCTCTCTCTCTCTTTCTCTCTCTCTCTCTCTCTCTCTCTTTCTCTCTCTCTTTCGCTCTTGCTCTCGCTCTCTTTTAGAGTCAAGCACGTCGGAGGAAGAATATGACTGAGTTTTTGGGTGATGCCAGTATCCCTGCTTCAGACACCATCTCTCAGCTGAGTGGTTCCCTCCCAGTTTCAGGCACTGGCACTGACCGGTGGAAGAACCGGGCAGCCAGCCGCTTCAGTGGTCTCTTCAGCTCTGGTTTGGGCAATGGCTCTGTGGGCAAGGTCTCTTTTACATGTGCAACATCAAAACATTCTCATGCCTGTCAATAGCAGGCTAGTCCTTGTCACATTTCAGACCTACTATTTCATACAATTAGCCAAATGTACTTCAGAAGTGTAGCGTTCCTGGAAATGCTTGCAGAATATCATTAAAGTGTTTGTAAAGTGTGCACATATGCATTTCCAAGTAGATGATGTGGACTGTTTTGGTAGCATAGTGCAACTTTAACAATTCTCATACCCTGGAAAATTAGCATGGGGGCAGAGTTCATTTCTTGCTGTCACTTTGGCTAATGGCCTCTCATTGGTCGGTGTGGAAAACAATGCCTCCTGTGTGGTATGGATAGTTTTTAAAAGGTCCCTGAAGGTTTTGCTTTGTGCTGTAAACAGTACAGTAAACAATGAATCAATGCACTGATTCACAGAATCATTATAAATATAATCATTGCATTCAGATATTATACTTCAGAACAAAATCTTTTAGGATGTTTACACTGTAATAAACAGCTTCAAATAAATTTCTCAAGTGCATTTGCTGCATTGATTATTGTGGGTAGTATATCTGTTTTCCTCTCTTGAAAGAGCAGCCAGTCTGAAACACACTTGGACAATAATCAGTAGACCGTTATGCAGAACTAATTTTTTTTGGAATATTTTCATGAATTGTTTATTGAAAAGTAAACTAAGGGACAAATTTGTATAACTTCAGATTACCATTTCATAAATGGGTTTTCAGACTGAAGAAGTGTTAATACATCACCAGTTTACAACTGCGAGTGGAATTTTCATAGGCTTGTGCCTGATTGCTCATGGATATCAACAAACATAAACTGGAACTGTTTTGCTTGCCCTGTGTTGCTCCAGTGTTCGATAAAAGTTGTATAAAACATATTAAGAAGAGTTTTGCTCGGAAATGTATGTGTCATTTTAGTCAGTGTGTTTACTTTTCTTGCCATGTGCTACAGAGTTGTCAAGCAGATAAAAATGCTGTAGTATTGAAAAATAAAAATTAAACACTGACATGATCTTTTTTATTTTATGTCTTTCTTTCTCACCTTTCTTTCTGCAGGAGTGTGATCGTGTGGAGCAGTTGCAGAGTAAACTTCATTCCTACACTGTTTTCGGACTGCCAAAGATACCCCAACAGCTTTCATTCCATAGAGATTCCTGGGAGGAGGAACCTAATCTTGAGATAGAGGAGAGCTGGAAGGAGTTACTGGAGAACCCTGAGGTACGCACACACACACACACACACACACACACACACACACACACACACGTGGAGTTTGCATGTTCTTTCCATGTCTGGGTTTCCTCCTGGTTCTCGGGTTTCCTCACACAATCCTGAAACATGCACATCAGGTAGATTGGATGCTAAATTGCTAGGTGTGAGTGTTTGTCTGTGTATTTGCCCTGTGGTGACCGGTGACCTGTCCAGGTGTTTCCCTGCAATTTGCCTAGTACAGTAACATACAGTTATTATGGGTTTTCTGGAAGTCTGTAGTTGTTGTATGATGACATTTTGCTAAGCAATATCCTGGCAAATGCATATGTAACTTAAGTTTAATCTATTTGATTTAATAGATTAAAAATGGAGAATAGCAGTTAGCACAGCAGTAACTGTTATGACCTTCTAACCTTAACCTCAACCATAAGAAGCCTCTTTGTATTTACTTATACAGTTGACATGGCAACAAAAAGCATAAGCAATTTACCCAGTGCTAAGTGCTGGGATATAAGCTTCTGTTATGTTACCTATATTAACCTATACCTATATTGTACATCCACTGCAAAACTAAGAAAGCACAATTTAGAAAGCAGACAAATACCTTTCACACTACAGAGTAGTAAGCCTTTTCCTTCAAATATAGGTGCTACAAAAATATCAGGCAGTTCAATGAGTTACAGTGGCCTACAAAGTCTCATTTCAGATTTCTTTTTCTCTTCAATAGACATTGCCAAAACGACAGTGTCACCAACAAGAAGCTATTTGGGAGCTGCTGCAGACAGAATCTGACTACATTAAGAAACTGCATGTCATCACTGATGTAAGCTGTGGTGCTGGCATAGAAATATTGATTTACACTATTGATTGCATTAGGATACCCTTGTAAAAGTTAATTTGGGCAAGTGACTAATTGTTTGAAGTATAGCTGGTAGTTTTATAACTTAATGGCACAGCACTTTTGATCTGGATGTGTGCAGTTGTTCCTTTGTGGGCTGCTGAACCTGCAGGAGAGTGGGCTACTGAGTGAAGTTGAGCCTGCACGTCTTTTCGGAAATGTACAAGAAATTGTGCTGCTGCACACTTCGCTGTGGACTGAGGTCATGCTGCCAGGAGTGGAGCGGGCCAGGCAGAATCAAACTTTGCTCGACCCTCTTGATCTACACCAGGGTTTTAGCACTGTGAGTGAACATACATAAACACGTAAAAGTAGGCTGCACATTAGGTAAGAGGCACACATAAACACACATATGCATACATATATATATATATATATATATATATATATATATATATATATATATATATATATATATATATATATATGTATGCATATGNTGTATATATTATATTATATTATATTATATAATAGAGAGAGAGATTGTGGCAAATGATAATAACTACTCATTGCAGCAAAAATAAATTAAAAAGGAACAGAGGGTAAGGTTGCCAGGACTGGGATTACAAATCCATGATTTATAAAATTAACAAAAAACTTGATGCCATAGTGCAGTAGAAGACACCTTAAACCAATATGCAGCATTAGCAAAAAATACCTGCAATATACCTGTTGTAAAATTCACAGCAAATCTCGAGAAACTAGTGTAATCCTTACCTGAGAAGACTAGCTCTGCCATTAAAGCAAAGAGGTGTTACTGGAGTACAATATGTGTATTTTATTTATTTATTTTTGGGGGGAGCTTTATACAAGGAAGTGCAGAACAAGAAAATCCATCTCACAAGAGTGTATGCAAGGATAACTTTACTGTGTTGCATGTGTGTATGTGTATGCAGTTTAGTTACAGATTTAAGCCCTACATACGTTACTGCATGGAGGAGGAGAGCTGTATGGAATACATGCGCACTTTACTGAAGGACAATGAGCTCTTCAGGATTTATGTGACAGTAAGTGTCTTATACAATAATTAGCACTGCTGGCATTCACTTCAGTATGCTTCATGGAGATTTAGCCCTTTTACTATGATTAAGAGGTCATCACATTTAAGCTCATATCAAATGCTCTGTACACTTTTATCTACTCACTTGAGAATTTAAGGAACTGAAACTGAGCATTGACGTGAACTGGAAAGATGTAATTAAGGAATGAATAGAAGCCTACTGCATGAACATATCCTTTAAAACTATATTAAAGACAGATAACTACTTAGCACAACAACAAAGAATAACTAACAAAAGCCAGTGAAAAGCTGTAACATCTAAATAGTTTGTATGTGTAACTGTGGAGAATAATTAGTCATTGGGGAAAATCAAAACTGAAACAATAACTATTCTTCAGTTTAGAAGCCATTAATCATTTATGTGCAGCAGAAGCCATGGTACCACAGATCTTTTTACTTCCGTCTCATAAATTTGATTTTATTATACTTTTCAGTGGCTGATGGCCTTTCTGATAGCCAGACTGTTGTATTGCAGTGGGCAGAGACTCATAAGCAGTGTAGCCGACTGAAGCTGACCGACATGCTAGTGAAGCCCCACCAGAGACTAACCAAGTATCCATTACTCCTGAAGAGTGTGCTGAAAAAGACTGATGACCAAGCAGCACGTGAAGCCATTACCAGAATGGTAAGATGAAGGATATTTTGAGAACAGGATGATCTGCATCTAAAAATTGTGCACCAGTTTGCTTAGGGCATATTTGTTAGTATATGATGTGTTTAACTGCAGGTTGCTGCAGTAGAAGGTTTCATCAACAATGTGGACTCTCAGATGCGGCAGCGAGAAGAAAAACAGAAGCTGGCAACCATTGCTAACCGCATAGAGGCCTATGAAGCTGTGGAAGGTGCTAGCGAGGAGGTAGAAAAGGTGTGATGACTAGCAGTTCAGCAAGAACCGTGACACTTGTAAATTTTGCCCTCCATTTGTAATTCAATACCTGTGGCCTACATTGAATCCCCCGTACTGTTTCCCTCTCCAGATCCTCAGGGAATACAATCATTTTGACCTGATGGCTCCGGTTATGGGTGCTTCACCAGAGGAAACACGACAACTTCTTCTTGAGGGAGTGTTGAAGATGAAGGAGGGAAAGGAGAGCAGGGTGAGCAATCTGCCTTATTCATTCAGCAAGTATAAGAGACTTGGTTCATATTAAGAACATGTTTTTAATGCATGTCAAAGCAAAGGTCGATTGGCATTAGGAATGACCACAAAATGTAGGATTAATGATTTATAACTTCACTGTGCTTTTAGGTGGATATTACAATATTAACAAATAGTCACCCATTTCTCCCAGTAAGAAGTGCCAGGTTGTTTTCTCCAGCCATGGTCACTCCAGCTATGGATGGATGTTTCAGTATTAGAACTACAGTACTGTGCAAAAGTTTTAGGCAGGTGTGAAAAAATGTTGTAAACAAAGAATGCTTTGAGAAATATAAATAATGATTGTTTATTTTGATCAATTTATAAAATGCAAAGTGAGCGAACAAAAGAAAAATCTCAATCAAATCAATATTTGGTGTCATTACCGTTTGCCTTCAAACCAGCATCAGTTTTTCTAGGTACACTTGCACAAAGTCAGGGATTCTGTAGGATTATAGTCAGTGTATGATCAACCAGTTTTACCAAACAGGTGCTGATGATCATCAGTGTCACACGGAGGTTGAAACACAGTCATGTTTGGAACAACCTACCAGCCGAGTTCCTTCAAAAACTGTGTGCAGGTGTACCTAGAAGAATTGATGCTGTTTTGAAGGCAAAATACACCAAATATGGATTTGATTTAGATTTCTCTTTTGTTCATTCACTATTTGGTTGATGAAAATAAATGATTAACACTTCCATTTTTGAAAGCATTCTTTGTTTATAGCATTTTTTCACTCCTGCCTAAAACTTTAGTAGGACACAAGCCTGTGTGTGTTGTTACTAATCCAGTGTTGTTAGTCATTCTAGGGTGTTCCTTTTTATATATTTCTTTATCCCCCAGATGGATGTATACTGTTTCCTCTTCACTGATGTACTGTTGATCACTAAACCGGTAAAACGTATAGAAAAAGTGAAGGTGATTCGGCAGCCACTGGTCATTCAGAACTTAGTCTGCAAGGAGTTGAAAGACCCAGGAGCCTTCCTTCTGATCTACCTCAATGAGTTCCGCAGTGCCGTAGCCTCCTATTGCTTTCAGGCTAACAGTGCTATGCAAGGACGCAGTTGGGTGGAGGCCATCTACAATGCTCAGGTACTTACTTATTCCTAAAGCTCAGTTCTATCAATTGTGAGCAGTCAGCCAATGAAACCTAGCAAGCAACAAATACCACGTGACACCCACGGTGTAAGGTTACATGACTAGCAGAAGGTTGTGTGAGACCTCAACAATCCACTGTAAGCGTAAATTCAAATAATATCTCCTGCTCTTGCCTGCTATGGATCAGTTGGTCCAGAGTCTTTTTTTAATCAAAGAAAAATGATACATTTTTACTTGTTCAAGATGTTCCTATTATTTTAATGCTATAATTTTTCTTCTTGAGCTAGGCATTTCTCTGTGTACAAAACACATGAAATAATATATTTATCTTTATAATATCTTGCTAAAAGTTTTCAGTAAAACAGTAGACATTTTTTTTTCCAGAACCAGCTCAAGAGGCTTTGCTCTGAACCAAGGAAGGAGAGAGATGAAGAAGAGGATGAGACAGAGGGCAGCATATCCACTTCCAGTTCACCTTCTTTACAATATAAAGAACCATTAGGAAAGAGGTGACGCCTAAAGCCTGCCTAATAAAAACCTTGTGGAATTAGTAATTATTTAATTATTTAAGTAATTTGTAGCTGGTTAGCTGGGTGATTCCATGCCATTTAGCTGCTTTTTTTAAAATCCACTCTAAATTAATATGCAATGAATCATTCATATCATTCAAATCATTTTTCATAACCTATAATGGATGACTCATGAACATATATATATGCATTGGGACACTACTTATTTTACCAAAAGCTTTAAACACATTTTTAGTGTATGTACTTTAACAAAATTTTCACAATGCATAACATTTCACAATGTTTTTCTTCTAACATCTTATAAGTTAACACAAAATTTGTTGTGGCATATTCAAAAATTTAAAATGATTTCTACTGCGTGTCATACCGTGCTGCGCAAAATAAAACAAACATTTTTAAAAAGTCCCTTAATAAATCATGCAATTGACAAGTTTCCTAAAAGTACTGTTCATATATACAATATGTTCTGAAAAGCATACTTAGACACACAATGACCCAGTAATGGTCAATATTATCTATATCATCATGTCACTCAGCCCTAAACAGGTCACAATGTACACTGTGTGTACAATTATTAGGCAATTGAGTATTTTGAGGATTCATTTTAATCTGGAACAAATACAGTGCTATCAGTCAATCCAAAATGTTAATAATCCTGAAACCTGAAAGTTTTACAAAAGAAATGTGAGTGTAAACATTCTCAGGGGAATACATACGTGTGCACAATTATTATCCAACTATTAGTGTGCAGAATTATTATGCAATGAAAATGAAAAATGAAATTTTTCTCATCTCTCTTCCCATTCCCATTTTTCATCTATTAACCCTTACCACTCGACTGTCCCACCCAGTGGGACATTTCAATTATCCCGTTGCAGTTGACTGTCCCACTGGATGGGATATACACAGTTACAGTAGTTATGATGTCATGAGTCCCACCTAGCAAGACAAATTTATTTTCCATTCCATACGACTCGAAAAATTAATGCGCCCCAAACTGGAAATAGTATTGTGTGTAATGTAATGCTTCAAAAAGTACCATACACTGACTGACTTCAAGTAATTTTGGTACAGAACAACACCTTTATGTAGATTTTAACTACAACTATACATTACAGTGTACAAGAATTGTTGTGCATTGTGTCCAGTAGGTATTTACTTGTGTGGTATTATAAGTACACATTTATCTGTATTTTTTGGCAATTTTATTCCGATCTGGCTGCAAAAATTTTATTTGAGGGGTAAGGCTTAAAGTAAGAAAAATAACAACTCAAAATTTACATTTCTGACAATAAAAAAATAAACAGTGACCAATATTGCTACCCTTCTTTTTAATAACAGTCAAGCCTTCCATTCATGGAATCTGTCAGTTTCTTGATCTCTTGACAATCAACTTTTATTGCAGCAGCAACCACAGCCTCCCAGACACTGTTCAGAGAGGTGGACTTCCTTGTATATATCTCTCTTTTACAAGGGGCTCACAATTTCTCAATAGCGTTTAGGTCAGGTGAGGAAGTAAACTTGTTCTTCTGGGCACTTCAAGTAGGTTGCAGTTCTGGAATATGACAGCAATGGAGGATAATGGGTTCCTGGTAGCTTCACCTTTGATTCTTCTCAAACACATTTCTTGCAACCCTGTTGACTTTTTCCAACAAACTGTTTGTTGTTTTTGTAGTCACATCCCAATCTCTAAGCAATTTCAAGAGCACTGCATCCCTCTGAAAGACTTTTTACAATTTTTGACTTTTTGACTTTTGACTCTTCTTTGGCCCATTTTGCCTAAGGAAAAGAAGTTGCCTAATAATTTTGCACACGTTGATATATGGTGTTGATTTCCATAGGCCATACACTTCCTAATTACACAAATACACATCATCTGATCTGCTTAAATCCAATTAGTAGTTATACAGATTGGAGTTATATGCATAAAAGGGATGATATGGTCAAAATACTCATGTGTCTAATAATTGTCCACACCGTATACACTCCAATCATGGAATCGACCCAATAGTTTTTAAATAGCAATGGCTTACTTACATACTGACTACGTCCTTCTATTCTACATACATTGTTAATCATATTAGCACAAGCTTTCTAATTAATTTTTTTTTCCTCCCAAAGCCTTTCTCTCTCAACCAGTCATTCTGATGAATCCACTGAGACACTTTCAATAGCTACAGTGGATGAACAAGATGAAGTCAGCTTATTGTTGCCCCCAGAGACAAAGCAGGTGTCGTTCAGAAGCTCTCTGCAAACTGATTCATCATTCCCAAGGGACTCGCTGGCCACCTCTGATGGCCAATCTCTGGAGGGGCTGGGTGATCTAGCTGCCTTAGAGCTGTATCCAGAGAGTTGCTCTCTGTCTATAGATAGTGCCTACGGAACCCTTTCTCCTGAATCTCTGATTACAGAGCTGGAGCTGAAGGCAGCAGTGGAGCAGAGTGAAGGAGAGGAGACCGACACAGGGGAAGAAGGGGACGTCTTTGAGGAAGATGATGGTGCTGATGACGATGCAGACGAAGATGACTCGGTAGCCTGGAATGGCTCTCAAGTCACTGTAAATGAGTCGTGCATCTTTGACAATCATTCCAACATTCAAAAGGAATTAGTTAAAGAAATGGAGAAGACTGAAGACTTGATTATGGACCCTCGGGATTTGGGTCATCGCTCAATGACGTTACGGCGCCGTTCGCCTCTGCAGCCTCGACCAGACTGTTTGCAACGTTTTGCCCTCAGATCACGATCTGAGGACAACCTACTCCAGCAACTCACTGCTCCACCACAATCAGGAACATCCTGGAGTGACAGGCGCAGCCACATCAGCAAGAGCCTGTCGCAGCTGTCCAAACAGGTGCTAAACAGCAACAAGTGTTTAGAGGGAGAGGACAGGCAGGATCCTCTTGCTTTGTCCGGCAAAGTCATGAACACTTTGAGGTGCGCAGAGACTCAACTCATGCATGGGGCCCTGAGCTGTCCTAATGGCCAGTTTGAAAGTGAGAGAACATCGCCCCCAGGTGTGTTGGCAGAAAAACATGACATTGTGGCACTGCAGCAGAATCACCAGCATAGGAAACTGACCAGATCTCAGCTGCAAAGAATACGAACCACTATGCTACTAAACTCAACCCTCACTGCCTCGTAAGTTTTAATAATAATTCAGAATATGTAGAAAGTTTCAGTTTTTATGTATGTTTACTTTCTTTTACCAAGTCATGTTAGAGGTAAATATGTTGCATTTGCAATGTTCAGTGGTATATTCTGAACAGCACTGAGCCGAAGTGCATGCGCTGATTTTTTAAAGTTAAAGAATGCAAATAAGGCTACATATAACTTTGCACTAAAGAAACAAGCTGGCATCAATTAAGCATATCCAAGATTGATTCCAAGACATTTGCCTAAAATTATACAAAATAATTTCAGGCAACTTTGGAAAGCCTGATTATTTCTGTGTAACAAGAGATCCATTTACACAAACAGAGCTCATATTTTTGGCTTTTGTTTTTTTATTGCTTAAAGGCACTCATTGCTCAAAGACAGCATGATCACAAAGTGAGTAAGTTCTAACTTGCTTACTCAGCACTGTAAGTGAATTTGGCTGAAATGGCTTTACAGTTTCATGCTTATAGCTTGTTTATTACTTAAATTGAGCTATTGTTTTATGTTCAAGTAATCATGACAGCCCTACTTTGAACACCCATTCCTTGCATCACTGTTTTACTATTCAGCACAAACACATATGGATACAAAATTAAGCCCTTATTAGCCTACATTAGCAAAAACTCCTTTTCCATTTGTGTGTTATCAGTATTGACTCAAGCTTAATGTGATGTCATGTCAACACCAGACTCTAAGGTAATACCCCTTTAAACTTTGTAGCCTTTCCAGACAGCCTGCTGATTGGTGGTTTCTTCACAACCTGACATCAAAGCTTGCGGCCTTTATAGTTAGAGGTCACAAAAATCAATCAGCCGTCACTAAGAAAACCGTTTACTGTTTTTATGTCCAGTCATGCAGCCAACCAGGTCTGAGACATACAAGAGTCCATTGTTTTGGACCATGTGGGAAGTTGGCATTTCAACATCCAGGGCTTTTGTTTGTCTCACTCGTCTTTTGTCTGGTAAACCAAGTCTCCACCCTGAGTCATTAGCTGCAGCGTGGTCTCAGCGTGTTACAACATTAGAAAGAGGGTGTCTGGATTTTCTTGGTGTTTTCATTTTTGTTAAATTTAAGAGGTAGTAAGATCTTAAGATCCAAGCCAGTTTTTTCTGTCATATAAAAGACCCTTGTACTTGAAGGGTTATTTGCAATGTGGAGGTCTTAAGGTATAAATATAAAAATTCAGAATCAACATTTCAGTATTGATGGTACATAGATACATTATACAGCTAATAAATCCATGGTGCACTGCTAGAAACAAAAGTGAGAGGAGTGATGAACAGGTGAATTCTGGAGAGATACAAAGAAAAGAAAGCTTTAGATTTCTGAAAGAAAAAAGTGAACCCATGCACACAAACACACACCGTGCAGCAGGGGGCAGCTATGAAAGCACCCGGGGAGCAGTGACAGGGATGGTACCTTGCTCAAAGGTACCTCAGGGCAACCTACTGGTAAGGGGTTTGAACCCACAATCTTCCGATCCAGTGGCCAACTCCCTAACAACATTGTGTTACACAACTGTCATGTATTAATTCATTACTCTGTGTACTGACTTTTTATTGTTCTGCTCTTTTCCAGGGAGGTTTAATGTCTGAGGGAGATAAAATGCCATTAGCTGGACTATTGGTAGTCTGTACAGTTGCAGCAACAGCCTAACCCACATCTGTACCAGAGATCTCTGTTGCTATCCAAGAGGAAAAGGAACTAAAAAAGCAGAGTCTCAGTGGAATGTTTGTCTAGTGACTATAATCTAAAACCTTGGCCATAATTTACTTTTGTTATGTAGTCTTGTATGAAGATGTAGTCTGCTTGAAGAAAAGTAAACTGCAAGACAATGAAGAGAGGAAAACAACTATTTATTTTACATTTGCATTTGACTAAGTGAGATACTGTGAATTAAATCACAGCGATATGAATCACAAGATATGAATTAAAGCTTTTTTTAAAGAAAAAATGAATTCTATGTTTTATTGCCTTTATAAACCTTTTCACACCATTCTTATGGAAAAATAATGGCTTACTCTGTGTCTGTTTTGACTACTGATTCTTATCGGTTTATTGCTGATATGCATTCTAATAATTCCAAATAAAACGATGAAATTGAAAAATATGCATTCTTTTCATTGTGCTGTATGACAAAATAACCCATTTACTATTAGATAAATGACGGGGTCCTTCTACAAAAAGGTGCAATATTTTCATTGGAATACAGTTTAGTGTCAGGGTTTTCATTCGAATTGTTTAAAGACCTTCTAAATTTTACAATTATGCATAGGATAAGTTAGTATATAAAAGGAAAAGAAAGTAACAGGCTTGAATTGTTTTATTTTGATAATATTAACATGATTGAAGGAAAATTTTAAAATCAACCTGAATTAAGTTGAATACTTACGACACATGGAAATCTGGTTTATGAACAAAATTAAAGAAATGTTGGAAGCCTAATCAGCTTATTAGTATTTACATACAGCATGTGGGACCAGATAATGTTTCCATTTTGTTTCAAACCATTTGTGACAATAAAGTGTTCAGCGATTTACAGCTATTTGTCAGTTTATAAAATAAATGCTAATATACATATGGGACTGGTCAAGTAAAAGTGGTGTCAAAAGACAAATTCTGCCAAAGATTAAGTCCTCTGTCAGCAGGTAATGTTCTGCCAGTACCTGAGAACTCGACCATTATAACACTATTACAGGAATATGCTTCTGATTTAAAGCCAGAATAATGAAAAGCAGGGTTACTGGAGATCCACAGTACTGTGCAATTTCACAATCTCCTGCCCCAGCAGACCAGCTCAAGCTTATGAAGGGCTCCCTAGATATATTACATTTACAGCATTTAGCAGACGCTCTTATCCAGAGCAACTTACATGTCCTAATTACAGGTACAGTCCCCCTGGAGCAACTCAGGGTTAAGGGTCTTGCTCAGGGACCCAGTGGTGGTAGTGCTAGAGGTGGGATTCAAACCTGGGACTTCTTGAGCCATAGGCCCATAGGCAAGTATCCTACCACTGGACCACCACCACCCTAGATATGATGAGCTGGAACAAGTGGGTTGAATCAAAGACAGGATGATCTGTGCTGTGCTGTGGATTGCAAGGAGCAGGATTGAGAAACAGTGCTGCAAAGTTATTAAATATGTGATCTTCCATTTAGCCACCAGGGGGCGGTGACACTACATTCAGATTTAGTATGATCTGCAGATTTTTAACAGCTGCCATGAACTTGAACATTCCGTTAAAGTTCAATATGAATTACCCATGAACAATCCCATGAATGTATTCTTTGATCCAGTATGAAATAATACTGAAGCTGTTACACCATCCAAAGCAGACTTCTGTATGCTTTCTTGTATGACACCCAGTAAATCTGAACATCAAAAAACATAACAAGCATAACCAACTTCAAAGGGTTCCTGTGCTGCTTTTTATGATGTCACAAACAATATTGCTTTCAAAACAGGTTATTTTACAGCTTCATTTTCAAACGTGGAGTAACATTTTCACATATATAACCAACAGTATGTACATATTAGACCAAACTCTTCTCAGAATAAGGCTTCGATCTAGTATGTACATAAGAGGACATTTCTGTGTGCTTACAAGTCTCTGCTAAAGTCACTCAGCCGAGAACAGTAGAATCTTGGCGGCCCAAAGAGCCAGAAAAGGAAGAACGGTCTCCAGAGTGCCTCATGTTTATTTGCTCCCTGGAGTTTTATTTGAGGGGGAGGGAGCTGAGTCAGCACAGTCAACAGCTAACCCTGGTCTTTCTGTTTCCAGGGTGTAAATACCAATCCTTTGCTAATCTAAGATAACTGAGAATATTTCACAATATTTGGGGTTGTTAAAATGTAGCACAAACAACTTTTTCTACTTTAAAAAGAAACACTGTTTTATTTCTAAATGAAAGTGAAAACCCTTGTCATTGCGAGGTCAAAGCACAGCAGACAATAAACCACAACGAAATTGGACATCTGCATTTAACCCATGCACACTCAAACACCGTGCAGCAGTGGGCAGCTATTGAAAGCGCCCGGGGAGCAGTGATGGGGACGGCACCTTGCTCAAGGGTACCTCAGGGCAACCCATTGGGAAGGGGTTCGAACCTCTGATCATGTGGCCAACGCCCTAACCACTAGGCCACCGCTGCCCCACATTTGTATTTGTAAATGAAATACTTATTAATAATAATATTTTTAATCAAATGATCAAAATTCATTATCAAGTGTGTTCTAAAAGACAGGTTGTCAGAAATCAAATACTCATATATTTGTTATGTAAAACAGTATCAATGACAGAGGAGGCCTGAGGAGAGGACAAGAAGTCTACTAGGAACAATTTACAAGAACAAGGGTTATGCATAGAGCTGTAGTATCTACAGAGGGATAGCACTGATCAGCCACTGTGTGAAGTTATGGGAAAAAGTACTGGAGAAGAGAGGTGATTATTAGTGAGCAGCACTGTGGTTTCATGATGACAGAAAGCATAATAAATGCAATGTTTGCTCTGAGGGAGTTGATGGAGAAGCATACAGAAGGTCAGAAGAAGTTGCATTGTGCCTTTGTGGACACAGAGAAAGCATGAGAGGGTGCCTAGACAGGAGTTGTGGCATTGTATGGAGATGTCAAGAAGGTCAGAGATCTATCAGTATGATAGAGTGGTACAAGATATGTTTGCGGACAGTGTGACAAATGTAAGGTCTGCAGTAGAAGTGATAGAAGCAAGTTAAAGGTGTAATTACATCAAGGGTCAGCTGTGATCCCTTTCTTATTTGCAATGGTGATGAGCAGGTTGATAGACAGAATAAAAATGGAGTCCACATTTACAGCATTTAGCAGACGCTCTTATCCAGAGCGACTTCCATGTCCTAATTACAGGGACAGTCCCCCTGGAGCAACTCAGGGTTAAGGGTCTTGCTCAGGGACCCAGTGGTGGTAGTGCTAGAGGTGGGATTTGAACCGGGGACCTTTTGATCCAGAGAGCCATAGGGAAGTACCCTACCACTAGACCACCGCCACCCCGCATGGACTATAATGTTGGCATTTAGCTGGATTACATTGTGATCTCTGTTGTGGAAAGGTAGAGATGCTCTAGAGAGCTTGAGAGAAGATGAACAAAAGTCAGAAGGATTAAGATTAAATGAGATAAAATTAGATTAAATGAAAGGCCTGTGAGATGATGGTGAAAGCAGCTTTGTTATGTGATGTTGGTGACGGTGGCACTGATAAAAAGACAAATGGCAAAGCTGGAGGTGGCAGAGCTGAGATTTGCTTTGGGAGTGAGGAAAATGGAAAGGATTAGGAATGAATACATCAGAGAAACAGCTCAGATATGGACACAAGGGAGGAGAAGCAAGATTGTGTTGGTTTAAACATGTTCAGAAACGGGATGCTGAGTATAATTGGAGTAGAATGTTGAGGATGGAGTTGCAAGGCAAGAGGAGAAGAGGAAGGTCAAAGAGGAGATTTACGGATGTGGTGAGAGCACATATAGTGCAGCTGAAACAATAATAACAACAACAACAATAATAATAATAATAATAATAATTGTTTTTCTTTCGGCTGCCAAAATTTAGGGGTTGCCTTCTAATGATCAATCCTCTTTGGTCTTCCTCTTTTCGTCTTAATAATAATAATACTAATAATAATAATTAGAAGAAGAAGAAGAAGGAGAATAAGAAGAAGAAGAAGAAAAAGAAGTAGTGCTCTCATATGGTTTAAAATTCAGATGCTTCCTTATAAAAATGTTAGTAATAATGGATGGCACTTTTTTTATTCTCTGTATCACTAATTCAATTGGAAAGCGATCATGAACATCCTGTGACAAAAAAATAACACTGCGAGGCTATACCTAACATAGTTGCATGTCTTTTTTTTATTACATAGGCAAATACAAATGCAACTTATTAATATATTAATCTGTTTCTTTACCATCTGTGTGAAAATTCTTAAGAACTACAGTTCACAAGTTGTGTCAAGGCATTGGAATCCCATTCTCCGGCCTTGGTTATTTTATTAACACACATTATTTTAGCTCGTTTAGAAGAATTTCACCAGTGGATTGTGTGCTGGCAAAATGACCATCGCATTTAGTCTGAAAATTCAATAAAGGATGACACAGAATCAAGAAATGGCCCTGATTAGCTGTCTAGTCTGGAAATAAACCAGTTGAGTGTTTTATTTCCCACTCATTTTTTTCTAAAACTTCTGCAATTTCTATTCATCACAGATGTGCAAAGCAAGATTTTAGGACAGCCCATGACGTTCTAAATGTTTTGATTTACCAGAGTTCATTTACACTTTGGCTTTCTGAGTCCTCATCTTCTTTTTGGGTGAAGTGATGCCGGTGGGCGGGTGTACTGGGCAGGGAGCAGAGAGGCGCTGGGAGTTTTGCTGTAGTTTAGTTTACAGCGGTGTTTGAGTAAACTGCGGCTGTGGTCGCTGGTCGATCAACAGCAAGCAGTTCTGCTGGGTTTTACCCTCGGCCAGGAGAAACAAGTCCATTTTCTGTCTCCCACTCTCGAGAAACTGCAGTTGTGAAGTCCAGGAGATGGCTGCCACGAAGGAAGCAGATGTGCCGCTCTTTCTTTTGCGTGAGTGTCTTACCTGTGGATCAGCCTGCTGATGTGAACCGAGTCTGTTCTAATTTATTTAAATGAATATAAGATGTAATAGTATTGCTGACTAATTCTAAAATAAAGTTTTTTAAACATGGAATCCTCTAAACTTCTGCACTAATTCGCAACTCAGCTATAACGTACCAAAAAAAAACAAAAAAAAAACCTTTTTGTTGTGTGAAAGTTTTTATTTGTTTTAGCAGGTTAGGTCATTAGATAAGGATTAGGTTATAGTTTGCATTTTGGATTAGGATTATATTTTGCTAGATGACCCTTTATACTGTCTCTACAAAACCAGCATAACGAGAATATGCTTCTCTGCGTGTCTACACACACCCAGTAGATGATGTGTGTTGATCACCAGTGTTTCATCCGGATCACCACCTACTCTTTTATTGTCAACGACCTTGAATCCAACTTGAATCCAACTTCAGAGCTTTCTACCTCCTCCTTTTAACCGGTCATCACTGTAAAATGCTTTTCTGTTTATCTTTACTGTTTATCCATGATGAAATGTTCTGAACACTTTATATACTAGATAGATAGATAGATAGATAGATAGATAGATAGATAGATAGATAGATGCTCTAGATCGATAGATAGATGCTTTAAAAAGGGTTATTTGAAGGAGACTTTGCACTCCTATCCCTGTGGAATTTGTTTTGAAGGAAGTCCAGTATTGCTCTAAGGGGATAAAAAGTAGACTTAATGTTGGGACGCTCAAGGGTTTAAGTAGCCAGTCATAGTTTAGAAGTCATATTGATTATATTTTTGCATTGTTATAATGCCTCTAAATGGAGGTCAAAGTTGGAAGAAGCACCGTCTGTGTAGGTAGTCATTGTTTGTCATCTGCAGTCTGGGGTGGTCTTGGAAGAACACACAAAGTGATTCAACGCAGTGGATGATCTTTTCTGCTATGTAAGCAAAAACCTCTGCTGACTCAGCTGTTTTTGGACTGGTTCCTCACACTAAGAGCCAAGACATGGCTTTATACTAAATCAGAAGATGTCTGACTAAGACATTGATTCATCTGCTCATTGCTTGAGTCATTAAAGCTGGACTTCAGTATAGCAAAACAGATCTCTACACTTAGAAATCTTTCTCATGCGATGTCATTAAAATACAATTTTCTCCTATAAATGACTGTGCCTTAAAACTAATAAAGTTAAATGAGATTTTGGCAGTAGCCCTGTGTTTTGCACTAGGCTGTTTATTCTGAAATTGCTCTATTAACTGAAATGTGAATGGGAAGAGGTAAACTGGTCACACTGTAAGCATATATCATTAAAAACTATAACATTAAGACACCTTGCAAATATGGGATAGGTTTGCCTGCTTATGAAAACAAGGCATAGACTCCACAAGAACTTCACCAAGACAACCATTTAAAGTGTATCATTTTTATGTTGAACTTTTGTGGTGAACTGATTTGGAAATGTGATTTCAGTTGTGGGTAGCTCAAATGTATTGGAGACATTTTAATGTTAAGAATTACAATAGCTAGAAAAAATGCTATCTTAAAGTCAGCTTTAACTGAAGCTGCCATAAACATAAACATCAGAATCTTTCTTTGTTCAAACTCTGCTAGTTTACAATAAATGTATCACAAAACTACTGATAATATGGATCAAAGGAGCAAACAAGGGCTTTAAAGAAGTCAAGTCAACTTTATTTATATAGTGCTTTTTACAACTGTAGCAGCTTCACAGAATCTGGGTCCGAGCCCCAATTGGGTAAGCCAAAGGCAACAGAGGCAAGGAAAAACTCCCCAGACATGAGGAAGAAACCTTGGGGAAAACCAAAACCCAAAAGGGGAACCCATCCTCCTCTGGATGACACCTGAAATAAAAAGGGAAGAAAGAAATAGGAACCCTGTATAGGGAAACTTTTCAGTAGGCATGAGTTACAGTAAAAGTAAAAGACACCATCCTATTTTAGCTTCTTTCGGGTTTAAAAGTATTTCTTCTATGGAATCATTCACAAGAACTCTTCCTGGCTTTCTTAAAGGTTTAAAGACTTACAATGTAATAGCCACAATATTTAATCATTTTTTTGTTGTGAATTAATTTTACTCTACGGTAAAACTTCATCTGAAATTGTTCCTTATAACATGTCATTTTAGTCGGCTGCCTAGGTAATTAACTTGTTTTTCTGAAATTTCCATTTACAATGTGATTGGCTTGCTCAGCAGATTACAAAACAGCAAAAAGTACAAACCTAGGTGGAGCATCTATTGCTAGTAGTAGATAATCATCAACACCCTTCATAAGGAGGGTAAGCCACAGAAGGTCACTGCTAAATGACTGGTTGTTGCTTTATGTAAACATTTTAATAGAAAGTTGACCGGAGCTGAAAAGTGTGGTACAAAGGTTGCACTGATTTGCAGTGAATTGTGGTAAAGGAGCCACGAACAAATGGTTTCTAAAACGATCTTAGGAAATATTTAAATAATTTGAGATACCTTTTTTTTATTTTCATGAGCCATTGGCCATAATAATCACAATTAAGAAGAAAATGGTTTGACATATTTTTGACATTATGATTTTAGAATAAATCATTAGATTTATTTTTTTAATTAAATTACACAAAACATACTAAATGCTTTTGTACACTTTTTTTTAATAGTCTTATACTAAAGCAAGTCAAAGCAGACACAATTTACATTTATCAGTCTTAAAAGCAAAGTAACAGAAACAACCTCTTTAGTTATCAAAGATAAATAGTTTGCAAGTGGTCTTGTACAAATGAATTATGACCTAATATTTGGAACATAAAACCACTGTGATGTTATCTCTGGAAAAAAAAAAAAAAATTAATGAATTTTGAAGTCATTCATTTCAAGGAAGTCTGAAGATAATGAGGGAGAGAAAGCATGATACTCTTTTAGAATGTGATGCAGAGATCATCCAAAGACTAATCAAATCTATTTCCAACTTTCTTAAATTTCCCATTCAGAAATCCCCAATCCTTTTTACCCAGAACGAAAAATGCAGCTCTTACAGATTAAGTTACTTCTCACTACTCCCCAATTTTGGCTACTTGACTCAGCCAAGTCTGATGTAATAGAACAAATATTTTCAATCCAGCATATTTTCTCAGTCTGGTAAAGCTAAACTTCACTCTGAGAGAAATGTTTGAACAAAAAGAAAGAGCAGAATAAGTATGGATTTCACATACTTGTATGCAATAATTGAGTTGTGTGGCTTAGTGTGAAGTGTGTGTGCGTGTGTGTGTGTTTTGAAAAATGTGGATACGTGGACATTGCCTTTAAGAGCGCTCAGTAAATTATTTCTAGAAGTCTTACTCTGTCTCTCTTTCCTCCCTTTTTCAGCCTTTTTATTTTTTCTCTTTTCTTTTTTGTCTCTCTTCCTCTTTTCTCTCTCACCCTTTTACTTTCATCTGTTTTCTTTCTCTCTCTCTCTCTCTCTCTCTCTCTCTCTCTCACTATCTCTTCTCTCTCTCCCTCTCTCGCTCTCTCTTCTCCTCCTAAAGTAAATGTGCCTTTTAGTTTGTAACATATGTTCTCAAAGTTTTTTGCTTCCCTTCTGTCTTACTTGACCTTGACATGCAGCCACACAAAGTACATAAATCCTCTGTACTTCATTGAAAGTAGAATTTCCTTTCTCTGTTCATATTATTTTTGAAATTTTAATCAGTCCAATTTTCTCCTATTACAGGGAGCAAGTATCCACACATGCTTTTAAAAGTAGTGGAGGTTCATGAAGAGACCAAATAGTTTATTGAAATACAACAGTTATTGCATTTAAAAGTTGAACTAGGGATGCACAGTCCAGTTTATTTTTTTGGGCCAAGCCCAGGTAGTTTGGGAGGGTTATGTCAGGAAGGACATCCGATGCAAAACCTTTGTCAAATCAATATGCGGACAACAATAAAGATTTCCATACTGGATCCGTCGATGCCCCGGGTTACAATAACCGCCACTGGTATTATTAGCTAACAAGGTCAGTCAGTCAGTCATTTCCTGGGCCGCTTGTCCTAATTAGGGTCGGGGGGGGGGGTGCTGGAGTCCATCCCAGCTCACACAGGGCGAAGGATGGGGACACACCCTGGACAGGTCGCCAGCCTATCGCAGTAGTTAACAAGGTGTGGGGGGAATTGGTCTACTGTTGGCCAAAGGAGAAGAAGAAGAAGTGGAAGAAAGCATGTCTGGAAGTAGAAGAGAAAGAAGTGTATTGAAGGTAGGAGAGTGGAAGTGAGGGTAGGAACTTTGAATGTTGGCAGCATGACTGGTAAAAATAAAAAAGCTAGCTGATATGATGGAGAGAAGGAAATGTTTGCATGAGACAACATGAAAGGGTAGTAAGGTCAGGTGTATTGAAGGCTGGTTCAAATTGTTCTACCATGGTGTGGATGGGAGAAAAAATGGGGTAGGTGATATTCTGAAGGAAGAGTATGTCAAAGGTTTTTGGAGGTTGTTAATGAATGTTGTTAGGGCTTATTCCTTTCAAGTTGGTTGTGAGATGGAGGAGAAAGAATCATTCTGGAGTGAGTTAGATGAAGTGATAGAGAGTGTACCCAGGGGAGAGAGAGCGGTGATTGGTGCTGACTTTAATGTACATGTTGGTGAAGGCAATAGAGGGGAATCGAAGGAGATGAGTAGGTATGATGTCAAAGAGAGGAATACAGAAAGTCAGAGGACTTTGCCAGAGGAGAAAATTACCATTTAGCTAGACAAAGGGACAGAGGTGGGGACAGTGCAGGAGTAGGGCAATAAGGGAAAGAGATGAAACATATTCACAAGTGAACAGAGCATGTTGAACAGATGGAAGGAATACTTTGAGGGACTGATGAATGAAGAGAATGAGAGAGAGAGAAGGATGGCTGGCATGGGGATAGTGAACCAGGAAGTGCAGTGGATTAGCAAGATGGACGTAGAGGATGAAGAGGATAAAGAATGGATACTGGTCCAGATGATATACCTTTGGAGGCATGGCGGTGTTAAGGAGAGATGGCAGTGCAGTTTCTAACCAGATTATTTAACACAATCTTGGAAAGTGAGAGGATGCCTGAAAAGCACAGAAGAAATGTACTGCTACCAATGGTGAGCAGAGCAGAAGTAGAAACAGAGTGATAAAGTTGATCAGAAGTTATGGGAAAGTGTCTTGGAAGGTAGATTAAGAAAAGAGGTCATGATCAGTGAGCAGCAGTATTGTATAATGCCAAGAAAGAGCACTACAGATGCAATGCAATTGATGGGGAAGTAAAGGGAATGTCTGAAGGTTTTGCATTGTGCTTTTGTACACATAGAGAAAGCATATGACAGAGTGCCTAGAGAGGAGGTTTGGTATTGTTTGATGAAGTCAGGAGTGGCAGAGAAGTATATCAGTTGCAGTAGCGCAGGGGTAGTAAAGGATCTGTGACAGTGGTAGTGTGACAGTGTTGAGGTCTGCAGTAGGAGTGGTAGATGCATTTAAATTAGAAGCCCTTTTTTGTTTGCAGTGGTGATGGACAGGTTGTCAGATGAGATTATACAGGACTCCCTGTTGAGTATTATGTTTGGAGATTGTGATCTGAAGCATGAATAGGGAGCAGCTTGAGAGGACCCTGGAGAGGTGGAGATATGCTCTAGATAGAACTGGAATGAAAGTCAGTAGGACTAAGGCAGAATAAATGAGTGTGAATGAAATTGATGTTGGAGGGACAGTTAGGATGCATTGAGTAGAGACAGTAAAGGAGGATGAGGGGTCAGCAGTTCAGAGCAACAGGAAGTGTGGAAGGGTTTATCACCTATAAAGAGAGGGCAGGCATGTTGGAATGGGTGGAGAAGAGTTGCAGGAGTGATCTGTGACAGAGGTATACCAGCAAGAGTCAAACGTAAGGTTTACAGGAGCTTAATTAGACCAGCTATGTTACATGGTTGGACACTGTGGTATTTTAAAAATTGTAAATGAGTGTTTTGAAAAACATTTCTGTCCAATTAATTTATTGAAAGCCCCATGAAAGCCCCAGCATGCAATTTAGCAGCTGAACCTCTTGTTACTTGATTCTTAATGGCTTGGTTCCAGATACCCCCAAAACCTTCAGAGGTCTTATGAAATCCACTCCTATTGTATGTATATTTTTAAGCATAAGCATGGGTGGTGGAGGAAATGACTCAGTTTCTTTAACAACTATGTGGTGTTCCATTCTATAAAATTGTCTCTGAATTAGCCTTTAAGCCATTCTTTGTCCAACCTTTAGCACTTAGGTCTGTTTAAGCTATTCAGGCACAATTAAGCCTCTCCTAGTCATTATTTAACTAAATATGCCAACAATTCTGTCATATTACTGTGTTCAGTGGTCAGGAAAAAGATCGAGGTCAAGACAGTTATAGTCCAGGCAGCCAGAAAGAATCATTTTAATACCAGAAGTATTGTTTAAGGGAAGCATAATTTAAAGGAATACTCTAGCATTTCCTAGTCTAATCTAATTAGCAAAGACAATTATTTTGATGTTTGATGTTCTCCCGTATCCCTGGACATAGTAAAAACACTTTCCTATTGGGAAAGTATTCTGGATTCTTTTTATGCCAGTGTTGCTGCGAAACTGTTCTTAAGCAATGTCCGAGGTATGAAAATAGCTTTCTGTAAGGTTACTTATAGAAGTATTGAACTCATTACACATTGGTTTATTGTATCACCACCACCACCAAGTTTCTCTTAAACATTTACCATAACATAAACCATCCATATTATACCACTCTGATTGTCCTACAAAATAAATTAGGCATTTATATTTAAAAAATCAGTTATGAAATAAGAGAAGAGACATTTTTTAGAATGTTTACTTTTCCTCTTTTTTACATTTATTTTTTGCAAAATAAGCAGCATCATAAATACAAATAATTGAATGTAAATCAGGCCTAAGCTTATCCTGAGTCCACAGAGGTCTGTCCTGCAGGCTTGCTGGCTGTTTCAACAAAAGTAAAGGGACAGACATTTTTTTTTGCAGGTTAAGAACTTGCCTTCTGTCTGCCATCTATCCATAAACAAGCTTTGCATAGTTTTCATTATGTCTGGAGCAGTCATGGCAGCAATGCATGCTTATTCAAAAGCGTCACCAGATAAAACACAGCTGTATAACAGAGAGAGTAATGTGGTTTATGTCTCTTGGCCTGCTTGGTTTCCGTTCCCTAATTTTCTTTTTTTAGTATGATGGAAAAATTCAGAAAATAGTGTCCTGAAACATTGCAGTACCTTAACCATCCTATTTTTCTTTGCTTATTCTTTTAGCTTACCATATTACTTGATTTGTGGTAGCCTATCAAGATGAAAATGGTTTCAGCCCTTCATGGATTTTTCCTAGCAGTTAAGCATTATCAGTCAGTGCAAGCATAGAGTTGTTATGGTCACATACTGAGGAGGGTACACTGTTTTTAACTGTTTGTCTGGTTCTTTTGTTTGTCTACAGTTGCTGTGGTGTCTATCTTTACTACTGGTGAGTCCCTTGCACACACTTTTTAAAGAATACTGCAGCATTTCTCTAGCTTATCAGTTTGTACCACATTAAAGGTAGACAATTATATCTCTGTACAAGGTTTACAAAAAACATAAACCATAAACATATTCTCTGGTTTTAATGCCTTTTTTTTTTCTTGAATTATTATTTTAGTTTACTAATAAATATTTATTTAGGTATTATATATTATTAATACTATTAATATCTTTCCCTCAGTGCTAGGCCAGAGCAATGGCAATAGCGTAGTGGTGGCCATGTACAATGTCAGTGCCCCTCAGGGGTCTCAGGCAGTATTGCAATGCCATAGCCAGCGCATGGTGTGGACCCAGGACCGACTGAAGGACCGTCAGCGTGTTGTGCATTGGGATCTGTTTCGCAGTACTCCAGACTACGCCATGGAACGTGTTCTAGACATGTTTTCTGCTGGAGATCAGCGCATCTATAATGCACATAACCAGGGACGCATAAGCATGCCCCATTCTGCTTTTGAAGATGGCAACTTTTCATTAGTTATCAAAAGTGAGTATTTTTTTAAGTTTGAACTTGCTGGAAATGTGCTATGTTTTGGTTTAGCTAACCTGATTTGGTCTTTATTAAAGATGTGGCAATGAACGATAGAGGCATTTATTCCTGCAACCTGCACCACCACTACTGCCATCTCTATGAAACCGTCAAAGTGCAGCTTAATGTCACCAAATCAGGTTTGTGCACTTCACTCTTTGTGCCATTTTCTGGAGAATTCTGTGTAACTGTAACTGGTTCCTTTGTTCCTACTTTTTCTTAATTATTAGACAATTGCCTAATGTCTTTCATGTTTTGTTGAATCTGGTTAATGCTATGCTTGATTCATGTTTGAATACTTGATTAATTCATAGCATAACAGTTAACAAACAAGGTAAATTGCAGACCTTAAAGGAAAGCATGATACGCAAGACCTACCACAAATGCTCTGAACTTCACTTTTTCATCTTGTTGGTCTTTAAGCACGCAAGGAGCGGCGCTTCTGGGATGGACAGAAGGCAGTGTATGTGGTCTTGCTAGGCAGCACGGTGGTGCTGCCCTGTGTGAACCGCCGTCCAATCTGGACAGAGGGAAACAATCAGGAGGAGCAGCAGCAGGTGGTGCACTGGGACCGCCAGTCCCCAGGGGTCCGGCACGACCATGCTGATCGCCTTATAGACCTGTACGCCTCTGGAGAACAACGTCATTATGGGCCCCTCTTCATCCAGCAAAAAATGAATATTTCATCCACAGCTTTTTCACGTGGAGACTTCTCACTCACCATCTCAGACCTGCAGCTCATTGACGAAGGGTTGTACTCCTGCCATCTTCACCATCATTACTGTGGCCTTCATGAAAGACGCATTTTCCAGCTGACTATTGGCCCACCTATTCCACAGGAGACTGCTGCCGCCCCTCAAGCCCTGCCCAATGAAGACCCAAGTAAGATAAATTGTATTGGAGTTTTAAATTATTCTTTTGAAATTAGTGCTTTTAAGTGTTTTTTACATGCATGGATTATACACACACATACACAAACACACAGATGGGGAGATTTAGAACCACTAATTGTCTTTTTAGATATGGTTACCCAAACAGAGTTTTCAAGTTTGGACAGCCTTGATCATACAGAAAACCCAGTTGTATATTTAAATGAAATTCAGTATGCGTTTGTTGAAATAGGAGAAGCATACAAAAGGTATCAATCAATCACCAATCAAATTCACCAATTAAGACTTTATGGTAGAGCAACGTAAGCCATAACTCGCTGAAAGGTCAGGCAATCAGCAACACCTCATTAATACCATCGCTACAGTCAAACACGATTGGGGAAGCAACATGGTGTGCAGATGTTTTTCTGTGACAGGGATTGAGAAACTAGTCTGGAGAGAGGGAAATTAAATTTAGAAAAGTATAGTGCGATCCTTTCCAAAAAGCTAAGGATTCATTCAGGCTGGTGGAAAGGTTTACATTTCAACAAGGCAACAACTTCAAAGCACCTGTCAGTGATTTCAGTGTTGTACTGATTGATATTTAACATTTCTCTCTACCTGAACATAAATATGCAAACAAATAATGGCTATGGCAATTAGTAAAAGTGACACATTTTTAGCTTTCATTGTTCATGGATGCCTCAAGCTCATTCTCAGTATGTCTCATTTTCAAAGCTATATTTTTTTATCATAAACATTAACCACAGGCAATAATATGACTACTTTAGGACCACCATGCAGGTTGTATTTAGCTAGATACATGGGCTTAAACAGGTAGAAGTAAATGTAGGCAATGTATCCTACCTGATTCCTTTTCCAAAGTGCAGGTGCAGGTGCAGGTAAGTGACTGCTGTGTGATGTATTGAACAATTATGTATTGTGTGTTGGCACTGAGCTATGAATCAGAGGTAATGGGAAGCCCATGTGTTTGCTATCAGCTATCAGCCATTGATTTTTAGGCTTTCTGTTTTCATTTTAAAGTTTCACATGTGTGGTGCAGGTGTTGGTGGATGGCTCATTACTGCTTTGTGCATTTAAACATTATGTGCTGTGCATTTCCCCCTACCATCGTCAGCAGATTTTAAACCAACTTAAGTCTCCAAATTATAGCTGTTTCTTCTCTCTCTCTCTCTCTCTCTCTCTCTCTCTCTCTCTCTCCCTTTCTCCCTTTCTCTTACTCGTTTTCTTTTTTTCAACTTGCTGTGCTCTACAGGGAGCTGTTGTTTGAATGTCAACCTATTTTCTTTAAACACTGAATCAAGAGATCACTTACACACAGTTTGATCAGTGTGCACAATTATTAGGCAAGTGAGTATCTTGGCAATTAATGTGGAAAAAATGCAGTCAGTCAGTCAGTCATCTTCTGGGCCGCTTGTCCTAATTAGGGTTGCGGGGGGGTGCTGGAGTCCATCCCAGCTCACGCAGGGCGAAGGACGGTGGACACACCCTGGACAGGTCGCCAGCCTATCGCAGGGAACAAATGCAGTGCTATCAGTAAATCCAAAATGTTAATAAGTGAAAGTGACCCTTCTTGTCATTGTGAGGACATGGCACAACACACAGTGAGCCACATTGAAGTTACACCTCGGCATTTTAGCCATACACACAAACATGTGCAGCAGGGGGAAGTTATTGAAAGCATCCAGGGAGCAGTGACGGGGACAGTACCTTGCTCAAAAGTACCTCAGGGCAACCTACTGGTCTGGGATTCCAACCAACGATCTTCTAATCCTTGAATCCCTAACCACTAGGACACCGCTGCCCCATTTATATAATATACATAATAACTCTAAAATCTAAATGTTTTACAAAGGAAATGTGAGTGTGAACGTTCTCAGGGGAAGACATATGTATTCATAATTATTACACAACTAAATGAAAAACTAAAATTTTCCCATCTCACTTATTCATTTTCATATTTTTAAAGTGAGAATAATAAACAAGCCTGCGATGGGCTGGCGACTTGTCCAGGGTGTCCCCCCCGTCCTTTGCCCTGTGTGAGCTGGGATGGACTCCAGCAACCTCCCTGCAACCCCGCTTGGGACATGCGGCAGTAAATGAATGAATTAATGAATAATAAACAAGCGATTCCAATTTTACAAATAAACATTTCTGACATTTCAGAGAAACTTTCATAAGACTTCCTGTTTATTGATCTATTGAGGATCATTTTTTTTGCAGTAGCAGCAATCACAGCCTCCCCCACTTTTCAGAGAAGTGTACTGTTTTCCTTCCACGTAAATCTGCCATTTTAAAAGGGCCCACAGGTTTTACAGGTGAGTAAGGGGGACAAGTCATTATTTTTTCATCCTTTAGGACTTTACTAGCTGGCCACACAGTGGAGTACTTCAGTGCATGAGATGGAGCATTGTCCTGCATAAAAATCATAGTCTTCTTGGAATATGCAGACTTTTTCCTGAATCACTGCTTGAAGAAAGTGTCTTCTAAAAATTGGCAGTAGGTTTGGGAGTTGATTTGGAGTCTATCTTCAACCCAATATGGTCCAACTAGCTCATCTTTAATAATACCAGCCCATACCAGTTCCCACCTCCACCTCCAAGTCTTGGGATATTTCTTGGTCTAGTTAAGAAGTTTCAACTTACAGTCATGTGAAAAAATTAGGACACCCTATGAAAGCCTGTGTATTTTTTTAACATTCTTGGATATATGGATTTTTTATCTCCATTTTAACAATACTGGGAGATTCAAGTAATATAACTAAATGATTAAAACTGAAGAAATGACTTTTCAAAATCTTCTATAAAATAGCCATCAGGTCTGGCTGTCCAAGCAAGTTCACCACGAGAGCAGACCACAAGATGCTAAAAGAAGTCTCCAAAAACCCTAAAATGTCATCATACAGCAGGCTACTGTTTATGTGAAAGTGTCTCTACAATCGGAAAGAGACTGTACAACTATAACTTGCATGGGAGGTGTGCAAGGAGGAAACCTTTGCTCTCTAAGAGAAACATGAAGGCCAGACTGAAGTTTGTCAGAGAGAACGTAGACAAAGACCAGGAGTTCTGGAATAATGTTCTTTGGATAGATGAGTCTAAAATTTTATTATTTAGACAACAGAACAGAGGACATGTCTGGCATTAACCAAATACAGCATTCCAGGAAAAGAACCTCATACCAACTGTGAAGCATGGAGGTGGAAGTGTCATGTTTTGGAGATGCTTTGCTGCAGCAGGATCTGACTGCGTCGCCATCATAGAATCTACCATGAATTCTACCGTGTATCAGAGAGTGCTTGAGGAACATGTGAGACCATCTGTAAGAACAATAAAGCTGAAACAGAACTGGACTCTGCAACATGCCTATGACCTAAAACATTAGCAGTAAATCCTCCAAGGACTGGCTGAAAACTCCAGGAGAGTACTGGAGTGGTCGAGTCAAAACCCAGATCTTAATCCCAGTGAGATGCTGTAGGGTGACTTGAAATGGGCTGTACATGCAAGAAATCCCTCAAACATCTCACAGCTTATAGAATTCTGCATTGAGCAGTGAATCAAACTTCCCTCAGACCAATGTCAGAGATTGATAGATGGCTGCAAGTAGCATCTCACTGCGGATATTTTATTATATCAGCCACTAGTTATTTGGGGGTAGGGTGTCCTAACTTTTTCCTCAGTTAGAATATACATTTTTGTTGATGTCTTTTGTTTAATGAACAAATCAGTGTTAATTTTTGTCATTAAAACACTTTCTTTTCCAGAGATAAATAAAAACAAGATTAGGCACTGATATGTGAACATTTCTTACTAAAGAACTGAATATTTTTTCACTTGACTGTATATGTCTTGTACAGTGGTGGTCAGGTTTCAGCCATCCTTACCATGTCTCTGAGCACTGAACACCTTGTACTTCTGGGCACTCAAGGTAGGTTGCAGTTCTGGAATAAACAGCACTTTGGGATAATGGTTTCCTGGTAGCTTCACATTGGATCTTTCTCAAATCTTGCAACCCTGTTGATTAATGCAACAAACTGTTTGATGTTTCTGTGATCAAGCCCCAATTTCTTTGCTTTTTCAAGACTGCTGCATCCTGAAAGACTTTTAACAATTTTTGACTTTTTCAAAGACGTTTTATGACTTCTTTGGCTCATTTTGCCTGAGGAATAGAAGCTGCCTATTAATTACGCATACCTTGAAACAGGGTGTTGATCCTCTTAGTCCACACACTCCCTCATTGTACAAATACAAATCACCTGATCTATTCTTAAATACAGTTATCATTCACGATTATTTGGAACCTGGAGTTGGATTATATGCATAAAAATGATGATATGGTCAAATTACTCACTTGCCTAATAATTGTGCACACAGTGTAAAGTGTACAGCACAAAGATAACTGGTTAGCTTACAGTATTAGCTGAATGATATATATATACAATTACATTTGTGGCATTTAGCAGATGCTCTTTTCCTGAGCGACTTCCATGTCCTAAAGTTCCATCCTACAGGGACAGTCCCCCTGGAGCAATTCAGGGTTAAGGGTCTTGCTAAAGAACCCAGTGTTGGTAGTACTAGAGGTGGGATTTGAACTTCTTGATCCATAGGCAAGTACCCTACCACTAGACCACCAGCACCCATAGGCTATATAGGCCCTTTTAATTGGTATTTTTTATTATTTTATTATTTATTACTTTATAATTTTATTGAATACACATATTGAATGCACTAGATAAATTCTGGTTGTGATGTTATTATATGATGTTATATTTATGATGTAGATTTTTGTTTTTTTACATTTTGTAATCCTTTGAAAAATTTTTTTCTTCAGAGAGCACACACTTTACTTCTCTCATCTCCTACTTTTTGCTCACATTCCTGTATTTCTACCCTATGCCCCAGTTCACTCAATTCACTCCTTATTCTCCCTGGCATTGCTCCTGCTAGCCATGTGTGTGTTTGCTTTTGAAGTGCTGCCAGACCATCAAAGAAAAAGAAAGACAAATTCCTTCATTCTGGATAAGAGAATGGTGGGTGCAAGGACATTGGAGGAAAAAGGTAGAAGTACAGGAGATACAGAGAGATGGTTTGAGTAAAAATGTAACACATTTTGTGTTGAAAAAATGACAGTATAGATGGTAAACAATCCAAACATAAAATACAGTTAAAATTCTTCTTCACTAGAAAAGTTTTAAAATGATGCTGAGTACTAGAATAAAAAAAAATAAAAAAAATAAATTTCTTCTTCTTATTTCGGCTGCTCCCATTAAGGGTTCACCACAGTGGATGATCCATTTCCATTTCTTCCTCTCCTCTGTATCTTCCTCTTTCAAACCGACCACCTGCTCTCACCACATCCATACACCTCCTCTTTGGTCTTCCTCTTTTCCTCTTTCCGGGCAGCTCCATCTTCTATATCCTCCTCCCAATACAATTCTCATCTCTTCTCTGGACATGTCCAAACCAGCACAACCTTGCTTCTCTAACTTTGTCTTCAAAACGTCCTACCTGAGCTGTCCCTCTAATATACTCATTTCTAATTCTGTCCATCCTCGTCACGCCCAACAAAAATCTCAGGTACTTTAACTCTCCAGCTCCGCCTCCTGTCTTTTCTTCAGTGCCACTGTCTCCAGCCCATTTAACATAGCTGGTCTCACTACTGTCCTGTAAACCTTCCCTTTTACTCTCACCGGTACCCATCTGTCACTAACCACTCCAGCCACTCTTCTCCACGCATTCCATACTACCCTATTGTCCTATTCACTTTCATTCCTCTCCTCTCTAGAGCATATCTCCACCTCTCCAGGTTCTCTTCAAGCTGCTCCCTACTCTTGCTACAGATTACAATATCGTCAGCAAACATCGTCCATGGGGAATCCTGTTAAACTTAATCTGTCAACCTGTCCTTATATCACTCCTATTTATTCACCACTGTCACACTGGCCAGATACATATCCTGTACTACTCTGATATACTTCTCTGCCACACCTGACTTCCTCATACATAACCAGCCTGTCATATACTTTCCACAAAGGCAACTCCTTCTGATCTTCTTTGTACTTCTCCATCAACACCCTCAGAGCCAACATAGTACAAAAACATAGCATAAAAGGTAATGCAGGTTTGAGTTTTATTTTTTGAAGAAAGTAATGTTTAACCATGCTGTGTAAACATAAAATATTTCATTTTGAAATGTGGAGTTTCCTAAAGTAAATAGAAATCTTTTCTGTAAGAAATTAAAAAGAAAAATGATCTGTATATCCAGCTATAACTTGTGAATTGATTAGTTACTACTCAAATCAGACACATATTTAGTATTTACTGGGGTGGGGGTAGTGGTTGGAAATTCCGGGTCATGTCAGTGTTTGGTTAAAAACCGCAAATGGGACAATGTGGGATAAGCTATTTTCTAGGATTAAGAAATTCCTGCACAAACTAGACCAGAGTCTACTCAAACCTCAGTGGAATCCAGTGGGTAACATCACATCCCTTGGGTTGGGGAGAAAAGAGAAAAAACACTCTTAAAACTGTTGGACACATTACTAAAAAGAGAACACAAACATGAGCTTAGTTTTCCTTGAAACATTTTACTTACTTTATTTATTTTTATTTTCCCTTTGTTTTATTAGTGGTTTTTTATTGACTCTTCCTTTTTCCATAATTTCTATTAATGAAATATCTCCTTGTTTTCTTTTTTTGCTGTTTCCTCTCACTTTACTTTTGTTTTAGAGCTTGCAGGGACTACTTCTTGTTTATCTGTAGGACAGTGTGAGTTTGCTTCATGCATAAAGCATTCAGGCAGCTGTTGCTGGAGTTGTACTCAGCCTTTGGGCCATGAGGAGAAGGAGGAGTTGTTTGATTTAGGTCAGCTCACCAGCACCACCCCTCCACCCAAGCAAAATATGCCCCCCTTTTTCTCTCGTTTTAAAGTATGGAGAGGAAAGTAACTTCCTCTGGACTCTCAGGCAAAGACATTGAACTAAATTTTTCAAAATAATTTAGCAAAAATGTATAAAGTTGAAAAATTGCTTTGTTTTGAGAAGAACTTTTCCATTGAGAGTTATTAAAGTGACATCCATTGTTCTTATAACATTTCCTAAATGCAACATTGCTTTAAAGAACCTTCATTTTTAACAATGTAAAGTTGCTGGTAGAATTTTATGATAATAGCCGATACTGTATTTTCTCAGTGTGTGAATTTACTTGAGTAGTAGATATATTTTTTGAAAAATTTTCCAACTACTACATGTGAATGATCAAGTGTCTGACTCACCCACCCGACTCACCCACCAAACTCGCTCAGCTGACCGCTTACTGACAAACTTAGTTAGACATATTGACCCATGAGTTGCTTCACATCGAAACTTTTAAGCTGTAGAGTCAGCCATTAGAGATGTTTCTGGCTTTCCCTTTTCATATTGCAACTGAAACTTTGAAAGAATATTGATTATTGCATTTTACAAGGCTAGATTGTAAATCGTAAATACTGAAAACAATGAACAAGGGTCTAGTTTTGAGAGGCCTAGCTCTGTTCCTCCAATGATCATATGCCTCCTTGATTTTCAACAAATGAGCCAAACACAAGATTAAGTTCACCCTGGTGGCCTTAAAATCAGCAAAAAGCTCCAGTTCCTCATTGAACTTTAGAGATCTCCAATCCAAGAGCTCAGAGAAAACTTTTATTTAAGAAGGAATTTATTTAAGGCCAAACAGCTAAAGGACTTCAGGCTGACCCTGCATCTCAGCTTCTGGAACTTGTTACAAAAGAAGCATATTGAAGAAACAATTATTTATTAAAAAATGTAATTTAATAATAAAAAAGAACATACAGCCATGGACGGGCAGTGGTGGCCTAGTGGTTAGGGCGTCGGCCACTTGATTGGAAGATCGGGGGTTCGAACCCCTTCCCAATGGGTTGCCCTGAGGTACCCTTGAGCAAGGTGCCATCCCGCTCCTCCCTGCGATGGGCTGGCGACCTGTCCAGGGTGCGTCCCCCGTCCTCGCCCTGTGTGCGCTGGGTTGGACACCAGTGCGACCCCGTTTGGGACAAGCGGCAGATAATGGATGGATGGATATAGACATGGATAAATTTGTTGATACAGCTCATTTGAACAATGGTTCATTCCTCATAATTGTTTTTTCTCATGCTTGCACGCATGTCTTTAATAGTGGTTTGGGAGTTTTCCCCAGGATCTGAAGGTCTTGGGTTTGAATCCCAGACCAGTAGGTTGCTCTGAGGTACCCTTGAGCAGGAGTGATGTGTTTGGATTTTTTGGAGAAGGTGAGAACACAAGCTGCAGAGTTCTGTACATACTGGAGCCTGGCTAATGCCCTAATTGGGAGACCAAAGAGTAAAGCGTTAGAGTAATTGAGACGGGAAGTTGCAAAAGCATGAATGAGTATTTCTGTGTCCTTCAGTGAAAGTGATGAGCAGAGACGTGAGATGTTTCGGAGGTGAAAGAATGCATTTTTGACAGCTGCGTTTATGTGAAAGTCACAAATTCCGGACAGTGGGTGAGGGTATAACAAGAGCATTGTCAATGGATAAATTGAAACTTTGGAGATTAGAGGTGAGAGCCTTGGACCCAATTAATAAAACTTCTGTTTTGTCTGTGTTAAGCTTTAGAAAGCTTGAGGTGAGCCATGGTTTTATGTCATGAATACAAGCTGTACGGGAAAGGGGTGGGCCGGCTGAAGTGGAGGTGGTAAAGCGCATTTGGGTGTCATCAGCATAGCAATGAAAACTGAGGTCATGGTTTCTAATAATATGACCAAGAGGAAGAATATAGATTATGATGTCATGGTTCCTCCAACAGTATAATGTCCCAAGACCAACAGCTAAAAGCACCTAAGAAAGATTGATAAAAAACATGGAACTTCTCTGGCCTAGTGGTTAGGGCGTCAGCCACATGATCGGAGGATCGGGGGTTTGAACCCCTTCCCCGTAGGTTGCCCTGAGGTACCCTTGAGCAAGGTGCTGTCCCCATCACTGCTCCCCGGGCGCTTTCAATAGCAGCCCACTGCTGCACATGGGTGAAATGCAGAGAGTGAATTTCCCATTCGTGGGATTATAAATAAAGGATTATTATTATTATATGGGCCCTTATCTTAATCCTACTGAACATCTAAGGAAAGATCTGAAAACTGGAGTATGGGGAAGCTAGAGCAGTGGGTTCAGGAAGAGTAGATCTAAATACCTGTTGGAAGTTGTAGAAGTCTTTTTGAGAACTACAGAGATCACTTACCGATAAATATTGTGCAATAAAATGGTGCCAGAATTTTTGTCCATGGTATTTTACTTTGTTTCATTTTATAAAATATTGGATTGAATATATATATATATATATTTTTTTTTTTTTTCTTGCATTTTGTATTTTGTTTTGCATTTTTCATCCTTAACAACAGAGAAAAGCTACTCAATTAAGTCAATACATTTCATTACTTCCATTGTTTGCCCATTCGTGCGGCCATTTGATTGTTTTTTTGTTTGTTTTCTCCAGAGTGTAAATCTTCTGTAAAATAAGTAATTCTTACTTACCTGCTTTGAAAATTGCAACATAAAAACCTGAAGAAACAAACATATTAGAGATGCACACTGGCTTATAGTTCATGGTCCCTGGAGCAGGAGTTTCTGTGATAAACACATAGCAGAATTGACAATAGCTGAACTGAAAACTGAGAAGTGCCCTTCAAATCTTTTTTGTATCTGGGTTGTATTTTTTTGTATGGGGTGGTGGTGGTCTAGTGGTAGGGTACTTGTCTATGGACCAATCGTTGAAGAGGTCCCAGGTTTGAATCCCACCGCTAGCTCTACCACTGCTGGGTCCCTGAGCAAGACCCGTAACTCTGAGTTGCTCCAGGGGGGGCTGTCCCTGTAATTAGGACATGGAAGTCGCTCTGGATAAGAGTGTCTGCTAAATGCTGCAAATGTAAATGTATCTACACAATGTGTTTTATGTACACACCACAGGAATAACATGTTTCAGGCCACAGACATGTACATGTTAGAGTAATAGCACAGATAGACACAGAGCTGCAAAAATAGTAAAAGTGAACAACCACTATGACTTCTAAAATGCTCAACTGAGAACCATGCTGTTTAAAGGTGATCATTACCTTGATACTGTTTGGCAATAAGTTGGCTTACAACAGTGCCATATTCTGTAAGAATACTTAAGACAATAAACACCAGAGGACCTTCACCTGCATTGCAGCGAAGAGAACAGTCTACACTTCAAATGGTAATGACTATGATTGTTTTTTTAATCTCTGTGTTGGCCTCTATCCCCCCACACCATCACCCAACACCTAAATATTATTATGCATGATGTCAGAATCTATCAGAACTAAAATCTATATATGTACTATCCTCTAGATTCCAGCTCATGCTAAACAATCATGAAATACGGGCTGTAATGTTTCCAGCAGTGTGTTTTTGTTCTGTGGTTCGGCTGAAGTATCAGGTACTGGCAGCTTATGACAGTGGAACCACAGAAGCCAGTGTTTATTGCCATTGCTTCAAAGAGATGTTCGAAGCTCCTTCAAAGATGCTCCTGCTGATAATTGTAGCTTTCCACTAAAATAACCATTTACACATTGAACTTTAAGGAGGTTCAGTAGGTGGTAGTGGAGAAGATTATAGAGAAGAGGTTGATTTTGTAAGTTTGCTAATTAACTGTACTGGTGCGTCTCAAAAATGATTGAAGTGTAAGAAATCTGTTGTCACAAAACAGCAACCTGTTTATAACTGTTTATGAAAATGTAAAAAATGGCAGTTAATTATTATGATATGGTAGCTTTAAAAGCATCTCCATTAGAATACACAGCTTCACAAAAGCATAACATCCTCAACATTGGGTGCAGTGCACTGTGCTGAATTACTCTTGAGTGATTAACTTTGTTGCAGTAGTTTTTCCGATCCATTACAAATAATTTATTCTCATTATATTACCCAACTAATGCTGTCGTGGCTGAATGCAATCTTCTCAACTATCTTCGAACATCTAATTTTTTTCTCAAAAAAATAAGTAGAAGCTGATACTGTATCATGGGAGGGCAAAAACTGAAAAAACTGGATAAGCAATCCATCCGTTCATCCTTCCATCACCTTATTATTGTGACCAGAGACATCATTTAACTTTCTGCGGGAGCAATGTGTCTTTAAATCTCTCTCTCTCTCTCTCTCTCTCTCTCTCTCTCTCTCTCTCTCGCTCTCCTCTCTCTCTTACGCTCTCTCTCTCTCTCTCTCTCTCTCTCTCTCTCTCTCTCTCCCATGCCTTTTCTTTCTCCTTTTTATCACTGACTTGCTTTTGTTTAGCGTATATCTACAAAATATCTCTATACGAGTGCAGTGTTTCACGTCATCATTCAAAGTTGTGTATAAATCTGCAGTATTTCACATTATCATATCGAGTTGCATATACTGGCAGATGTTGGTACTGAGTTTTAGATTCTAGAAAAGAAATTCTCTAAAAGCATAAAAGCAAGGGAGTTTAGCTAGCCACATTGAGATGTTCTAATCTTTTCCCTCAAAGCATTTGTTTACTTTTGTAATTTGAACATTTTGTTTTATTAGCTTTATTTTGGATAAGGACCTGGATCTTGAGGTAAACAAACATATGGACAGCTCGGTTTTTATACAGAGTATAAGAAAGGAAAAATTATTACGCACTGGTTTTTCTGCGCCCACTCACCTCAAACATCTGGTTCTCTTCATCATCTCTGTGTTTTTTCCACCTTCATTTTGAACCTTATTTGCTTTTGTTGTTAAAGTTTGAAGTGCTTATCAGCTTCTGCCCATCACAGCAGCTGGCAAAAACAAAGGAAATTTGAGCAGCTGCCCCAGACATAGCTCAGATACCTTCAGAGTGAACTTTTTCCCTGAGAGCTGCACTTCGGTCTTCTCCTGTTACACTGAAGTTTAGCAGAAACAGCATTAAGCTCAACAAAGACAATAATGGCATGAATGCCATACTTTCAATAGCTTTGTATCTTTTATTGACTTGCTTATTTATTTCTTTTTTTCATTTACATCTTGATTGTATTCTGGGTGAACCAGTCGCATGTTTGTGTTATGTGGCAGAAAAGAGGTGTTTTGGGGTCTTTCATTTTTTAATTATTTTTCCAGAAGGTTTTGGCATGGTCCCATTTGACTGAGAGCAGGTTCATGAGAATGCAGTGCCCTCTTGTGGCTCGTGAAAGGGTAGACAATTACACTGTTCAAGGATAGGCCAATATTTCAGACACCTATGTTTGAACACTTCCATCAACACAAGCAATGTTTTACATTTCAGTTTTACATTTAGACAGTCTTGTGCCAAGTAAGGCTCAACTAAAGTAATATCCTACTAGCTTGTTCTTCATGAACTGTAAATCTTTCTTCTCGTTGCAGTGACAAATGTGGACATCCAGCCTCGTGTTATTAATGTTGTCCTAACCGAGCAGCAAGGTCACTTGCAGCAGTTGGGCTACATCTTAGCCACGCTTCTCCTGCTGGCCCTTATTGTGCTGGCCATCATCCTCCTCACTTGCCGATGGAAAGCCAGAGGTTAGCAGATTTCTTTTAATCTTGAGAATTTTTTGAGCTGCTATGCTATGCATTTACATGTTGATGTTGGCCTACACCTGACCTCAGGTTTGGAGTATGATCCATCTACTGCCATCAAACCACAGTTGCCTATTGTGAAATACATGTGAGTACCTGAAGCTAAAATCTGAATCAGACAATATCAATGGTACATCAAAAACTCCAAAATGTTACAAACCAATTTGAGCTTCTCTTGTAGGGGACAAGTAACTGCAGGCAAAGACACTGAGAATGGTGGCCCAGAGGTAAAGACTTGTAACCATGAGGAGACAAAGCGTGGTGAGTTCACCTAACAGTTATTCTGGCCAAGAGAACAACCCCAATGTCAAATAAAACTGTACGACTTGCTTTTTCCTCTTTTAGATTTCAAAAACAATCTTTTGAAAGAGGCAGAGATGTCTAAATTATGCTCTCCAAAGGTCATTGACTTGGACAGAGGTAAAAGAATTACTCCATCTTCTTTAAGCATCTTTGAGAACAAGCAGAAGTAACACTCTTTTCAGTCTATTTTCACTATTACACATCTGTGGTCATAAGCAATTGTTATGTTTCCCTGTATTTAGTTTCTTTGATTTTTAGCAGTTGTTGAATTCTGACATTCATATGTATGTTTAGGGTAGGAGGGAGGTTACAAAAAAATCTGCAATCTAGATTTTAGTAGGTTAATGGAAGTTTTAATCTCATGCCTTAATATGAAACCTCTTAGAAATAAGCAACCATGGTTGGACTGTGTTAAAATATTCTGCTGTATCACTTAAGAAGAGGGTTAGTTCACAAAATGCATGAAACAATAAAGCAATTGTTTTAGCAGTTAGCAGTGAGCACCTAAGCAATGCGTTTAGAGCCTTCCGTTAAAGCCTTAATTTTTCTAGGGAGTACAACGATTGCACCCTGAAGCAATGAAAAAAGATCATGTGGTCTAATGATTCCACATTTACCATGCACCAGAATGATGGATGCAGGATAAGAAAAAGAGGTGGATAAAGTGATGTTTGCACTATGACTAATACCTATTGTACAAGCCTGTGGGGGCAGTGGTATGATCTGGGCTTGCTTCAGTTGGTCAGTTCTAAGTTCAGCCACATTATGTGCTAAAAAAATGAGGTCAGCTGACTACCTGAATATACTGAACGTTCTTTGCTGGCACGGAGATACTCTAAGACAAACATGCCAGGATTCATCAAGCTGAATTTGTGAAAGAGTGCTTCATGAACCTTGAAACATCATTGTCACACATGGATTGACCATCACTTAACCCCACTGAGAATCTTTGGATATGCTGGAAAAGATTTTCTCGTCACCTTGGCAGTCCTTTCCCATCATCAATACAAGATCTTGGCAAAACTTTAATGCAGCTTTGGATGGAAATAAATGTTATGACATTGCATTAGCCATCAAAATGAAGACGGAACATTGTGGTATCTTCCCTTATTTGAAGTTTTTGTAGTCCCTGTTAATATATTTGTTCTCAAAGGCCTCTAGTTATTGTGTTTTTGTTTTATTTTCACTTCTCACCACATTGTTTGCAGAGATAGAGAAGTCAACCTGGATGTGAGAGAGAAGATGGCCACTGGCTGGTCCAGAGGCATATTCCAGCAGAGGAATATAAGATGAGGGGATGAAACAAGAATGTGTCAAAAGGAACATGAAGAAGAGGAAAGAAGATCAGAGAGGCATTTGTGTGTCTACATTTCTGTGTGCGTGCTGTTTCAGGTTTGCATAAACTCCTGTTGTGGGGCTTCACTGAAGGGGGGAAGCACAGTCTTGCTTCTGGAACAATGACTTTGTGATGCTGCTACTTTCACAGCTGGCTTATTGTACTATACAATGGACAATACACAATAGGGATAGGTTGCAATTCTAACTCACACCTTCAGTAACCACCTTCACTGCTTTCTGTGTACTTTCTTTGAAGCTCAAGTCATAAATGTATTTTACAGCGTGTACTTGGACTGCTCCATGCAACATATCTTTTCTTTCGTGACACTGTGCACAAGCATTAAGTCATGTGAAAGCAGAAATGCATTCAATAACAAATGAGCTTCAGATTAAACATTCAGATAAAAACAAGAAACACTTAAGTGTATGCTTTGAGTCATGTAACTATGTTTAGCTCTACAGTTAGTTAAGCTTTGTTCTCATTTTATTTTACACTTTTTTTTTTTAATGGTCAGTTTTGGTACTTTATTGAAGCTGTTTACTAATGGCTTATTAAGCTTAATACTGGCATAATAAAACAATCATGTTTCAACTTGGAGTAGAAATCTGAATACTTCTATCAAAGAAGAGGGAAAATCCTGTTTTTCAGCATTTGTAAGACTATGCAAATTCGTAAATGCTGTTTTTACTGTATTTGCTTATATTTAATACATTATTGAGACATATAGCCTATGGATTTCCAGAGTACCTTACATGTAAAGTATGCTGCATTATCTGCTAGTTCTTTTTTAATGATTATAAGACATTTAGCGAAGCTAAAGCTTTAAAAATAACAGTAAATGCTCATTGAGCATTACTCCTGTCTTTTCACTAGTTATCACATATCCACTTTTTGTAGAATCGTTTGATCAGATAGCTTGTGCAGAATATTTATCCTAGCTTCCCTCCCACAGGCCTTAATAACCTCTGCCTTGAGTAAAGCTTCTCTGGAGCTAGCCCTTTCTCTCTCTAACCTTTGTTTAATAGGGATGTGCTTTGGTTTATCCTTCATGACTGATCTCATTTCCTGCTTTTTAATGCTTTCATTGTAATTGCTCTCCTTGCTTTTGTTGGTATTTTGACCAGCTTTGTGGTTGTAGATGTTCAGGAGCGGTGAAGTCATCTGAAACTGCACCAAGTAATTGTACCAATGGCATCAAAGGACACATTAAATGTGCCATTTTTTTTTTTTTTTGACTTGGAATTTCAGGAATGCCACTGAAACTTATTTTGTATCTTCATATGATTTTAAATCATATGCCACATTTCAAAACAATCCCAGTGCAATTAAATGTTAGAGCTGTACACTGTATTCAGGTTCATTTAAGATAAAGAGTGAAAATGTGAGGACTTTGGAAAGACTAAAAGCCTTTTACACAATTTGACACCCAGTTATTATTTGCTTTATTTGCTTAGCTTATCGGTAACTCCCACATAATTAATAATTGATGAGAAAATAGGAGGAAACAAATGGATTGGCTATAAGGTTGCAATCATACTACAGGACTTAGTAATTCTATAAACTGAATTATTTTGGGACTTGACATATGATGTTTCTTTGATTTGCCTGGTTATTCTGTACATGGTTATTATAAATATAAATAATTGGTTGAGTGCAAGAATTAAAGAGCTTATGTTGTGGAAAGCTTCTTGCTTTTTTTTTTAATTAAAGGCTGATATGCAAACTCAGAAAATAGTTTAGCTGCATAAAAGTTTGTTTTAATTTATCATGGGTGTGATTAAATAACTAGGAAACCCCATTAAATATTCAATACTTTATTAAGAAGTATTCCCATATCAGTGTCTAATCTTGTTTTTACTTATCTCTGGAAATGAAAGAGATTTAATTGCAGGTAAACAACAAAAATTAACCTTGATTTATTCAGTAAACAAAAGATATCAACAAAAATGTGTATTCCAACTGAGGAAAAAGTTGGCACGCCCTCCCCCTAATAGCTAGTGTTACCCCCTTTGGCTAAAATAACTGCAGTGAGACACCTCTTGTAGTATCTATCATTTTCTGACATCAGTCTGAAGAAAAGTTAGCCCCACTCCTCAAGAATCCCCAGAATTTTTTAAGATGTGAGATGTTTGAGGGGTTTCTTGCATGTACAGCCCGTTTCAAATCAACCCACAGCATCTCAATGGATTAAGATCTGGGCTTTGACTCGGCCACTCCAGGGCTCTCCATTTCTTCGTTTTCAGCCAGTCCTTGGTGAATTTACTGGTATGTTTTGGCTCATTATTGTGTGCTTTAACATTCTTACTAATTGTCTCACATGTTCCTCAAGCACCCTCTGATACACGGTAGAATTCATGGTGGATTCTATGATGATGAGCTGGCCAGATCCTGTTGCAGCAGAACATTTCCAAACCATGACACTTCCACTTCCATGCTTCACATTTGGAATTTTTTGGAGGTTCTTTTCTTGGAATGCTGTATTTGTTTTGACATGTCCTCAGTTCTGTTGTCCAAATTATTACATTTTAGACTCATCTGTCCAAAGCAAATTATTTCAGAAGTCCTGGTCTTTGTCTACGTTCTCTCTGGCAAACTTCAGTCTGGTCTTGTTTCTCTTACATTTACATTTTACATTTATGGCATTTAGCAGACGCTCTTATCCAGAGCGATTTACACATCCTAATTACAGGGACAGTCCCCCTGGAGCAACTTGGGGTTAAGGGTCTTGCTCAGGAACCCAATGGTGGTAGTGCCAGAGGTTGGATTATATAACCATAGGCAAGTATCCTACCACTAGACCACCAGCACCCCTTCTCTTAGAGAGCAAAGGTTTCCTCCTTGCACACCTCCCATGAAAGTTACAGTTGTGCAGTCTCTTTCTGATTGTAGAGGCATGCACTTTCCCACCAACAGTAGCAAGAGACTGCTGTGGTGTCTTGTGATGGCATTTTAGGGTTTTTGGAGACTTGTGTGCTACACCTGTGTGTGATTTGAGCCATTTATTTGGGAATAAAGGTGGGGGTGTCCTGATTTTTTCCTTACCAGAATTACAGTTTAAAGAAGATTTTGAAAAGTCTTTTCTTCAGTTTTATTTGTTTAGTTATATTACTTGAATCTCCCAGTACTGTTAAAATTGAGATTGAATATCCATATGTCCAAGAATGTTACATAAACACACAGGCTGTCCATAGGATGTCTTAATTTTTGTACATGACTGTACATATGACTATACATGACTGTCCAGCAGCCTACAGCAGTTTACCAATTCACACAGAAGTGATAAGGTGCCTTGTTACTGCAGTCACTAGAAGAGTTACTGAAGTGTAGCTACTGGCTGTGGGAAGCAAATGTATCACTGCGTCAACTTCCACAGGATACAGATGTCCAAAATGTATTTCTTTTTTGAAAGTAAATGCAAGAAATGCAGACTCTTAAGTAAAAAAAAATTTCAAGAATTGAAGTAAAAACATCTCAAATTATTTGAAAATTTTTATTTCAAGTTTGAGTAAATTTTTTTTCAAACAGTATCAAATTATTGGTTATCAATCATTAAAAACAGTCGTCCAAAAGATTTTCACACTGTCAGTGCACCCAAGTCCTCTTTACAAAATTAACAATTTTATTGAATTTACAATTCATTTTGACTTCCACAAGAGTAAATTACATTTGTGGCATTCAGCAGACGCTCTTATCCAAAGCGACTTCCAGTTCCTAATTACAGGGACAGTCCCCCTGGAGAAACTCAGGGTTAAGGGTATTGCTCAGGAACCTCAGGTAGTGCTGGAGGTGGGATTCAAACCCACGACCTCTTGATCCATTGGGCCATAGGTAGGCAAGTACCCTACCACTAGTCCAACACCACTAGACCAACACCACCCCCTGTAGAGAGACACAGACTTCAAACTGTTCGAAGTTTGGATTGTCATGAGATCTACTGGCATTGGCCCACTGGTTAATCAAGTCCAAAGTCAAGAGTATATTCAGGAGGAAGATGTGAAACACCTGACCCATAATACAGGCAACCTAGATGCTCACTTGCAAGCCCACCCACATGCCAGACACACTGAAACAGTAGTCTGTGGAAAAGCAGTCTCAGAGGGCAAATGGACCTTTTAAAAATGTACTATATGGACATTAACAGGTTAAGTTCTCAATCAAAAGCCATCAAATGAATGGATTAAAAGAGTCCAGGCATAAAATGATCCCATACCTCATAATGACTTCTGATATTTTGAAATAGTTATGGGAAGTTTGATACTCTAACCCTATCATCCCAATCATGAAGTTCATCTGCTTCTATGGAATCTGGCTCTGCGTTTCATTTTTTCATTATTTTTTTTTTCCACTCAGGATTCTATGTGGCTGTCATACAGTGTTTACAGTCCTGATGAAGTTAATAGAGGACTTGATATGGAGCTAAATGAATCAACAATCTGTGTGAAAGTAACCAGCAGTTTAAGTTGCACTCGTTGCTGATTAATTGCACATGCAAATTCATTAATTAATTCATGCTGATTTAATTGCACATGCAAAGTGGTCAAGTCTCCATAAAAATGGGCCTCAGGTTACTGTGTGCAACGACTAACAAGGGGACGGACTTACTGTCTGTTTTCTGTATTTCAGCAGAAAAGCTGATAGTGAAAGTGTTCGCAGAGGTCTGAGGATTCGGTGTACAGCAAAACTAAATCACCTCGCCCTCCACTATAATTGGCGCTGCGCTAGTCGCAGACATAGTGTAATTTAGAGCCATTTTAAGGCCTCATGGTGGCAGCACTAGGCTGAGGAACGGCTCAAAAAAAAAAAAATCCTTGCCGTGTTCCCGGCTGATTCTCTGAAGGCTGTGAGCCTTCCCTTCCTGTTCGGCACGCAAGCCGCACAACGAGTCCACACTCAAATCCATCTGACTACATTAGATGCCAGGCTTCCATAATGCCTGCATTTCAGTCTCCAACGACAAAGAGGCGCTTCATTCTTTTCCTTAGGCTCCATGTTTCGCTTCATTAATCTGACGACCTTGATCATTGCACTTGTTCATTGCTATACCTCTAGTGCTGCAGGAGCACTCACTGTTCTCCGGTGATTGCTCCCTCCATATTTTCATGGCGGAGACTAAAATCATTTATCATGTAGACGAGGAGGAAACTCCTTACTTGGTGAAATTGTCAGTTCCTCCCGACAAGGTAACTTTGGCCGATTTAAAAAATGTCCTCAACAATCGCCCGGTCAACAGCTACAAATTCTTCTTCAAATCTATGGATCAAGATTTTGGGTAAGTAGTGTGATCCGCCTACCTTTCTGTTGCTGCATGTCAGCTAATGTTATTCTATGCGTTCTGTCATTATTTGATTTCACTGGAGAACAGGGCGATGTAAGGGAACACTTGTATGCAGCCTGAAAAATGGCACTCGTTATGTCTGCACGCTTTCGAATGAAGCTGTCATCCCGACAGCGACGGCTTCGCAGTGTTGCCTCCTTCCTGCCTCCTGTGCACAATGGCTCCATCACTTTCTTGTAGGGTAGCGATGACCTCAGTGTGCTGTATGTTACGCTTATCGAGAAGATGCATTTGCTGTGAATATGTTCAGCTGCCTTTCATTTCATTATACGGCTCATTATGTGTTCTTTTACAGCGATGACGCAACAATAGCTGGTGCTATTTTGGCCAATAAACGCTTTCATTTTACAATTACATAACAGTGTTTCCTACACCTCCATTATCCTGCGTACACTGATAGTCTATTGTGATGTATCCAACGTTCTAATATGTTACGTCACAGTTCCCCGTCTTCCTATAGGCTACCTGTCATTGTTATGCTTCTGGTTAAAGCCCCGTTAAAGGGCTTCTCAAGTGTTTGTAACGGTGCTTCCCCTTTTGCTACGTAGAATTTGGCCCTATAGAATAACAACACCAGCACGTGTGACCAGCAGCCATATTACATGAATAAAGTAGGCTTACACTTCACACTTCTCCCCAAGCATTGTCCTTGCACGTGTGCACGCTCTTAATTTCTATTTCCCAATCTGACAGCGCTAACTTTCCACATGGTGGGTTTAGGAGACCTCTGCCGTTACACTGCACCCGGTTTCAGTGGCCTGTCATGACAAGTGACGTGTCGATGAGGCAGCTTTGATTTTGTAATGCATGCTCTGTAGCAAGAGTAGGCTGCTGGCGAGCTGGAACACTGCAGGCCTGACTGGAAGAGCGGCTGAGCGGGAACAGGAGAGCGAGGGAACGAGCGGCCTGTCATTAAGTTACTCACGGCTGCTCTACCGCAGCCTGCGGCCACTGACGAGGTGCTGGTTACTGCGCATTGACAGCCTCACTGCCTCAAAGCTGCCTCTTCCACTGTTTCTTTTTTTTAGCCATGATTGCTGCCTGAAACCAGTCTAAACCACGCACTGATCACATCGCAACCTAATTTCAAATGAAGTCATGTTGTGTAAACAAATCCTGATTTTTGTGATCTTCACCCATAGTTGATGCTTTTCAACAATAAAACAGAAGAGCAGAATGAGCAATATTATGTACTCAGTTGATTTCGACTGATGCAGAACTGGTTTTCTTTTTGAGCAGCACCTTACACATCGATCAGCCACTTTATTACAACCTCAACATAATGGCACCTGTCAGGGGGTGGGATGTCATGCTCTCACCCCCTTAAGATTCAGTGATTCACATGGGAAGCACAGTCCATTTGGCCCAGTCCCAGAGACTAGCACACATGATCCTAAGGTCAGCATGCTCAATACTAAGTATCAGCCAGACAGGAATTACGCTCCCCAGCAATGAAGTGGTGGAACTATGCTGGAGTGGCTGAGCATGATTGAATACCTTTAGAATGAACCATTCTCTGTCAGTACATGACCCCCATAATGCTTTTGTAGTTGATTGTAGTCAGTTCATTCAACATCTTGAGTAGATATTTAATATGGATTAACAGGTGTTTACAAAGGGGTGTTGGTGGTCTAGTGGTAGGATACTTGCCTTTGGCCCTATGGACCAAGAGGCTGCTCCCACCTCTAGCACTGCCACCATTGGGTTCCTGAGCAAGACCCTCTAGGGGGTTGCTCCAGGGGGACTGTCCCTGTAGTTGGGACATGGAAGTCGCTTTGGATAAAAGCGTCTGCTGAATGCCACAAATGTAAATGTGCGCTTGTGGAAGTCCAAATGAAATGCAAATTGTAAATTCAATAAAATTGTTAATTTTGTAAAGAGGACATGGGGGCACTGTTCCTGTAATTTTGACATGGAAGTCGCTCTGGATAAGAGCATCAGGTTAATAACATACATGTAAATACAAACTTTTGGATATATTGTGAATATTAAAAAAAAAACAACTGAATACTAAAGAGACAAGAGCTGGAAATAACATGAATTAACATGCTATTTATTTGATTGGAACAATATTGTGTAGAACATTTGTGTGTGTTGGCTTTTAGTTGTTTGACAAGCAAAAATTTGCTTAGCAAAAATTTGGCCTCTAGGACATGGTGCAGCATTAAAAATTAAATATTAATGTGATTAATGATACAACACTTAGAATTACTCCCATTTTTAAGAAGAAATTATCATATTAATGAGTACTACAGATAAGGGGCAGTGTTGGCCTAGTGGTTCGGGGCTAGCCTCCAGAATAAGAAGGTCAATGGTTCAAATCCCAGACCAGTATGTTGCCCTAAGGTACCCTTGAGCAAAGTACCATCCCCATCACTGCTCCCTGGGTGCTTTAAATAGCTGCCCCCTGCTGCATGTGTGTATGGGTTGAATGCAGAGGCTGCATTTCATTGTGGTTCACTGTGTGCTGTGCTGTGCTTCACAATGACATGTTTTCACTTCACTTTCCCTACTTAACTTCTACCTCTAAACTTTGCATTGGTGCCTCCTATGCACCGTAGTCTTCTTTGTATTTTTAAGTGTTACTGAGTCACAGCTGGCTCATGATTATATTACTAAAAGTCAGAATATGCTATGTTTGAGTTGTACACAGCTTTTAATGTGTCAAATTTGTTGCCAACAAGTGGAGAAAAGAAAACTGATTGCATTTAGAGTGAAGAGTACACTTCTGAAATGGTTTCTGCAGCAATGTGTAAACATATTTGTGGTAACTGATAATTGTCCATGTTACATTATAAAAAGGCATTATGAAAAAACAGAAGATTCTTCTGTTTGCTAGCAACAAACTGTCAGGTTTAATAGTAGACCTTACTAATTTTACAGTTAACCCTGTACCAACTGTTAACCTGTACCAACTCAGATCTATCTCTAGATACACACATGTTATGGAAACATAACTATATAAATAGCTTTTTTTCATCTTCACAACAGAACTAAGCTGAGAAGTGCATCACTGCATGATGCAAAAAGACTGATGCAAGCTTTTGTCACCTCAAGGCTAAATTATTGTGATGCCTCCCATTAGGATGTTACAGTGGAAGCCTTTAGACACTCCAGAATGCAGCAGCTAGAGTCCTCACTAGATCCAGAAAATTTGATCACATTACTCTGATATTATCTAGATTTTATTGGCTCCTAGACAAATTCTGCATCCCTAAATGGCCATGCTCCCAAGTATTTATGTGAGCTTATCTCCAGTTACAAAACTCCACACTCACTTAGATTGCAAGGTGCTGGCTATTAACTAGTTCCCAGATTTTTAAAAGCTAAAACTGGGGGTAGAGCCTTTTCATTCAAAGGCCCCCATCTCTCCAATCATCTTCCCGCCATTGTCCAGGACTCAGGCACGGTTGCAGTCTTTACGTCTAGGTTAAACACGTACTTGTTTTGTCAGATTTTTAGAAATGAATCTCGGTCACAGAGAATTATAGCAAACTGGGATGTTGGTGCTGCCAGCCCACCACTCTCATATGATCACTCAGGTTTGTTGACGTTGGTGTGGGGGGATGCCAGTAACTCTCATGGGTGCTCTCATGTTTGTAAAATCCTCAGCTTTAGTATTGTCGGATTCTAGGATTGTATCTTTAATTATATGAATTGTCATATCCAAAATGCTCAGATCTGCAATCAGATGGTGCAATATTGCCCAAAGATATCATGTTGCATTATGAATAGCTTATGTCCCAAGTGAACAAACTATTTTTGTTCAAGAGAACTGCTGAGTTTTGAGTATACATGGGCTACAGAGAACCTACTTGAGCACTCCATAATTTTTCTCTCCATAATGTTTGGGTCAAAAACACAATTTAGTGTAAAAAAATGACCAAAGTGCATATTTCAGACTTTCATTTAATGTAATGTGCATACATTTCAGTCCCACTATGTAGAAATAACACCACTGTTCCTGTTTAGTACTTTGTTGCATTTTCATGCATGCAATGACTGCTTGAATTCTGTGATTCATATAAATCACCATGTGCAGAGTATCTTCTTTGGTGATGCTCTGCCAAGTCTCTACTGTCTCTACTTTGACTCGTGATTGTTCCGGGGGGTTGTCCCTTTAGGTTTCTTCTGCAGCAAATGCAAAGCATGCTGCACTAAATTTATATCACTAGACTGACCATATAGAAAATTATACATTTTTTAGATTTGAGAAACTCTCATGTGACAGTATGTTTGGGATCATTATCCTGTTTCAGCATGAGTTTGGAGGCATTTACTGTACTTGAGCAGATAAGATGTTTCCAATCACATTAGATTTAATTGTGCAACTGTTGTCAGCAATTACATCATCAATGAAGTGCCTGTTGTAGCCAAACATGCCTAAGCCATAATACCCTCACCAACTTGTTTAACAGATGAGTTGGTTTGCTTTGGATTTCTGTTCATAAAGTCTGTGGATAGTAGTGACAAAGACACACCTGCCTCCTGAAGACTGTTTGTGATCTGCTGGACATGCGTTTTGGGATTTTTCTTCAACATAGTGAAGGTTCTTCTTCTTCATTAGCAGTGAATGTCATACTTGGCCCATGAGTCCCTTTGTGATTATAGAGCTCACCAGGGCATTCTTTGTTAGTATACTGATACTTTTTATGTACTGAATTTAATAAACTAGAAGAAAAGTATATATAGCATGGCTATTCATTTATTGTTGAATAAAGCTTTTCTTCACATTTTTCTGCACATTTCTCCTCCCTTTGTGTCCAGTAATTCTTCCAGTGCTATCTTGACAGTAACAGGCTCATTGCTGTTTTCACCTGTATGAAACACTGTAATGTACCTGCATTGCAACAGTTTTATCAAACTGTGACAAAACTATTCTCCAGAATAGCCCCTGGGCCTGGGTTTTACTTAATAAAGGAAGAAGACAACATATAAAACCATAACAATAAATTATTACATTGTCAGCTGTGATTGACAGCAGCTGTGAGCACCTACTCTTTTATAGGGTGTGTAACCTGGTTGTCTCAAGGATTACAGAATAATTAAACTGTTCAAAAACTTGTGGTGCTGAATTGGACTTTATCATAAAGATTGTTTGAAAATGTTTTGGACAGGTGTAGGACACACAATAAGATTATGTGAATAGAATAGGTTGTAACAGATGAGTTATTTGTAATAGAAGTTGAGTGACAGACTCTCATCTGAGCTTGTTATTGGTAGTGCACAGTGAGAAAACACTGATTCGGTTAGTGGCCTGGACTGATGAATCATATTTTCTTTGAAATCATAAGGCGAGTCAGGTGTTTTTGTCTTTACCTGGGGAAGAGATTTTACCAGGATTCACTTCTAGAGAATATTCTGCTAGGAAATCTTGTGTCCTGACTAAACGTGCACCTTCAATGCAACTGAATTCCCCAATGCCCTTGATTTCAAGGTTAAAATGCCATGCCAGAGTGAAAAAAAATAATTCTAATTATATAATTATAAAACTATTATATAAAATAAACAAATTTAAGTAACATGACAAAGAGTTCATTCCATCCCATCGATTATATGTGGCATGTGCTAGATGAACCAGTCTGATCCATTGAGACACATGAGGGACTTTCCAGATCTGCTGCTAATGTTTTGGTGCCAGAAACCAGAAGTCCATGCCATAATGGGTCAGAACTGTTATGTTAGCAAAAGGGGGACCTACACAATAAGATGCAGGAGACTTTAATGTTATAGTTACCATAAGATTAAAATGACCTGTATAAAGTTGTTGGCAATGGACAGCAATATAGATATGGACAACCACAGACACTGTAAGTTACAAAACTCTTTGTACTGGTTTTCCATTGAAAATATTTTTTAATGACAGGGTCTATGCAAATAAAGTGTAGATCAAGCATTAAATAATAGTAAATAATTACTTAAAACAGTTAAAAGTAACTAGTTGATATAAGATCACCCTTAGGTTCTCTCACTTGTTCAAAAACATAGCTGAGAGAATGTGCTTAAAGGCATAATTTTGTAAATATAATGATGTAAAAAAAGCCAATCTAAGGAAAGTAGCAGAGGTTGATTGAAGACAGCAATGTGTGCAATGGCTTTATCAAAATTTGAGCACATCATTTACTGGTTGATGGTAAACTAGCTTTTCAGTGCATTACTGTGCATAGCAGGTTTCTGGTAGATGTTTGATTGATTTTTTTCTTTTCTTTACATGATCAGCAGGCAGACAAAAGCTGAAAAACCACCATATCAAATAAAAAAAAAAAAAAAACAATTTTAGAGAGCCTGTAAAGATTGTAGTAACATGGGTTACTATACTATTTTCATTGGGCCTTGCAAACCAGAAAACATTTCTCTCACTGATGTGAATAAGCAAGCAAAAATAAATTGCTGAATATACTCATAATATTGTTATTTAATCATACTGTCATTCTCTCTAAATGCACCTTCCATTCTTAGGCTTTCTGTCCAGGTTCTACATTATTACTCTGAGTGAGCATATAGTGGTCTGATAGTAAGAAGACTAGGCTTGAATGGTTGTAAAACAGTAAAGATGCATCTATAGAGATTTGGGTGTGCTTCTTGGCAGATAAAGGAGACTGAGAGTATGAGAGTTTGCAGGAAACCGGTCTCTATGCACTGTTCCTCACACTTGAAAAGTCTGTGAGGTTTGGCCTCGGGGATGCAGCAGGACATTCAAGGAAAGACTTAGCTACCTCTCCAAAAACATAGTATGGATGGTTAGAGGCAGATGGTTAGAGGCAGTGAGCATTTCTAACTATTGCTTATTTTCTGCATTGTGATAATTCTGGAGGCTGCAATATGCAAATGAGCCTCTAACCAAGCAGTGTTTTGATAGGGTGACCAATCACTACTCCGGTGAGTGTTACTGGTTCTGTGACATATGTAAGGGCTTCAATAGGCAGCTCAGGGCTTCAAGCATTTATCTGTCTACAGTAGGGCTGTCATTGTTTGAATATATTAGTATAATCTAACAACAATCAATTTTTAGTATTAAAAGTGGTGTAAAAATTAAAAAATGTATTCATGACAGCCTTTCTATGATTTCATACTTTACCTGTAAATATAAATAAAATTGTAAGTGTTTAAGAAATGCATTTCAAAGTGTATGTAATCTGAGCAATAGGCTAGATCAAAACATGCAGCCAACCAATCAAGGCAGATGCATCAATAAGGTCAATTTTGATCAATTATTTTTAAATCTATTAAATTTCATTGATCACCAAAGTATTTATTAATATAACACATTTAATAACTATTACTTATTATTCAAATGTTTTGAATTTAGCAATTGTCATTCAGACATGATTTGTAAGACAAATTATGTTCCTGTAGTTTCCAATTTGGTGTAATAATCTGTTATAATCTGTTATCTGTTATGCCTGGAGAAACTTTTGAAAGCAGTTCTTCATGTCATGTTAAAGCATGTTTTTCACTTTATCAATATAATATTTGACAACGCATGTTATCACAAAGCAGCTTTACAAATCTGGGTCTGAGCCCCGAATGAGTGAGCCGAGGGCCACAGATGCAAGGAAAAACTCCCTAAAACAGGAAGAAGAAAACTTGGGCAAAACCAAGACTCAAAATTGGAACCCATCCTCCTCTGGTCAACACTAGATATTAAAGAAGGAAAAGAAAGAGAAAGTGCATTTTTTAAAATTAATCAATTTAGCGATGAGTTCTGGTAAAGTATGAATTATAATAAAAGAGCTCCATTAGAACCTGTAATTGGAAATTCAATGAACTAATAGTGGTGGTTCTGTTTGAGTGGGTGAAGCTTTTGTTAATCTTATTGGCAGCAGCTCATGCAAATGATCTAGTCTGGTGTAGCTGATCTAAAGTTCAGGTGAGAAGAGAAACTGATAATAGTCGGTTTGTCAACTATTGGTGGACTAGCTGGTGTGGAATTTAAGAAACCTTCACGGGAATCGATGGACTTGGCTGGGAGGCCTTTCCTTTCCGGAAATGCATAAACTGTCCACTAATAGTTGGTGGACAGCTATCCATCTCAAACAGAGAGAAAGAGAAATTAGTTCTGTGTGTTCTCAGAGTGAGACACTGGCATCCCCCCAAACCACCATCAACAAACTTGAATTGCTTGAGAGTGGTGGGCTGGCAGCACCAGCAACCCAGTTCACTTTAGTTCTCTGTATCCGTGAACCCTTTTTATCAAGAGGAAGATTCATTACGAAAAGCCTGACTAAACAAGTAGATTATTAGCTTGAACTTAAATACTGAGAGTGTATCTGAGTCCCGGACTGTAGCTCAAAGACTGTTCCAGAGATGGGGGGGCTTTGAATGAAAAGGCTCTTTCCCCTGTTGTTGTTTTTAAAATTCTGGGATCTGTTAGAAGGCCAGCACCTTGCGATCTAAGTGAACGTGAGGGTTCATAACTGGAGATAAGCTCGGAGATATACTCAGGAGTGAGGCTGTTTATGCCTTGGTTTATCACTAGTAAAATTTTATAGTTAATGCAGAATTTCACAGGAAGCCAATGAAGTCTAGATAATATCAGTCTAATGTGATCAGGACTCTAGCTGCTACGTTCTGGACTAACTGGTGTTTATGAAGGCTTTTACTGGAACATCCTGACAGCAAGGCATTACAATAATCTAGTCTTGAGGTGATAAAAGCATGTATTAATAGTTCTGCATCATGTAGGGTGAGTGCACTTCTAAGTTTAGCAATGTTTCTAAGATGAAGAAAAGCTATTTTTGTATTGTTTCCAATGTGTGTATCCAGAGATCAGTCTGAGTCATTTGAGATCTGAGTCAATTGTGACGCCCTGGCTTTTGACAGTGGGTATTGGATTAACTGTAAAATTAGCAAAGTCTAGCATTAAACCTCACAGTTTGTCTTTAACAATTTTAAGACCTAGCAAAAGAAGTTATGTCTTTTCAGAATTTAACATAAAAAAAAATATGAGTGACATCCACTCTTTTCTTTCTCTTATACATTCCTCAGTCTTTTTTCATTTGAGTTTATCATCTGGTTTATCTTCAATATATAATTGTGTGTCATCAGCGAAATAGAAGCTGATTCCATGTCTCTTAACCTATAGAGAGCATGTATAATATGAAAAGTAGGGGACCTACGACAGAGCCTTGTGGGACTTCACAACTGACTTTTGTATGAACTGACATTTCACCATTTACATCTACAAATTGATAGCGGTTGGTCAAGTATGAATTAAACCAGGAAACGGTTGTTCCTGTCATTCCAACCAGGTTTTCTGTTTGGTGAAAAGTAAGATATTGTGGTCGGTGGTGTCAAAGCTAAGGTTAAGAGTGACTAGTAAGGGTGCCAACCCTTTGTCAGATGCTATTAAGACATAATTTACTATTTTCACCAGCTCTGTTGAATTACTGAGACTGAAATTTCTCAGAGATGTTATTCTTATGCAGATATGAACACAACTGCTGGGCCACAGCTTTCTCCAGAATCTTTGATATAAATGGCAAGTTAGAAAGTGGTCGATAATTTGAATGGATCAAGATTAGGTCTCTTAAGTAAAGGCTTAATAACTGCTATTTTTAATGCTTTTGGCACAAAGCCCAGGTTAAGAGTTTACTATTTTTAATAAAGGTTTGATTGTTACTGGCATAACCTCTTTAAATAATCTGTTAGGAAGTGAATCAAGGATGCAAGTAGAGGATTTGGAAGTGAAATAGCTGAGATGCTGAGATGAGGTTGATCTGTAGAACTGGATTAAAGTAGGCTAACCTCTATGTTGGTATTAGATTTTGATCTATATCTATATCTACATCTGTCTCAAGCAGCAGACATGGTCAATTTGGTATTTGGTTTTGGATTTCTTGTATGATTTCGATGATATTGCTAAAGAAATCCAGGTATCTGACTTTACGCTCCTTCATGGTTCTTTATATATGTAGATTTTCTGTTCAATAAAAAAGATAGAATTATTTTTATTGGACTCTATTAATGTGGATAAGTAGGCTGAGTGTAAGTTCCCCCTTTTATAATGTATGAAGCTTTCCTTCTAGGCAGAGTTAAATGATTCTAATTTTGTCAGCCGCCGTTTGTGTTCTAGCACCTTTTGCTTTAGAGCACGTGTTTGATTGGTGTATCATGGAGCAAGCTTTTTTTTTGTCTGATTCATTTACGATTAAACAGTGCTAGGTTATCTAATGTGGAACGAAACACATTCTCTCAACATTTAGTTAGATTATCCAGCTCTATGGATAATCAAACTACTAAATGTTGATAACTCCGAAAGGTTTTCGATAAAACTAAAAGCTGTGGGGGTCGTTGTGTATAGCTAACATGATCACAGGTGATGTACATAAATTATAGCTATTGTGGATCTCATATATGATAAGATGTTGACTGGGGAATAATGGCTGATAATGTAAGGATTAAGTCTAAAGTATGGTTATGGTAATGAGTGGGCCCCATTACATTCTGGATAAAACCCATAGTATTAAGGATAGATGTAAAGGCTAATTTCAACAGTTCTTCTTCTTTCTCAACATGAATATTAAAGTCACCAACAATTATTACTTTATTTTTTATGAACTGCTATGCTTGCTAGAAAATCACCTTTAAGAAGTGGCCTATAGATGGTAATCAGTGAATAGTCTTTTTTGTATTTGGGTTAGATATATTCAGGAAAAGAGTTTAAAAAGAAGAGAAATTTAAACCTGTTATTAACACTAACGTTAACATTAGCTCTATTACATTAAATTTGATCAAGTTTAGACTACATTTCAATATACTCTAGGTTGATTGCTTGCATAGGGACACTGCCAACTATGCAGAAAGACACGCCTCATCTAATACTCTGCAGATTGTGCTGCCCAACCATAAATATATATATCAAACTAAGATCTCCACATCCATCCCCAACCCCCCACCACCAGCACCTCCACAAACACCCCCACCCTCCAAACAACCCTCCAAACACACACACAGGCCCACACACCCCAGCAAACACACATACACATACAACCACCACCACCACCACCATCACCCACGCCAATCACATACAAGACACATCAAGGTCAAAGAAAGACTAGTTAAATATGCCGAGTCAGCCCTCCGGTTGAGCCGCCCAGTGAGGTGGTCTCCTGGGTGTGGAAGAGCACAAGCAGGGATGTGGAAAGACAGGCCTAATTAAACTATTGAAATAGCAGCTGCAACTGGCCCCAGCCAGGCCAGTGAGGGCAATGAAAGCAAAAACTGTCTGCACAGAAATTCTATTTCATAAAATGCAAGCAAAGGTATAAATAATGGCAAGAAACAGTTAACTGGAATGTAATATGCAAAAGCTAATCCATCAATTTTACATGAATAATTAGCTTATATATTTTACTGTTAGAGCAAACTACATGCACAAACAAATTATGTACTAAGTTATTTTGGACCACTTCAGGTGGTCCATTCATCATGAAATTTTATGGATATAATCTTATTGGATCTAAAATTTCAAAACATTTTTGCCCTAGCAGCTATGTTATAAACTTGGAAATGTGATATGTTTTAAATTAAACTTTAGGTTTACATTTGAATGTTGATATTTAGCTACGATAAGATTGGTCAGCTATTGCTTTAATTATACTAAAAAAATCTACTGAATCCAGTGTGGCTATAGTTCTTTGTTTTGTGCTGCTGCATGTTTCGAGAGATTCAGCATTAGAAGAGTAATATGAACCCCACTTATAGCTTAGCATGTATTATTCTTTGCCTCTTTCCCAGTTACTGCCATCACTAGCATTTCTTTGACCTTTCTCAGCCAAAGCTCCCCCTTTCACCCTCACCTTCCTTTCCTCTTTTGGTTGTGTCTTCTGCTGAGGCTCAGAAGTCTCAAGGGAGTTCTGGAGAGAATTTCCACTACAAAGTATGAAAGAGATTTACACAACAATAACCTCACTGAGCCCTCTTTCATCTGACACACACACAAACACAAACTTATCTTTAACACACACAAAGAGGAAAGAGAAACACACAACTCTGCCATGTTGTGATGTATTGTTTTTGTCTGTTTCACTCAGGGTGGTTAAGGAAGAAATCTCAGATGACAATGCCAAATTGCCTTGCTTCAATGGCAGAGTGGTGTCATGGGTAAGCTGAAATTTTCATTGTTTTATCAACAGTCTCTAAGCCATACACTAACCAAGTTGTGTGGTTTGGTATAAAATGTTTGCAATATCTGGCAGTATGAAAAAATTTCAGTGGTAAATGTTCCTGTTTCTCAAATATTGAATAAGATGGCAAGTAAATCCCAAGCACAATATTTGATTGATTTAAAATTAAATTTCTAGAATATAAACAAAAAAAATTAAAATCATTTTGAGATGAAATGGTTCATGGTAATGAACCTTTGGGAGGGACTTGAATCTTCAATGCATTGATATATAACATTATAATACTGTATAATGGTTACATAGTGAAACACTGGAAAGAAATGCATGGATCTTCCCACCATGAACTGATTTAAACAAATGTATTAGGCCAAACATTGCCTTATCTTATCTCATCTTGAAAATCTCATCTTGCTTCTTGTGAGGCAGCTTTTATAAGCATTAAATACTTTAAATGTCTGGTTCCTGTCGACATTGCTGTGAACAATTCACACTCAGAACTGAACACTTCAAATGTTTCCTTGGTCATTGTTAAACCATCAATCTGGTTCATAATTTTAGAACTAGAGCTAGTGTTTTAGTTTTTCTCCATCCCAGGTGCTAATGCATGAATTGCTTAGATTACTCATCAAAAATATTTGCACCAATGTCTTTGGCCACCACACAAGCCCTTTATTGTGCTGAGGTTTGACAGGAGGTCTGACTGATCAGCTTGGAAAAAAGCCAGACCGTTTCTGCTTGTGTTATTTTATATCTTACAAAGTTTTGTTGCTGTTGTTCTACACAGTACAATATAGGGAGCACAATTTTAATGCATCACACAAGCGTCCTTGACCTTTCAGCCAGCAGCCAGAATAATGGATAGTCGTGCTTTCTAGTTCCGTCCAGTGCAGCAGCACTGCTAGTGTTTTTACTGTACATTACTGCAGCCCTTAAGGCTTACTGCACTATTGATGAGTTTTAGCAGTGTCTGGTGTTTTCTGCTGTATTATAATAGCTTATTGCTAATGCTACATATTATTATTTTTCTCTTTTATTGCACCTGACTTCTATTTACTTTTACACTGCTATTCCTCTTACTTGTCATTAGAACTGGCAAAAGGCCTTTTGCTTACTTTTATGAAATTACTTTTGCTTATAATGTATGGTAGATTTATTTCTCTTTGTGTTTTCTCTCAGCTTGTACTGACAGAGAGCTCGCACACCGATGGGATGTCAGTGTGTACAGACAGCCATGCTGAACTTCCTCCACCCTTAGAGAGAACCGGGGGCATTGGGGACTCCAGACCACCTTCATTTCAGTAAGTGCACAGCATCTACTATATGTTGATTGTAAGAAAGCATTTTTAAAATTTATAAAGCACATATAAAACAACTGCAGAAGGCCAAAGTGCTACATATAATAATAACATTAAAATCAACCTGACACAGACAGATGGTCACTCTGAATGCCTACAAATGACAATATAAAATAAATAAAGTAAATAAATAAAGAAAGTTAGAATTAGAATTCTTATTTATTAGAAATGTAATTAGAAATTATTATTTTCACTTATATATTTAATTTAAACATTTTGCACATTACCAAGGAGAAACCATTTAAGCAGCAGTGAAATGAGAGGCATAATGTGCCATTTTATGTAGATTGAAAAGCAAGCAACCGACATATTTTGACCCACCTGTAGGATGTAACCTTAATTTGAGCTGAAACTCAAGGTATTTTTCTGTCATTCATGTGGATATCTCTTAAAGACTAACAAAGATTTCTGAGCTTGTTGGTTCATCTGGTTGGAATATGAGCATATATCTTTGCTAAGCTGAATCCATTAGTGGGTAGTGAAGAGAGGATATAACTGGTGTGGTATGGGGAGATTTCTTAGTTCCAGTGAGCAGTCCAAGTCCTCTAAACAGAGCATAGAGTTTAAGTTGCTTAGAGTTAACTTAACTTATTCTTTCGTTCATTTTTCATGCTGCTTATCTTGACTTCATTCATTCATTAATTCTAAAATTTTCTCAACAACTTTTCGTGCCGGTAGCTGGGTGAAGAGGTTATCGCAGATCTCCCTTTCACAGGCCATATCTAGTAGCTCCTACCGGGGAAATCCTAGGCCAGCAAAAATATATAGTCTTCCCAGCATGTCTTGGGTCTGGCCGTTGTCTCCTCCCGGTTACTCATTCACTCCAACACCTCCACTAGGAGGCGCCCAGGAGACATCCTAACCACATATCTAAAACAAATTGGCTCCTTTAAACACGGAGGAACAGTGGCTCTACTCTGCCCAATCACCCTAAAGAGGAAACTCATTTATGCCACTTGTATTCACAGTCTTATTCTCACTGCCCAGAGCTCATGATCATAGGTGAGAGTTGGAACAAAGATTGATTGGTAAATTAAGAGCTTTGCCTTTCTGCACATCTCCCTCTTCAATGCAACAGTATGATACTGTGACCAAATAACTGCTATTGATCAATCTCTCACTCCATTTTACCATCATTCATGAACAAAATCCCAAGATACTTATACTCCTCCACTCTTTCCCAATCCATAATCCACCGTTTTGCGGTGGAGGATCATTGCCATGGATTTGGATTTGCAGATCTTGGTGGAGGTCACAGCCTGATGAAGCCAAGATTTAATCTTGAGGCCCCCGCACTTGACACCATCCAGGCCATGACTGCACCTTGAAATCCTCTTCTTGAAAATCACAAAAATAAAAATGTCTAGCACCCTCTAAGAAAGCGCTTGATTTGAAGTGAAGAATATGGACACAACACTCACTCATTTATACAGGGACTAAATGGATCACAAGCACTCCTGGCACTCACACTACCAACAACAGAACCTCTAGGGGTACACGGTCATAAACCTTTTCTGGATCCACAAAGCACATGTATTGTTGATTATCCGGTGTTGACCAAAGGAGGATGGGTTCCCCTTTTGAGTCTTGGCTCCTTCAAAGGTTTCTTCCTCCAGTTTTAATGGGTTTTCTTTGCCTCTGTCGCCCTCAGCTTGGGTCTAGGACTCAGATTATGTAAAGCTGCTTTGTGACAACAACAGCTGTAAAAAGCATTCTATAAATAAAACTTGATTTGACTTGACATGTAGACTGTTCTCATAACGCTTCCAGTATCTGTCCTAGGGTGAAGTATTGGTCCGCTATTACACAGCCAGGGTGGTACCTCTATTGCGCTGCCTGAATTTGAGGTTCGACAATCGGATGGGGTCTCCTTTCCAGCACTCTGTTGTAAGGTTTTCCTGGGAGCCTGAGTAATGGGATACCCTGATAAATGGAGTACACCCTCCATTTAAAAAAAAAATCGGGACCAACACCCCCATTTGAGTCATTTCAGCCATGATAGCCCAACAATGTCCAAAGCCTTCTACATTTCAGGATGTAGATCATCCACTTCCTGTTGCTTTACCACTGAGGAGTTTTTGACTGCCTCAGTAAACTCTGCCAGGGAAATCCAAATCCTCTGGCCCTGCCTTGAACATGGAGGGCATGTTTGTCAGGTTTAGAAGCTCCTCAAAGTAATCCTTAGATTGTCTGACAACCTCAATGATTGAGGTCAGAGCTTCCCCATCCCTGCTTTAAAACAGCCTGGTTGAAGCACAGCCTTTTTGCTTTCCTGACTGCCATTTCTGCAGCCTTTTTCGCATGCTGATAGCCCTCAGCCAATTCCAGAATCCTCAGAGCAATTCAAGCATGGAAAGATTCCTTTTTAACCAGCTTTCCTTACTGATGATGTCCACCACTGGGTCCTTCGGTTGCTGCCACAACAGGCAACAACAGCTGTCCATCTACAGCTCAGAGCAGGCTGTTCGCCAATAAGGCTTTGGATAGGGCTCATTTTAACTCCATGCCCCCAACCTCCTGTAGTGTCTTGGAGAAGTTCTACCGGAGGTGTGAGTTAAAGACCTCCTGGACAGGATCTTCTGCCAGACATTTCCAGTTTACTTCACTTCCCGTTTGGGTTTGCCAGGTCTGTTTGTCAGCCTCCCCCTCCATTTGATCCACCACACCACGGGTGGTGATCAGTTCACAGCTCTGCTCTTTTCTTCACACTAGTGTCCAGAATATATATATATATATATATATATATATATATATATATATATATATAGCTGCAAGTCTGATGACATGACTACCAAGCCTGTCATAGACCATTTGCCTAATGAGCTCTGGTACCACATACACTTATGAGCTTAGGCTATGCATAAAAGTGAGCCCAAATATATCTAGTCCGTAATGCTCACCTTGAGAGTGATGTTCCATAACAAGAAAGTGAACCCCAACCAGCCACCCCTGTGTTATAGCACTAAGCCCCTATTTCTCATCTCACAGAAGTCGAGCCTTTAGAACATTAACTTCTGTATCAGAACACTAACTTACACTTCTTTGCACCACCTCACATTTCACATGCATCACTGCTTCTCACACTGTTTCACACCTGTGTTGCTTCATATTGAATGAATGAATTATTTAATTATTATTATTTTTTATTATTTATTATTTATTATTTAATTATTTAATTACACTGCAATTCTAACAAAATACATGTAATAACATTCTACAGGTATGGCATTGTTTTTATTATGTGAAGAGAAACAGTAATCTAGATGATAGAGAGTGGCACTAACAGGGTCACCCATCCATAGACTGTAGGGCTCATATAAAGAAAAGAATGGGGGGCAAACAATGTGTGGTATCTGTGCCCTGGGCACAAAACTCCAAAAGGGGCTTTCACTGTGAATACGCTACCCTATTACGCAAGAGTGAGGCCAAACATTAAGCATACTATTGATGCTCAAGAGGCTCTTACAAGCACACAGCAACCTAGACAAACCTTAGAGCAGGGTAAGAGTGAGGGAGAGTGAGAGAGTGATGCACTGAATTCACCTAATTCAAAAGTTTACATCATGTCTACATAAATAAAATATTTTACATCACAGGTGTTTTACAAACTCTTTGTTTGTCAAAAACGTCTGGTGAAGTAGTATATTTTATACATGTAGAAGTGATGCTGCACACTTTGGAATCAAGGCATTTTCTTACTGAATGAAAGGGACAGAAACTGCACTTAAATAAATCAATGCTTTGAGTGAAAGCAGGTGTGTTACAGCAGGAAAGTATAAAATGTGCAGGACATCCGAGAAGCACTGAATTAGACTCGGTCCTACTTTCTGCCCTCTTGTGGCAAGTTTCACACATCACCACCTCTATCTTAGTCATTATGATAATGTAACACTATACATGCACATCTTTAAGTTTCAATGAAGGCAGGCCCTCTATTTAATTGGAAAAATCTTGTTACATTCATTGTATTAATTCATTAATTTATTTTTATGCTGATACAAAGCTTTGTTTTGACCAATAATAACTGCTTTTATAATTTTGGTCCTAGAATATTCTAAGCCTAGCAGTGACACTGACATGATAGCGTTTGTGCATGTTTGTGTGTTGTTTTGCTGGATTTTGAAAAACCTCAGTGTCATTGCTGGAATGGGAAGTCTGCCAACAAAAAGAGACAACAGACAACAATGTCCTGTGGAACAACATTCAAGTTACATTGCAGCACAAACTATGGAGTCAGCATTAAATACTGAACAGATAACAGTACAACTTCAGATGAGCTATTGTCTCTCGCTTTACATGTGCATTGTTGTTTTACAAAGTATATCTGTCTAACCAGATTAGTGCAATGCACATTAACTTTCCAATGGAGTTCTAACTACTCTAATAATATCTGCTCCGTGGTGGCCCTATAGGGATGCTGACCATTCATGAGCAGGGTAAGGGTGGACTTATGGAGTCATATGTAAAAACCTATTGGTCAAACTACTTCCATCTATCCATCCTCTATAAAGAAAACACTTCTGTACATTTTCATAGACACTTACAGTTTACTTATGCAAATTCATTTTATTTTTTATATATGATTTATATTTAAAACTAAAATTATGAACAAATATTTGCAGGTAAATGCTGTATTTTATTGCTTTGTCCTGAGGATATGTACTTAATGCAATTAGAAAATAAAAATATATATACAGTATCTCACAAAAGTAAGTACACCCCTCACATTTTTGTAAATATTTTATTATATCTTTTCATGGGACAACACTGAAGGTATGACACTTTAATACAATGTAAAGTAGTCAGTGTGTACAACTTGTATAGTAGTGGAAACTTGCAGTCCCCTCAAAATAACTCAAAACAAACCCATCAATGTCTAAACACCTGGCAACAAAAGTACACCCCTAAGTGAAAAATGTCCACATTGTGCCCAAAGTATCAATATTTTGTGTGGCCACTATTATCTTCCAGCACTGCCTTAACTATTTTAGGCATGGAGTTCACTAGAGCTTCACAGGTTGCCACTGGAATCCTCTTCCACTCCTCCATGACGACATCACAGAGCTGGTGGATGTTAGAGACCTTGCACTCATCCACCTTTGAGGAAGCCCCACAGATGCTCAATAGGGTTTAGGTCTGGAGACATGCTTGGCCAGTCCAGCACCTTTACCCTCAGTTTCTTTAGCGAGGCAGTGGTCACCTTGGAGGTGTGTATTGGGTCGTTATCATGTTGGAATACTGCCCTGCGGCCCAGTTTCCGAAGGGAGGGGATCATGCTCTGCTTCAGTATGTCTCAGTACATGTTGGCATTCATTGTTCCCTCAATTAACTGTAGCTCCTCAGAGCCAGCTGCACTCATACAGCCCCAAACCATAACACTCCCACCACCTTGCTTTACTGTAGGCAAAACACACTTGTCTTTCCACTCCTCACCTGGATGCTGACACACATGCTTTACACCATCTGAACCAAATAAGTTCATCTTGGTCTCATCAGACAACAGGACATGGTTCCAGTAATGCATGTCCTTAGTCTGCTTTTCTTCAGCAAACTGTTTGCAGGCTTTCTTGTGCATCATCTTTAGAAGAGACTTCCTTCTAGGACAACAACCATGCAGAACAATTTGATGCAGTGTGCGGCGTATGGTCTAAGTTGACCCCCCTCCCCTTCAGCCTCTGCAGCAATGCTGGCAGCACTCATACGTCTATTTTCAAAAGACAACCTCTGGACATGATGCTGAGCATGTGCACTCAACTTCTTTGGTCGAGGGGAACCTGTCCTGTTAAACCGCTGCATGGCTTTGGCCACCGTGCAGCAGCTCAGTTTCAGGTTGTTGGCAATCTTCTTATAGCCGAGGCCATCTTATGTAGAGGAACAAATCTTTTTTATCAGATCCTCAGAGAGTTATTTACCATGAGGTTCCATGTTGAACTTCCAGTGACCAGTATGAGAGAGTGTGAGAGCGATAACACCAATTTTTACACACCTGCTCCCCATTTACACCTGAGACCTTGTAACACTAATGAGTCACATGACACTGGGGAGGGAAAATGGCTAATTGGGCACACAGTGGTTTAGATATTAATGGCAGTGTGTTGAGTTATTTTGAGGGGACAGCAAATTTACACTGTTATTCAAGCTGTACACACTGATTACTTTACATTGTATCAAAGTGTCACATCTTCAGTGTTGTCCCATGAAAAGATATAATAAAATATTTACAAAAATGTGAGGGGTGTACTCACTTTTGTGAGATACTGTATATATATTTTAAATCATTGCCTTACATTTTACATTTTTTGCACTTCTCAACATTGAAAAAAAGTACCTTCAAACACCAAATTACAATGGTACAATCCTGGATAGACAGAGACATTTGTTAACCATACAGTGACCCACTTTTCTACCGTGCATAGTAGGTAATGATAGATTGAGGTTCTGTAGGGGCAAATTTTGTGTGTGTGTGTGTGTGCGTGCGTGCGTGTGTGTGTGTGTGTGTGAAATATCTTCACAGCTGGGTGGAGCATCAGCGCTGCAGCTATTTCTCAGTGTCGATAGATTTCTCACCTTGCTCTGGTTTCTTCAAAGCCTGTGGCTAATGGAAATACACTCTCTTCCTTTCTTCCTGGCTCCAGGAGATTGTTTGGGTAGCTGTGTTAAAAGAAAACACATATATATATATATATATATATATTTATTTTAATTTTTATTTTTTCTATTTATGGTATTTGCCATTTTATATATTAAAAACAGTAATTTTTAATTTTCTTCATGGCCTTTTTCAGCATCTTTTTATTCATTGGTGTTAAACAGGCATGTGCCTTATCTGTAAATGAACTTCTGATTGGCAACCCTATATTTTACAGACTGGAAAATCTTAAAGTCTTATATTCAGTTTGAGGGCAGGGCTAAACTGCTGTAGCCTGAATAGGTAAATTTATGTAAATGCATAGTTTTTTGCTAAATAATCCCACATATATCCTGGATAAAGGGGAATGAATGGTACATTTGTACATACTACATCAAACTGAAGAATGAACACAATTAAATTTCTCTGCTATTGTCAGTCTCCTTCTGAAGAAGAGACTCATCTCTCACTTTCTTAGTCAAATAAAAGAAAGGGCTGTTTTAATTCCACTAACAGATCATCTTAACGCAAGTAATCAAGTAATTTCAGTGTGGCTTTTGGGCCCAACTGGTACAAAAACAATTCATTTTAAATCATTATCAACCATTTTGACATTCAGGTCACCTATATATATATATACATAAGCTTATAATTATTCATCCTCTTTATAGCTGCCTTTACTTCCACCTTCCTCATATACTGCACTTCCTGGTTCACTACTTTCACACCATTCAACCTAGCTCTCATTCTCATCAACCCCACAAAGTATTCCTTCCATCCTTCCATAGGCAGCAGTGACCTAGTGGTTAGGGAGTTGGCCACAGGATCAGAAGATTGTGGGTTCAAACCCCTTACCAGTAGGTTGCCCTGAGGTACCCTTGAGCACTGTACTGTCCCTGTTACTGCTCCCTGGGCACTTTCATAGCTGCATGGGTTAAATGCAGAGGTCCAATTTCGTTGTGTATTAAAATACTATGAACAGTTCCATTTGGTGTAATTTCAAGAGAATAAACAGCCCAAACCAACTATTTAAGGTTTGTAAGTCAGATTGCATGGATGAAAACTGAAGCATAATGGTAAAGCGTGGGTTCCTGAACTTTTGTAATGCTTATTTAAAAATGATGCCGTTATATATTTGAAAACATTTAATACCACCCAGTACTATACACCTCTATTCTAGACACAACTGACTTGAGAGAACAGAAAAAGTATCTTTTTATAGAGCGTTTTGTAAGTGATAATGAGGAGTTAATTTCGTTCTATGTCCAGAAGTAACTTATATTTTAGGTCAGATTTCACATACTTCTCTAAACAGATGTGTGTTGTTGGATAATGCAGTAGGAGTGTGTGCTTGTACCACTTGGGACTCATCCTTTTTGTGTGTGTGTGTGTGTGTGCACATGTGTGTGCATTCTTTACAGTGCCAATGCAGTGAGCAGCAGAGATGGCCTAGACACAGAAGTAAGTGAGTCCTTACACAGCCACCAGCGAGAGAGAGAACGAGAAAGGACCCGGCGGAGAAGAGAAGAACGTGAGTACTACCAACAAAAAAAGACTCCACTCTAATGCAGACCAGCATTTTAAAATATATGACTTTAAAATATGACTGCCAAAGCCATGTTCTAAGGCATTTTGAAATATTTAGATATGTATAAGATAGATAAACATAAATACTTAGACTTTTAATAAGCCGTTATTTTCTCATTGGTATAAACCCTCCACTTAAAAAATGGTCCATCTACCTAATTAAATTTACATAATTTTCCCTTAAACATAAATGTAGTTGTTTGTTGGGATATGTTTGGTGTGGGATATTTCTTTATTAAGAAATGTTCACATATCGATGTCTAACCTTGTTTTTATTCATCTCTGAAAAAGGAAGTGATTTAATTACAGGTAAACAACAAAAATTAAATTGATTTGTTAATTAAATGGAAAGATATCAACAAAAATGTACACAATGAGACGTTTCTTGTAGCATCTACCAGTCTCTGACATCAGTCTGAGGAAAGTTTGATCCATTGCTGTTGATGTTTGAGGGGTTTCTTGCATGTACAGTCCATTTCAAGTCACCCCACAGCATCTCAAAGGGATTAAGATCTTTTTATTAATATATTTTAGCATCTTGTGGTCTGCTCTCAGGGTGAACTTGCTTGGACGGCCAGACCTGGGCATTTTGGCAGTTGTTTTGGCAAGTTCTCCACTTAAAGACTATTTTCCAGACAGTGGAATGGCTGACTGCAAATTCTTTTGAGATCTTTTAAATTCCCTTACCAGACTTATAAACTGCTTCAATCTTCTTTCTGAAGGCCACAGACAGCTCTTTTGATCTCATCATGTTGTTCATTGTAAGACATCAACAGTCAGGAGCACAACAAACTAAATGTCTGAGGTTTAAATCAGGCAAACCTCCTTCAAATATATATATATATATATATATATATATATGGTGTAGCACATCAGGTGCACATGATTAGAACATTGTTACTCAGCATATATATATATATAATGGTCAAGCAAGGACCATTGCACAAAATGTCTGGAGTCCTCTTCCTGAAGTTTTAATTGCACAGTGGTGCAGCGGTGGTTCGGGAGTTGTCCCCGCATCGGAAGATTGTGGGTTTGATTCCCTCACAAGTAGGTTGCCCTGAGGTACCCTTGAGCAAGGTACTGTCCCCGTCACTGCTCCCCGGGTGCAATGTTTGAGTGTGCATGGGTTAAACGCAGAGCTCCAATTTTGTTGTGGTTCACTGTCTGCTGTGCTGTGACCTTGCAATGAAAAGGGTTGTCACTTTCATTCAGGTAGTTACATTAATTGCTGTACAATGAAGAGCTAGAAAATGAGTCTATATCATTTGGAAAACTAAGTCTTCATCTACAGATCTGTATGATCATGCAGTATGTTCTTCTCTGGTCTCTGTGTATGCAGTATGTTCTTCTCTGGTCTTCTCTGGTCTCTATTTACTGTTTCCAGCCTTTTCCGATTGCTGTGTGGACATGTTGCTAGCTCCAGCCACTGCTGTTGTCACTGACCATTCAGAAACACTGTATTCACCTGGCCTCATGCTGTTATGGCTCCCACCCACATCAATGGGCACTCTCTGAGCTCATCTCGTATACTAGAACAGACAACTCTAACTGAGTCTAGTCAAGTTAGTTTTAAAAGCTTTTTTTTGGTTGATTCGATCTAGAAGTCAGTCAACTCTGACAGTTAACTAGCTGGTCTGGAGTTCAGGAAACTCTCACAGTATTTGATGGATTTGGCTCAGAACCATTTATCCATTTAAGGATTTGTAAATCAATAGTAGAATTTTATAGTCGATGCAGTATTTGACTGGAAGTCTCAATAATATCATACTAAATATCATTTTCAAAAATCTAGTCTTGAGGGGACAGAGTGTGCTTCTTAGTTTAGCAACATTTCTAAAATGAAGAAAAGATATTTTAGTAATGTTTCCAATATATGTATTTAGAGGTGGACCTGTGTCGGTTGTCATAACCAGGCTTTTTACAGTTGGTAAAGGGTTAACTGTAAAATTTGCAAGGTCTAGATTTAAACCTGACAGTCTAGCAGTTCATAATTTAGTATGATAAAATTGAGTGACATCCACTTTACCTTACGCAACCTTCCGTATTTTTTCATTTAAGTTAATCATCTGGTTTTGCTGAAATATATAACTGTATCACATAGAGTAACTGGCATAACAGTGGAAGCTGATTCCATGTAGAACAGAGCCGTGCAGAATTCAGTAATGATGGCTGATGACTGATAGCGGCTGGTCAAATATGAGTTAAACCAAGAAAGGGCTATTCCTATTATTCCAACCAGGTTTTCATGGTGTCAAGCGCTGCACTAGGGTTGATGGGGACCCTTTCTCAGATGCCATTACTTATTACTTAACTATGAATTACTCCATCTGTCATTTTCAAAATATTGTCCATGTTGAATGAATAACTACTTTTTTTGAAGCTTCCACATCAGAGATACAAAGTCTGGCTTTTACAGCAGCAAAATGTAAACATGCTTACACAAAGACATCACAGACCTACATACACACAGGATTTCTCATCCTCACTAATGATCTCACTGCACATATATCTCACGCTCTCCCTTTGTTTCTCTACCTCCCTCCCTCCCTCACCTTACAGTAATTTATCTGTGTTTGTGACAGCAGTGCTGGTCTCACCCCTGAACCCCATTAGATCCCAGCGATCATTTATCAGTGGGGCTTAATTAGACTTAAGAATTAGGCTCTGCTTGGGGGATTAATGGAAGGGAATGTAGAGACAAAACACATAAAGACAAAAACAGTTACAGTCACACATGATCATAAAAAAAAAAGAAGAAAGAAAAGCAAAGAAGTGGGTCACATGATAACAGTAGCCATTCATCATTTTCATTACAACCAGTACTAAAGTAATTTCCTTTACTTAATGTTATCTATATCTAATTTTTTTTAAACTTTTTTTTCTGACTTTAAATCTCTGTAGTCTTTAAATGCAAAACAGACACGTAACCGTAACAGCCGATGCTCCATATTTCAGTTTTGGTATTAGTGTTGAAACCGTTAAGACAGCAGGTTTAGTGCGAGTTGTCTTCCACATCCATTACTTGGCTAACCTTGCTCAAAGGTCCTTTGTTTTTGTTGGTCTGCCTCAATTTTGGCTTTAATATCACAGTGAACAAAACAAATCCAGATGTGTCCAAAACTCCACCACCATATTAAACTGTATTTCCAAAAGGTACTTCACCGATGGAGTACATTAGTTAGATTAGTACAAGTGGTTGGGTCATTACTGTGTGTTATGTAAATGGATAGCATATTTGTGTGTGTGTGTGTGTGTGTGTGTGTGTATGTGTGTGTGTGGTTTTGGATACAGCCATTGTGTGGTAGAAGGGGGCGGGACTCAGAGTGCAGCTCCTGCACAAGAGTCTGTTGGTTGTACCGCACGACAGTTGTGCTCGTGCTCTGTGGCTCAAGCTCGTTTGGCTCTGACTGAGGTAAGAGTAGCTCCTGAATATGAAAGATTCATAATGCGAATTCATATGTAAAACCTCGCTAGAGAATGGTGTAATACATTTTTTTTTCTTTTTTGCAAAGAGGTTTGAAGTAGTAGAATTTGTTTTTAGGTGTTGGTGTTTGTAAGGAAGTATTTTAAGGATGTAAGACATGATTTGCGTTCTGCTGCTGGATGAAAAGAGGTGTACATGTGCACATTCTTTTATTATTGGTTTCGCTTTAGAACCACATGCTACAAAGCTCTAACTCTCTGACGTTAATTCATTGTCTATTTGAATTCACTCATTCTGAGACAGGGCTATCTTTATTCATCCTGCAATACGCCTTTATTTCTGCTTAAGGCAACCAGATATGGATAGATTGGAACATACGATCTGAGAGAGTAGTTTCTCCACCCTCGATATATTGCTGTTTTAATAGAAATATACACAAATATCTGCAATATTGCTTTTTGGTTGTATTTCTTTATTTGTAACATTCTTCAGTAATAAATTGCCAGAAGTCTGAATGAGAATCAAATTTATTTGAGGTATAAATGGAGGTCAGATTGTGAATCATGCATGTCTCACTGAAAAACCAATTGTAGAATGTAGGTAGGCCTTGAAGGGATCTTTTTTATTCTGAAAATCCCAAAAAGTTGTAATACAGAAAGAATGAATTGATTTTTTCTCTGAATCCACTATCCCTGAATGCCTACCCTCTGCTGCCCACCTGCTCATCTGTTCTTACTCTTGTTTATGTCCTTTGCCCATTTCACTCCCTTTCTCTTATTACTTTTTAACAATCAGACCATAATGCTCTCTTTCTTACCACAAGCCATCAATCGAACTTGACAGCCAAAAACTGGAGATCAAACCCTGCATCTGTGTTGTGCAGTTTTAAGGGCCATAAAGGTAGAAAAACAGTGGGAGAGAAACTATCTATCAAAGGCAAGGCATGATGGCCATATCAACTGTGCTGGATTGTTTCGGCTTTCCCCAGAAAGCCCACACCCACCTGAGCTACCTGAAATGCCTTCGCCTCAGTCGGGCCTTCCAACCAATCCGCTGCCACCCTGAGGTCTATCCACGACCAAAGCAATGTATGTTGTCTATGCTTTCATGTCTTCTTTAGGGATGGGTGATATGGTGAAATCAAAATGTAACATTTGCACCAAAAAAGAGCAAGAATTCACATATACTTTACATAATCCAATTAACCCGAACTAACTGAACATGCAATCGGTCAGTGTTCTTTAATACTCATAATGTCCAAAATATTTAAGTATATTGTGACAAACTGCAACTGCAAGTTTGATCTATTTTTTTTGCCATAGGAATAATAAAATGCCCCCTTTTCTCCGATCACTCAGTAGGATGTTAACTAACGTGGATGTCCATTAGCAGACAAAAGAATTGTGAGCAGTTTCACATAAGCATGTTAAGCTGTCCAGTGACACTGTGTAAGAGGTAGATCAAAAAGATACTTTTATTAACTTCATGTATCTCAAGGGAAGCTTTCACACTCGCAGTATCTGGATACTTGTAATCAGGGTAGATAAAAAAAAAAAAAGTATGTCTAACCCTGTGTTTTATGTGTGGTTACCCTCAGTTCCACGTGTGAATGGCCACGCCAAAGTTGAGCGAGGCATTAGAGACGCAGCTATGGTCTGTGATAGCACTTCCATGATGAGCAGCGAGCTAGAGTCCAGCTCCTTTATCGACAGTGAAGAAGATGAGAACACCAGCAGGTAAGTGTTTTAATTAATACAAAAGCTCTTGCAATTTATGAGAGTTAACAAACTTTTACCTCTCTAATAACTGAAACTCTTTCGATGCCCATCTGCCTCTGTGTGGTCTTTCTCAGACTGAGCAGTTCCACAGAGCAGAGCTCCTCTTCTCATTTAATGAGGAGACACAAGCGCAGACGCAGACGACATAAAGTGCCAAAGATTGACCGCGTAAGACTGCAAACATCTTCTTTAGGAATGCACAGATATGCTATTTAGAAACTGATCCGACAAACAGACACATTGATCTGTTTAATAGAAGTAACAGTAATAGTTAATGTTTACATTTTAAAACAAGTGCACATCGTAATCTAAATACAAATTACAATATAGACTTTACAAAGCAAAATCATTAAAAACAGTTTAGGACATACTTATCCAGAGAATGTTACAAAGAAAGTGAGCATGTTTAAAGTCTCGCCCAGTTGTTAATTCATTTTTGTTTTCCTACCTAAATGGGGATTAAGATTTATTGAGATTTATTGTGTTGGGAGTAGTCTTTTTATACAAGTCAGTGAACGATTAATCATGAAGCTTTGTACAAAATGCCTTCAGTAAAAATGGAACAAATAAAAAAAGTTCACTCACTCACTCTCACTCTCACTCTCACTCACACTCACTCACTCACTCATTCACTCATTATCTTAAACACTTATCTTGAGCGAGTAATGGAAATCTTGTTTTTCTATATACAGTCATCCTCATTCAGCAGTATCACAGATTCAACTATGAGCCTCAACATAATTACAGTTACACTCAATATGGGTAAGTTCCATGCATATGCAAATATTTAGAAAACTTAAATAGGCATTAAGTAGATCACTGCATGCTCTGCATTATAAATCCACAGAGCCAGTTCATTACAAAGCAATTGTTGTTTGTGATGGTTTCCCTTACTGCAGAGAAGTACAACTTTTTGGGCATCAGTATCGTGGGCCAGAGCAATGACCGTGGAGATGGTGGAATCTACATCGGCTCCATCATGAAAGGAGGAGCAGTAGCAGCCGATGGGCGGATAGAGCCAGGGGACATGCTCCTGCAGGTGACACCCTTCTGTCTTTAATGCATGGTACAGAAAGGTTTCCCGGACACTTAGTATAGTGTATGAAAATTGTGCCCTTGAAAATGAATAGACTGTGGGCATCACTAACTCATTACACCATGCTTTCCTATGTATGCACTCATTTTAGTTTCTATCTTTCATAAATGTAAATCTCACCTATTCCCGAAAACTAGATCTTAAGATTAATAACAGCTTAATGTTATTTGGCACAGGACACTGTGAGCTGTGGTTCCTTGTTTGGCTCAGATCTGTTATTGTGAAGTTTTATTATTCCTTTTACATTGCCATTTATAAATGCATTTATAAGCTTTTAGCTTTTATAAATGCACTTGTGTGTTCCCGATCCATTTTATAACAGCAAAAGCAATCATGTAGTCTAAATGCATGATTAAGAATGAAGAACACCAAACTTTCACGCTCTCTTCCACAACCCTTATTCACAAAGCTGCTTACAATAAAGTTAATAATGCTGCTGACCCAGCAGAAGCCGGAGTGTCACATTTAAGCAATTAATCTCTGCAGGAACATTGGGCTTTAACCCTTAAGATAAATTGCAGAATAAAACAGGGAGTTTGGGGGATGCTGTTTGTCCTGTGGTTCTTGCCTTGTAGCTCTTTAGCCTTAGCAGATGTCTCCAAACACAACCCCGGCTATCAAATGCCTCCTGCAGTTTGTTAATCCTGGCTGAATGGCAAACTGGAGGAATCCTGGCTGAATGGCAGGATGGCGGTAACAGCAGTATGAATAGTGTACATTTTTAAAGACTTTAATTTTTGAGTTGTCAGGGCAACTATAGTTTTTTTATGGGTTTGATCCCAGGTGACACCATAACCATTTGTTGCCTGGATTTCAAGCACAACTGATCTCACTTTCTCTGGGTGGATAGGATAGCATCCCTCACACCATTCATGGTGTTGCTAGCCAATGCAGGAGTCAGTTAGCTGCCATGACAGAGTCAATAGCATTTTCCCAAAGCCTATGAGTTGTTCAGTTTGAAAAAGCGACAATGGGATTTCACATATCTCCGAGGAAGTTCATACTATTCCTTTCCATCCCAGTTTGGTAGCACTACGTGATAAGAGAAGGCCAAACTTAAGGCTGTGCAAAAATGAAAATATCTACCTTAACAAATTGCAGTCACAATATTTTTCTTAGTGTTTCATGATATTGCCAGCTATCAGAAAGTGTCATCTCCATTCAGACTTATCCGAGATTAGAAAAAAGTCATGACATATCACGTATCATAAAAATGTCTTGATATAAGATTAAATAAAATTTTGAAACTTTTTATTTCATCCAATGAGTTGAATGGAATTTGGGGCACATGTGCAAATGTACTAAAATAATAGTTATCAAATGAATGGTGGGGCAGGTTTTTCCTCACCTTTCACTCTGTGAGTGCTGGGTGGGCTCCAGCTACCCGTTACCCTTATCAGGACAAGGAGTTAGGAAAGTGAGTGACTGAGTGAGCGAGAGTTTTATGGTGTATATACACCAGTTTTTTGTTATTAGGCTGAAATACATGTTTATAAAATTTCCTGACAAACTTTTTGCATGCCTGTAAATGTGTGCTTCTGATAGTTGATTAGCATGGCTGTTTTTCTGACATGCAGGTGAATGATGTTAACTTTGAGAATATGAGCAATGACGATGCTGTCAGGATCCTCAGGGAGATTGTCTCAAAGACTGGGTAATTACAGAAAGCTGTGTTAAAACAGTACCAGATTTGTTACATTTAGCTGTCTTTTCATGTTAACTGTGAACTGGTTAAATGTGTACCTCTCTTCCTCCAGCCCAATTAGTCTCACTGTGGCCAAATGCTGGGACCCTTCCCCTCGCAGCTATTTTACCATACCCAGAGGTCAGCACCCAGGAACAAACATACCTGCACTCGCTGACACACATATATACTCATTTACATGCTATCTTATGTTCACATTTTTAAGAATGTTGCAAAGAAACACTATGTAGTAAATGCTTGAGTGAAATAATTCCGGATAAATTTACATTTACATTTACGCCATTTAGCAGACGCTCTTATCCAGAGCGACTTACATGTCCTAATTACAGGGACAGTCCCCCTGGAGCAACTCAGGGTTAAGGGTCTTGCTCAGGGACCCAATGGTGGTAGTGCTAGAGGTGGGATTCGAACCGGGGACCTCTTGATCCAGAGGTCAGATATCGACATGCTACAGTGCAAGTGTAAATGATTTCTTGATTAAAACACAACCGAGTAACAAAACATTTTCATCTCAGTTAAACTTCCTCAAACCAAGTGGTCCTTTTATCAAAGTATAAACAGACCCTCTTCCAGAACACTTTTCTGAAAATTAGACCTTTCTGTCCAACAGCAGAAGCCCTTAAGACAGACTGCTTGAATAAATCCAGCTGAATACGTCCATGATTGTTCTATAATTAACTATTTCTATTAAAGCATTTCTAATATGAAAAGATGGCATAGTAATAACAGATAATTTTGATGGAATTACCTTTTTTATATTTTAAGGATTAAGCCAAATGTACCACATATACAACAGGCTTCAAATGTATTGCTTGTAGTTATATGCAATGATAGATTTAATGTTTTGTATTCAAACTGCAAACCTCTTGTGTTCCCATTGTTAACAGCTGAACCTGTACGTCCAATTGATCCTGCAGCCTGGATATCTCACACTACTGCACTGACGGGAACATACCCACAGTATGGTATGCTGCATTCATCTACTTAGAGAATCACTGCTCGTTTGATCTTTTTTCCCCAATATATTTTAAGTACAACTTTCACCCAGAATGAACGTCTTTGTGTTTCTCAGAGTTTGATGATCTTCCACTAATGGTTGGGAAGACGAACATGGCCACTATTGTGAAGGTGATGCAGCTCCCGGACTCAGGGTTAGAAATAAGGGACAGGATGTGGCTAAAGATTACTATTGCTAATGCTGTTATAGGTAAGAAAGCATACTGTAAATATTGTGAATATTTATTTTCTGTGAATTCCTGTTCAAATATAATTGACTTTTGTTACTGTCTCATTGAACTTTTAGGCGCTGATGTTGTGGACTGGTTGTATTCACGGGTTGAAGGCTTCAAGGACCGTCGGGATGCCAGAAAATATGCCAGCAGTATGCTGAAGCATGGGTACCTGAGACACACTGTCAACAAGATCACATTTTCTGAACAGTGCTACTATGCATTTGGAGACCTCTGCCAAAGTACGCAAAGATCTGGTTAACTCTAAAACTAACTCTTGCATAGAGTTCAAATTGTAATTTTGTTTTAGAAACGTGACTTAAATATGTGTTCACAGAGTAAGAAATTATATTATTAACATTAATTGAACAGGATATAGATATATTGCCAGTCATATATTATATTGCTCTGTCCAGTTCAAAAATATTTTATACTCTCCACAGACATGGCTTCAATGAACTTGAATGAAGGTTCAAGTGGTGGGTCAGAACAGGACACCCTGACTCCTCTCCCTCCATCCTCCAACCCTTGGCCAATGGGGGGTCAGCCCTTCCCCTACCCACCCAACTCCTCAGTGCCTGCAGGCTTTCCACCAGGCTACTCTGACCCCTGCTACAGCTTCCACGGCGGCAGTGCCGGGAGCCAGCACAGTGAGAGTGAGTAAAGTTCATGTGTTCACCCTGCAAGTGTTCATTCCTACTGACAAGCTGAGCACTTCAGGGAATAGGTTCATGATTTATCAAGTTACACAATTCTCCACTTTTTCCCCAAATATAATTTTGGAATACATGCTTTAGACATGCATGACTATGACATGAGCTTAACTTTAACTGAGTTAACGACATGAGCTTAACTTTAACTGAGTTAACTCACTCCATTGTGTATATATACACAATATACTATATATAGAGTTTGTTTCTGTGAAGGGAGATTCCTGAATATGTACAAATTAACATACAATTCCCTCAAACTGCTTGTTGGGTTATTTTGAATAGACTTGCTGGTGTGTTTCTAGCACTGCATGACAGTGTAAAATGCATAAATTGTTAAAAAATAATTCACATTAGTAACATTGCAAGCAGACATCTTAAAGACTGAATTTTTTCTTTACTTTTCTACATATCCTTGTTAATTTTAATAGGTCAAAGCATGTCTGCTTAAGTTCAAATAAAAAAAGTTTGGGCAAGTGTGTTCTGACTTTTGCTTACTGGGAACTTACCGTTCTCTTAATTTTCCTTTCTTAGTACCGTTTAATTTCTCATATTAAGACAGGGCGTTTGTTTAGGAAATGAGATTTCCAACAATGATAGTTTTAAACATTTTGCATCATTTTTAATTACCACAAGCAACAATGCTTTTGTCTCTTCAGACTGATGACAACTTGTACTTTTTTAGCATTAAACAAAAATTACCTATGCATATCTGGTTCTACGCATACGATCACTGTTATCATCAAAGAAACACCTCTGCTGTTTATATTCTGAAATACTCCAAAGAAATCCATCAGAACATTGTTCCATCATTTCATAAGCACCACCATTGCCACTAAACTTTATTTTGATTGTGTTTTTCAAACACTCAAGACACTTTTCTCATTCCCTCCATTATGTTTGTGCTTGAATCATTCCATTAGTAGAATTGACAACACTTCACTTTGTGATAGTGTTGTTTTGATCAGGAACAGAGAAAGTGTGTTATGGTTTATGAGAGAGCAGCTGGTACTGTAACTAGGTATGAGCCTTATTGATAGTAATAAATAATGAAGGGCTGGAATGGAAGAAGTGGACTTGGAATAGTCTGAATTTAAATGTAGCTGTCTTGACTCATTGCGTTAGATTATCAGATGTTTCATTTATGCTGTAAAAAATATGAATGTTAACAGTAGCTGCATTCGCATAATTTGCTCTCAAAAACATTAAAGCACAATATCTTGTGAAATTTCACATCGCCTTAATCCAATCAAGGCGGTATGGAGGTGCAGTGGGTAGTGCGGTCACCTCACATTGAGAAGGTCCTGGGTTTGATTCCCTGGTGGGGCATTTTCTCCCTGTGCCTGGATGAGCTTCCTTCCACTGTCCAAATACATGCATGTCAGAAGAATCGGAGATGCTAACTTGCCCCCTAGGTGTGAGTGTGTTTGTCTGTGTGTCTGTGATCAACTGGTGACCTCTCCAGGGTCACCACCTTTCACCCATTGGGAGCTGGGATAAGCTCTAGCACCGCCCACAACCCTCAGAAAATGAGTGAAAGTGAGCGTGAGTGAATAATTAAATCACAGCTGCCAATAAAATCATGTGGATCTAGCATCATTATATTATTGCTTCTAAGTGATTATCAACCCTAATCAGAATCAGGAATTATTGATTGATGGCAAAGCCTGGTTTATTTGAGTGAACAAGCAAACTGTTGCCCAATTAGGCAATTTGTTTAAAAAAAAGCTGAATTTAGAGGTTGCAAGAGAGATGTGCTTTGTAGATAGGGCCACTATGTAACTTTGCTGTTCCCTCTGTTTCTGCTGGGCAATGGCAGCCTGATGGAGGAGGTAGTCCCATCGCTGGGGTGTCCGGTAAGGCAGGCTCCCTTCCTCTCTTAACCTTCTTCCTTCTACTCGCTCTCATGCTCTCCCTCATGTGCCCATGCTTCTCACGTGACAAGCTCATCTTACATCTCTAAGCCTCTGAGCATTTTTTGCTGCTGTTCAGTTTAGGTCAAAATCAGTGCTGTATCGAAGATTATGGAATGCATTCTAACAAGAAATTAATAATGCATAAAATACAGAGGTGAAACTTAGGTTCTCTAAAAATCATCTAGAACAGAGGTGTGTACATTTTGAGAAGTCAGGTTTTTGATTAAAGGAGAACATTGTCATTTTCACATTTTCAAAAGGTCGTTTTCACAAACATTCAGTTGCAGATATGCTTTGCCATGTTTTCAGTGCTTCTTTAGTTTACATAATCAGATTTTCTAGCCTCTAAGCATGGTCATCTAGCATAATGTCATGCAGTCATTGAATATGTATTCAGCCAAAACAATATAATTCCCTATAACAATGGTCCTTATTGGTTTTATATATATATATATATATATATATATATATATATATATATATATTCATGTGACTGTATGAGTCTCCTTGATGTCAAAACTGCTTTAAACTACTTTTGGAGCATGGGTTCCCTTCTATGTTTACTAATTATTTATACAGCTGATCAAAATAAGAATTCATTCAGACCGAATCTCAAACTAATCAGCAGAGTGTAATTTTATTTTATTTTATTTTTTTTTACATAGTGATGGCTTAATACACATACACACACACACACACACACACACAGCAGTTCTCAGCTGCTTGCTACCCTAGTTTGGTGATCTGCTTTTGGAACACCTATGAAACTTGGTGATTAACTGATATGTGAACATCCCAAACATATCATTCGCTTGTTGAACGGGACAAAATTGATTGGCCAGTGTGATTGTTTGGGTTAAGTATGTCCATGTCTGTAAAAGGATTCATTTGCGGTAAATACATATGGCACATACCTTTTTAGCATTGTTCACACTTGAAAGCAGTCCACACTCTAAATATATTTCTGCTAGTAAGACATACTTTAGAATTACAAATTAGCCTTTACATTACATCATATAGAGTGTTAGTATACTTACCAGGGATTGAAACTGTCAGACACAGCCAACCTGTCACTCAGAAACTTTAAAAATGCTTTTTTTTTTTTTTTAAATCTTTGTTTTTTTAAACAGCTAATACATGTAGGTAATCTACATTGAATGTAGGTAATCTACATTTATGTGTCTTTCTTTGTCTTTTAGGCAGCAAAAGCAGCAGCTCCAACCCTAGTGCTGAAAGAAACCAGCAACGTGTACCTCGGGAAAAAATTCGTAAGTCCAGTGGCGGCAGTGGATCTGAAACAAGTACTCGAGGAGGGGGCAGGCGAGGCGATCACTCAGCCAGTCAGCTAAGTCACCATAGCTACGCCTTCTCATCCAACAGCCATGCTCACTCGGGGCACAGCAAGACCAACTCTCACCGAAGCCATGTTCCCTCCTACCACAGCCGCACCTCTTTCTCCTGCAGCCACGGCTCTTTTTCCAGACATGGCCGCACCTCCTGTGCACACAGTGAACGAAGCCATGCCTCCTCTTATGGACCCCCAGGACTGCCTCCTCCCTACAGTTTAGCCAGACTTTCGCCTAAAGGGGCCTTTAACAGCTGTCCCCCGGGGGCCCCACCAATCCGTGAACTCACATCTGTCCCTCCTGAGCTCACAGCTAGCCGACAGTCATTCCAGCATGCCATGGGCAACCCCTGTGAGTTTTTTGTGGACATCATGTGAGAAAGGGCCAGTGCCAAATCCCAAAAACAAGAAGGAACCATTGTTAAACCATTCTTACTATGTTTTGCCTTCATGTGTTCATTTTAAGGATAGTCACGTTATGAGTTAAGGTCAAATTTAAACCAAAGTGTTCTATGGGAGTCCAATCAATTATTTTTGGTTAAGGAGAAATCCACTGAGAAAGTGAAAGTGACAACCCTTGTCATTGTGGTCACAGCACTCCACAACGAAATGGGACCATTGCATTTCACCCATGCACACAAACACCGTGCAGCTATTGAAAGCACCCGGAGAACAGTGACGAGGACGGTACCTTGCTCAAGGGTACCTCAGGGCAACCCACTGGTGGGAATCGAACCCACAATCTTCCGATGCGGGGGCAACTCCCTAACCACTAGGCCACCGCTGCCCACTAAATCATAAGATCGTTAGATTAGATTGTTTACCAGAAGGATATGTTCCTCAGATAAATGACATAGATTGTCAGTATCTAATGAGTTACGTCTTTTAAATCAAGTTAACTCTGGTTAATTGGCATTTTTTCACGGTTTCATTGATGATCTTAAAGACAATCAAGCATCATCCTCTGCTGGCCAGAAGCTGTCACCACACAACTCAGTATAAATACACAAGGGTGTAAGCTCTTGTTTTCTGAGTCATTCTTAATCTTGTATTTGCCTTTTTTGCACCAAGCATATTTTCTCATATTTTTCCTCATTTCAGTTTCAGAAGTATTGATGATGAAATGTTGTGACATTTTGAAACTTCATTATAACTTCTTCCACAAAGCAAACTAAAAATGATGGCAAGTTTGGGAAAATCATTTTCATTCTTACTGAACTCCCTGATGATTTCACATCATGCAGCTGGCTAAAGATGCAGATTCTGTTTTGATGCTTAGAATTACTGTATTATATTATAAACACTAAAGCCAGGTTTATATTCTGTCCCTTTGGAATTACAGGTCAAGAAGTCCCACGTTTTTTCCCTTACAGTACATTGAGTCTGTTTGCCTTGCTTTTCTAATGAAATCTACACTAAATTGGGAAACATACTGCAGAATCTCTTGCCCTTGTTTGTTGTGCACCACGTCAGTTGCTTGTTGCTCTCTGATTATCAGGATATCATACATCTCAACAACCTGGACAAAAAAACTGTGTTGAGAGTTGCAAAGTTGCAAATATTTGAGAAACTTTCCATGGAAACTTAAACTGAGAAATTTTGGAAATATTTAAAAATGGCAGTTTTCCATGGTAGTTTCAGGGAATGTATAGGGATTACCATGAATTAGCTGGGAATAAGGGCTAATTTGGAAAAATATGTGTGTGTGTGTGTGTGTATATATATATATACACAAACATTTTATTTGGTTAATACATTTGTGAAAAACAAACACAAATGTATAAAAGCTGTATTTTATTTTTGTGAAAAGAACTCACAGATTAAACAATAAACCTGTAATTTTACATATTTCTAGATTATTCCCATAAATTTGCAAAAATCATTAATTCAGAGGCAAAACGTTTAAATTACAAGTGAGATGTCTGATGGCTACTTTGCTGTGCTTTTTGTGTTTTCAGTCTCTTCATAATGCGCTGTCTGCTCTTGTGAAACAGCAGCATTCTATCAATGTACAATTGCAGTCCCTTTAGTGTAAAACACTGTACATCTTCAGGTGTCTATTATTTTTGGTAATATGGAGGAAACTGAGTTGTACATAGTTACTTTTTATTGTATATATGAGAAATACTAAATTGTATACAAAGATATGTACAAAGATTGTGCTCATGTCTTTTTGTAAAATGATTTGATTCCATGTAAGCGTGAATACAAGTTCAATTTCTATTTGAAATTAGTTTTGTAGTCCAGCCGTTTTACTCTGCTTTGTAATTCTCATCATGGATTGCTTACCAGGCATTGAATAAAGTGTCAAAATGGCACACTATTTCTTTTTTCAAAAAAAAAAAAATATTAGTTACATTTGTACCTTTCTGATATTCAACAATACCGATTTCCATACTGGATCAGTCGAGGTCCAGTTAACAACAACCGCCACCAACACAAGTTGGATTGTGTGGACAAGGTGGATAAAAAAAAGAATAGTTCAGGATTGAGTAAAATGAGGTAACAGAGTGTCCCCAAAGGAGAGAGTGTTGACTGATGTGGATTTTAATGGGCATGTTGGTAAAGGGAACAAAGGTGATGGAGACATGAGAGTATGAGAGGAATGCAGAAGGTGAGATGGTTGTGGATTTTGCGAAAGACTGGAAATGATTGTGGTAAATACATATTTTAAGAAGAGGGAGGAACACAGGGTGACTTAAGCGTGGAGGAAGATATATCTACATTTTTTCATCTACACAGGTAGATTATATCCTTTGCAGGAGGGTCAGTCTAAAGGAGACTGAAGACAGCAAATGAGGTAAATGTGATACAGAATATACAAAAGGGCGGTGTGAAAGTGGTGAGGTTTGCTGAGGAGTGACAGATGCATTTAAAGTAAAGGCTTGATTAAAAGATGAAGATGAAAAAAGGTGGAAAAATATGATCAACTGTGGAGACCCCTTATGGGAGCAGCCGAGAAAAGAAGAGAATTCAACAAGACCATGATCACTGCCAGGCCTCTTTAGTACCAGTCCCCTTTTACCCACGCCACCCTTTCACACTAGTGGCAATGTCACTTCTTTACCTAACAAAATAGAATTTCTTAAATATAAATAGTTGACTATAATGATATGGCTAGTTATTTTCTAAACATGACTGCTAGCATTAAAGTTAAAAATACCATTCCCTCATTGGTCACATCACAAAGACTTCATTCAATGGGACGATGAATAAATGCTTGAATGAACAAAGCCATAATATTTTCTACTTCTTTATTACGAAGAGATACATGAACAACTGGAATGGTGATCATTTCTTCAAATCAAAATACCTGATTCAACTGGTTTGGCTGTAAACTGCTTTTATGAGCTTATTGACTTATTGCCAATTCACATACTTATGTTCTTAAGACTCCTGTTCTTTCCTCCGTTCTGCAAAAATATATAATCTCTATTGTTACTAACATAATTGTTTAATGTATACATAAAAAGATCATTTAGCGCATCAAGTTCTCATTTTTATGCAAGGGCAATTTTAATGCATCTAACTCCAATTTAACAATATTGTGAGAGTTAAAGACATCATACAGAAAAGACTTTTTAGCAACGACAATTAAATACAGTAATCTAAACATGGCCCACATATTCAAGCACTCACACTTACTGTGGTGAAAGCTTACTGTGTGAATAATTTTTTTTTCCTTGGTGGTGAAACAAACATGAAACAAATCCCTGCCTTCCAAGCAATCTCAATGATTCAAAGTGATGAATGCACCAGTACAAAATGTTATTAACAAACAAAGAACACTCTAAACCCACAAACAGAATAATAAAATTGTGCGTGTTTCTTACAAGAAAGAAGTTCTAGGCATTTCCATCAAGCAATATAAATGTATCTGCACTCCAGTGATCCTCCAGCATTGCTCCCTGAAAGGGTGTTCAATGCTGTGTCCATTTAATACTCTTCAGATCAACACCCTCCTGCACCATCTCCCACAAAGGACTACAGGACACAGAAAATAATGAGAAAGCAAACGTAAAATTATGCCTTGACTGCAGGGTCTAGATTGTAGTTTATGAATTCAGATTGGACTAATACCAAGCTTATGTACCATAAATACATTACCTCATCTCTCGCAGTCGTCTAACCTGTTGAATGCACTTCTCAGCTGTGTAGTCCACTTCCTCCTCTGTTGTGAAGCGTCCAATTCCAAATCTGTGCAGAACATGTACAGTCAATCTAGCTGATAGCAATTTAGCTTAGCTGATAGCAATTACCCATTTATATACTACAACACAACTCCTACCTTATTGAAGAATGGGCCAGGTCCTCATCTGCTCCTATTGCTCTCAGTACATAGGAAGGCTCAAGCGAGGCAGAGGTGCAGGCACTAAAAAAAGGGACCATTTTCAACAAGAATGAAAAAATCTCATTTTTGTAATTTTCATTTAAGAAATAACTGACCTCCCAGATGACAGCGCAACGTCCTTTAAAGCCATCAGCAGACTCTCTCCCTCAACATAGGCAAATGATAAATTGATGCATCCTACAGGGCAATAAAAAGGAATCACACTAATCAGGTCAATGTACCTTGTTCAAAAAATGTAATAAAAATCAATTTGTCACAGCTTGTCTCACCTGGGTATCTCTGTTCTGGATCTCCATTCATCACAACATCTGGAATCTCGGACGTTATCTTGCGCACAAGGCGATCAGCAAGCATAGACACTCGAGCATGGTCATACTAAAAAAGGGTCATCTATTTAGTCTTATATATAAAATTATTGGTTACTTATTTCTGAAGCCAAAGTCCAAATCGCTGATATTCAACAAATTTACATGCACTTCAGGTATTTGATAATTCACATGAATCAAAGTTGTTTAAGCTTGAAATACCTCTGTACATGTTAGGGGTAAAAAAAATATATATAAGGACACTATAATACCACTGAAAGTAAGCTATGCTGACACCTGAATGGGAGAAACTCTTAAATGATCTACCTCCATCTCCTGCAGGGCAAGTTCACAGGCAGCTCCGAGTCCCACAGCCAGAGGTGTGGGTACAGTGCCTGAGCGCAACCCCCTCTCTTGCCCCCCTCCACTCTGCAGAGGCTCGATGCGAACCCTTGGCCTCCTCCTCACATACAGAGCCCCAACACCTGGCAACAGTATTTGGTTTGTGAATTTAATTTTTTTTAAACCAAATTTGTACCAATAACAATTAAAACAATGAAAAACGTTGGCCTTGAAATGAGCATGTATTAACCAAAGAATTTTACCTTTGGGGCCATATATTTTGTGCCCACTGATGGACATCAAATCCACCTTCAAGTCTGAGACATCAACGGGGATTTTTCCAATAGCCTGAGCAGCATCGGTGTGGAAGAATACATTTTGGGACCTGCAGATATGACCTAAGATGTCAGAGGAAACACAATATTATGAGGCTTATAAAACTGTTCTCACGGCTCTAGGGTGTTAAAGTTAGAAACAGAATGATGTATCACTTTTCCCACCCATTTTTTCAGTTCTGATACAGAAATATTAAACATCATGAACTATGTGAACGGATGTGTTTTTATATAAAATTTGTATTATATATTAGCCATATATATTATATTTTAATTTAAGCACTTTGCTTAAGAAGAGCATCTAAAATGAGATTATCATGTCTAAACTACTCAAAATACAAAAAAATACAAAAAAATCTGAATATTGAACTTTATGACGAGACAGTCAACAGCTGCAGAATTACCTATTTCTTTAATTGGTTGTTTGACTCCAATCTCATTGTTTACAGTCATCACAGACACCAAGCTGGTATCTGGGCGTATTGTTTCCTTTAGTTGCTGGAAAATCATAACACAAGATTATAAGAATATATGAACAATGGTATTTCTCTGCTTTCGACTGAATGATGGTACTGCCAGCATCAGAAACAGAAAAAAAGACTTTCATAGATAATATTTTGTTTCATTTAGCTGCAATAAATCACACCTGGAGGTCAATCAATCCATTGCTTTTCACAGGTAAATATGTAACTTCAAAGCCCTCAGCCTCTAGGACACGACAAGAGTCCAACACACACTTGTGCTCCGTCTGTGTGGTGATAACATGTTTCTTTTTGGCCTTGTAGAATCGTGCTACACCCTAAGGACAGACATGAAGGATACAAAATCGAATCATTTGATGCTCGATTACTGTATTTTATACATTTTGATCTTCATCAAAGCTAAATGCCCCAAAAAAACAAGCTATAAGTGGTGATGTTTCAGTAGAAATATACATAATAAACCTTGCATCATACTCATACTCTTTCTTGGAAGAAATCCTTACTTTGATTGACATATTGTTGGACTCCGTGGCTCCACTGGTAAACACAATCTCTCGTGGGTCAGCCCCGATAAGATCCGCTACTTGCTGGAAATGGAAATAAACACCAGTGTTCGCACAAGAAATGCTTTTTTTGGCTTCTTCAGTATATTTATCTTTGGACTGCATAAGCAAATATTAGCTACAATTTCAGAAGCCAACATCATGGTGAAAAAAAGTAAAGCAACTATTGCAGAGATGGTCAACAAAATATTCATTTTGTGGAAGGAAGACAAAAGTGACTGACTTTTCTTGCTTTTTCCATCGCAGTCTCACTTTCCCACCCATAAGCATGTGTCCTCGAGTGTGGATTCCCATAGTAGTTCACTTGGTAAGGAAGCATGGCATCCAGAACTCTGGGATCCTTTAGAAGCGAAAAATAAACGACATTGTTCACGAGAACAATGACAACCAAACATATCTCAAAACTCAAAATCACATGCTAGAATCAAGAGGACTTTTGTTCTCCAGAAGTTCAGGACTTATAAAATATTTATAAAAAAAAATACCATTGGTGTTGTTGCCTGAAAGTCCATGTACAGCGGTCGGAGCTCGTCTTCCTTTAACTCCCTGCTTCTGATCAGCTCTGTGGATGCAGCATGGATGACAAGACACCGTCATTCAGAGACCGCATGGTGCTCTTCACGGGCAGCAGTCAGCTTGTTTCTCATTGTACATACTCTCCAAGCTTTGCAGCCACTTTCATTTGACAAAACGTCAGAGCAAACTGCTCACTGAACTAACTCTGGCTAGCACGTTAGCAAGTTAGCATACACAGACTAGCAAACTGAAGTGCGTCATGAGGAGAAAGGGAGATTACAAGTACCGAGAGATGATTTAAAGGGACTTTTCTAGCAAAAAAAAAACTTCAGCTCTCTACCTCTCTGTCCCTGCGAGGCACTGCCAGGACTCTGAGGGTAATTCAGCTGAGAGCGTGAAGAAATCCAACGTATCTGGCCCAAAAGCTTCCTCGTAACGTTCCTGGTCATCATCCTGAATGAAGGACCGGGTGTATTGGCGACTAAAAAGACAACGACCGGCGACCTGTTAATTCTGATTCGTAGGTAATTAAGTTAATTTTCTACTCGGATTAAGTGTGATCGCAAAAGCTTCAGCACCGAAAACACATCACACCGCCCCCCTCAACACGGCGTGCTGACAGCGGGGCTGACATAACGCCATAGGCTTGTAGGAGGGTCAATGCTGCCAGCCGGAGCTCTGATTGGTTGGACGTTTCCATTTTAGGCGGGCTGCTTTGACGTAGATGAAATTAATTGGATAAATATTGAAAAAGCATGCGTTTGTCCACCGGAAGTTTAAAATATTGGCCAATAGAAATTGGGCTTCAGGTAACAACACAAAGCTGATAGGTAAATATTTGTGGTAGGATGTAGCAGAGCCTTCCAATCGTTGCCAAGTAATACCCTTGTGTGATTCCTACAATTAAATACAAGTAAACATGGACAGCAATGTGCATTCTCGTCTTTGAATTAGTAGACTACGCAATCTTCTTTTTCGTCTTCTTCTTCTTCTTTCGGCTGCTCCCGTTTAGGGTCGCCACAGCGGATCATCCGTTTCCATTTCATCCTGTCCCCTGCATCTTCCCAGCTCCATCTTCAGAATCCTCCTGCCAGTATAATCCTTATCTCTCCTCTGGACATGTTCAAACCATTGCAACCATGCTTCTCTAACTTTGTCTCCAAAGTGTCTAACCTGAGCTCTGAGTCTAACTCTTCCGCACTCGGTGGTACTCTGAACTGTTGATCCCAAGTATTTAAATTCCTCCAACTATGTCACCTCTACTCCCTGCATCCTAACCACTCCAGTTTCCTCACTTTCGTTCACACTCATGTATTCTGTCTTTGTCCTACTCACTTTCATTCCTATCCTGTCTAGAGGATCCTTGATGTAATCCAACCTCTACCTTAAATGCATCCGTCACTCCTACTGTAGATTTCACTCTACTCACACTGCCCTCATACATATCCTGAACTACTCTCACATACTTCTCTGTAGGCACTCTGTCATGCTTTCTCCAAGTCCACAAAGGCTCAAAATGCAACTCATTCTGACCTTCTCTGTACTTCTCCATCAACACCCTCAGAGCAAGCATTGCATCTGTAGTGCTCTTTCTCGGTATGAAACAGTACTGTTCACTAGTCATCACCTCTTTTCTTAACCTAGCTTCTACTACTCTTTCCCATAACTTCATGCTGTGGCTGATCAACTTTATCCCTCTATAGTTACTACAGCTCTGTGCATCACCCTTATTCTTGAAAATCGGTACTAGTACACTTCGTCTCCACTCCTCAGGCATCCTCTGATTGTGTTAAACAACCTGGTCAGAAACTAATCTGCCATCTCTCCTAAACACCTCCATACTTCCACCTGGATTTCATCTGGACCAACAGCTTTTCCATTCTTCATCCTCTTTATCACTGCTCTTACTTCCAGCTTGCTTATTTTCTGCACTTCCTGGTTCACCATCCTCACATCATCCAATCCTCTCTGTCTTATTCTCTTCATTCTTCAGCCGCTCAAAGTACTCCTTCCATCTGCCCAACATGCTCTGTTCACTTGTGAGTATGTTTCCATTTCTATCTTTAATCGCCATAACCTGCACATCTTTCCCAGCTCTTTCTCTCTGTCTAGCCAATCAGTAACGGTTCTTTTCTCCCCCCTTACTGTCCAACCTCTCATACAATTCTCTAAACACCTTATCTTTAGCTTTTGCCACTGCTTTCTTCACCCTGTGCTTCATTTTCTTATACTCCTGTATGTAGAGCATTTTGTGTCTGACTGTGCTCGAGACAATTTAACCTTTTATTTTGATCTATATTAAAGGTTAATTTATGTGAGAGTTTAACTGGATAATATAGCAGTCAAATATTTGGCATAATACAGTGTGATATAGGTTGAATATAGGTTTTGATATTAAATATTAAGATATTAATGCTAGTAGATTTTAAAGAAAATGGTCTGTATTAGTGTAAGCTGTGTAATTCTTGTAATCATCTTACTCTAATGAGCAGTCTGAGGACTAAACCTCCAGCATGAAGCTTGAGTATTGAATTTGGGGTTTTTCAGTTATATTGCCACGTCAACAATTTTGTTGTTAATCTGCTGTTTTGCATAAAATTGCTCAAGATTCTGAAAGAAGAGTGACTTGAATTTGTAGATGTTTCACCTTACTTAAAGCAATCTAGTTTATAATGTGGTGTGTGTAAATGTGTTTGGTTAAATAAGGAAATGCCACGTAAACAAGCTATTAGGCAAAGGCAAAAATCGTCTGGGACTGGCCCATGTCTGGGCTGTACTTTTTATAGAGACAGAAGCTTAGGTTAGAACAGGAAAGGGAAGGTAGGGCTGTGTCAGCTTTAAAGACGATGAAAACTGACACTCATCAGATACATCATATGCTGGTCAGCAACAGCTTCTGGGAAGACGAGCTTGCCCTTCTTACAAAATTACAAAATTTAATGTTCCCAAAATGACAATTTGGGGCATCAGAATTGCCCCGAATTGGAAGATTGTGGGTTCGATTGCCTCACCAATAGGTTGCCCTGAGGTACCCTTGAGCAAGGTACTGTCCCTGTCACTGCTCCCCAGGACTTTCAATAGCTGCCCCCTGCTGCGCGTGTATGTATGGGTGAAATGCAGAGGTTGAATTTCATTTGTGTTGTATTTCACAATGACGAGAGTTGTCACTTTCACTTGTAATTGTAGTCACAATTAAAAAAGCAAAAATACAATGAGGGTACTTTTAACCAAAGTCCTCATAACCAGAGACTGAATGTTGCAAAATAGCTCTCAACAACCACCTGTATTTTGTACATTAACTGTGATGGTACTTTTAGTTAAAATAAATGCCCAAGTACTAGACCGTACATAAAACTTCTAGTTAAACAAATAACCCATCACTTACCCAAGACCTGGCACTTGAGGAAATGATTGCTATGAAGAACTGTTACCATTACACATGCTTTCTTTTTACTTATGACTTTACTGTTCCTGACATGCAATTTGAGATTATGCCCACTTCCCAAAATACATAGCTCAAATGATAAACTCTGCCTATAAAACCACAACTAATCACTTTCAGTTTACCACAGAAAAGACAAACCAAAACATTTGCCAACATAATGGCTTTATTTGAAATGAATTGCTTCATCAAGGACTTTACAAAATCAAATCTTGATTAGAAAAACAAGATGCTTTGAAACCATGTTCTCTATGAACAGACAGGCTCTGAACCATTTAGTTCCCATAGCTCATAGAGCCCAAAACACTGAATATGTAGATATTTAACCAAAACGGCAGGGTTCAATTCAAAAGTCAACATTTTATTTTTGTGTGGCGAACTGTACATTTTCTAGTGAAACTCATTCCAATCACAATGTGTTGGGTGGAAGGAGAAAAAAAGAGAAAAAAAAAAGAAAAAAAAAAAAAAAAAAGTGTAGGCTCAACATACAAAACTACCGCAGAACCTTCTTATATGCTCGTAATGCAAGAGCATATGAACATGAAGCTTGAATCTCTTTACTCAAAAACTTAAAAGGAACTTTTCAGAGCTTGCAGGACTGGAATATTAATATTTTACCAAAAAGTGTTAAAAAGAGAAAGGCTGGAAAAAAAAAAAAAAAAAAAGGGAAAAAAAAAAAAAATCATCCCAAGGATGAGGGATCACCGGCGAGTAGGCATAAGAAGCTGTGTGGCTTGCACAGACTCAGGGAAAAGATTGTGGTATGTTGGCAGAGGGACATATGCTGCTTTAATCATTTTTCCTGCAAAAAGAAGGATGAAATGAGATTGGAAACCAACAAAGGACAAGCAGGAGTCTCATTAAATTAAATTAACAGCCAACCAAGCGCATAAATCTTACCTCCAAACCATCGCCCATGTAATGCACTAACTGCAGCCATTGCAGCAGGAATGGTTGGACACTTCACATATACATTTCCCTAAAGACAAAAAGGCCCAGCATTAGAAGAGTCATGAAAATGGTTAGTTATTACAGAACGACAAATTCTAAATATGGTCACGCAAATAAGGCTACAAACCTCAGTAGATTTCTTGTCCACATATATATGAATTACACCACCATGTTTGTTACATTCTTCAATTACATCATCTTGGATTTCAATGTCCCAGCCTGGATCGTTTTCCCTATGAAAGAAAAAGATGGATATTAAACAAGTGAACAGGATCAGTTCTCAAAACGCATACACTGCGTCTCTATGCATTTGTATAAGATGCTCCATGCGGATACTTACGAGTGTGGATCAAACATGTTCGACAGCTGAAAGCAGTGTGTGGCGATAGGTTGTGATGGTAAATTCAAAGCTTGATTAGTGGGCATGTTGATATTGAAACTGAGTCCAGGATTCATAGCCGCTAGATTAGAATAAAACATGAACAAATCAAATCTCTAAACTGTGATTTCATTAACAGATTTTTATAGTTTAAAACTCACCCGTAGCTGCAGCCATTGCAACCATGGACCCACTCATCTGAAGAGCCTGCTGTGCAGCTGGAGGGATCTGCAGACCAGTACCTTTGAGAAGAGGAAAGAAAAAGAAAAATCTCTTGCACTTAGCTATTCATACATAGTTCCTTGTTATATTTTTACTGTAAGAAATGTAAATGTATGTGGGTGAGCTTTAAAGGCTTACCTTCAGCCAGTCTGGCCATGAGCTGCAATCTTCCAGTAGTGCCCAGGTCAATTCCAGTCCTCTCCAGCTCATCGTTATCCAGGAAGGAGCTGGCTGTGGAGGCATCAGTGCGTTCAGTCACATGTCCCACTTTCATGGGCCTGCCAGCCAGCTCAAAGCCATTGAGCTGCTCTAATGCTTTCTTAGCACACTCTGCATCAGCAAACTGGGGGGGGGTAAAAAATAAAGAATGTTAAAAAAAAAAAGTTTTACTAAGCCACAAGAGGCAAATGTTTTAACAGCTTGATTTTCTTGGATTTTCGTGAAAATATTGACTTACAGTGATAAATCCGTATCCTTTAGATCTCCCTGTTTCAGTATCCATCATAAGCTGAATGCTATCAATCTATTTAGAAAAAAAAGCCAATGTCAAGAGACTTCACATACCACTAGCCGTTAATTAAACAAAAGCATGTAATTTCAGTACTTACTCTTCCAAATGGCTCAAAGATTCCTCTGAGCATGTCTTCTGTTATATTAAAGTGTAATGAGCCAACATAAAGCCTCATTGGCCCAGCACTGCCTTTCTGCAGGTTGTTGGCCATTGCAGCTGCTCTGTTCTTTTCAGCCTGGAAACAAACAGCAAGAGTGTATATATGCAGATTAAAGATATGTAGCTAAGTAGACAAATCACAAACTATATATTTAAAAAGTTTCTCTTACCTGCGAAGCTTGAACAATTATAGGTACCCCAAGCAGTCTTTGGCCAGAGAGGCCAATTGCCAGAGGTACAGAGGTGGCTTCAACAAATTCAATGTATGCAATGCCTTTGGATCTTCTGGAGTTTCTGTCAGAGATCATTCTAACATCCCTCACCTGTTAATGGATTTAAAAAAAACAAAAAAAAAAAAAAAAAAAAATCATCAATGTTGAAGCTAAAGTGCCTAGGATTATTCAGAATTTGACAAACATGTAACAACTGCTTACCTTTCCTACAGCAGAGAAAAATTCTTCCAGGTCACGAGGCCGGATTCTGGCCGCCAACTGCATGCAGAAAACTGTACGTGCATCCCTTTCCTCTGGTGTAAGGTTATCTATTGGTTGTCTAGCAGTAAAAAGTTCAATATATGAATAAAATAAAGTAAAATTAAAATTTCAATCAAAACAATAAAAAAAAATTCTGTAGGGAAGGAAAAAAAAAAAATAAAAAAAAAAGTTTCTAGTTTAAGCTTACCTGATGGGGCTTTTGTCTCTTTTGAAGGGGCTGCGACTTCTAGACCTTCTACGGCTACATGGCAAAACTTTGTGTTAGTATTACAATAAAGATCCACAACTTTTGACTCGTATACAACTACCCACACACAACAAAAATAATATCATAGAAACCTTAGTTTGATGGCAGGTGGTGGGCCAGTCTTCCCCCTGGAAGCACCGTTAAATTTCAGGCCAGAACTGTGATACAAAAACAAGGTTTATCTCAGTAGCTACTACTATCTCTATGCCTTCATATAAGATTCATTGGATGGCACCTAACAAAAGTCTACTCATTTAAAAAGTTGTTTTCAGGGAGAGCTGACCAGGAATTATTACATATAACAGCGCATGAGTTATATTAGCTAAAAAGAATCCTTATGTAACCGCTTGGCAAAATTTACTCACAAAAGAACTAAGTGTCTGTTAGTAAAAATGACAACCAAAGAGTCATACGCACAAGGTAGGTCTGAAGCGTCCTCCACGTTCCCTGCTCTTAGAACGGCTACGTCGTCTGTCCCTGCTCCGGCTGCGTTTCTTGTCCCTGCTCCGGCTCCTCTTGCGATCCCGACTCCTTTCTCGGCTTCGGCTCCTTTTACGCTCACGACTCTTGCTCCTTTTTCGCTCCCTACTCCTGCTACGGCTCCTGCTCTTCTTCTTCCTTCCATTTAGACAATTATACTTTGATAAACTAAAAGATTACATTTTCAACTTATATTCAACGTTAATTAAGCTGTATGAAAAATTTTCTATTGCCAAAAAAGACTTACTTCTTGCTCCGCTCTTCATGGCCATTGGAACTTATGGACTTGGTCTCATCCTAAGCAGGGTCGATAGAAGAACATCATGAGGAGGACGGCGTAACATTGCAAGTCGTAAGGATAAAGGGGGATGGGAACAAAAGAGAATATGATATGGTCATTAAATAAGTGTTCTTTACAAGGTTTGTGTGTGGGAAGGCGACAAATAAAAAGAGGGCCATTAGAACCAGAAGGCTGCCATTTCTCCCACCTTACGTGTATTAGTAATACATATGTGGTACGGTCAACAGGTCAAAAGCTAATGCTATGCTTTGAATGTAAAAATGGTATGTTTAGTGATTTCTTTCTTTCGGCAGCCTGACAGGTTCAATACCAAGGCTATCTTTGCCTATAAGACCCAAAGTGGCAACGTTAGCGGCCAGCCACTAAGCGAGCTCCAGTGATGGATGCCATTCCAGTGATCTTCACCCCATTTGCCTTCGTGGATTGTAAGAGCTCGATGCCACCTCTGTCACACATCTCGCCCTGAAGCAAACAGGGATTCACACGGCTTAGTAATATCGACTCCTAAAGAACATCTTATGTTGAGATGTTCTTTAATGCACCTAATGAGCAGCAAAAGTGTTTTAACACAGAGTGGCCATCTGTACTCAGTTGAAAAAATGTGAACTAGTTTGCAATGTGCAGAGATCCAGTACAGTCTTTTATAAACCAAAGAAATAACCATAAATAAGTTAAATCAAAACTGCATGCATATGTACTTAATGCATGAAATGATTAAGTCCCTTTAAACATTTCTATAGATATATAAATATTAAAAACCTTCTGGTTTATGTTCATTACAGTTCCATTTCAATCCAATAAAACTAAACTATTTGGAATAGCCTGTAAGCCCACACAATGAGAATTTTAACAATTACGACCATAAGTTTATTTTAACAAAAGTGATGAACCACAGTATGACTCTAAGACATGCAGACTAGAGTATCCTTTTCACTTACATAACATACTGAAAATTCATGAGGATAGTTGCTAAAGTAGTACCATGCATTTAAAAGCGTGATTATTCTCCAAAGACTTCATACCAGCACTTAAGTTCATGTGCATCCATTGCATTTTTTTTTTTTTTTTTTTGTCGGCACCTATATCATTCAGCCTATGTGTTTTTAACCAAGGGTACCACAGTACATCAATATATGGGGCAATTACTACCTTCATTTTTTTGACAGTTCACACTGGAATTCATGGGAGTAGAGGTGAGATATAGGCATGTCTACAAAAAGAGATAGATGGGCATTTATTCATTGAAACCACTATAACAGAAACAAACATTATTTATCTATATATAACGACTTTGCTAAATAAAACAAGGCGTTTGGTTTGCAGTTTCAATTGAATACAAATTGTTAGCTAATTTATGATGTTCATTTAAATAAAACACCCACCTTTTTAAATGGCGCCTCAAGCATTGCTTCGATGTCAAAGTCGTCGGCCATGATGATGGCGATCTGAGGGCTAGTGAAACAAAGATAAATTACACGCTTTAAGTAAAATCAGCCAGTCAACGTAATGCCCAGAGCAAACACATTTCATCGCGACCCCCACTGATGTTTCTTAGTGAACAAATTTTGAAGTAAACATGCAATAACTTCCTGACTAGCTGCTAGCGAGCTAATTCGCACTAGCAACTTGAGGGGGTAGGCTAGCTAGCTAGCATGCTAATTATAACGCGTTCAGGAAAGACACCTTATTAATTTGATTTTTACGTGTGTCTTTATATATATTCAGAATAAACTACAGCTATCTGTCGACCATTGCTGATCAACATAGTAAATATTCAACGCTAAATGCCTAACGACGCCTGTTCCGTGTTTTCACGTTAGCCGTGTTGTTAGCAACGAGCTAAAAACAGGCTAGCTAGGTTAGTGAAGAACTAACGCAAATTTCACTGTGATATTTCAGGTTTAAATAAAACGCATCGCGTATTACAACCTATGTTTGTAATACTATAGTCGAGTAGCTAAACAACTGCGGGCCTTTCGCCTTACCTTACTAATGCGGCCTACTGGTTTCCCCGTTCAAACGACGGTGAACGAGGTCTTGGTCAGCTTCCCTCTTCTTCGGTTGCCTGCAACAAATATATGTCGCTATATGCACTTTTAACACTTAACACACAAAATGCGAACGTTTTCTAATTCCAATATACACGATGTTGTGTATTTCAACACCACGCTGGGCCTCCGCTGTTCCAGACCGTGGCGGCAAACTGTAATGGCGCAGGAACGTGCCTCGTTGCATAAGAGATTTAACGGCGTCGTCCACGAGGGGCGCCCGTGAGCACTATATGAAGAGCGCTCGGCCTGTGCTGGGCTGTGAGGGACACACTGGAAGTACACCGCGCGGCTCTTCCGAAATGCCCCTACAACTGATCAAAAGCATGAATGAAGCTTCCTTTTGAAGTTCATACTTCAAAAGCTCTTACTCTCCTTAAAGATTCGAATGTTATAAGGACCCACAGTGCCACAAGGTCAAGGGTGAAATCAAGAAATGCAGATTAGATTTGAAGGCTTTGAGGGGCCTGACTGTACAGCACTGGAGTGTAAGGGAGATAAATACTAAATACATAAATTAGACTAAATACATAAATTAGTTACTTGTATCTGCAATAATTACTGGTATTATCTGACTTTTAGATGCACATTGAAATAATAAAAGAAAAAAGTCCATCTGTTTCTATGCATCATTTTAGTGCTATTATTCTTGGCCTGGGGCAGTGGTGGCCTAGTGGTTAGGGACTCTGCAACCGGCATAAGAAGATCTTAGTAGGTTCGAATCCCAGGCTAGTAGATTGCCCTGAGGTACCCTTGAGCAAGGTACCGTCACTGCCTGCTGCACGGGTTTGTGTGTACGGGTAAAATGCAGAGATGTAAGAGGCTGTGTGCTGTGCCGTGTGCTCACAATGATGAGAATGGTCACTTTCACTTCTTAGTGACCCTGTCAGTGGTGTGATTTACTGTGTGGATTTGCTACTGAAATGGATAAGATAAAACAGCATCAGATTAACGATCATCAGTAAATTTACTTCTTGAAGGTGAACCAACAGGTTGAGTGTGTTTAACAGAGTGGACAAAAATACAGTGTTTAAAAAGCAACTTATAGTTTTAAAATAAGACGTGTAAATGTCGCTTTTATATTTGTGTTTACATTTATGGTATTAGACATTCCTATCCAGAGTAACTTAAATTTCCTAATTAAAGTGACACTTTCCCTGGAGTAACTTGGGCTTAAGCATCTTGCTCTGAATGGCCTGTTTTTACTGCCTTGCCATAAAGTCCTAAAATAAGAACAGGTAGTGCTGATCGATCAAACTGTTTTGTTAAAACTGACTTTAAAGTGCTGGCAATTTCTTCAACATGCTTAAATCTTGCATCATAAAGTGATGTTTAACGGAGAACTGCAGCTAAGCATGCTTTTTCCATATATGTCTTCAATGCCGTCTCATTCATGGCTGCGTTGTCTCAGTCAGTCAGAGAGCTGAGCTGAAACCTCTAGAACAATATTGTAACTCAGAATGACATACATGGAAAAATTAGGTTATGTATTGCCTGGTAAAGTTGCCTAGCAAATATAAGCATGTCAACAACTTATTTTACCTTCTCTGTCAGTTAATCGTTTAAATTGTTTATGTTTCTAGATACGGTTTTGAGTAGGTCACCAAAACAGAAAGAGACGGTTTACGAGATGTCCTCAAATTCAACTCACTCACTGTTGTGCAGTGGAGTGTGGTCTATTGGGCTGTTCACAGGTCATTAACAGCTGCACCAGACAAATACTGTTGGCCCAAATCCTTGGTTAATTTACACAGTGATGACCCTCCATAGCTGAACTCATGATCTTGGATTGCTGTAAGTAGTTGCAGGCAAGATTTTTTTTTTTTAAGGCTTTTTTTTTTCTTCATTGCACAAGTCCTCTGAGGGTTCAAAGAAATGAACAAGTATTTGACCTTAAAGCATAGGCTGAAAATGTTCACCCCGAAGAGTATGAACATTAGTGAAAATAAAAAAATCAATGCACTACTCTCAGTCTCACAGATCAGTGTCTGATGACCTTAGGATGAACTGAACTTTGGCAACTGACCAACTCATGTCCTAGATAGCACTGCGTTTTTTAACGGCGATAACCTAAAAACTGCTTGCATTATATTTTTATTATTATTTTTCCATTGTCTGAACAGTTCATGAATTGACCAATAAAATGGAACAAACCTTAATTAAATCTTGGTAAATGGACATAGTTGAAGTAGTTTTTTTGTTATACTTCTTCGGAGAAGTTACAATACTAGAAAGACAATGTTTTATTTCCACTGCAATGATTTAACTAGTGGGTTATATAAAAATGATTTTATCTTAAAAGAACAATAAATTTAAAAAACCGTTTGGACCATGTTTTTTTTCCTGGTTTAATCTCTTTCCTTTGTATCTTGCCACAGCTTGCTTGCTTCTTTGCTAGCTGCCAACTTTCCGTAATTAGCCTTCTTTCTTTCTCCCCCTTCCTTTCTCTCTTTCTCAGATTGCATTCAGCCATGGAGCACAGCCAAATGTAAATCTCCAGGGAGGCTTTGGACAGTATAAACATGACACACATCTGGAGGACGCCAGCTTCTTGACACGTTACAAGAACCAGTCAGTCTGACCAGTGCAGGGTTGTTCATCTTCCTGTATACGCCACCACCCCCTTGGCCTTATTCAGTTTTTCCATTCAGTGCTCCCTCTCTCCCTCCCTCCTTCTCTCTCCCTCCATCTCTCTCTCTCTCCCTCCCTCCTATATTATGTTGTTGTTAGTTTTTACTACATGAGCTCTAGCAATTTTGTCCCCTATAATCCCATGTCTAACACTTAATGCCAAGTTCTTGTTGCTATTTAAAGGAAAAACCCATCGACATTTGAAAATGAATAAATTTCTTTGCAGGATAGAACACTTTAGATTTTTTACAGGATGAAAGTAAAGATTTGATGAAGAAACATTAAACACTACTAGTCAAATGGTTTGGGATAGGAATCAAAGTGGAATTGCAAAGCTGTTAAGGCAATCTGGCTTTTAGCTTTATACTACCAAACCTGAGCAGCCAGGCTTTAGAAAATCACTCATCAGCATTGTACCAAAATTGCTCTGGTGAGTAGAATAGTTTGCCAGAAATAATACTCACCAAGGATTTGGCCCAAATAAAATGTTCAAATAAAATGTTTGAGCAACAGTGAGTCTAACTGAATTTAGATACATTTGAATGTATCTTGTTAAAAATCTGAGAAACACATTTGAAAATACTCAGAGAAGTATTATTCTTACTATTATGATCAACACTTTATACAGGTATAAATGGAGCAAATGGTTAGGGCCCACCTATGTTAATGTTTAAGTCAACACAGTCAGGCATCTCACAATTTTTTATGAGAAGCACTACAACTAAAACATCTGCACAAAGTTAATTTAGCCCATGTGTCAGAGGAAAGGATGTCTGAGTGTTCTGCAGATTGGTGGGTGTCAGTGGCATCTGAATTAGCTGGGGAAGGTTGACCGTGGTATAAGGCATTCTTTCCATTAGCCAGACCAAATCAATGCTCTAAGCTTCAGCCAGCAGACGCTGTCCCCTCCCCCTACTACAACCCCATTGGGCAGAGTGGAAAGAGCTGACCCAGGCACGACACTCTAGAGCTGGCCTTGTTGCAGCCTGCGGACGCCTGCTTTTTCCCCTGGTGCTGAGCAACATCTGCCCACTCCACACTTTCACATGCCCATGTGAGCTGACCAAACTTTAGACCCAAATATTAAATACCTTGGTGAGCCATTTCTGATAGTAATCCAATACCCAGTTTTGCCACCATTTACATTTGTGGCATTTAGCAGACGCTCTTATCCAGAGCGACTTCCATGTCCTAATTACAGGGACAGTCCCCCTGGAGCAATTCAGGGTTAAGGGTCTTGCTCAGGGACCCAGTGGTGGTAGTGGCAGAGGTGGGATTCGAACCTGGAACCTCTTAAGCCATAGGTCCATAGCCAAGCATCCTACCACTAGACCACACCAAAATTGGATCTCTGCATTTAACCCATGCACACAAACACCATGCAGCAGTGGGCAGCTATTGAAAGCACCCAGGGAGCAGTGACAGGGACAGTACCTTGCTCAACAGTACCTCAGGGCAACCTATTTCTGAGGGAATCGAACCCACAATCTTCCAATGCAGGGGCAACTCCCTAACCACTAGGCCACCACTGCCCCTCGGCAAACATTAGTGAAAAATGTTGGATTAGAAAAGAAAGGAATGATAAATCCCATTATTTAACAAAGTCTTTAAAATCACTGGAATGTTTATTGTACAATGTGACACATTTCATAATGTAATGCAGTATTCCAGCGACTCTCCGAACAACGCTACGGGAGCTCGGCGTGCTGAGAAGACCAGGCCTTCAGTCCCCTATCCCGTCCGTCCTCCTCGCCAATGTCTGCTCCCTGGATAATAAACTGGACTGTATACGACTCCAGCTGAACACCCAGCGTGAGTACAGAGACTGCTGTGTTTTTGTTTTTACGGAGACATGGCTCAGCGACAGCGTTTCGGACACCGCCATCCAACTCGCCGGACTTGCCGCGTTTCGCTCGGACAGAAACTCCGCGCTGTCTGGCAAGACTCGCGGAGGGGGGCTGTGTGTTTACGTAAACACACAATGGTGTACAAACGCTGTGCTGGTCTCTACACACTGTTCGACACTGCTGGAGGTGCTGACAGTCAGGTGCAGACCGTGTTTTTTACGGTGGTCTACATCCCACCCAGCGCTAGCGCTAACAGCGCTAATGCTAACAACGTGCTGGCTGAACTTTATGGAGTTATCAGCGGGCTCCAGAACTACCACCCAGACGGACTGTTTATTGTTGCCGGAGATTTCAACCATGCAAATCTCAAGTCAGTTCTCCCTAAATTCCATCAACATGTGAACTTTGCAACGAGGGGGGAAAACACGCTGGACTGTGTTTACACAAACATGGCCGGCGCGTACAGAGCGGAGCCCTGCCCCCACCTCGGACACTCAGACCACATCTCTGTGCTGCTGATCCCAGCATACAGACCCATTGTCAGGTGCGTGAGACCCACCCTGAAGCAAGTAAAGACCTGGCCCACAGGAGCCATCTCTGCTCTTCAGGACTGCTTTGAACGCACCGACTGGGACATGTTTAGGGAAGCTGCAACCTACGGTGACTCCATCAACCTGGAGGAGTACACAGCTTCAGTGACTGGCTACATCAGCAAGTCTCCAAGTTCATCATAACACGACCCAACCAGAAGCCATGGATGACTGCGGAGCTGCGCAGACTCCTGAGAACCCGGGACAAGGCCTTCAAGTCAGGGGATGAGGCCGCCCTAAGAAAAGCGAGGGCAAACCTGTCTCGGGCCATCAGAGCGGCGAAGCGAGCTCACGCAGAGAGAATCCATGGCCACTTCAAAAACACTGGTGACACGCAACGGATGTGGCAGGGCATCCAGGCCCTCACCAACTACAGGACATCTCCACCTGCCTGTGACGGTGACCCCTCCTTCCCAGATGCGCTGAACCACTTCTACGCACGGTTTGATGCAGTGAACAACACGATAATGAGGAAGACCACCCCTCCTCCGAATGACCAGATTCTCTGTCTGACCACAGCCGAGGTGAGAAGATCTCTTCTCAGAATCAACCCACGGAAAGCTGCCGGTCCTGACAATATTCAAGGTTGTGTGCTCAGACGATGTGCAGAACAGCTGGCAGATGTTCTCACTGACATCTTCAACATCTCTCTGAGCACCACTGTTGTTCCAAGGTGCTTCAAGACCACCAGCATCTTTCCAGTGCCAAAGAAACCATCTATCTCCTGCCTCAATGACTATCGTCCCGTCACACTCACACCCATCATCATGAAGTGCTTTGAGAGGCTGGTTATGAGGCACATCAAGTTCCAGATCCCTTCATCACTGGACCCCCTGCAGTTTGCGTATCGTCCCAACCGCTCAATGGACTATGCAATCTCCACCACCCTCCATGTGGCCTTTTCTCATCTGGACAGAAAGGACAGTTATGTCAGAATGCTGTTCATCGACTACAGTTCAGCATTCAACACCATCATCCCTCAGCACCTGAGTGAGAAGCTGAGGCGGCTGGGCCTGAACACCTCCCTCTGTAACTGGATCCTGGACTTCCTGACTGGGAGACCCCAGTCAGTCAGGATCTGTAGCAGCACCTCCAACACCATCACACTGAGCACAGGAGCCCCCCAGGGCTGTGTGCTCAGCCCACTGCTGTTCACACTGATGACCCACGACTGTGCAGCCATGCACAGCTCGAACCACATCATCAAATTCGCTGATGATACAACTGTGGTGGGTCTGATCAGCGGTGGAGACGAGGCAGCTTACAGAGAGGAGATACAAGAGCTGACGGACTGGTGCAGAACCAACAACCTATCTCTGAACGTCGACAAGACTAAAGAGATGGTTGTTGACTTCAGGAGACCACGTCGGGACCACACTCCACTTATTATCAACACCTCACCTGTGGAGATGGTCCAGAGCACCAAATTTCTTGGTGTTCACATCACTGACAACCTCACGTGGACCCTCAACACCAACTCCATCACAAAGAAAGCCCAGCAGCGTCTCTACTTCCTGCGCAGACTGAGGAAAGCCCATCTCCCACCTTCCATCCTCACCATCTTTTACAGAGGAACCATTGAGAGCATCCTGAGTGGCTGCATTACTGCCTGGTACGGGAACTGCAACATCTTAGACCACAAGTCCCTACAACGGGTAGTGAGAACAGCTGAGAAGATCATCGGGATCTCTCTGCCCTCTGTACAGGACATTTTCACCACTCGCTGCATCCGCAAAGCAACCAGCATTGTGGATGATCCCTCCCACCCATCCCACACTCTCTTCTCCCTCCTGCCATCCGGAAAAAGGTTCCGCAGCACACAGGCCTCCACTTCCAGGATGGGAAATAGTTTCTTCCCCCTGGCCATCAGACTCTTGAACTCTTAAACCGCCAATGTCTTCCCAGTCCACCATTATCATCTTGTATTTATTTATTTATCTCATGTTGCACTCTGCACTTTATCAATAACACTGCTCCACCACACTGCTACACTATAATCTACCTGGGCTGCTTTGTTCCACAACACTGCGGCCCTCTACAGATGAATGTACTGTCTGTCGTGCCGTCTGTTGTTGTCTGTCTTGTCTGCACTTGTTGCCCTGTTTTGTGTATTATGTTGCGTCTTATGTTGTCTTGTGTCTTGTGTCTTGTCTTGTGTGTAGCACCAGGGTCCTGGAGGAATGTTATTTCGTTTCACTGTGTACTGTGTATATGGCTGAAATGACAATAAAGTCCTACTTGACTTGACTTGACTTGACTTGACTTGACTTGAAGGCTGAAAGGGGCTAATGTCACCACTAGCCACATGTAGCCTAACAAAAATATATGATGAAAAGCAAATGAAGTGAAAGTGACTATTTGTTGTGCGCACAGAGCACAGCAGTCAGCAAATCACAACAAAATGCCTCTTCTGCATTTAACCCATACACACACTAGGAAGCAGCGGGCAGCCACTTAAAGCACCTGGAGAGCAGTCCTGGGTACGGTACCTTGCTCAGGGGAACCTACTGGTCCAAGTGTCAAACCCTAAACCTTCAGATCCTGGGGCCTAGTCCCTAACCACTAGCTGCCCCAACTTTTAAAATGGACTATAAACTACTGTATTTTGTATAAATTGTGTTGTTGTCTGTCTAACATACAGTTGTCTATCTAACGTACAGTTGGAGAGCATTTGAGCAGCACATGAGCATGAGCATGGTATTTTTACATTTGTATTAAGAGCTTTATTTAAAACAGCTTTTTTAAAGGTAGTGTTTAAAGAAAAGATGTGATGTGTAATGGTGATCACCAATAATTAAGATCTTAATGTTAGTGCTGTTGGTAGTTGAAAAGAAGAATTTGTTCCAAAAATTTGTTCCATCTCTGGTTGGAACAGCCAGAGTAGCAGTGGCTTAGTGGGTAGGAACTAGGCCCCAGGATCGGAAGGTCATGGGTTCAAATCCCAGACCAATAGGTTGTCCTGAGGTACACTTGAGCAAGTTATCTTCCGCATCACTGCTTCCCAGGTGCTTTAAATAGCTGCTCCTGCTGCACAGTGTCTACAGCCAAAAAGCAGAGGTTGAATTTCGTTGTGCTTCACTGTGTGCTATGCCGTGTTTCACAGTGACAAAAACAGTCACTTTCACTTTTTGCTGAAACTGAATCAATTGACTGGTCAAGTTTTCTCTGTTTTATTTAACATGTGTAATGGAAATGGCCCAGTGTGAATACTGACTTTCTTTGTTAATTTCAGAATGAGCTGCAGGCAAAAGTCTATTCAAAACTGTTAAACTTGTTTATTGATGTTAAACAACAACAATAAACACGTTTTAATTCAATTTATCTCCAATATTAGGGTTCCAATCCTGCAAGAATTTCTGATATTGTGCTGTCGGATGTTTATTGGATTCTGCACATTAAAAATGAATTATAATGCAGATGAAATTAGCAAAATGCGAATGTATCCAATTATAAAGATGCCAAAACACAATACCCACTAATATACAGATCAATCCAAAACATAGCTCTGATAAGAACGATGTTTGAGAAACTCAAAATCCTAGCGCTAGAAAGCGTCCTCTGTGAAACTGTGGAGCGGAAAGAATGGAACTCTTTGCAGAAGTGTCCAGAACTCAGAAAGATCTTGGCATGGATTATGAGCTTTCAGTGAAGGCCTTTTAGGACACTGGAGTTTCACTAACCAACCAGAACTCTCATAGGCAGACTCCTGCCTTAGGAAAAGAACAATAGATCAGTCATGCAGACTTGAATGTATTCCCCAATAGGGTGTGGTGGTGGTCTAGTGGTGGGATACTTGCCTATGAACCAGGTTCAAAATCCTACCTCCAGCACTATTGGGTTCCTGACCAAGACCCTTAACCCAGGGGGTGCATCTCAGTAATTAGGAATTGGAAGTCGCTATGGATAAGAGTGTCTGCTAAATACCATAAATGTAAATGTAAAGCAAGGGGAAATCTGAGCTCCTGATTATCATAGTGGCACACTTTCAATGCCTTGTCTGTATGAACAGGTTCCAGGATGATGTAATAACTGTATAATGTGTAAATAACAAGTAAAATGACCTTACATTTTATGTTTTACAACTAGTTAATTTGTTTCACCACTTTACTACTAATGATTACATAGCTCTACATTCAGGCTGCCAACAATGAGGATACAAATAATAACTTACAGATGGCACAGGTTTAGCTCCAATAAGATAAGAAATTAAGGAACATAGCATTTTATTAGTACTGTGTATTACTTCCTGTACTGTTTATCATGTCCTGATTTTTAGATGTTTATCTTAAGTGAGGTGCTCAGTACAATTTAATGAAAACTGTTTTGGTATTACCATCAGACAATACTTAAGGTTTGTGCATTGCAAAAATAAAACAATCTATCACAAATCTTTGCAGCCCAATCACTGTGCTTGTTTATCTCTTTGTAAAACCCATTAAAAGGAAATGTGTAGAACAGAGACCTTTACTTTGGCTCACCTATGATATGAAGAATATGTTTTTAGAACATTTTTATTTAATATCTTTCCAAATATCTTTCTTTGAAGTGTATTTTTTGTATAAAAATAACTCAAAATGTAATACTTAAAAAGTAATATACCCTCTGCTAAATGGAACCAGAACTCAAAGACCTTTGGCATCATTCATGAATTTCCACTATAGTTCTTTACCATGTTACATAATCTTCATCTCTACATTGGTTAATCATTTATTGTATTAAACAAATTCCAAACATACACTTCCTCTGTACATTTACAAAGAAACATTTCTTTGTATTAAAGCTTCCTCTTTGTACAAATCTACTCACTACCAGTAGACATAAATTGGTTAGAAAAATGTTTGCTCCATAAAGCATTCTTCTTTGTTATACCTAGCAGGTAAAAACAACTCTCAGTCATTTCTTGAAAACTCATCCTCACATAATTTAACAATCAACTAGGCAGGGATGTCTGAAAGAATGCAGACTTGCATAGCATCCTGAAATAAAATACACATCCATTCAGTCCAAAAGACATGTCTGCAGAAGATATTTTCTTACCAGATGCTCATCATGCTGACTTTTTTACAGTCTTGGAGCACTTTAAGATGACAAACATTGTGTGCTTCACTCAGTTCACCTTTGGGTGCACCTTGGTGCACATTGCTGCTTTGCAAGATGCAGGGGGTTGAACAGTACTATGTCATCAACATACACACTCCCACACACACTACTGATCAATTTGAACATCATCCACCAGACACAACTTATCTGCAATCAGTTTGCAAAACATGTAACTCAGCTTTAACAAAAAAGGAACACAAAGACCCAGAGAAAACAAAGGTGTCATACCTCACACATCTCAACACCCATTGTCTCATTGGCTGTGCTTTAGTCAAAATTGAATCTGACTTGGCGCAAAAGGCAAGGCAGCAGTATGGAGTGGGAAATCTAAGTGGTGCACAATGCCTGAGGTAGTGCAACATCAAAGTCAAGCAATAATGCTCTTTCTATAGATGAGCAGAGGCATTGCCAACACATAACACTTTATCTGAAAGCCCCATTAGATTTTTCTTCTAGCTAGTCAACTTAAAAGATGCAGTGCTGCTTGTGTTTTCAACTGGTCAGTTCAGTAAAACAAGGTATATAGTGCAAAACGTCAAATCTAAGACAGTGGTCTCTCCTGTAGTATCTCTTTGGACAGTGCTTTCCACAGAGCAAATGTCATCAGTGTATACAAAGTAATTTCTTTGTTAGAAAAAAAATGACAAAGGTCATATCATAAGGTCATCATTTTTAAAACAATAAAGATTGATTAGAGCTAGACCTCTAACTTACATCTAGGCAGTAAGATATAGGCAAACACTGATAGAAGTTTGACAAAAACAAAATCCACTTATTTAGTGATATACAGAAAAAAAAAACCTTTGGTTTAAGAAATACATTAACGTAATCCAATCATCCGCTTGCCATCATTCTTCTTATCTGTTAGCTGAAAGTACAATAAAGAGAATAACTAGGAAGATAAGGCATAGTCCATGCCTCCATCTTCTTCAACTGTTCAAATAAATAACAAATAACACAAAAACACATGTCCTTAAGTGATGTTCTTAGAGAAAAGATGTGACTTTTTAGGAATTAAGAGAAGGAGATAAAGAGAGAACTGGAGCAGTGACCTCACAGCACAGTGAGGTCATGACAAGATTTTGAGCGTACTTTAAGGGCCATTTTTTTGTTGTTCTTGGCCACAAGCCTGTCAAGAAAGCGGCGGGCCTTCTTAGTGATGCTCTCCTTGCGTTTGTAGATGGAGCGACGACGCTCATTGGTTTCTTTGCTGTCCCGTCGTAGACGTATCTGCCTCACAATGCCTTCAAACAGCTCGTGGACGTTGTGATGCAGTGAGGCCGAAGTCTCGATGAACTTGCAGTCAAACACCACAGCGCAAGCCCGGCCCTCTGGCAAACATAATAAGTCAAGCTGTTTATAGAAAACTATCCAATATATGCTACATCCTATACGCATGCCCTGACCCTGTAGCACTGGACTTATGTGAGCCATGGCCATGGTCAAAATTTCTACTGCAAAATTGTCAGCCATTACACTTTTCCTATACAGATCTTAAGAGGAGAAAGAGAAGACAATGTCTTCCTAAAGCTTGTTTTCTGAAGCATTTTCCAACTAAGAGCTGATCTAAAAGCAGATCTGGTTGCTTTCACTCATTGTTAGCTGTTCTGTACCCATGAAAAATAAAATTAGAGTGTGAAAATATTAACATACTATTACATTTTAATGATGAAATACTATTAAACCATTAAGTTTTATACTGTATGAATTCTCAAATTTCTCACTAAATTTCATTAAATCATCAAATCTATTTTTTAGCAATCATTTTTTTCTCTTTATTTTAAAATTAAATTACTTTCATTGACAATCAGCAGGTACAGCAAGGTACAGATGCAGCTGTTATATATTATTTGATTATTTCTTCAACAAAGTTCTGTTTAGGCAGGAAGAACCTGACTTTGCAATTAGTTTTCCCTTATTCTGAACTCAATAATCAGCACACAAAGGTTATTATTAAAAATTCTAGCCTCTTACCTTCAACTGCCACCTCTCGACAACGAACCAGGTCACTCTTGTTACCCACAAGGATGATAGGAATGTTTTCAGCTTGGCGTATGCGTCGCAGCTGGATGCGTAACTCTGATGCACTCTCAAAGCTGCTGCGGTCAGTGATAGAGTAAACAATGACATAAGCGTTGCCCACCTGCATGCAGTAATCCTGTACCCACTTCTCATCCTCTTCCTGTAAATAACAGACAAAAACTGTTACAAACACAAAGCACTTTAAAGCACAGTACTCACTGCTCGCCAAACTAGTGTGAAAAATGTAAAATTAAAAATATTATGGTATGACTACAGTTGGGTGAAAGGGCGATATAGTCTGGGTGTAATGTGTGATCACATGGGTCAAAAAGTAATCAGTAATATCCCAGGTCTAGGCCTTACATAAAAAAATATGTGCTATTCTGCAATAAGGCAAGTAAACGTTTAGAGACTTGCAAATATAGAGCAGTGGAATTTTCATATGAAATCAAGCCTCTGAAATCCTGTGTGTTAGGTGTTTTCACAGCACCCTTGCTATTATTGTGTATTAGGAAAATAGTTTATGAGAAGAATGCATTTTTCTGATTAATTCATCTTAAGAATGAAAAAATTTTTGTTCAGCCTTGAAAACAACCACTCGGGACAAAATGAGCTGCCTTGGAGCCCGCATATAAAGTGTGATCAATGGTGGTTTAATTAGGTCCCAAAGCCATCAGTGTCCTCTGATGTGTGGAGGTGCTCTACAGGGCCCAGAGAGCTCTGTCTGCTCTCCTCTGGACATCAGCCCACTCCACTTCAGCTTCTGTCAATGGAGTTTGGCCAGTGGCGCTCAGTGGCCATGTTTTTCCACAACATTCACTGTGGGAAGGGCAATGTGGCCTTTAGGTGAGTGTGTTATTTGTTGTTGACTGTGAGGTTGTGGCTCAGATACATGAAAATCTGCATGTGGGGACCTAATGCCTTTGGATGTTTTTTCACGTACTTTATGGTTTACCAAGTCATGCTATAAGTTTATTTTTTTTCATCTACAGAAGTGATGGGATGAACATTTGCTGTTTCTGAGACTGGTTCTGTTTAGTCTTCATACCTGCTTTTCTGTTTCCCATGTATCCATTACAACAAGGGTGGTCTCTTCTCCATCCACTGTTAGTGTTCTTTCATATGTGTCTTCTAAGAAGAAAAACAAATTGGACAAGCTTCAGAATCTCTGTTTAGCATCCACTGAGTCATCAAACAATAAACAATTATTATATAGGCAAAACAGCTGCATGGTTCAGTAATTCAAGACTTTGCTGTTTCTTCTACCATTGAGAGACATTATGAATGAGAAGATGGCACACTGGTTAAAAAAAAATTAACTTGAAGGCTCATAACACCCAATATGGTGTCTGTTTACAAGGAAGGTTCTATGTATCAAGAGGTCACAGGTTCGAATCCCACCTCTAGCACTACTACTACTGGGTCCCTTAGCAAGACCCTTAACCCTGAGTTGCTCCAAGGGGACTGTTCCTGTAATAAGGACATGGAGGTCTCTTTGGATAACAGTGTCTAATAAATGCCACAAATGTAGGGTAGCCATTTGAGACTGACCCCTTTTTTTGTCCAGCTTTGTTCATACTATTTCTTACTGCGGCCTATACACATGGAGCCTATATATCTGGAGTGAAGTGTACTGTGGGTCAGCATGGTTTGTGATGTTTTGCTCTCTACATGACAACACGGATAATTCTTTTGCTGAGCAGCACCAATGAAATATATTTATTTTCAAACCAAAGAAGTACAAATGTATCTTTCAAGGACTGGGATACATTAGGCAGCAAGTAAAGAGTTTCTTGAAGTTGATGTCTTGAGCAGTTGGTTTACTGGTCAGCTGGCGCTTTAACAAGTTGATGTGTTATAAGTAGGGAAAATGGACAAGCAAAAGAGTGTTCTTGAAATTTAGAAATGGATATATGGCTGAGCCTGAGCATCTCAAAAACTAAAGGACCCTGTGGGATGATCCTGGTAGCAGTGCTTAATACCTACTCAAAATGGTTTGATTCCTATGAATAGATGACAGAGGTAGAATAGTGGGTAAACAAAGCTGGTCTAGAAGTGTCAAAACACAATGCGTCACATCTTTTGTGAATTGCAGTTCTCATGTTGATCCCTGATCACCCACAAAAGTGGCTACAATAGCCATTTCAGAATTAAGACTGAATCATGGAGAAATGTTAGAAGGTGGCCTGGTCTGATGAGTCGTGTTTTCTTTTACAAAATGTGGATACCAGTGTGTATATTCATTGCTTACCTGGGAAGAGATGGCACCAACATGCACTATAATAAGAAATCAAGCCTAAGGAAGCAGTGTGATAATCTAAGCAATGATCAGCTATGAAACCTTGGGACCTGGCATTCATGAAGATGTAACTTTGAACAAGTACTCCACCACAATATGTTGATTTTCTGTCTCAGTTCTTCAGATCTCAATTTGATCATCTTTGGAATGTGCTGGACCAGGGAAATATTTTCCATTGCTCCATTGCTTAAGTGGCCTTTGCTCAATCAAATGCATCAATGAGCCTTGTGCATTCATTATCCTTTTTCTGGTTCATTGTTTGCCTTTCCTTTGGCCATCTTAGGAAGTTACTACACAATGCATTACAGACAGATCCTTATATTTGCCCGTTTTTCTGCTTCAGACAAATGGAACTCAATAATATATTCAGTGTTTTTTTTTATGCATCTAATGTACAGCTGGCTTCAAAAGGACCCACCACAATAATCTATTTTTTTTTACTATTTCATTTTTAAATAAATCAGGACTTCCTAGTTTATCTTTTTCCTAGAACTAATGTTGAAAAGGCTTTACTTGGTCTGCTACAGTGGTAACCCTAAACAAAAATGGAGAAATCGGTCTAGAAACAAACACACAATTTACCATGAACTTCATTGGAGCATAGCTGTTTAAACAGATGATACAGTTGATAACGCTCCCACCACAAGGAACTCCTTTTTTTAACTTGAAGTTAGTGACTAGGCTGATTTTGAGTCTTTGCTCTAAATAGTAAAGAGTCAGTTACCATAACATACATTTATTAATTATGTAAAATTATGTACTTCTTAAAGTTAGTGTTAGTTAGAAAAAAACTCTTTTTTATTTTAAAAAGGAGAAGCACTGGAAACAGCGCTAAGCCATTTGTAATTTTGACAGATCTAGTGGTCAGTCTGACAAGAAGATGAAAACACACTTTGCTTTAAGGTAAAACAGACCTAATTTTTCCACTTTAAATCCGCTCTGTCCTCCACATACTTAGAACATGTAGAGCTGCATCTTGATACTCATAATCCATTAAGACCTCCTAAATTTATTTTAGTCAATTCCAGTGATTTGTGACCACAGTATCTGAATCGGCTGTAAAAATAGTACAGCTATAATTAAATTGTTTTATGGTCTGTAAAAATAAGTCTTGTTGATCGAGTGTAAATGCAATATTTAACAACCATTTATTTAATGCAAATTTGCATATGAATTTTAATATGAAAGATCAACTACCTGCTTTGGACTAGGAAGAATTCAAAGTTAACTGAAATGCAAAGTTAATGTGCATGAAATAAATGGTAGAATGCTGATTTCCTGCATGATTTTTGACGAGGAAAGATTGTGCAGGAAAGAAGAAATAACATTACGATTTCTCATGTCTCTAGAAAATCTGTATACACATTGCCAGGCCACCACATTGACACATATAAACTAGGTGAACCATATGGAATTTCAGTCCTTTTCATAAACCCTTACATGCACCCTTTTTGATTGACCTTAAGTAACTGGATATCGGATGCTTAGTTTTATCTTTCATTCATGAAGAAGTCTTGCAGCGCCAGATGTGTTCTCATAACAACTTTTGCTGTTGAATTGTGGCCAGTATTTCACTCTAAAACTGGCCCCCAAAATCCTCTAGTTTGTGATCTTCTAATGTCCAGAGCAATAAAACAAGCTACAAAGCCAAACACTTTTGTAAGCTAGAGCCCCCCAGCAAGAGGAAAAGTTCATTTTTAAAGCACATCATTTGTTGTCGGAATATTTGCATTATTCATTGGAGTTATTTAGGAGAAACTCTTCAGCCATGCTGACTTATGGCATAACTATGATCTAAGTGCAGACCAGATAGTGCCCCACCTCAACTTTAAACAATACTTTCACATGGTGTTGGACTGGTTTAGAAATTCAGACTCAGTTTGTTTCCACTCTAATTCTCATTAAGTTTCCCATGACTGTTCTGGACATAAGATTTTGACTGGCCCCAAAAGTATACAAAAAGTGTAGAGCTGATTTTTGTTAGATGGCATTGCTGCTGTTTCTCTCAGTGATGTGTTATTAAAGCAGAACAGACGTTTAGGGTGCAGCTAAAAAAGCATGATGCACTAAACAGAGACATTATGTGCATCATGTGCGTTTGTTACATTTTAAAGATGCACAAACACACTGTTGATTTCACCCCTGCAGTGAATGAACAACTGAGAATTGAGAGATTTAGACCCCTATTAGGACGGTAGCTTGTAGAAAAACACTTCTAAGAGAATAGATCTATATTTGCCTGTACTAATGATGTGACTTGTGGTGCCAGCAGCATGCATTTCACATAGAGAAGTTTTGAAGTAGAAAATCTTAAAACATGCAGGAACTGAAATATACTTGCATTACAGAGCAGCAATAAGGGAAGGAATCTTGTATGGGCATTACAGAATCCAGGCAGTAATCAACTGCAAAGAATCTGAAAGTACATTCTTATGGCAAATAACATTTTATTCATTTACCCATTAATGATTCCCTAAAACATGGGATGAGTATGAAAAGGGCTGTAATTCCAAAATTGCTCATATCAAGATGACTTTCTGCACTTTAACCTTATAGTTGTTTTAAAAAAAAAATTCAAAGGGCTGGAAAGTGCAAATAAAATCCATGGTGCTAAAACCGTTTCTGTTGTGTCCCTCTGTCCAGGTATAGCAATACTGTATAAAATTACAGATCAGGCAAAATAGTGATGCCCTCAGTAGGTCAGCGCTCCCTTATCTATGACCTATATCTCCAACAGATAAGAGAATCTTGTAAGAGGATCTTAGACTGCTTAATTCAGTACATTTCACCAACTTAACACACCAGTGTAAATGGTGTATTTTACTCGCAAACAGAAGTCACTGTGTTAGAACTGAAGGCAGGTCAAAGAGGGCCTAAAATGGAGCACAAATATAGCACGTCAACGTCTGTCCAGGCTGATCCTGGCTGTCAGTCAAGGATGCATGACACAGAGGAGATTCGATGGGTCTCACACCAACAGGGCTATGGTTAAGTCCAGTTGACTGGTGCCCAGTCATTAGCAATGACCATATCTGGCTTGTAATGGAACCAATAT